>JAZDUH010000054.1:4775000-5975000 GCA_036419115.1 Scarus forsteni | reverse complement strand
TTGTTTTTTTTGCTGCTTCCACCATGAGAACAAGGCTACATTTAGCTTTCTTCTTCATCTTCTTGTTTAACAGTGGGTGGCATCCAACATCAGAGGAGCATTACCGCCACCTACTGTGCAGGAGTGTGAGTCAGAGGTCCGTATTTCCCTCAGGAAAGTAAGTGCAAATTCACTTTAAGCTAAATTGTGTTCATTAAATATGTTTTTAAAATTCTAAAACTGCTTTATATTCTCCTTTTCCCAATGTTGAGCTTTCGCCTTGAAGGGGAAGCGACGTTTGCCATGAAGCAGTCAAAGCAGTAAAACATCCACATTGAAGTTACATAGTGCCAGTGAAGATGATCCCCTCCCCCTCAGACCATGACAGAGGTGTCATTCAACCTGTTGTACCATCACAATGATTCTAGTTTAAGGTTACTATCTCAGGCTTTTCCTCATAACTGAATAAACATAATGAACTGTCACTCAACACAAGGAGTCAAAACTTTAAAATCATGGCTGAGAAACGAGGTCTTAACCTATGAAAGGAGGTGAAGATGAATCAAATCAAATCAAACTTTATTTATAAGGCACTTTTCAAACTTAAAAGCAACACAAAGTGCCTCACAGAGGCTAAAAACAACATAAAAACGTAAAACCCGGCTATCCCCCCCCCACAAATAAAGAGACATATCCAGACACACACTTGCAGACATCAACATACGCACACACACACACCTGCACCCACACACACATACCCACAACATTCATATGAGCTGTCATAAAAGAGAGAAAGAAAAGAGAATGAACTTCAATTACAGTCTGTGGTGCACAGGTCTCTGTTTGAATGGTTCAATCCATTTGATCTTGGAGTAGACACCGCTGGGAATGCCCCTTTGGGTTGGAATTTCCAATCGGGAAGTTGGTCAAACTTCAGGACCCCAGACTTTACGCTCATGTAACTAGGATGTGATGTCATTCTCACTTCTGAGTTCTGAGGTTGGATGGCACCAGAACTCCCGATCAGCATCTTTTGGTACATGCCACCTCCCACTTTAAAGAAAAACTTAGGGAACAAACACAATTAAGCACTAAATTCATGTGTTTTGTGCGTATTTACGTCTGATTTTAAAGGTTTTAGCATCATCTGCATGATCCCCCTTTTCTCATGACCCCCCTCTTGATCTTTTTTGTAGCCCGGACAAACCAGGATCCCTCAGTGAGCGTGTGCGAGTTTCCTCTCCTCTCCGCAGCTCTCCTGTTGCTGTTTTGGCATCTGGCTGCTGTTATTTGTTTGTGTTTGCCTGTAGTCGGTTCCGCTGGGCCGCCTTTCCTCCGACGTGTCACGACCAAACGTCTAAGCGAGAGCTAAAGGGAGGCCTCGCGGGGTCTGGGAGTGCACGTGTGCGAGTTTCATTGTGTCTTTTAACAATGTGTGTATGGAAAGCAGAGGGGGCTGGTGTGTGTGCAGGCTCATGGTCTGCCTGTATTTTGTTTTGTGTGTGTTTCGAAATGCCTGCTCAGCGTCAGTGTACGGTGTGTGTGTTGGAGCACAGGTTCCCTAGGGCTTAGCACAGTAAAAGTGCTGCATGGCAGGTAAATAAACACGCACACACAAACACACCAGGCCCTGTCTGCAAACTAGCCGGGTGAAACCAAACCAGTGTGGGCTAACAGGAGGGGGATGTGTGATTTCGTTTGAAGCAGAGGGCTAGCTGTGATGTGAGCTCACGCCAACAGAAAACACTCTGATAGGAGACTGTTTGGTGTAATTGAAGGCAATTAGAGTCATTCATTAGTGATGTTAAAACACAAGTACACACATCACTTCACAATGTTCCAAAAACAAAAGTTTAGCAGGCTGGCACACAGACATGTCTGTTGCTCAAACTTCTCGAACTGCTTTATCGCTCATAATCCTGAAATCTGAGAAAAACTGGAACTTCTGCCTGCAGATCTGTAAGTCTGAAAGATCTACAGTCAACGCTGACCCCACTTTATTTGTCTGTGTTTACAAGCTGTGAAGTAAAAGGTGCACCCCAGAGCTTCAGAGGAAAGGGACAAAACACTTTTCCTGTGTCACCAACGTCAGATTGATCTCCTCAGCTAACAAACGTACTCAAACTGGCCCCAAGCCCTTCTGGACTGAGCTGCTGTGGGTGCGTGATGTGCCATCAACCCCGGATTACAGAGCTAATGATGGTCTGTCAGAATCTGGACATTTATTCTGTTGTTATTCTTTATATTTATCTTTCAATGGGATCAGAAATCCTAATTCCATGTGTTGAGTCAAAGTTTGAAATTCTCATAACATTGCAACCTTACGTTATATCAGGTAAGAAGAAGCTCTGACTGAAAGTTATCAGGCCAAAACTCTGTGATTGCACCAAAACTATGTCCACCTTTTGTCTAAAATTGTTCACATGGTTTACTTTTTTGTGGCATTTATTGCATTTGTGTTTTATTGTTGATTTGCTTCACAGTTATGGCTTCATGACATTTTTCAGCACCATGGACAGAGACAGTGCTTCTATGCTGTGGTGTGTTTATGGTCTGGTTTTAATTATGACAGAAGTTTTGTGCATCAATCAATACATTTGACGTTTTGCAAGCTTTACCTCTTACTAATTTAGATGAATGTCCTTGAAATTATTTATATATGTGTTCAAACAAAGGTTGGGCACTTTGTTGCTTTTTCTGTTTCCAGTTTAATACTGTTAAAAATGACAAGAAAAGCCTGTGTCTTTGTATTATATATTTTTTTATCTTTGTGTAATGTTCTGCTAGCTGTTGAATATTGAAACAGGAAATTTGTTACCATAAATCTTAAAGCATTGTTGTGTCTGTGTAGATTTAAACAATGTGTTTATATACATAAAAGCTGCTGACAGTAGCTGAGAGGTTTAACACCTCCACAACAAATAATATCTTGGCATAATAACATTTGCCATTTCACCAAATTGAGAAAAAAATAAATCAGAAAACATCTTTTTGTATGAAATGTCCTCACTTATCATGCTATATTATCTTTTAGTTAAGCTAACTTGAGCCTGCTGCAGTCTGTCATGATCCTCCTCAAAGATCTTTGTTTATGTTCTGCATCATTGCATAACAGTGTTGGGCAAGTTACTTCAAAAATATAATGCATTATTTATTAGTTGTTACTGTCATTTCAAAGTAATTGGTTACATTATAATATTACTGAATATGAAATGTAAGGCATTACATTATTATCACATTACTTTTAAGTTACTCTCATTAAAATAACAGTAAATATGGATTTGTCATTCTAAATTTAGCTCAGTACTCTCTAAAAGCTCATTACACATCCAGTGAAGGTGATGTGGTGGCTATCTGAGTTCAGCTTAAGATAAAAAACAGTAGAATATAATAACCAAATTGACATTCATAGCACAACGCAGACAAAAGGTAAAATTCTGGTAAATTATGTTAGAGATACTGTAACTTTAGGCCTGGTGGAGGACTTTTCTCCTCTGCTGATCTCACAGAGTATTTGGCGAATTTGTGTTTAAACAAACAAAGAACACCTCTTCATTTGGGTTAAATTAAAAATGCATTGTAACTTGCATTACTGACATTTGTACTGAGTAAAATATTACACTTTTTTTTTTGTAATGCCTTACATTACTACGTTACAGTAAAAAGGAATGCATTACAGTAATCACATTACTTTTGAATGCATTACTCCCAGCACTGCTCATAATGATGAATAAAGCTTCAGTATGCAGCAGCAGTATTACAGAGTTTTATCTGGATCTTGATTTATTAGGGACTAAAGGGAAGTCTTGTTTATGTTACTGCACCCTTGAATCCTGGACATTTGAGACTTTTTCTTGGTACTAAGCCCACTGATTAGGAGCTCCTTTTAATATCTAACAACTTGACCCTTTTGGGTGATCAGAATCGCCTGTTCCTGCACTTGATAGTTTTTCTAACCCCCCTTGTAGATGTTGTAGTTCAGCTGTCATGACGTCTCTCTGTCACACACACATATAGCAATCAGCCTGTATGCAGATGATGCACTGACCTTCACTTAGTTGTTAGAAACTTCATCATTCGGCCTTTGGCATTCTGATATTTCACATAATCATTCTGCTATTGTTCATTTTACTGAGGCTGATGTTTAATCGATTACAGACAGACTCATATTTTAAATGTTTTATTTGAAATGACATCAGAAAACATGGGCAGAGCTTTACACACAAAGAGAGAGAGTCAAAGCAGCCGGAGCATTAAAACAATTATAACTGTAGCTGTGAGTGTGCGGCTCTCGCCCACAGTAACAGTGATTTCCTGTCAGCCGTCAGCATCACAACAGGATGAATCCTTGTTACTGACAGCGAGGAGTCACTCTCGTTTACAGTGAGCGTCTGTCGTCGTTTTGTCTATAGCTCACAGACGGCCTCGCAGATGAATGCTGACCTGCACAGAAACACAGAAAGGTCAATTAATGCCTGGTTTCTTTCATTACAGAGTGAACAACAGCGCTGCAGAGCAAAAGGAAAAATACAGAGAAGAGGCAGGAAGAGAGAAACAAATGGGAGAAATCGTGCCACTGAAAGGTCAGTGTGTTCCTGATAAAGGTGTCTTGATTCGGTTTCAAAGCCAAGGTTAGGTCCAAAGGTTTCCAAAGATAAGCCCCAATAAAGTCCAACACAGAGAAGAATAGAAACTGAGAACAAAGAGGGAAAAGACTGAAGAACTGGTGAGAGAAAATGATAAGAAGCATGAGTTAGCAAAGAACTTTCCGACTATTATCACCCCGTTATCATATTGATTTATGAGAATACCACCTGAAGTGACAGCTTGTAAGATATTTACAATATTAACTCAGGAAACGATACTCAGTGTTTTTCCACAGTCAAACTTTATGTTTTTAGAAATTCTATTAACCAGGGAGGCTTGAGTCCGTGTAAATGAAGTTTAAAGTCATGCTAAAGCAAAGGCCTGTTTTTGACCGGAGTCTCCTGCAGGGCTCCACAGTCCTCTTACAAAGTGCCCTCTGCACCTTAACTGGTGGAAAAATGTTTTTGTAAATGTATCAGTTAAATTAACATTTTGGGTTTTTAACTCTTTAATCAGGACTCCACTTTGGCCAGAGGCAGCCCTGCTTTTCTTTAACACACATGCACAATACAGCCGTCTTTGTTAGGAGCAGGAACGCAGTGAGCACCGTCTGGGCTCTGAAACTGACAATTTGATCACTAATGATGCAAAAAAGTGTAAATTATGGACACAAGCCCTACAGGACTAGATAAATAACTTATGGCTTTTCCTTCATCAATGGATAAAAACTAAAAAGAAGCAAAAAATGAGCCCACAGGATATACCAGGATTAAAACTTTGAAATGTGGCTACTTATGAAAATCATAAAATAATTGAGACACCTGCATCTGGACCACTGCAACAAAAAAAACTGAATTAAAGGTTGAATGATTCAAATATTCAAACATGCTGTGGAAGAATTTACAAAAGAAAATGTATATTTCTTTTGCTGTTCTTTTTGTTCCCCTTGGACTCCCATCATGTTTCCTTCCAACAGAATCACAACAACGAGACAGTTGTCGCAGTTTGAAGATAAAAATTCTGAAAGTTTTTACTATCGTGATAATAGAAGGGCCCATTCCAAGGATTGTGTTTTTACAGATAAATTAAAGTAAATAAAGCTATCCATGATAGAGTATTTTTTAAAATAGTGCAGAAGCACTGTTGAGAAGCCTCCTTCGTCCAAACTGCAGAGTGTACTTTTACACTTTAACAATTTTACAGCATGCACTTTAAAACTTAAAGAGGAATTGAGTTTACTTTGAACAATATACAGTAATACAGATGTTATGTCTAGGCCCAGCTCTAATTTAATGTCACTTTTCCACATATGAAAACAACAGACAAATGTCTGCACTGTGAAATAAATAAGACTTTATTGGTACCAGAGCTGTTAACGATTCTTCATGTCCACATGATTCTCAGTCGAGTCCTCCTGATTGTCTATGTGGGCAGAAGTCCGCCCACGTTGTTCTTTAGTGTAAACAAGGTCAAACACATGGCATAACTGGTATTCAGTGCCTGGCTGCGTAGATGAATGCTTCTGCAACTTGACGGTGTTTCCACTTCCTGAAAGTTGTTTCCTTTGTTTTCATTTCTGCTGACTAACTCTGATGACATCTTGGATTGCAAAGCACGTAAGAAGAAGAACTGGATAAGCTAACAGACTGATATTATTGCCCTGCAGGAGCTGCTATCCATTCTCAACTGGAATAGGTTTTTGATTTCCATCCCAGGTATAGATGTTGTAATTTCACAAAATAGTTCAACATCCTGGAACTTTACAAATGTTTTCACGCAAGGAAGACTGCAGGACTTTACATGCAACTTTTTGAGGTATTGTTTTTTTTCTACTCAACTCTCTCTCTCTCTTTTGTTTAGTTACAATATTTTTTATAATCTTACACCTGTAGTATGACGAAATATTCTAAAAACAAAGCATCAAATTGTAAGAATTTTGACAACCTTAAATGCAACTGGAGGCATCAGAATTAAAGTGCAGGCTTTAGCAGGAATATCATCGCCTCTTATCACAAAGACAAAATCATCAGTTATCTGGAACAGCTTCGTTCGTCTCCAGAGAGTTGAGTAGAAACAGGAATATTCCCCGTTTGTTTGCAGCCTCATTAACAAATCTCAGAAACTCTGCGGCACCCATTCAAAGTCTCTGCTGCTCTCTTCTCATTTACACTCATTCAGCTGCATTGATCCACGAGCTCTGATTCTCCGACTGCAGAATCACCGCCTGTGCATTTTCACACAGAAAGAACAAAGGAATGCAGAAAAGATGAGAGAAACTCGATCCGTTTGTCACCTTTCAGAGCGAGTGACCTCTTTGTGTTTGTGTGTGTGTGAGGGTCCCTCCAGCGGCTGTTTGTGTCGAGGGAAGGGAAACTTAAATCAGCAATTAAGGTAAATAATTAACAAGCTTACGGATGTATTATTAATGAGACAGACGGCCTAATTGCCCTCTGCTTTAAACGGGGAGATAACACCTGAAGATGGATAGAGATAGATGGAGAGGGAGGGGGGAGGCAGGTGAAGATGGGATGAAAAGGAAGGAAGAGTTTCATATAAAAGCTCGAGAGAACAAAATGGCCGCTGAAGCCCCCTTCCCTTCTTCTCTGCTCGGTGTGTATCGAGTTGCCCAGACAGCAGCCTTGTTAATTGCAGTGATCTTACAGTGCGAGTGTGTTCAAGCTAACATCAGACCTTTTAGCAGCATCCAGACTCTATTGGATTGAGATCAAGTTGACTACATTAACACTTAGCAACATCTCGATGCAGCGAAAACACACGACTCCTTCAGGGTGAGCGGCCAAGACGAGGAGGCCTGTTAGTTTACAGTCAAACACACTCTGGGTGACTCTCTCTGCAGAATCACAGGCTGGATCAATAATCTTCTTAATTCATGATCTGCTTCTGCTGTAATCAGGACTGATCTGTTCCTGTTAACAGAATTATTTAGCATGTTTCATACCATGCTTTATATATGATTCTAAAGCAGTTCTATCTATTACAGTGTAGCATTTAAAAGTACCTTAGCTTAAAAAAGAATCTTCGCTCATATTTTAACCAAAGGTTGTGCGAATGGGAAAGAAAAAAAGGATTGTAAATCATACATGAAAGCCAAAAAGAGGTGGGCCGTTTCCTAAAATGATGTTAAAGTGATTAATCAGCAGAGTTTTCTCTCTATCTAGGGTTTGATTTTTGGCTTTTGTGCATCGGTATTTAAAAAAAAGACAAAACTTAGAAATTTGGAAGGCACAGAAAGCCAATCACCAGACCAACAGGTCCCGCCCTCTTTTTTCTTGCAACTCCCTCCCTAGTTGTAAAGAATAATAAAACACCTTTGAAACACACACAAGGAACAAATGACATCCAGCTAGGCAAAGTCAACACCTGTTCAATTGTTATGTTGCTAAAATCAATACAAAATGGGCCAGTGTACGTATTCACGTAAAGACACTCGATCATATTTTGTGGCCGCCAATTCTAATTATTTGATATTTACATTGACCCAATCAAACGCCTACATACTGTTTTTTTAGTTGCTTATTTAATTCATGTCCACAAAGTCTAACCAGCATTATTACAAAACTCATAAATTGTATGACTCAGAATGGTGTCTGTATATACTATAAAGTGGCTTTTGCACTGTCATGATTTGGAAAGTTGAAGTGTTTCTGAACTGCTGGATCCAAATTGAAAGTGCTCAATTTTAAGTAAATGTTTTCTAAAAATAGTTTGCAAATACATTGCGTAAAATCGACCCCATGATGGATTAATATCGCAGCAGTCTCCCTTTGATATTTACAATCTGCTTTATTTCCGGATTTCAGGTTTCTTTGAATACAGTAATAAGTAGTTTTTGGTTAAATTTTGAGGATATTTGTTCAGTATTTTGGAAGAACTTAGCATATTCTGTTTATATTCAACATATAAATGTAGTAAAAGTATAGCGGAGGAAAATGCAATAAAACCATCCATATCAGTACATAAAGATTCACTTATTTAAATGCAAAAAACATAATTAAGCTACATTTCTCTTTATTTTTTATTTTCTTTTTAAGTTTTGTGCCCCTCTAAGCTTTTCTAATGCTGATTTTAAAACAATAATACAGAGTTTGTCTTCTTAAATTTACATTCACCCACTTTAAATAGGATTCTTCGAAGAGCCGGACCCCAGTAACTCACCCTCTCGTGTTGCTCAGTAGGAGAATCAGTGTGTGAGGCTGCAGACGGGACTGAGTGTATGTGTCCCAGCAGGGTCTTGTTAACCAGGTAATCCAGGTAACCTCTGGACTCGAGTCAAACCCGTGGACTCTGAGGAGCAGCGTCTAATCTTTACGACAGCGAGTGGAGACAGAGCAGAGATAGACGCAGATATGATGTAGTGTTGTAAGAGCGCAGAGATATCAGGAGCGTTATCATCTCTGTGCTGCGTAGAGTCCAAATTCGTGCCAACAACTCCTATACATACTGTGAGCACGACCTTATATGGAGCTGCTGTGAACAGAAGAGTCGACCCTATAAAACAATATTCTCCCTTACATTTATAAAACTGCAATTTTACACCTTTTACTTTATTCTTGAACTTAAAGAAGGCCGTACCTGGGGATCATAGAAAGAAGGGAAAAGAAATGGGTCAAAGCTGATGATCTCTGATCTGATTTGTGTTAGGTTGTATTTTTTATGCTTATTTACCCATGGGATTTATAACATAGGGGAGAGAGCAGTACAGTGGACTGGTTCTTCTGTGCACTGATTTATAAGGAGATCGCCTGTTTTGGGGTCTTCCAGAGGTAAAAAGATCTCTAAGTTTCATTTTCTCCAAGCTTAGCAAAGTCTGCAACATGTGTTTAGTTCTCTCTATTCTAGGTTATTATCTACATTTGTTTCTTTTAAGAATCTTCTATGGAGGCCACATCTTATAATGAAATGAAGCTATGATCATAACTCAGTTCAATCAACATATTATTAGTTTCTCATGTTTTCCATCACTGAATTTAACTCTTAAATAGTTGTAAACCTAGTTGAGCAGTGGCTTCTAGTGGACATTGTAAAGTGCTTAAAAAAACACAGCAAATCCCCCCACCTCCCCCACATTTTTGGATTTTTTATAATAATCAAAAGGCCTCCAGGACATCAGATAATGATCCCCAGTGAACAGTAGGTAAGTTATTGGCCTGCAGTGATAGTTGTGAAGTACAGACTGACAGCCTGTGAGGCTGCCCACCTCTGCTGGTTTCTTTTTGTATTTCATGTAGGGGTCTTTTTAAACAAATCAGCACAACATAAAGTTTGTCTTATTAACCAAATGAAGAGTGACGACGAGGGATGGGAATTGATAAGATTTTATTGATACCAGTGCTATTAACAATCCTTCTAATTGATCCAATTCTTTAACAATTCCCTTATTGATTCCTGCAGATTATCATGTGGGTAAACGTTGTTCTGTAGATTTTCAGTGTCAACAATGTCAAACACACGTCACAGCAGAGATAACTGCTTCTGCAAGTTGCTGGTGTTTCCACTCACTTAAGGTTGTGCAGTAGGCGCCTTTTGTAAAAAATTAGGCCACAATTCTGACGCTTCTGAACTCTGCCAGTGGAAGGAACTGAAAAGAGAATTGATTAGCAAGAAGACTCATTATATTGATTCTTTGATGGAGCTGTTAATGATTCTCAACTGAAATTGGTTTTCAATTCCCATCCCAAGTTGTGACCTAATGAGAGAGGAAAGTTGAGAAAAAGTGTCCACCCCCAGATTATTCTTTGTTTCTACTGTATGTCTTCAGTGTAACTGCATGATGAAGAAAAAAGATTTGCTTTGAAACCACAAAAACACACCAGACGTGTGCAGTGTTATGTGACATAATAATGAAAAAGATGATCATGCAGGTGGAGAAGCTTGATGGGAGAATGACGGCTGGTGTAGGTACAGTTGGTCTGTGGGGTCCTGTTTATAGCCAGCTAAGTTTTAGCAGTGATTGACATCTTTGCAGCGCTGCAGACTGTTTGTCCGCCCTCCAGATCCTACAGCAGTCTTGTCTCTTGTTTTTGTTCTGTAATACTTAAAGGTGCTATGAGGACAATCTATTACCGGCAAAATTAACACTCAGCTACCCATGAGCACGTGTGGCGACTGTCATAATGCTGCGTTCCAGTGACCTCAGAAATAACTTATCTTCTTCTAGTTGAAGTCGGAAAAAAACATCCCGATCTACCAGGCTATTGTTAGCTGTTGTTAGCATGCCCTGCGTTGTTGTTCACAAATATCACATGAAGAATGTGATTTTCACTATGGCAGCTTTTTTGTTAATATGAGTCTAACAATACTATGTAAACAGCTGATCTAGAGCGACACACCCCAGTCAGAAGTGCAAATAAATGGATTATTACGGGAGCTAAATAACTGTTCACACTGGGGGCATCCATCTTCGATTGTCAACTCAGGGGTGGTGAGGTTTCACCGAGTTCCCAGTAGGAAATTCAGACTTCGGAGAACGTTCCAGTTGCGGTTTCCCACTCAGAACTGATTTTGGAACTCGGAAATTACGACTTCTGACTACAACTGGAACGCACCAAAGACGTGACTGAAGCCAAAGCGTGTGTTTGTTGTGATAAATGCAGCTCAGACCTTCCTCAGAACTCTGCATTGCTTTACAACTTCTTTTTTCAACAACTTACAGGATGTAAAGCGACGAGGTAATGTATCTCTTTCTAGTTACACAGCGGTAGTTTTTGATGTGTGACAACAAGCAATTTTTGGAAAACTTAGTGTCGTATTTTTGTAGCTGGCTATATATCACTACTTACAGCCCGGTGCTCTAAGACGTGTCTGAATAATATAAATTTGCTCTAGTTTTAATTGTCATGTTCCCAAAGTTGAGTATCCAGGCCAGTCCAGCCCTGTCTGGACCAGAAGCTGAGGAATAGCATTTATAGATAACCTATTGTGATGCTATAAAACTCATCTTAAAGTGTGTATTTCGATCAGGCATATATCTAAAAGTGAGACTTTTTTGTAATTACTTAGAAACTCCTCACAGTCTCTTTAAGCATACTTTCCCAGCAGGTTTTAATGGCAAACAGTCTCTTCTTCTGTAAATGCAAACTTAATCTAAAATATAAAGAAACGTTTAGGATATTTTGTTTATGTCTCAAGTGGAGAAGTTGGCCAAAGATCAACCAAAAACCCAGCGTGCTCAAACTGTAGACTCTATCTCTCTGTATTAGCCATATAACTGATGCCACAACCATTATGTGGTCTGTGGGTTGCTCTCTCTTTCTTCACCTCTCCATATTTCCTCTCTCCCTCTCTCTCTCTCTTGGTTTGTCAGGACACGGGTTGAGTTGTGGTCAGGGGGAATTGTGGGTAGAAGATGCAGAGAAATAAACACCACGTCCCTACGAGGGTAATGTCAAATCTGCCTCATTATCAACAGAAACCTCCTATTTATCTGTATGTGTTTGTTTTTGTGCTCACTTGTACCTCCCGCTGTGTCTCCTCTAAAAGTCTGTTTTCATGAGACTAGGAGTTGACGGCACAGTGATGTAAATTATCTCGTTACATCATGGTTTGGTTTACCATAACCTGAGATGCAGTGTCAGAACCTACTGCTAATCTTTGTCTGACTGACAGTATTTGCCTCAGTGAACATTCATTTACCCGTTAGGTTAGAGGTTTGTCCTGAGGGACAGACAGCAAAGACTTCTCTCTGTGTGGTGTTCACGTCAAGGTAAAACTTTCAGTCCTCTGTCATAGCATCATGAAGTGGTCCGCAGCCCTCACACTGATTTCTCAGTGATTTGATCACTATGAAGGAGAGTAAAATTTGACAAAGTAGCACCACAATAATACTTCAGTTACAAAAGTACAGTTTTGCGGGGGCGCTGGTTTGGCGGAGTGGTTAGCAACCATGCATGTCCCATATACATACTTCTGCTGGTCCAGGTTTGAATCCAGCCTGTGACCAGTTTGCAAAGTGTCTTCCCCTACTCTCTCACCCCCAGACATCATACGGATGTGGGCCACTTCCGGCAACAGTCTGTCACTTTAGGCGTTCTTCTGGCCCGTATGAAACAGATATGAACCTAAGCCGGCCCATGTGCTACGTGCTACATTTGGCCCAAATATCACAAACAAATACAGCCCACCTTTGGCTGAAATATGGCAAACTTTACACCGGGTCATCCAGATGTGAGCCTAAAGTGGCCAATGTCCGGTTTGCTGGGTGCTTCTGGTTTATATCTGGCATTGTGATGGCTCGATTGTGGCCCACTTCTTGCAAACAAGAGTGGACCGCCCAAGTGCCATCATTCCAAACTGAATATGGGCCAGATAAGGCGATGTGGCATGTGAATTGTGGCCCAGATATGGGCCAGAAGAATTTTGCTATCTGGGCCACCTTTCACAAGCCTATCCACTGTCTCTCTCCTATCAATAAAGGCACAAAATACCCCAAAAATGCATTTAAAAGGTACAGTTTTGCTACATCTGTAGTTGTCAGCGACAGTGTAGCTCTCTCTTTAAAGGCTCGGGCTTAAGACCGGCGGGTGGCCAGCTCAAGTTCAGGTTGAAACAGACCGGTTTTGTAGCTTTGGAGATGAAGCTGACTCGAAAGGGGTTGCACTCATGCTCCCAGAGCCAACTGACCCTTCAGGTGATGTCGGGTAATGCTAAGGGCGCATAAAAATCAGGAAAAATTCCCCTTTACAGTAAAACTGTTTTCTTAAAATGTAGAAGAACAAATTGATTAAAATGCAGAGCTATGCCTGAGTAATCTCAAACAAGCATAAATGGTGACAACTGGACCAACCTCGTGTGAGTAGGATATGTTTCACCTCTCAGCCAAGAGGCTTCTTCGGTTCTAAAGAGTCTGGTGGGGAGTACTAGATATTTATACACTAGAAGGCTGGTGGCAAAGAAAAAAGTCGTTATGCGACCCAAAACCGACGACTCGTTAGGTGTTAATGTGGGTCGTTCGCCTTGCTGGGCTGTCATTCTGCCCGGCCCTCTTATGAGAGTCGCTAGGGTCACCTGACTGCAGTTGTGAGAGATCGCTGCACCTCTTGGGGAGGGCTCTAAAGGCAGCATTGTAGGTGGGAGACAAGTGGTGTCTGAGGCTTCCTCCTCTGTTCAAAGATGGTCGTTCTAGTTTGACATGAATGGCTTCTTTTACCCCTCTCTCAAACCATCTGTCCTCTCTGGCTAGAATGTGCACCTTGTGGTCATCAAAGGAGTGCCCCTTCTCCTTGAGGTGGAGGTGAACTGCTGAGTCCTGGCCTGTGGTCGTGGCCCTCCTGTGTTGTGACATGCGTTTATGTAATGGTTGTTTAGTCTCTCCAATGTACAGGTCAGAGCATTCCTCATTGCACTGCACTGTGTACACCACATTGCGTTGTTTCTCCCTTGGCATTTTTATCAAGCTTGTTTGAGATTAGTCATGACCTGGATGACTGAGAGTATCCACAGATTTATGCATGAGTAATATCACTACAAATGATATTTCCAAATACGTCAATTGACATGTTATTTCATCAATTAAAGACAATAGTAAAAACTATGCTATTTGATTTCTTTTGTAAGTGTACATAAATCACCAATGGAGGGGCTGTTTGAATCTCGTCCAGGGTGCCACATTAGGTCGGGCCGACTGTGTGTCCCCTTAAACTTCAGTGCACATAAACACCCATGAATGGTGTAGGGTCAACGATGCAGGTGGTGCAGCAGAGTCGTCAGGGGAGATTAATGATAAAGTGCTGACCCATTATGGGCTTCTAAACCCGACCAGACCTGAGTTTTTATCAACAAATGATAAGATCCAACAAACTGATGGAGCTTCAGGCTCTGACCAATGGAAACAGAATATTCAAAATAATTAAAAACCTGTCTGTGCAAGAATACATTGACATGATATTTGCAAATAAAGCAAGGTGACTGGAATGGGTTAAAGTTGGAGAGGATTTTAGTATGCCTCTTAAAGAAGGATTTGATTCCTATATGTATTCATAAAGATGATCTTCAACTAAAGAGGAGGGAACCTTTCTGAAACTTGGAGACCTTCACGTGATTTTTTGCTTCTGGGTAAGGCTGTTGCAAAACAGGAGAAAATCAAGTCTCATAATAAGACAAAAACACCAAAACTTGTCCTTTCTATCCCATCCTAAAAAATGAGCTGTCGAGATCAAACTGCTGATGAGCCAAGCTGTTAACACTGTTTGGTGTAAACAGACATTTTAATTTCGCAGACAGCCTCTAGTGGTCACTCCAAGAACTGCATCAACTTCAGAAATGGCACAAGGCCAACTTTGTGGGGAAAATCTGTCCTGAGCAGCTCTGTTTAAAATAAATGAGGGTTGTGTGATCAGTTTAGGCTGATTTCCGAGGCAGCCCGGAGCATTATTGATCATTTATGCTTGAAATGTGTAATCATATGCTCTGTGCTTTGTGTGCTTTTGCTTTGTGTGTTCCGTCTCCTTAAGAAAAAAAGCCCAGACAGATGCAGAAATATGAGACTCCTTATTTGCCTCCCTGGTGTCTCGAGGCACTTTTGCAGTTTACAGTTACAGTCGACTTCTAACAAGGCAATTAAACCAGAGTTGGCAGACGCACAGGAACCTGCACCGAGCACGCACACACTTTCCATTCTTTAAATGGGAGCTGGCAATCGTACGAACATCCCTCTTTCTCTCAGTCTTATTTCATCTCTCTCTCCCTCAATCTCCCTCAATTACTCCTCCTCTTCTTCTGTCTCCCCCGTTTTCGTCCTCCCCCCTGCCAATGCCAATGCCTAATGGCTTTGAGCAAGGCAGCCCCCCCCTCTCTTCCTCCTCCAACTGAGAGAGATTCAATTGGATTGGAAGCCGATCAATCACGGCGAGTATCGAGCTGTGATTGGATTTGGCCGCGGCTGACGGGGGCGAGGTGGGTGGGCGGAGGAGGGGGTCGTTTTGATTTTAGCTCCGCTCCAATGAAGGTGGATCTGATGTATTATTGCTGTGGACGTACAGAGAGGACAGAGGCAGCGTGTGTGTGCGGAGGCAGGGTGGATGGTGTGTGTGATTGTGGTTGACGTGTGTCATGGTTTGAGGTTTTGAAGCGCTGCCAGCCCTGACTGATGTCCGCAGAAGTCCACTGCCGCTCTATCTGTCATATAGAGATGTACTGGACTCACTGGATCATGTTACGTTCACATTTCAGACATTAAGCTAATGCGATCAAGAAGCAGTGTGACCGCAGAATGTGCTGCTTTTTCTACAATATTCTGACTTTTCTGAAAAACCTGCAGCGGCTGGATCATAAATTTAAAACTAAGAAAAGTCTGTTTTTCATAGATTTTTGCTCTGATTTTGGTTGTCAAAGTTAACTTCTAAAAAATCAGTCAAGACCTTAGTTTTTAAAAGACTTTTGGGGAAAACAGCACCATTTACCAAACCAAGCAGCACTAATGAAAAGACTATTTCTTATAAAAGGTGGGTGTTATAATTTAGGCTTAAATCAGGCCAGAAATTAACACATCATTGTAGTTTAGGTCACAGCTCTTGTGTGGTTTAAATGCTTTGTTGTAAGGCCTGTGAGGCATGCTGCTGCTCATGCTGCTACTCTCTTTGACTCATTTCTAGTGAAAAGATATTTTTGAAAGAACAAATATCAGAAGAGGAATGGTTTATTATGTTTGAATCGCAGTGCACGGCCACTAGCTTCAGAATTTGGGGAGAGTTTCACTGGAAAAATATTGTCTAATTTTTTAAAGCTCCAAAGATTAGGAGGAAATTGGTATCTACACAACAGCTGTGCTGATCATGTCAACACGTTGATGCAGACCACACACATATTCAGATCAGGCCCAAAATGAAAAGAGTATTAGGAAGAAATATGGCAAAATTTGCAAAAAATAATAGGATCAGATACCCAAAACATTAAAGACATTGTACTTGGGACATCTGTCACATGATATAATACAAAAAAAGGATGAATATCTTGTTAAAATACTTTTATCAACAAGTAAAAAAGTAATTACCAGATTGTGGTATAAAGTAGAACCACCGACTGGGGAGCAGTGGATGTGCACTGTTGAGGAAATATTTGTAAAGGAGAAATTCACACACAAGTTAAGATTACAGGAAACACAATTTGTGGAAAAGTGGGACTGTTTAGAGGAGGACAGAAGAGGACTTCACCACTTTGACTGGACAATAAGGACATTGAAATGAGGAGGATTGATAAATGAGATGGATTTTGCGATGCCCTGATACTGTAACTGTTACAAAAAAATCCAATATAAATAAGTAAAAAAGATGTATTATTTTTTTAACACCTTTTTTAACTTTTGATGCTCACAGTTATGAAGAGGATTGAAAATAATAATTTTAATAACTGTAGATGTTGTCCCACAGTATCAGGGTATACACACTGAGGTCTTGTCCTCTTGTCCCTGCTCCCTCTCTCTCATCGTGTGAGTGTAGAGGTCTGCAAACTGAGATTAATTCTTCTTATATAAACTCTGAGAAATGACATTGTGCACACACACCCAGCCTCCCTGACAGAGTGTGTGAGTGATGGCTGCATTAGGTGGGTGCAGGACCTCCTCTATGACAGTTATGATGCTAAAGGATCTCTCTGTCCAACACACACTCTTTCTCTTAACTCCAGGGCATGTGGTGAAGAATTTCAAAGTGAAAAGAAAAGTTTATGCAAATGAAATCATCATGAAGTGGTTATTTTCTGTAGCTTTCATGTTTGCGTGCACACACTCTCATATACTCACATGTTAGCGGCTGTAGCCACAGATCTAACACCGAGAGCGGCTCGATACTAATTCAGTCAAACTAACCTGCTTAGCACTGACCAGTCACTCTGCATGTGTGTGTTATTTGTGTGTGTAAGTGAGAGAGAGGAAGAGTGTGTTTGCATGTTTCCCTCTCAGTGAAAGCGAATGTGTGTGTGTGACCCGTTCAGTTCTCCTCGTACATTTTTCTTTGCTGTAACACGAGCTGCAGACCAGATCAATAGAAATGTTTCTTTGTTAATGAAGATGTGTGTGTCCGGTGTGTGTGTGTGTGTGTGTTTGGGGTGTGGAGGTGGGGCACTTAAGCTGACCGCTGCGTCTGACCGCTGTGGTCAGCCGGTGGACGATTCAAGCAACCCACAAAAATTCACCACAAACACACAGAGACCAGCCTGTCTCTGCTATCACTCTGGGTCAAGTGTATCAACCTCCAGTTCAACCCTAAGGGGACTTCAAACTTTAACAGCAACAGTTGTAACTAAAAGAATGATTTGAGCACAAAATGGCGACGCCTAATCTTGTATATGTCTTTATTTGACGTTTTGGGTTGTGTTGCCCAAAAAACATACAGAAGTTTCCAGTTTGAACAACAATATACAACTTTTTAACCTCTTATAATACACTATATTGCCTAAAGCAGTGGTTCCCAAACTTTTCACAGCCTGTACCCCTTCAGACACTTGACCTCTAGCCATGTACCCCCTACTCTTATGCACTGTTTAAGCCTGCCGCACCCCCTATTCCCACATTTTACATGCACAACATACAAATAAAATCTATTTTAGTGAATTATTTCTCACTAAATAGATTTTTTTACCAGCAGTGTCGTTTGGCAACACCAGTTCACTTTTGAAAAGAAATGTACATTTCTGAAACATATTCATTCATGAACTTACTGTATGTTACTTTAAGAATCTTAGATAATTCTGGACAGATTTCCTTGTCCTAGATGCCTCAGCCTCTATGCCAACATTTCAGGCTTTTATCAAAGCTCACTATACAAACATTCACAAGTTTGAACTTGAACTACTGAAACAACTGTTTGAAACCTGACAGTTTTTCGCGTACCCCCTACATCACTTCGCATACCCCTGGGGGTACACGTACCCCAGTTTGGGAACCACTGGCCTAAAGTATTCGCTCACCCATCCAAATAATCAAAATCAGGTGTTCGTATCACTACCATGGCCACAGATATATAAAATCAAGCACCTAGGCATGCAGACTGCTTCAACAAGCATTCGTGAAAGAGTGGGTCGCTCTCAGGAGCTCAGTGAATTCCAGCGTGGAACTGTGATAGGATGCCACCTGTGCAACAAATCCAGTCGTGAAATTTTCCTCACTCATAATATTCCACTGCCAACTGTCGGCTGTATTATAAGAACGTGGAAGTGTTTGGGAACGACAGCAACTCAGCCACATAGTGGTGATGTCACCTAAGTTCATACGCAAGTCAGGGCAGGTGAGCGAATACTTTTGGCAATATAGTAGATTCAAGGACAAAACAGGAACAAAGCCTCTTAATGTGGTAACTCTTTCCTTGGCAGTTTTCCACAGGATGTCCCAGTCACTTGCTTAAAGCAGTACCTTAGTACAATACCTTAGTAGAGGGTCAAGGCATTCACAAAGAACATATGGCTTTCAGCCCTTCCTCTATCACCAGGCTTTAGCTAAAAGGAAGCCAGTTGTCTTTCCTCTGTGCTACTTCATATGACTTGGAAAGATGAAGCTCAAAAGAGAAGAATGGAAAGCAACACATCAGTCAATCAATCAATCAAACTTTATTCATATTGCACTTTTCCTACAACATATGTAAGTCAAATTGCTTGCAGAAAAGAAAACAAGAGGAAAAGAGAGGGGGAAAAAACAATTCCTAACTGGGCACCTGTCAGGGGAACACAGTGTGGGATTGGAAAAAAACACACCTCAGCACATGGCATGAAGCTAGACCATGAGTGCAGTTAAAACCAGACTGCAAACTAGCATACACAAAATAATTAAATGTTCATTTGCACCTTTAACGTTAGTTTGTTTTGTGATTTTTAACCCAGAGGTCCAATTTAACTCTCTATTCACACTGAGCCTCGGAGGCATGATGGCAGACATCTCCCCTTCATTTGTTGAGCATGTCAGCTTTGCTTGTGATGTGATGGTCAGCACAACAACTAGAAAAAATAGCAAGGTTTTGAAGAAAAAAAGGTCTAATTTCACTGATTAAGAAGCAACTCTGAGACAGTAACAACAGTGCGCAGGTGATGTGCAGTAAATGCTTGAAGTGACACCACCTATCATCAATCAGCTGTACATATCTGATAATGACATTGATAGCTGGTGTTTGTTTATTTAATCTCAGAATTAACACAGTTGTTGCCATATTTATAGTTTAATTCTCACACAAAAGGCAGTTGTATACAGCCTGATCTCTGGTGTGTTCTCTCGTGGTCACACTACATTTAAAAGGTCGCTGCACGCAAACATGAACACAGGGGCAAACAGCACATAAATCTTCAGCTTTACAAACAACTCAACTAGTATTTAATGCATGTCCCCTTTGCTGTGTGTCCATTTTGTCACAGACTGTAGACCTAACGGCAGGAGTTGATTGAACTTTCACATACTCCACATGCAAACAGTTTGGAAACAAGGGACTGGAGACACTATCAGAGTCATAGTCGTTTTGTGACTTTATTATTAATTATACTGCATTACTCAACATAGTCCTGTGGCTTCTCTCAATATCTTTGCAGGTCCTCTCTGTCAGCATCACTGATTGGGTGTTTTACTGCGAGGATTAATTGCAGGACACTTTCTACATGCACTTTTAGTTACTGTTGTGACGTTTTCTGTCATCACCTTAGGCTGCATTTACACGGACACTCCTGACTTAAAGACAGAAAGATTTTTCCTTTTCTTTTTCAAACTCTTCTGCGTTCAGATGACGGCGCTGAAGACGTAGTGTGCATGCCGGTTCAGTAGATGGCGGTGTAGGTCTGCAGAGAGGCAGCGCTGCTACAACATACGTACGATGAAGAAAATCTTTTCACAAACAACAATGGTGAATAGACGCACAGAGACGCAGGAGTTTCTTTTCTGGACAATAAATCAGTTCGGACAACAAATCTGTCTGGTTAGTTTTGTCTGGATAAAAAACCGAACACGGCAGCATGCGTTACTCGGGAGAGGGCGGAAGCTGTTGTTGTTCCTGGTATGCGCGCGCAGCCTTCATGTGAAAGAGTACTGCGCATGTGGTGATGTCAGCGCTTCACCCTGAAACGCTCCAATGCGGGTTTACACAGAGCTGCATGGAGAGCGTTTTGGAGCCAGTTTTCAAAAGTTACCGTTTTCAATGCGTTTCCATGTAGACGCAAGGCCAAAAGGCAATGAAAACTTATCGTATTTGACCGTTTTTGGCACTGTGTAAACGCAGCCTTAGATTGATAGTGACCTTATTATCTTATTTACTAAGTTTTGCATTGTAAATATTATGTTTTAATGAAAGAAATACTATAAAGCAAATGTAAAAATAATGTTAAGAGACCATTTCCTTGCTTTAGATGATCGACTTTAAATTTTATTTTTGCGCCATTATGTTCAAATTGTTGAGCTATTTCTGACTCTGACCATATTTTAGGACACGGCAAGCTAAAACCTCTGAAAAAGAAACTTTTAGCACAAAGTCCTAACCAGTGAATGCATGCTTACTTCTATTACCACTGTTTAATCTTTTTGTGCACATATAAGACCAAACCCAGCATCCAAAATCAGTAGTTTACACCCAAGAGTCATTATAGCTGTTAATCCATTTCCTGTTTGGGAAGGAGAAAACAAACAACAACTAAATCATCATTGCGCCAACAAGTTTTCCTGGAGGTGCAGGGGCTGATGGGATGTGACTTCTAAACAACTTGATCCCCCCCATCTTCATCATATCTCTTATTGGCAGCCCGAGCAGCCTCATTAGCATATCTAATTCATACATCGCTCACATAAAGTGTTGAGTATGCATGAATCCACCACGTCAATATTTCATTTATCCTCCATTTGCACAATCAGACCTGCAGGTGTAATGTGTGTAGGGGTGTGTGCGTGATAAGAGGACAGTTAATGATTAAAATGTGATTAGATTTGGATCAGGAACACGGTGGACCCTATTAGGCTGCAGTTCAAAGTGTAAAGGCCAAAGTCGAACACGCACTGCACTGAATTATCAACGCCATAAATCATCGACTGTTAGCAATATTCATGCACCATCTATGTTTTTTCAACTCTTACCCCCTTTTTTCTTTTACCACATGTTCTGTTTATTTCTGTTATTTTAATGTGGTCAAGTGTTAGGCCGTAAACCTCACCTCAACTATTCTCTGTTAAAGTTTATTCAATTACACCAGAGTTAGTTATAGTTTGTTCTGTATGATGAGCTCTTCTGCTCTGCGGCCTGAGTTCAAACAAACTAAATGAAAGGACGTGTTTGTAATTGCATTGACATGAATTTAGGTAGTATGTATGTCGGTTTTGTCGGGGCTGATGGGAATATGAACTGGAGCACATGGACATTAATCAGTGAGGAAGACTGAAGCCTGTTAGTGTTGGCTCTGCCCCTCGTTAGACAACAAAACAAACAACATTGTTTATCAGCTGATAATAAAAAATTATACAATACTACCTTGAACAGCATTGCCAAGCTCACTAGAGTGTCACACACTGAGGCAGCAGATAAGATGGGCTGTATTTTGCACCAAATTGCAAATCAGATTCTCATGTTCAATTATTGATCAACTGACTTGTCCATGTTGGACTTAAATAGACAATAAAAGAACATTTTAGTCATCTGTATAATGTATAAACACTTCAAGGAAGATACCCAACAAAGAGACAAACCAGTTTGCAAAAGAGGAAACAGTTGTTTGTAGATTTTTTGCAATGCAAAAGAATTTATTAGGTTTTCAGATAAATACTTAAAGATACTGAAATGTGGTTTTAAAGTGCTTTCCCAAAGCCTCTGTTGCAATATCTTTCTTTTAACTTCTTAAAATGACTTTACTGACTGGAAAAGGTACATTTTTACCCTATTTGTATCATAATGAGTGACAGCTACCCTTTTTTTCCTCAAAAAAGGTTGAGAAAAAGTGCTTCTAAAATGGGTGAAACATTAAAAGAAATGAAACAGGACTCAAGTTTTTTCTGTCGAATCAAACCAGTTTTAAATCTTAAACAAAGAAGCAAATATTGCTGATGTGATAACTCTCAAAGATAAAAATACCCTTTAACCTTTTAAACTGTCAAAAACAGAAATAAAATACAAAAAGAGGAACTGAGATTTGTTAAGACTGGTCAGTGTCCTCCGAGATCTTCCCCTCTGTCCATCCATCCATCCGTCTCCACGGCGACATGCATCAGGCGCTGTAACGTGAACGTATGTGTGCGTGACAGTCCACATTGATCCGCTGTCATCCTGATCACATTACGACCCCCCTCCGATTAGATCTACATTTTTAATTTTCCTCTGCAGATGACAAAATGTAAGACATCAGAGCAGGATGGAGCGGGGAGGGAATGAGAGGGGAATTCTTGATATGGATGATTATGGGGACTCTGAGGGGTCGGCAGGGGTCAGCTGGGAGGGGAGGGGGAGGCAGATGGACTAAAGTATGAAGGAAAGACAGAACAGCATGATTGAGCAACATAGTAGCTTTATTTTATCTATTTATTCCCACCCTTGCATCATAACATTTAAATTCATCAAATACCAGGAGCAGGAGAGTCGCCTCAACTTTGCTAATTAAACAAAACAGAGTAAAGTAGTTCAGATCTGTTCTGCAGATTTGTGAAGAACTTGTGCAAAACAAAAAAAAACTACAGCTACTTGACGCCATCTGTTTATGTGAGTTTTTGTTGACGTTGTTGCCACAGCGTGAGTCTGTATTTCAGGCCTCTGCGGGACAGATGGTGGAGGAGGACACATCCACAGTACATCATCTCTCTGTGGTAAACATACCTCACTTTAATGTTATTAATAGTCAGATTTATTATCATTACAGTCTGTGGCGCTCAAACCCCCACCCCCGAACACACACACACACACACACACACTGCAGACACAGTAAGTGATATAGATGACAACACTCGTCACTCCTGCAGAGGAGGGGTCACGACCTTGGAGCAAATGTCATTAAGGAGCTGAACACATCTCCATTTTCTGTCCTGTGTTGTCCTAACCTCTTCAGCTTTGCTCTTTTTTGTGCAGTTTAAGCTTTTGTGCACTTATTTTAACAATTTTTTTCAATCGCAGTCAAGTTCATTTGAGCCATTTTAGCCTCTGTGGGACAAAATCAGCAATTGATTTGATCAACTGTTTTTTTTTTAACTTTATTTTTATGTTTTTGTTTAACAAACATTTTAAACAATGAACAAAAAGGGGAGGCCATCACATGAAGTACAGACTGTTTTTTGTTTTTCCCTTTCTTTTTTTTTAGGTCATGATATTCAGGTTATATAAAGTAAGATAGAACACAGTCAAGATTTACAGTAGGGTTACAATAAGGTGCACAAATGAGTCCTTTGTCTCCTTTAACAAAACAAATAATGTCTTTTGAGCTCAAGAGTCTTCTATTATTTCAGAACAGATTTCACACAAGGTGATATCACTTCAGGTTACAATATGATCTCCAGTTTTTCCAGTATTTTTCAGTGGCATACCGCAGAGAGAATGGCAGCTGTTCCATCTTATAAATGTCCTGAATTATTTCTTTCCATTCGGTGATCGTTAGAGGTTCTTTATTCAACCATTTCCTGGTATTGATGTCCTGTTGAATGGATTTAGGAGGTTTTTTAATTTCCTTCCCTCTCAAATGCACCTGTTACGGCACGTTTGTGCTGAAGACTCATCATATATGTGTTGAGTTTCTTGCCTGTGTC
Source organism: Scarus forsteni (assembly GCA_036419115.1). Taxonomy (NCBI): domain Eukaryota; kingdom Metazoa; phylum Chordata; class Actinopteri; order Labriformes; family Labridae; genus Scarus; species Scarus forsteni. The sequence continues at coordinate 5,950,744 of JAZDUH010000054.1, read as the reverse complement.
CCTGTGTGTGTAATGACTGAAGGAAATCCTGTTTGAAGTTCAGTGATAATCATCACCAGCGGCTCTCTTGTTGTCCAGAGTTTGGAGTTTATCGTGAGTTTATCAGTGAGCCAAAGGTAACGCTGATTAGCTCATCTTCATGACTCTGCTTTTATTTTCATGTAGTGATCACAGCTATGTTATATGATAAAACAGTTTAGAACACAAACATGAGAAAGCAGGGACAATTAAAGGAAATGAGGGACAAAATTGGGGTAATTAAACCTTTATTTAATTCAGGAGGAAATCTTATGTTCAAGGTTCAATGTATTTTTCCAACAGTTCAATAAAACTGCAGCTTTTGGGAATCATAATAACGATCAGAAAAAGTTACAGAATAGCAAGTCATGCTGACACACAATATAGAAAAAAACTGATAAATGTGATGACATTATCAAATATAAATACTAATATAAATAGGTATAAATTAGCAAGAAAATGAAGAGTGCATTTGAGCTACAGCTGATGATGCCTTTGCTATTCTTTATGTTTTATACTACTGTTTAGTTACATAACAATTCAACTGCTCATAACAGAACAGCATGGTCTTCCATATATAATGAAATAGAAATAAAGTACCTAAACATAAAAACATCATCTATTTCCACAGGCAAGTGTGAAAGAGAAGAGGTGGAAGGCAAATTCTAGATCTAAATTGCCAAAAACGATGTTCACTGTTAAATCTTAAACAGAATGCAGAAATTTACCTGCCATTTTTTGTGATATATCCCAGCATTTAACTCAAGACTGGGTGCCTAGAACTTCAAAAACCTTTTCAGCTTTATGAAAAATGTTGTGATTTACCGTAAAATACCAAATAAAAGCGGGGGCATTTATTTGTTTCAATCACTGAGCAGACCAGCCGTTTATTTGGGACCAGGCGACTATTCGGGACAGGCGTTTAATTCCTTTTTCACAAAAATCTTGCTGAGCAAAAAATGAAAAAATATGGTAAATATAATCAAATTATTTATTTACACCAGTATGATTAACACCTGTACATTTTCTTTTTTTTTTAAATGTATATTTTTGGGCATTTTGTGCCTTTATTGATAGGAGAGAGACAGTGGATAGGCTTGTGAAAGGGGGAGAGAGAGCAGGGGAAGACACTCTGCAAACTGGTCACAGGCGGGATTCGAACCTGGACCGGCAGAAGCATGTACATGGGGTGCTAACCACTACGCCAAACCAGCACCCCACCTGTACATTTTCAAGGCAAGATTATAGTACCATTGTTATACTCTTGTCTTCTTCTTTTAACTCAGCACTCTCTAAACACTCTTAAAACCGGTCAGGAATGACTAGTAGTTAAGGTCGTACTTCTTTTTTTTGCCATGGAGACCAGCAGCAATGTATCACTAACTGACGTGTCCAGCCTCCTGATGTTAGTTAAGGGCAAAAAATAAACAGCAGCAGCTGCAACATCTTCTTCTTTAGATTTTCAAAGCCCTAGTCTGTAAGATTAAGGCTTTCTATTCTCTAGTGTCCTCTGTGGAAGTTGAGTGTAAACTGCACTGTCATGGCACAGAGCGCCGCACACCAACCTGCATTTGTTGACATACAGAGGAAGGAGAAGCTGACAGGACGTCCAAAGAAACAAATAAACCATGTGGACTGTTGCAGTCTGATCATGTTTCTTCTCAAGTGACAGCTGTCAGTTGTGTGGGTTCTGTAAACTTGGACCATAGCTCATAGGCTGCACCGAATAAATTACACCAGGCGCTTATTTGGAACGAGCGTCTATTTGTCAAAATATACTGCTACACCGGGCGATTAATTGGAACCAGGCCTTTATTTGGTATTTTACGGTAATTACATTTTTGAATCTGTCATTGTTTAAGATTCTGGCACTGTGACACCTCCAGTTGCTGTTATATCTAAACAGAACATTAAAAGCACCAAATCCTAAAGAAAAGTTGAAGTTTTCTCTCTGTTCTCTCCACGCCGTCTTCATATCTCTGTCCCCTCCCCTGTCCTCCGTCCTCCTCCTCCCCACTGATCATCTCCTCCTCCCCTCCCTCCGTCTTTTCTCCTCTTCCTTATTTCTCCATCTGTCTCATCCTGGCAAGGCCATTAACTCATAAATCCAATACAGGCCACCTCAACACTATCTGTCTTCTGCCGATGGAGAGCGCGATGGGACGGAGGGAGCCGAGAGGAGGATCAATGGCTCCCCTGACTGTCAGTCCGCTCACTCGTTTTCACATCCATCTACCCATCGCCTCCTCCTCTCCCCCTCCTCCTCCTCCTCTCCTTTTTTCTTGTTTTATTCCAAACCCAGCGGAGTGTTGACCAAATGCTGACGCAGCTTCTCCACACTCTCACAAACATCATCAGAGCGGTTCAGGGGCTGCTGGGTAACATCATCGTGACGCTGAGGTTGATCTGGAAGGTTCCTCCGAGGCGTTCTTGGTCCCCAGATGATGAATCCCTCTGGTTGTATGGATCGTCTGGCTTCGCTTCACAATATCGAGACAGTTTGAGGGAGTTTGTGTGCAATATTTGGTAAATGAAAACATAGTTTGTCCATTATTGGCTGCCAAGGCCTTTTTTTGCTTTGCTAATCAAAACAGTGAAGGATTTGTTTGAATTTTTAAACTGTAATTTTTTTGTTTCATGCCTTGGGCAACTTTCGAGTGCAGCTCTCATTTCCAGTATGACCTCATTGTTATGTTAAACTGCTGTTGGCATGGAGATCAAAACATAATTAAAGTTGGTTTACATCAACATATTAGCATTGCTATTGTTGGCGTGTTGGCTTCTGAACATCAGTTCGTCTTCTCACTTTGTTCTGTCGTGAAGTAATGATTTGCTTATGCCTGTTGTTCAACACCTTTCTGTAAATTGACTTAATAGAGCAAGGGTGCTCAAACTGTGGCCCGGGGGTTTAGCTGTGATCCTTCGACCATCTTTAATTGGCAAACACCAAATCTTTAAGGAATGACTCGCATCATAGCATGAAGCTTCAGCATTTCTGATGTACAAATGCAAGCAGACTATCTCATAAATCACTTATTTATTCACTTTCTGCTGCATATTGAGATTTACAAAGCACATTGGGCAATAGTTTTTGATATATTTTTTTTTTGACAGCCTTGTGCAGTTTGCTCTTGTTTTTTGGTTGAATGTGAAAATGATCTGTCATTGTTTTCTGCTGCATGGTGTGTCTTTCTTATCCTGATCAGGGACTATCTATTGGTTGATAGGACAAACCAGGATCACTAGAAATCTAATCCCCAAGATCCTGGTCTTTCATTGCTTCAGTTAGGATGTAATGAGGCCTGCACGTACTTTTATTTTTATGTCTGGGGCCCTCAATTAAAGAAGTTTGGACATTCCGAATTGGAGATTAATCTTTGGCATTTCCGAGTGATCGCCTCATCATGACATATCCACTGACCCCTCTGACCTTTGTGGGTGGAGCTCACTAAACATCCATAAGTGCTACTGTTTCTTTCTACATATGTAGCAAAACCTGCTAACAGTAAAGCTAATTGGACCTCACCACATTAACCACTTTACCAGCATCATGAGTCATTTACTGCACAACAGAGGTTTACGGACAAGAGCAGAAACGGCGTGCGAGATGAGGGGCGCTCGTTTTGCCTCAACTCATGTGCAGACGCAAAGAAATATTGTTATACACAGAGAGAGGACGGCCAGCGGCCTGCGGCTTTGGCACACACACCAACACACACATACACACACACACAGTGTGGTTAGAGTGTTGCAGCCCCAAGTGAACCACACTGGCCTCTGGTGAGCCACAGGATCCATGAGGTGTAGAGTGACAGACGCTCTCTCTCTCTCTCTCTCTCTCTATCTCTCTGTGCACATACTGGTCATGTATCTGTTTTTTCAAACCTTTAAGTTTGAAGAGTTACACTTTCAAACATGGAAGCTGAAATCTTTCTCATTGGTTTCCCTCTTTCTCTCTGGAAATAGAGGATCAGACTTTCTGTCCATCCATTAGCACCTTGGTCTAGAAGTGGCTAAATCTGCACTTACATACAGTCAATTTAAACTTTTGTTGTGGATCACAGCCTGAAAATCACTGCCATAATTATTTAATAGGTTTTGTTGATGCTTCAAAGTTTTATGAGCTTATCTATTCATCCAATCATCCATTTAGGCTGCTTCTTTGAATGTTAGTCCTCAAGAATAAACATAAAGAAGTTATTCAGACTTAGTGAAAATGTCTAATCTGATCTAATCTCCAAGCACCCTACCCTCAGATTGGAAATACTTGCACACACTTGCACACACACACGCATATTGACCATCACCACCTCAACACAAAATTCCGCAACTTGTCAATAGCCTCTGTGTGACTTGGTTTAGTCTTGTCTTGCTGTTTTTAACCTATAAAGCCAATTGTGTCATATTTGATATATACTTTTATAATACCTCTTTCTACTCAATATGATAAACAAATTACATTACATTACATTATGTTGAATTTTATGGACATTTTGATTTTTATGGATTTTAGCAGGAAGTGAAACAAACATTTCAGCTCCAAAAAATTAGAACCTTCTGGCTATAATCTATGGTCTTGGGCTTTAAAGGGTTAATATGTACAAAATTTGTCTTGTCTCTTTCACAGTATTATAGAATAAAATAGAAGATTTTATTGTCCATTGATTTAAAACAGTGTGGAAAATTGCCTTTGGCATCATGATCGCCAGACACAACAACAGTAAAAACACAACAGTAAGCTCACAACACTAAAAACACACAACAAGCCCATAAATACATAACTAAAAAAATAATACATAGGTTACCTGAGACACAGCTCATAATATAATGGTTGTTTCTGTCATATCTGTCACCCTGTCAAATGTCTTGTATTGCACTGCAGCAAACAAAATAAAAGGAAAAAAAAAAGACTTCAAAAGTGTTTTAAAAGGACTATGAGGAGTTTCTAAGTAATTACAAAAAAGTCTCACATTTAGATATATGCCTGATGGAAATACACACTTTAAGATGAGTTATATAGCATCAAAATAGGTTATCTATAAATGCTATTCCTTAGCTTCGTGGTCGGGTATGTCAGGGCTAGACTGGCCTGGATATTCAACTTCGGGAACAAGACAATTAAAACTAGAGCAAATTTATATTATTCGTACACGTCTTAGAGCACCGGGCTGTAAGTAGCAATATATTTACAAAAATGCTGCCATAGTGATAATCACATTCTTCGTGTGATATTTGTGAACAACAACACAGAGCGTGCTAACAACAGCTAACAATAGCCTGGTAGTTTTTTTTTTTTTTTTTTCGACTTCAACCGAACGCCGTAAGTCGAGATGATGTCACTCCCCAGTTCAGAGGTTACTGAACGAGCACACGACAGTCGCCGCCATGCCGGGCGTAAGCAACAGCTAACAATAGCCTGGTAGATCGGCATGTTTTTTTCCGACTTCAACTAGAACGCCGATAAGTCGGAGATGATGTCACTCCCAGTTCCAAGGTTACTGTAGTGCAGCAATACGACAGTCACCGCTCATGCTCATGGGTAGCAGAGTCTTAATGTCGCCGCAAATAGATTCTCCTCATAGCACCTTTAAGAAAATGGCGTCAAACTTTGCACAAGTCCTTCCATTCATTAGCTTTTCACTTATCCTTGTTGGAGTTTTGTCACAGGTGAAAGGCCAAGGCCAAAGGGCCTCAAGCTTATGCCCTGCTTGTGATCACAATATCTCGAGGCCTCTTCAAGGAATTTACTTTAACTCTGGTCTATCCTCAAGGACGCCGCCACCCGGCCCACTCCTGTTCAATCTGCTTCTTTCCAGCAGGTGCTGCAGGTCAATGAGGGCTCGAACTACCAGACTTACAAACAGGCCTTTCCTCTGAGCCATACGATCTCTAAACAAACAAGCAGCCTGTGCAATACTGCCCCCCTTCCCCTTGTAATGAACACTTAATGTACCTTGAGTAATAACTATTTTTACCCCCTGCTGCTTCTTACACACTGGACATTCTTGTGTAGGAGGGTGGGTTTGGTTGGGTTTGGTTGGAGGGGATGGGAGGATGTACGTCCTGCATGATGAGTGGATTTGTGTGAGAGAGAGAGTGTGTAGTGAGGGTGAAGTGTGTGTAGGGAAGGTCTTGTTTTTATCTGCTTTTTGCCTGTTGCCTGTTGATTTATGTATTTACTATTTTTCTTTTAAGCACTGTCCAGAGTAGCATCTTACATTTTGTTGTGTAAATACACTGTATTTAATGCAATGACAATAAAGCCTCTATTCTTTTTCCCCCTCTTTCAAGGATGAATTGATTAGATTTTTTCAACTGTATTTTTTGGGCATTTTGTGCCTTTATTGATAGGAGAGAATGACAGTGGATAGGCTTGTGAAAGGGGGCAGGCAGGACTCAAACCCGGGCTGGCAGAAGTATGTTTATGGGACGGGCCTGGTTGCAAAACACTCTGCCAAACCAGCACCCCAGAATTTATTACCTCCACCAGAAGCTTATGTTATTGCTGGCGTCTGTTTTTTTTTGTTTGTTTGTTTGTTTGCTTGTCTCTCTGTTAGCAACATAACACAAAAAGTTATGGACGGATTTTGATGAAATTATCAGGAACTGTCCAGATTGGGGCAAGGAACAAATGATTAGATTTTGGGAGCAGAATTTTTTTAAAGGATTCTTTAACACTGTGAGATAGGACCATTTTGGCATTTGTGCATATTTGTATGTTTTAATGATCAAGGAATCTAAATATTTAGATGAAATAAAGGCAGGACTCATATTTATGGTTAAAATCACAATATGGGTGAGGAGGACTGTGGAGCTGGTGGAGGTCTGTGCTCTCCGAGTGCTTTTCTATTTAGATTTTAAGTACAATGATCATATACTAATTTAGCCTCTTTTTGACACTCTCTAGTTTTACTCTGCCAGTTGTAAACTCTATAGAGGCTCATGACTGTAAAGTATTTTCAGCTTAATAAGCATTGTTTGTTAAGGACGAATGACATGTCTTATATCAGGGCCAACTTTAAATCAATATTTTGTTGTATATTTTACTAGATTTAAAGCTAGAATATGTTTTGTCTTTCATACAATTTGGCATGTACTAAACTATTATCCACTCTTGAAACTCAAAATACACATTAATCATATCAACTCTAACTACACTTGATAGAAAAGAAGCTTTATTGTCAGTAAAGTCATTTATATATGAAAGTTAGAGGGAAGATTCAGTAGTGTAATCAGGTGCAATTCAATTCAGCTACTTTTGTACTTTATTTATCCAAGAGGGTAGTTTAAAAGGCACAGAAATAACACACATCCAGGACAACATAAATAAAAAATACGAACAAACACACCTAACAAACAAGCAAACAAACAAAAAGGTAAATTTCATGTTACTGTGTCATGAAGTGCACAGATCTTTAAAGCTAAAGTGACCACGTCAGATGAAGTGCGGAGTTTGTTAAAAGCTGTTTTGTCATGAAGGGTTGGGTGTTGGGGTTCAGTGAGTATGGGGCTAAAGGGGGGCTGAGCCTGTATAGGATTTTCTTTATAAATATGTATCATCATAACAGGGATACATTTTTTCTGTCAATTTTTTTTCTCTGAAGGACAAAGTGATGATTTGATGAATGATCCTGATGTGTGTTATAATAACATTTCCAAACAGACTTGCATTATAACTGGCTCAGTAAAACCTGTTCTTGTTTATTCAGTTTATCAGTCGCCTATCAGGAGCAGTTTTATTGTCTTTTGTTAATTAGTTAATAATCAGCCTGTGTTCTGCTGAGTCATCGTCACACCAACAGTTTGACCACATTTAGAGGTATCCTACAGTGAAAGTTAAATAGTAACCTAAACTGATGAATCTATGTTGTGTTAGAATACCCTGTCACCTTTACACTACAACTTTACACTATAGGATTTAACTACATTTTATCAGCTCTGACTTTCAGCATCACCCACAGGACATTAAGTTAGATTATCTTTATGAGCAGTTTATGGAGCGTCTGATCTTCTTGATTGTATGTTACAGTGATCTCAACAGCAGCTTTGAACAGTATGTTATCATTACTATTAATTATAAAACTGTGAGATAAGTTTAATTAACAAGAAAATATAAAACAAGAGTTATTCCAAAGATCTGCAGTGACTTCAAAGAGTACAGTAAAATGACATTGATATACATCAGAACAATTTTTAAAGTTTAGTCATTGATTTATCAAAAAAGTGTTGAAAGTGAAGAAATGCTCTCTACTCTATTGGAATCAACACAGACCTCCTACGTTTAATTTGTTCAAACAGACTTTGAATGAAACTTTACGTCTGGAACAAAGTACATACATCTTAAAAAACAAAGGAGATGTTTTCCTAAGAATACGGTAACCACATATGGACCTCTGACATTTACCTGGTATGGCTGGCTATGCTTGGACTCTGTGTATCTTGAAACCAAAAAGAGAGCTTTGGAACCGTGGTTTATTTATTTATTTTATTGGTATATATTATCTATCATCTGTTTCCCTTTTTTGTTTATTTATTTATTAATTTAACGTATGTATTTGCTTTCCTTTCTCCCCTTCTTTTTCGATCCTGCCCTCTTGTTGAAATGTTTGTTTTGTTTGTCATTAAGTTGTTAAAAATAAATAAAAAAGGTTACTGCAAAAAAACAAACATTTAAGTTAAAGTAATGTCTGTTGACCAGCCTGCAATTATCTGATTTGATTTGATTTGATTATCTTTATTTCAGACACAGTGGTAATAAAGTATTAAAGTTAAAAAAAAACAAAAAAACAAAGCAACAAAAAAAGGAAAACATTATTTACAGAATTTATTTTAGTGTTAGTGCTGTTCGATGTTCAACATGGAGTAGGAGTTGTCTTGTCATACCTCATTTTTCATCAGTTTATCGCGAATCGATCAGCAACAGATTTGAAAAAAATAGTTTTCATTCGAAAAAAGAAAAATAAAACAGTACAGCTGAAGAAGACAGTTTACAATCATCCACCTCTACCTTTACTTTACCTTCTCGTTTTTTTATTAATGTATTTGCTGAAAACAAGGTTTTTATACGTCTTTTTGAATTGTATGATATTTTTACTGTTTGATGTTCTCTTCAATATTATTCCACAAAACCACCCCACAATGTGAAATACACATACGTTTAATATTTGTTCGAGCCAAGTGCTTTTTCATGTTTAGTGTCCCTCTAGAGTCATATCCCCCTTCTCTGTCTGTGAATAGTCTCTGTATGTTGCCTGGGAGTAAATTATTTCTTTCTTTGTATATAATTTGTACTAATCTCAGGACATAAAATTCAAAAAGCAGCAAATTCACTGCTAGGAATCTGTCATCGTGAATGAAATAGGGCTAATAGAGGCATTATTTTTAGTGGAGACTGGCTAATTTAACATAAACGCTGCCCCGTATCAGCTTGTGTTTACTGATGCTGCATGGCAGATTTAACACAGGTTTGATTATTTCAGAAACTACAATAGTCTAGAAAAGCGCTCGGAGACCTCCGCCAAGCAGCTGAGTTATGGCAGTGGCTTTTTCACAACTCCTGTAAAGATATAATTCTGGATCAGCACATGCTCTAACTGGACTCGTCGAGTCTCTGCTGATATTGTCCATGTGGAGAACTCCTCTGCTGGCATTGCAAGGGAACCTGGGAAATGTAGTGACTGATGCTGCGTTTCATTCACCTCGGAACTGGGAAGAGGGAAGTGAGAGTGACGTCGTCTCCGAGTTATCAGCGTTTCAGTTACAAACCGGGAAAGTGTTAACTGTTGTTAGCTTGGCCTGCATTGTAGTTCACAAATACCACGTGAAGAATGTAAATATCACTATGGCAGCAGTTCTATAAATAAAAGTTGAACAAAACTATGTATAGGGCTGATTTAGTGTGACACACACTAGTCAGAAGTGCTTATAAATGGATTATTACAGGAGCTTAATAACTGTTCACGCTGGGGCAGCCATCTTTGATTGTCAACACAGGGGTGGTGAGGATTCTCCGAGTTCCCAGTAGGAAATTATGACTTTGGGGGGCGTTCCAGTTGAAATTTTCGACATTGAACTTGGAAATCCCAACTTCCAGCCACAACTGGAACACACCAATAGGCTTGAAAAATGTTGACATCAGTTTTCAAATAAACTACGATTCCCATAATGACTTGAAAGGGGCAGAACCCTCACAGCAGCCGAGGAGAAATTAATGGAATTTTCCATCATAAACTTAAATGTTTTTTATTACGTGAGTCTGGATCAAAGCCAAATGATAGTTAATCTTGATCACGGAGACATAGTCCATATATTATCCTGTAAATTTTTAAGCGAATCCATCAAGTAATGTAAGAGATATGGTTTTTAAAATACGGCCCAATGTTAGGTTTTGGGATTTTCAGAAAATTTTGGGATTTTTTTGCATCCAGAAAAATATGTGGATCAGCCCCAAAATGAAATGGCTTCTTTCTTGGACCAAACCACAGCTCTGGTAAAATTTTCATGTAAATCCATCTTGCAGTTTTTGCGTAATGTTGCTAACAAACAAACAAACAAACACACAGACCCTGGTGGAAGCATAACCTCATTGTCAGAGGTAAATTTTGTCAGTAATCTTCACTTCAGTTGTGGACAAAAATGTTAAAGGAATAACAGTGGATACCCTTTTTACATAAGACATTTTGGCTCATGTGAACTGCATTAGCCTTTGTTGGCTGTCACTGCACGACAAAGTCAACTCAAGCTAAAATTTTGAGGAATAATGGGGGGAATTTTGAGGATAATTTGGTTTTTAAAAATAAAGTTGGAAATATTGTGCTTAATACCATTTTCCAAGTTGACATTTTAGTTCATGTACTTCCAGTATGGACTAAAATCAGCTCAGCACTTGGACTGCTATCTCAAAATATTTACACTACCTGTTTGTCCTCCTCCCTGTTGTCTTGTCTTGTCCTGTCTGTCACTGTTTCCCCTTCTTTCACACTGTGGTGTGACACGGCCCTCCCCTTCAGTTCACATCAGGGGTTAAATGTAGCAGTGAATCATATCTATCTACTTATCTGTCACTGCTAGAAAAAATGCATTGGTCTTTCCAACGCTGCCATCGGACACAGTGCTCAGCTGAAAAGATAATGCAGACAAGGGAAAAAAAAAAGTTTGAGGAATAATGGGGGGAATTTTAAGGATAATTTGGTTTCTAAGAAAAAGTTGGAAATAATGTGCTTAACGCCATTTTCCAAGTTGACATTTTAGCTCATGAACAAACAAAAGCCTGCTTTACCTTGGATGGGAGGACGTTATGGGCACATTTTCTCAAATTTAAAAATCAGAATCATAAAATATTATTAATATGATTTATTATTGTTGTTTTATTTGAAATGCCTGAAGCCTTTAGCCTTTTTCTAAGCAGACAGTCCAGCTTCTTTGAACTGCAAACTCACTTTTACAAACATTTTCTAGCCTGTGTCTGTTTAAGTGCTTTCATCAACACATAAACAGCTTTTCCTCTGCAGACCTCGTCTCACCATCCATCATTTCAAAGCTTTTATCTAACAAAATACACGCAGCCACAGCATCGCATCAAGCTTCAAACACAAATAGTATCCACTGTTTCAATAATAAAAGCAGTTGAATCCACTTTTCCCTTTTTTCTGCACACAACTATTCAAAATCGTCACATCAAACACACCCGTCCTCTTCTTTTCTTTGTCCGTCACTCACATTCGCTCGCTCGCTCACACCCGCACACACTCGGTCAGGTCGTGCCCTTCTCGTGTTTCCTTTGACACATGGTAATAGATTCCGCTGTAGCTCTACGCCTCGGCTAAGTGGCCTCACCTTTCACTGAAAACAAATCACTCTCTATCTCTGCCGCTCACTCACACACACACACTTCTCCTTTCTCTCTGTTTCCACACACTCTCCTCCTCTCTCCTCCTCTTCCTCGTCCCTGACCTTCCTCCTCTCCCTCTCCCTCTCTCTCATCTCTCTCCCATGGGTGCTCTCCTCTTCCTCTCCGTCACTCAGGCCATCATCCTCTTTTTCCATCCTTTCTCTCCTCTTCCATCACCTCCTCTTTACTCACTTTTTTAACCTGGTTCCACATGTCGAGTAAAGATTCATCCTTTAATGAGTTTGATGATGTGAGAGCTGCGGCACCTTATGGATGTAAACTTCATGGTGCAGTTTCAGTCTGTCTTTTTTTTTTTTAAATAAGCAACATTTTTTAAAGTTTCCTTCATGTTAAGTCATCTGAAAAGGTTTAAATCAACCCCACAGTCATTCAAATGTTGCTTTTGATTTGTACCATATCAGCTAAATAACTAATATAACTATCATTCAGAAGTATTTTATGACCCTGCTGTTTTTTGTCTATTTAAGTTAATTAGTACACGTTTCTAGTAGCTTCTGAAAAGCCTTGAACTCCTTTTTTTTCTCTTTTTCTGAATAGTTTTAAAATGACTTTTAAACTGATTATTTCTGCTTGTTAAAAGTCCTAAATTTCAGATCACACACTTATTGAGAGACTATTAAATCTTCATTTTCTAGATAGAAACTGCACTGTCTTGTTAAAAGACTTTTTATCATTACAGTTAGAAAAAAATAAACATACAATATACAAAAAAGGGAAATGTGACACACTGGAAATCAAGTCTAAAATATGTTTTTAATAAAATACAAACAAAGTAGAAGTTTTGGCATTATTTATTTGTTTGGGATTCAAAAAGATGTTTGAAAGTCTGAAGTTTGATTTTAAACAGGTACATTAAACTGTTGAGGTCACAACCTTTTATTCATAAAGAAAATTATTAATTCAACCGTTATTTTATGACACTAGATTTGAATCCCTTAAGGACGCTTGTACTAACAGCCCACATTTTCCCATATTAAATGACCATAAATATATCTCAAATATTAAAGAAAGATCCATAATCAGGTGATAAACATTTTGCAATCAGTAGATTTTGTGAGGCTGTTTTTATTTCAAGATTGTCTTTCGATATAAATAATTCTGTGTAAGTATTCGTAATTTTATCCATATTACAATATGAAGCATAGTAAGAAACAAGTTAACAGTCAGAGTGTATTTAAAGAGTTTAAAACACTTTTTTGTATTAGGTCAAACAACGTATTTTTGTGCAGTTAGAAGCAAAAGCTGACCAGGAGATCATTTACTTAGACCAGTTTAGTGGAAAAAAGTTTCCTGGATTTTTTTGTTTTTAAGATTCAGGCCATGTTAGGACACTAAGTGATAATATATATGCACTTATTAAGTTTTGTTAAGTCACTGAATTCTTGACATTATGCATTTCATGTTTTTCTCGTAGTGTGTGGCCCTAAATACAAACTATCCTCTGAATAATACGTCCCTCTGAATAAATGGAAGCAAAACATTCTATCTTAAAGAGTGCTTTAAGTTCAAAGTATTTTTTTCATCTTGAAAACAGAGTATAAGCTGTTTATATTAGCTCTCTGTCTTAAATTTTCAGTATGCATTGTTTTTTATTAAAGCAAATGTTAGGATAGAATTCTGACTTCTGGCAAAAATCATTTAGATAAATGAATCACGACGACTAATTTGTAAATTAAACCCAGTTGTCCTCCTTCTCTCAGCTGTTGGATGATACATTTTATCCCTGGTTAAACTTTAATTTCTTTGTTTTTAGAGCTGTGGTCTTGTCAGTGTAAATGATATTATTGACTAAATTTGTTTTGCAAGAAACGTTTATCACATCTCACATAAAATTTGACAGCAATAACTTTTTAATTCTTTAAACATGTATTCTTTTATTTTACCATTAGGTGTTAAAGTTCATATGGTGTTTCTTATTTAAAAGACATGCAAACCCTATTCATTTTTTTCTATTAAACATTAATGTTAAAACATGTCACCACAGTAATAAATAGAAATGGTTGCCTACTGCAGGCCTCACTTCCTTTAATTGTCCTACATGTAAATTGTTAGCTCGCACAAAACTACAGGTATTTCTGGGATATTAATGTAAAAATTTCTTACTTTAAGTTTTGATATTAGGTTGCAAATTCCCCTTCTTTGCATCAGCTTTGTGATATTTTACTTTTTTATTTTCAAATCAACATTTAACTAAGACTGCAAGCAGCACAACTGTAAAGAATTGATAAAAAGTTTATTACAATTGAAGGACGAAAGATCTTTAATATATAACTGAGATCATTCCCTGTTTTTGTCTCAGATTAAACAGATCTGAAGACGTAAACCAGCTGTGCTCTTCTTTTTTGCAGCAGCACTGAGGCCATTATAGGAGGCAGGCTGCCCTCTGGAGGTGAACGTTTTAGCCCTGTGTGCTGATATCGAGCTCTTACAGAGAGAGAGTGCTCTCTTATTTTACCACTATGATCTCTGTTCGAATGAGAGCAGCATTTGCTCTTCTGCCCTTATCTGAGCGATATTTATGACTCAGAGAAACAGTTAGGAGGTCCTGACAGTCATTTTTACTCCTAAGCACCATCAGATGAGTTTGAACTTTGTGAACATTGCCTCATCGTACCGCTGAAGTGACCTTACGAGACCTGGAAAAGGTCTCTGTCGGTTGGAAGGGAGACAACCACAAACATGTGGACCATGCTGGACGGACGAATGAGAGCCTGTTTGCTCATGCCGACCTTTTCTGCCTGTGTCTGGATAAAGGCGGGGAGGGGGAGGCAGGTCACTGATGAAACCAGCTCACCAGGAGAAACATGATGAAGGATTTACTTTAAAGAAACAGGACAGTCTCCAGGTGGAGGGTCTAGTCAAAGGCCCAGTCCACAGGCCCAACATGTCTGGAAATTAGGGTTTGATGACGTGGACAAGGATATATACTGTACCTCGATATGCTTTAGCTGCATGGTGATACTCATTACACATATTAATATTTTTCCAGATATCATTTTAAAAACACAATTATGAAACTAAAAGATTGTTTCCATGCAGAAGGCTGCAAAGGCCTGAGGTCTGGGCTGTACCGTCCTCATCTTTGACTTTGTGTTGTTGATGTAAAACAGGGATCATCAACTACATTTATACAAGGGCCAGTTTTTGCCCTTGGCATTTGCTCTGGGGGCCAGATTTAAGAAAACACTAATAATAATTAAAAACAATTATAATGAAGTGTTTCAGGCTGCCAGTCCTGAAGCAGCTGCATGGGGTTTCATTAATAGTTGAGGGTGTCAAATGATGAAAAGCTGTCCTTAAAACAAAAACATTTTTACTTTGCACATTTCCTCATCTTTAGTAATATGAAAGACCAAAAGGGCAAACAAAAACTTAAAAAAGAAAAGAATATTTAAGGTTGAAGTTGTTTTTAAGTCTGTAAAAAAATCAGAATTCTGGAAGGAATTTCTTTTTTATTCTGAGATTAGTTTTAGTATTGAGGAGGGAAAACTCAGGATTCTAAGATTAAATTTAGAATTATGCCGAAAAAAAAAATCAGAACTCTGAAATTTAAGCAGAAATTAAGAGGATATAAGCAAGAATTCTGAGAATTAATCCATACTTGACATTGCATATTTTGTTAATTATTCACAGTCAAAGAAAAAGCTAAATCTCCTCAAAAACTTCCTTTGCAGTGGCCCAAATCCTCTTCTGTAAAATAATATTCAGGGGCCGGATTGAAAGCTCTGAGGGGCCTGATGTGGCCCCCGGGCCGCCAGTTGATGATCACTGATGTAAAAGGTAGAAAAGATTCATCATGCTCACACTGTTTTGTTACTTGTGTTGCCAAAAAAAATTTGAAAACTTGATAATAGAGCCACTATCTTGACTTTTACTTTTTATTCTCATTTTAGTGTAAAACAACTATTTTGACAAAACAAGACCATCCAAACTGTTATTTGGTCGGAAATATCTAATCATGTTTGAGAAACTCAATATATCTCCCAGCCCTACTGGAAACTATTGTGATTGCTGGTCTTCTGGCCCACATTTGCTTCCTGGTCCTGGCTTTTGCACCTAACTGAAATAGGCTTTGTTGCAGGTCCATGTTTTAACCTCACAGTGAAGATGGCTCCTGCATCAGAAGCAGATTTTTTAGAACCTGACAGCATGTCTTTTTTAACTGCATTAACACACTGATGTTTTGGCCAACTTTAGCCGTTGTATGAAAAAAAGTGGAGCTGTACTAATCTCTGTTCTTGAGTCAAATTCAGGTCATTTGGGAAGCACCTATGATTGTGTAGCCAGGGTGTTTTGTCAGGCCTATAATGTAGGCTGTTAAGTGGTGTTTATATGGCTCCGTTTCAGATCAATCTGAAGAGTTTTCTTTGCGTTTTGGCCCCCTGTTTACATGAGAACGGTGCCTGGAGTGCCTGAATCCACAAACTTCTGAAACCAAGGTCCAGAGTGGAGAGTTTTGAAAACGTTTCACTACCTGGCTCCAGGTAAATGGGATTCAGAGCGTTTTAGGGCGAAATGCTGAAGTCACCGCATACTCAGTACTCTTTCACACGAAGGCTGCACACGCATACCAGGAACAACAACAGCCTCGACTTTCTACCGAGTAACATGTGTGCTGCTTTCCTGCTCGGCTTATTATCCAGACAAAACTATCCAGACAGATTTGTTGTCTAGACAAGAAACTCCTGCATATTTGTGCGTCTACTCACCATTGTTGTTTGTGAAAAGTTTTTCTTCTTTGTACTTGTGTTGTAGCAGCGCTGTTTTGCAAACCTACACTGGCATCTTCTGGACTGGCATGCAAGCGTTTCTGGTGAAAACGTCTCCGTGTAAACAGGGCCTAAATGTCTTCTTGGCCTACTTGAGAGTGATTTTGATAAACTTAAGATAAAGTTTATCAAAGTGGCCCCGTCATCCTTGTGTCTTTCTGTATGTTGCCCTGGTTGAAAATAGTTTGGACATCCCGTTGGAGAAGGTTGGAGATGAATAACCTGGTAAAATGGAGCAAACCCCTCTCTTTTATTATCCTCAAACTCCTCAATTTACTTCCTGCCTCTCTCTACTTTCTCTCAATGGGGCAAAACACACAATCAAACAACACACAGCATATTGTAGCGTCAAAGCTTTCGGACAGACAGCGCAGTGATGAATGAGTGGATGTTCTGAAGCTCAATTCTCTTCACCCAGCAACTGAAGCTCACCTCTTAATATCTCTTTCTCACTGTTCAGTTTTTCTCTTCTGTACTTTTCTTCAACCCGACGTCCAAATTCATTCATCTTTCTTTCATCACTCCATCACATGCACGATGGGTGTTGGTGGTGGGAGGCTGGGGGGCTTTGTGGCGTTGATTGGCGCCGTGGCGTTCAACGTCACTCTGTCAACTTCCTGTCTGGGGGATTAGTTGTCACAATGCAGAAGAAAAGGAGACGCCGACAAACCTCCTCGGTCTTTTGTCATTCGGACACGACTGCTCGGCCTTTCTGTGCCCTTTGATGTGCATCCCACGCTCTGTGTGTGTGTACATGAGTTTGCCATGTCGTTTCCAGTGTTTGAATGTTGTATTTGCGAGCTTTGTGTGTCTGCGAGTGTGTGTGTGTGCAGTCAGTGTGGCTCCAGGCCCTCCTGCGTCAGAGGGCCTTTCTTGTCTCTGTGGCCCCCGAGCAAACATATTAAGAACTACCTTATCACTGCTTATACAGCCAGGCCGCACACACAACGCGTACACGTTAAATACAAGCCTAAACACACACTAAAAGATAGCTTTGAGTCCAAACACACAAAGCTCGCCGCCAAACTCCCTAAATGTCACCGATCCATTGCGGAGGAAGAGGCGGGGCCCTCATACCTAGTGGGCCAGTCATTGGTCAACACCAAGCCTCCAATCTGAACCAAACTCTGGTTTATAAATGGCCAGGTTTGCCGAGTAGGTTAGGAAACGAACGTGTAGGACAAACTTTTGACAAGCCTTTTTCAAGAGGCGCTTTAATGGAAGTTAATGCAGACATTGATTAGGCCGTAAATTTGAGGAGACGTGAAGTTTACGAAGACGACCGCCAAGATCTGGTTGAAAAAAATAGAAGAAAGCTGAGAAATATCTTGATCTATTGCACTGAGGATTTTTTTTTTGAGAACTTTGGGAGAAGCAGAGAACTTGAGGAAAATCAACTGAAGGACCCACACGAGGACCGACTGTAAATTCATCTCAACTGATATTTTCAACATTAAAACATCTATTAAACCAATTCAAAGTCTGAAGGATAAGCAGATTTTAAGAGGAAATATTTTTGAAGAAGAACAAAATCCCTCAAGAGAACATCTGCCTTTGTGTGAAGGAAGATCTGCTCTTTGCTGACGACTTGCTTTTCTACATTGCAACTACTACCATGCTTTTTAACCTTGCATTAGTGTCTATAATGAAGATTGTCGTCATGGTACTGATCATTCTCATGACGGGGATGGAGGCTGCACCCACTGAAAGAGGTAAAGGAGCTTTGGAGGTAACAGAAGAAGTGAAACCATGGATTGTTTGTGCTGGAAACAGAAAACAAAAGCTTGTAAAGGCTCAAAAGAGTCAAAAAGAATAAAACGTAAGCTACTATTAAGAACAATTGAAGTATTTGGTCTAGGTAAAATTGAAAGATCTTGGTTAAAGCATTTCTTCTGAGCAACCCAACTTCATTTTTAGGAATAAATAACACTTCCTGTATTTGGTATGGGATTTTGCCACAGAGGTGACTCCATACAATCCAGCATTTAGCCGAATTCATTCCCGAAATCCCAGATGAACAGACAATATTATGATGAAATACAGATCTATTACTCCGGCTGTTTTTGAGTGTATTATGTGTCATTTTACCTAAATTCAAATGTTTTCTTCTAATCGATGATGACCAATGGACTGTCTGGATATAGATGCTGTGAGGTTTCCTTGAAGTTAAAGTTAAATCTGACCATCAGATGATGATATGAATCATCAGTCTGGGTCAGCCCTTGCTGCCCCTCGATTTGATTTAGAATTCAGGGCTCAGTTCACAAGGTACATAGCCAAGCTGACTGGATAAGATGATCGTATCCTCAAAGTATATCATGAATACACCACCAACTGTAAAGTACGTGTTACCTGAACAAATCTTAAATGCTATATTTACAAGCTGGTACAGATAACACAACTCATGATGGTCATACAGCAAATCTTGAGAAGACACCACTGGCATGCTGAACCCATTTTTGGTCAGACTTATAATAGCCGCTTGTTCTCTAGCCAGATAACCATAAGATCACGTTAATTCTAGACAACACGGCATTGGTAGATGTAACATACCACTTTTCATTTTGTAATCATTAGCATTTACAACATCCTAAGTTTGTATTAAATGTTGTAAGCAGATGTTTTCAAGGATTTGGTCGAGCATTTGGCTTTACCATGAGGAGTATGATAGAAAGTTTAGTTGACTCCTGTTATTGCCAACCTGAATGGCAAATCTTAGCAGGTTGTTATCATAATGTATCTGCTCTATTGAGGTAAAATTTCTCCTCAAGCTTTAGATTTTTAGTAGAAGAACCTGAACTTCCTCTCCATTCATGAACGTGTATCACTAAGAGCTGAATTAATTTTGCTTTTGCTTGGGACATGTATGACAAACAGTCAGTTTTCTCGAATTAAACTAATTTCTTGATGGCAGATGTGTGTGGATCAATCAATATTTATAAAAAACAGTTTCAAATAATTGAAATTTGACTATAAATATCAGCAAATATGTCATCTGTTAATTTATGCTTTGGACTTCACTAAAAAACAACTCAGATCTTACAAATGTTACCTGTCTCAAAAGTGTTTATGCTATTGTGTGTTATAATTTTCTTTATCAGAAACTTTCAGCCCTTGTTTCAGATGTAATCTAAGTAAGACTGCCATCACAGGCTGTTTGATAATTCCTCTACTGTACAAGAACGATTCCTCTGAGCTGCAGTGGTCCAGTGTGACCTGCTGACATTCCTCTCATTCCTTCCCAAACTTCCGTCAAGTGAGTGTGCTTAGAGGTGTCATTATGTCCCGACAACAAATACAGCGAGCAGCACTGTTGCAAAAGCTCCGACGTCAGTGTGCACACACATAAATACGCCTCTTATGTCACAGCTGAAGGTCCCGGGGCAACTCCTCTGTCGAGCAACAGAGAGGTGGAATCCCACCAAAAGGCATGTGTTTGAGCGCACTGCTGTTTCTTGCTGAGTCTTAGGAAAACAAAGACCTTACCTGGAAATGTTTGCAATGCTAAAGGTCCTATAAGTCATTAAGATATAACGGCAGGTTTGCCCCTGCTTTAGCATCAGAGCCTTGATCATTTCTTCTGTGTTGAACTAAAACAGTGATCATGTCCACGCAGGGAGCAGAAATTACTTGTTTTTTCAAGCCAAACATGTTCAGCAAAAGGCAAATTTTACTGGAGAGATTCTTGTTTATTTGGTCATTCCTCCCTAATGAAATTACGTATGATATAAGCTGAGACTAAATCAGACCCATGCATCGTCTGTTTATGTCAAAAACAGAATTTAAGAGTATTTGTTTACATAATTTGTCGCAGTGATCATCTTTATCTGCCTAAAAAGTGCACCTTGAACCACGCTCGTGACTGTTCCCTCAATAAATCTACAAAAGTGAACTTTAAAACCTTTTTAAAACACACTGGAATGAAAATAATGGACATAAACGGCCATTTTAATGGTTCTTTATATGGCTGATGTTCAATCCTTTCCACCACCGTCACCATCGTCCTTTTAAAACCACTTTAGAACATGTGATGATGTACTAACTGCTGCACTTTTTCTTTCCAGGCTTCATGAAACCGCCGTATCTTCACTCCAGTCTCGCTCACGCATCAACTATCTCAGAAAAGCCTTCAGCACAGAACCCAAGTCAGTACCTCAAGCAGTGGTTCCTGAGCACGAAAGCAGCCGCTGTGGATCGGGCCGCGAGACTCACAGACAGAACCACCGCAGGGACGATCACTGCAGCCATCAGAGCGGGACGACTGAGGGCCAGTCCTGGGACGGTGGGTCCAGATAAACGAGCACAGATGCTGAAGATGATTTCAGCGCTGGAGGAGCTGCACAGGACGTTTAACAGCACGCTGAGCTCACGGATCACCATCATACCGAGAGGTAATGTGACCAGAGGCATGAAAAATGACAGCAGGTAAAGCTGACACTGAGATTGTCTTCATAAACCAGTCCATGCCCTACACAGCAGTAAAGTTAGAGATATTTTAGAGTCAAGTTTATAGTGTGTGAAACGTTGAAACAAAAACACTGCTGCACTAATTTACTTAAGCTCATGTCCAGTGAAGTATGTTCTTAACCGTAAACTAAGAGTTTTTGGCATATGCTGTGTAAAACAAAGACTCAGTGAGATTATTTACTGGATTTGAAGCCCAACGATGACTGTGTCTGATTTAAAACGCTGTCCAGTGTAATTTTGGTCAGTCTGCTCCCATTCAAAGAGCTGGGAGTGAGGTTAGCCGTATGCCCCCTTACAACAGCAAACAAGTATGATGCTCGGGCTAATAAGCCATCCTGACATCCCCCTAATAAAACATAATCTCAAAATGATGAGACCAGGCTGTGAACTTTCTGAGAATTTTAACATAAATGCTTGTGGGACTCTATTGGATTTTTGAAGGGAGCCTCAAGTGGCCTCTGGAGGAGCGGCAGTATTTAGCACTAAATAGTTTTTTATGAACACATGAGGTCACACAACTACACAATTCAGTTTTTAAGTCCATCATACCAAACTAATGTTTGCTAACAGCAGTAGAAGAAAATAAAAAGACAATAAAGCACAATGTCAGTAGAATATAATGCACATTATAATTCAAGTCTGAAGTTATAAATGTATGTCATATCATATTAACATATCAATCATACTGACGGATGGATTTTAGGTTCTTTGCCAACATGAAGGTTTTAATCATCTGTGCCTGTTTTTTCGATTACAGCAAATGGACGACATCCAGGGCGGAAAAACAAATTGGTAAGTATCTGAAAATATAACTTCAATCACAAAATTTAAGACTAAAAGCAGCACTACGGAAGATCCCCGCTTGACCGGAGAGTAAACTCAACTACCCATGAGCCCTAGCGCGCGCATACTGTCGTAAGACAGATCTGCTGTTCGCGTGCGTTTGTTTTGTATGCGAATTGCAGAAGCCAGGACTTCACTCAAAAGTATTCTTCTGTCTTCAGCGGCTGTTTGCAGGATGGATAGCGACGAGGTAATGTATTTATTTTTGACTAAATGACGATGTTAAAAATCGCAAAGTTCAATTTGGTTTTATTACCGTGAAGTCGCCTCCGTCCTGTTGAAGCGATGAAGTAAATAAAAGTAAAGACAACGACGAGCTGACGATATCACACACTTGAAATAGGTCTAAACAAAACTACATACTGGTACGTTCTGGATTTGTTGTGCTGTACTTTTTTCCTGTCGAGTTTTTTTGAGGAACTTCGTCATAAATTAGTCGCCCAACATACCTGATAGTAGTCGGACACCCCTCCTCGTTTTTTATTTCACGCCAGCGAGTGAACGCCGAACCGATGTTTATTCTGGTCCGAGCATTCAGCTTGTTTTTCTCTCGCTTTCTTTGTTTTGTATCCTCCGACCAAACTTTTCTATTCATTACGTTCTTCATTTCCTTCACCATGACTACAGCTCTGCGTTTGGCTTTCGCCGAGACGTCCGTGTTTTAAACGAATTAGGAATTGGGGGAAGTGACGTATGCCGTAAAGCAGTCCAAACGTGTAGTTTTTTAGTGTGGCAGGGTTCCTACCATCCACCTCGAAATTACATAGCACCAGTTAAAGGGATAGAGACCACTCCAGACCACGACAGAGGTTTCATTGAACTCATTGTAAAGTGGTGGACCATCACAATGAATATCGAAGGATTATAATATGTTTGAAAAACTACATAGTGTTGGTTTAACTCTTGCTTTCGCTATTTTGCCTCTATTTAATGTTTCTATGGCAGAAAACGTATTAAAATATTTCTTATAACCCCAATATGCCCATGTTTAAGTGTCTTAAATACACCAATTAAAGATTTTTTCATAAAATAATGCACCATGCAGCCAGGAAAAGCCCAAAAGGAACATGTACAGATTTTAAGTACTGCTGCACATCAAACTCACTTTGAGACTGAATGGTTGGAAAAATCCAGTTCACACAAATGTTTCCTTGAATGTGTTTGTGTTTATGAAATCATTTTCTATGTACATCAAAAGTTTTTCCTGCCTGTTTTCTCTCAGGGCCTCCACAGTAGCCCCCCTTCATCCTCCCCTGTTGGACTTCTTTAACTCTGACTGGGTTTGATTTGATCAGATTTCTGTTTCTTCCTCTGTTGAAGTTTCCTGCAGCTGAAGGTGTGAAGCAAACCACTGCAGCTCCCGCAGTCAACAGCACTGCAGTCAAAACCAGCGCCGACGCCATCGTGCCCAGTCTGACTGGTCGAAACTTCAGGAAGTCCCTCCCACCGCAGACCAAGAGGGCCAACAAAAGAGGTGAATCAATTTCACTCACCTGATTATCTCCACCTTTGTTTCATTAATGCCACTTTGATTTATTATTTACACTTAAATGATCTCCCTCTCTGTGCCTTTACAGTGTGTTTCTGGAAGTACTGCTCCCAGAACTGATCCTCCTCCTTTTTCTGCACTCCCACCCTCTCCATCTCATCCATCTCATCCATCCATCCATCCATCCATCCATCCATCCATCCATCCAGTCACCCTGTACGAGCTGTATTTTTTACGGTAAGATGTTTCCAAATTGTTTGAAGTTCTTCATGCAGGAAGAGAAAATCTGGTTAATTTGAGCCCTGAATAATGAAACTATGACTTTAACTTCAGTAAAATAATCCACTTTAGGAGATTTTTTGATGGACGGAATTTAGCTACAGCTGGACTGAGCGGTCAGGAAGTTAGAAATTATTCACAGGATTATATGTGATCTTGACAAAAAGTTTGAACTTAGAAGAAAAGATGATTTTTTACATCCAGTCTTGTATGACTCTTGTAGTTTTTTTCTTCTCTGCAAGAACAGAAGCTTTCGAGATTCCTCCCAGCCAATCAGGACAGGGAAAAGATTAATAAAAACTATTTAAAAAAATATAAACAAAGACTTATATTAAAGAAACTTGAATTAGCAGGTCATGTAACTCAAAGTACCCCCCCCCCATTGCTTCCATCCATCCCTCCATCTTTCCTCTCCTCGCCTCCTCTCTGACCCCTGAGCACCAGGAGACCGTTGCCTCGGCATCCGGAAGCCTCCAACGCCGGCGCCAGCCTCGACTCGGACCTTTTCATTCACTCGTTAATTAACAGGACTGACCAATCAAAGGCGACGATGTGTGCCCGTGGCCGGGTGCATGAACAAGCAATTGTTAACTCCTTCTTTACCTTACGAGACAACACACGTCACTCTGTATGTGTGCGCCAGCGTTAAAATAAAGTTTATTTTGAGCATTGCAAAAACATACTGTGATAATAAAGATTGATATTTTATTTTTTTACGGACACGCTCTCTTTAATTGATGATTGTGAGGATGTACTAACCCTGGGGTCGCCTCTTAAATCATGTGCTGTAGAAAATAATCTTCACTTCTTCAGAAAAAAAAAAGAATTAAAATTAAAATTGAATACCTGACGGACTTTGGCAAAGCATGTACTAAATTTAAATTTAAAGCAACAATGAAAATGAATTGATCTTTTTGATTTAGTCTCAAAATAAAATCAGGAAATAAGCCTGATAGTTTAAAAGTGAAATAACCAAAACAAAATGAGTTTCATAGTAGAAGTTCCAAGATGCAAATATACATTTTTGTGACACATAATCAATTTTAAAATAACATCAATTAGATCAGTCAATAAATTTGACTCAGCAACCTGAGTTAAGTTTCCAACAAAACATTACATTTTCATGTGTATTCATTTTGACTGTACCCTGGTGCCGCTTTGCTATATTGATCTAAAAACACAAGTTACAAACAACAAACAATAAAGATATTAAGATTAAATGCTAAAACAATAATAGCATTATAATTTAAATATGAACTTCTGAATTTAATCCGAAAAAAAACAATAAACATGACACTTTCTCTAAAGTGTTGAGATTCAATAGTGTAAAAACAAATTAAAGGTAATTTGTAAAATTCAAACTCAATAGATTAAATTAAAAAAACAAATTCAGAAGCAAGAACTGGGTAAAATATTATCAAATTGCAAAACCTGGAATTAAAAATTAATTAAAAGAAAGCAGTAACCTTCAAAAATCCCCTTTGAGGTTATTTAAAATGTAATCATCAAGTTTTATGTTTTAGAGCATTATTTATGTTTTTTCTTTTATTCTGATTCAAATATTTGGCTCACCTGATTGGTGACGACTGTTCTTGCTGCCATAGTGCAGATATGTGGTGTTGATTATTATTCATTTTGACATCAGTTAAATAACATTAGATACTTTCACCTTTTAAAATCATTGAACTAAATATTTATATTCAGCTTTTTACTCATTTCAGTTGTTGTAGAGTACAAAATCAGCTTCTTGGAGCATAAAGTTCTATCACTATTCCGAGTGCAAGGAGCTGAAGACAAAAATTAGAAGTTTAAATGTGAAATGTGAATTAAACATGTACTTCAGAGTAAATCAGCCATGGCAGATTGAGCCTTGAATGATGAACTTTTAATTAATTTATCCCCTGATCTCTGTATAAATTATGTCACATACTAAAACTCTGCAGCATTAGTGTTTAAATAGTCCCTTTACTCAGAGTTATTAGTTCAGTGCAGCTCAAAGTGAAGACGGGACATTCTTGCTCTGGACGTCTCCGTGGTAACAGGACCGTGTGTGTTTTCCGTCTGTGCAAACTGTGGGTCATCACACTCAGAGCGCCATCGCTGTTGCCCCGGGAACCGGAGTGTGGGTCTGTCGGTGCTGCTGAGTGATGTGCATGTATGCAAGAATTACACTATAGCATCATATCATATATTTATATCAATAAAACCAGTGAACCAGCCTGTTAAATCAATATATTATAGCTTTGACAGCATCAGTCAATTGATTCCCTCAAATTCTATTGACAGATAGATGAAAAGAAATGATTGGTCCCATCAGAGCATGCTGAGTTGGGCACTCCTACACAACTTCTCTCGTTCTGCGATGCACGCTCCTCCATATCTCACCCCTGTGGGTCTACCCCCTACTATCAAGACCCCACATCTCTGGTGTCCCTGGTTTCTTACAGCCTTTATTTCCTGTATGGACTTAGGTCAGCACAGCACTTGAACCTCTATCTCAAATTAGTTACACCACCTGTTTGTCCTCCTCCTGTTGTCTTGTTTTGTCCTGTCTGTCACTGTTTCCCCTTCTTTCACACTGTGGTGTGGCATGGCCCTCCCCTTCAGCTCACATCAGGGGTTAAATGAAGTTTTATTTGATGGAGTAGCCTACAGGGAGGGCTGGTGATGGTCACTATAGCAGTGAATCATATTTACTTATCTCTCACTGCTAGGAAAACAAATGCATTGGTCTTTCCAACGCTGCCATCAGACACTGTGCTCAGCTGAAAAGATAATGCAGACAAGGGGAAAAAAAGAAAAAAAAAGAAAAGAAAAAAATTATATCGATAGAAATAATCAAAAATAATGAAAAATAGATATACCTCTTCTTGAATCCATAATGTCATGTTAGATGCAGTCAACTTTAACAATTGTCAAGAAAAAAATGTGAAAAATACAACGGTTTTTATATTGTTCCATGATTACTTGAGTGTGCAAACTGGACTTGATAAGAGTTTTACAATATATTCAAAACATTGTTGGAGCAGATGTTATTTTAACTCCAAAAGCTCTCTATCATTACAACAGAAACACTGCAAACATGATCAGTATTCACATCATGAAGATGCCAAACAACCACCGGTCTCATTTATTGTAATTAATCGTCTTTTTATGCACATTTATGAAGGATGGAGACTCCAATTATGGCTGTAGGAAGCTGTGCCGTGAAGTCACCACTGGGTGGAGCTGTAAGATGAAAAGCTGCTGATTCAGGTGGTGACCACACAGAAGCACAGATTAATCATTTGTTCATAAAAACAACTAAACACTTAAAATTCACAGCATTGTTTTTCAAATTTGTCCAACATAATAATAACAAAACATTGTCTGTGCAACCAAAAAGACTTCCATTCAGCTGGGAAGTAAAGTCAGCTAAAAGTGTTTTTTGTGTTACAAATGGCTCTTTCAGACAGTCAGGACATATTCAGAACTGCAGTGTATATGTGAGCTTTAAGAAAAACAAAGTGGACATAAAATTGTAATAAAATCAGTTTATTGAAGATTCTCCCCTGAAGAGATATAAGGCCAGAACACAGTAGGCTGATGTGAGAGTAGTTTGGGCTCATTGAAAACTCATTCAGCTCTGCCGAACACAGAACGACAACTTTCAAAATGGTGGTTCAGCAAAACAGAAAAAACATAACACACTAAACCCCATCAGTCCAACAATGAAACAAAGAGAGTGATGAAATGAAACTGCTTTCAAGGGAAGAAAAAAACGTTGATCAAAACGTTAGCATGCTTTTAGAGATACAAAAACTAGCTTCAGAAATAAATCAAAAGTCACCCTCAGTTAAACCTCCCAGCACCAACACAATCAGCCGTATTGTAGAATTAGATATAAAAGAATATTTTAAAGAAATCACCTTAGAGGTAAATAGTCTATCATCAGTATAGAGAGCGAACATTTAGCAAGATAAAGTGTAAAAAACAGAGAAGGCCGTTAGCTAGTCAGGCCTCTTCTCCAAACACTCGACTTTTAATTTGTTTTCACTACTGATTTATCACTACCAGTAAAGTCAGAGATATTTAATACACAGATTCAAAATGTTTTTATTTACATGCTGTTCTCACCATAACAATGTCAGACGTTAACTAGACAGAAGATGTGATGCATCCTGTGTCTGCATTTAAGATGTTTTTTTATTACGTTTTTCTGATCATCTATCATCCAGTGTCAACAGATATGAGCTCATGCAGGCTTGCAAACATTGGAATACTCTGCCAATCTGAAGCCTCTGGTCCTTTCCACTTGCAGCAGCTCTTAAACAAATAAAATGTCTATTATCTAAATGATAACCATGACTTTTTAGAGGACAATTCATTTTTCTTTAATATTTTAAGCTAGAGTTGTCGAGCAGTGTTAACAGACAGGCTAGTTCATGATAGCGAACATTTTTTTGCTAAATTATTAGCTGCCACTGAATCTCTGTTTTTATTTTAACTTCAGTGTCTCTTCCATATAGATATTTTTCTTATTCTGCAACCTTCCTGGATGTTTGCAGCTGTATACTGTGTTTTCAGTACAAAACTTAAGATTTTTTTTGTATTTTTTCTTTTAGAATGCTAAAAAAGCAGGAGGCACCTCTTAGTTTCTAGATTCAGTCCCCCTTCTTATCAAAGTTGGACTGTGTAAAACTTTTATTTTGAAATTGAACTGTTTATGAGATTTAAAGTGAGTTTGAGTTGCAGATTTTAGTGTGTATATGAATATCAAAAAGCTCTGATTGAACGAGTGTTAATTAAGCTCTTTTTGTGCAACCTGTGGCCAAAATAAAGACTAATTGGTTCTTAATACACAAACACTGAATAATAATGCTCATTGTTCCACCTGTTTAGCCTCAGCACTGAACTTGGTCCTGCTGTCGTCTCAAAAAACAAAACAGGATATCAAATTGTTTTTGCATAGCTCCTGTAATCATTATTTGTTAAAGGATTTTAATAGTTATGACTACGCAGTCCAACCTTTAAGAACAGTCACATGTAGTCAGATGCACAACCAGTAAGTGCCAACAAGCCTCAGACTTCAATGCTGAATATTAAACACAGAAAAATAACGAGTGACAGATGTTTATGAGTTTTCCTGGATCTGTATCCAGGAGTTTTTACTCTCAGTATGTGTGATGAATCCCTCCACAGTTTCTCTTATCTCATTTCTTTAAGTCATTCCCAAAATTCTTCTTATTTGATTCGTTTTGCAACATCCAGATAGGCAAACTGAATCTCCTTCTCAGCCGGGCAGGTCCTCATGAACTCCTCCCTCTTATAGGCGCTGTTCAGGTACCTCCAGATCCCGATCATGTCTGCTGGGATCTCAAAGCCACGGTACTTCTTTGCCACAATCTGCAAACAATTAGAAAAAAACAAGACTTAGTTAATTTAAGCAACAAGCTGTGATTGTGGTCATCTTTATATTTATAGTAATCACTTTATTTGGCAAAAATATGACACCACTTTTTGTTTTTTAAATTAGATCTGACCTTTAAGATGTGCAGCTTAGGCAGCAGGTTGCAGTCGGCCAGGGTAAGGTCATTCCCGTCCAGAAAGCACCTGGTGGACTCTGGTACGTCGCCTGAGGCGTTAGCATCGATCTCCTCTGACAGGGGAGTCCTCAGGAATTCATCAAGCCGCTTGAGAGATTTTAACAAGGCTTTCTCCAAACCTGCAGTTCAGAGAAAAAGAATTGCACAGATGATTTAAAGCCTTTAAGGATTACTGGACAGATAGCAGTCGTAATATTGGCTAATAACTTTAGGTTCTCCAGTATTATTTGGTTAAAAAGTGCTTGTTTTTCTTGTTAGTTGGGATGCCCAATATTGTTTTTTTTTTGCCATATTTTGGGCTTAAATTTTTAATAATGGCTTGCTTGCAACATTTTCCAGTCCTTCCTGGGGGATCCAAGGCCTTCGCAGCCAGGCAGGATATATAATCCCCCAGTGAGTCCTGGTCCTGCCCCCAGGGTCTCCTCCCTGTTGGTTGTACCAGGAAAACCTCCAAAAGAAGAAGGCTAGGAGGCATCCTAATCAGGAGTTGGAGAAAAATCTATTCACATAAATATCGGGATTTTTTGTTTGATGATTTTTAAATTGATTTCTTTGTTCGAAAATCTTTTTTTTTTCCAAATTTAAATGCTTCCTTTAGTTATAAGCCACTTTTAAATTCATTTTAGGCTTTTGAAGTGAGAGTATAAACAGCTGGTTAAAATATATTGCTGAATAAATCCTAAAAACTCACTCACATGTGAGGTGTTTTTTTCCTGATACAGTCTGTAGGCATCATCATTGTTCATCTTTTTCGCTAGCGTTAAAAAAGCTAACTAAAGATTGCGAAAATATGCAAAATCGAATCAGCACCTAAAAAAAATCTAATCGGGAGAAGAGCGCATGGTCCGAGCCCTAATCCCAATTAGATGCCCAAACCATCTCAACCCACCCCTTTCCTTATGTCAGCAGGTCTACTTTGAGTCCTCTACAAATGTCTGAACTCCTCCCCTTTTAAGGTTGAGCCCAGCCACCCTTGTGAGGAAGTTCATTTCAATCATGTGTATCTGCGAATTCATTACCTTGGTCATTACACAGAGCCCATGGCCACATCCGAGAGATAATATGGAGGTAACATGAGAGTCTTGCCTACCAGCTTAACTACCTTTAACCACAACAGTTCAGTCGATCCATGCACGTTTGGCCAAATATTCAAAGTGAAGGATTTATGGCTTCAGCTTGTAAATATTGTTTATGTGGACATTTTAGCAAAGCATTTCAGTAAACCTGCCCATTTAACTTTTTTAAAAAATTTTTTGTATTTGTATTGCTTTTAGTTTGGTATACGTATACAAACACAGCTAAAATACCTTCACAGCTTGAATTTAATTTCTCTTACCTTCATTGATATCTTTCCGTGGATTTTTGATGTAGGCTGAAAACTTGGCGAACACGTCAATTCCAGCTGTGTTGGCCTCTGGATGTTTAGGAGCCAGTTTGGGGTATCTGATGAAGAAGAGATGCCAGTTAAAGCACCCTGAGTATTTTCTCCATTAATAGTAATTGTGTGTATTGGATCATGAGTGGCTGTTTGTTTCTGCACCGTGGCGGGGTCAGATTCTCCTCCAGAAACTCCTCGATCATGTTCACGTCCACCTTGACCTCTCCGTTGAAGGTCACAAATGGAGGGTTGGTTCCTGGAGCGAGGTCCTGCAGGTCGGCCGGCTTTCTGTCAGCACAACACAAAAACATGGTGCACTCAAAATAAAAATAGGAATGAAAAACACAGAGAGAAATACGAGCATCACGACGTACTTCAATTTAAAGCATTATTTCAACCTGAGCGGATATGTTTGCATTCATCGAGCACAAAAGCTCCTCTCTGAATGTTCAACCCCCAGGACAAAAGGCATACAAATGGAAATAACAGGCATCTGCGACTGGAGTCTGAATGCACTCAGCGTCAGAATATGTGAGCGTATATGATTTATGATATTACCGTTTGAGGTCGACAGTGGTGACGTTGAAGATGACTCCTTTAAGCCACAGGATCATGAAGAGTCTCTGAGAGAATGGACAGTTACCGATGCTCTCCCCATCGCTGCCAGCCTACACAAACACACACAAATACAACAAACATACAAGATAACCAAAATTAAACAGCACAAAGCGGTCAAAAACATCACGAGTGAATATAGTTTCATAAACACAAAACTCCTAAAAGTTAAGGCGGCAGTTTTCAAGATTATTGATGAATGGATAGTGAGTTTGTTGTGTGTCGATTAAGAGAGAAAAAACAGGGATACATTTACATTAAAGTTATGTACATCAACAATTACTCTGCTAGTACCTAAAGAAAAGTATAAAAAGTGGTTACAACAGAGAGAGTTTTTAAGAAACTTATCTGAGCACTCCTGGACATGATATGAGGTAAGACAATGATGTTTTTATCAACTATAGTTTATCTCGATCTTTATTAGAAAGGATGTCTGACCTAATGCTAAGGCTGTGTGCAGTAAGAGCCACAAACAGGAGTATGACCACAAGATAATCAAAACACACAGTTCAAATAAGGTTGGGATGCTATGTAAAATGTCAATACAACTATTTGCAAATACTTCCCAAACTATATCCAACTGAGTCTGTAATTGGTGATGTAGTTAAAAGATGAATATCTTTTCTTGTTGTTCAAAATCACCCAGAATTAGTGCAAAGGTTGAAAAGTGATGGTCCATTTCAGGTGTTTGATCCCAGTAAGCAGTTTTATACCTTAAAGTTTCCAAAGCTTTGTTACATTTGGCCATATGTTGTGTTTTTTAACCTTAATCCAGATGTAGAACATTCTCTCAAGGAGCAAAATCTTTTTTTTTACAGTTTTAGTGCAATATTACCTGCTAATGCTGAAGAAAGCCAGACATTAATGAAGCTGATAACTATGGCAGCACAAATCTGACAAATTCAGCACAAAAAAATGTAAAATTCAAGCTTTTAGCTCTTTTAAAGTCTTCAAAACAATCTCTGACAAACATTTTTCTTTTTTTGGAACTTGATTTATAGCTTCTGACAGCTTCTTGTTGCTGCCAATGAAGATGGAAAGTATGGGGTGAACTCTAAATAAAATATCACTTCAGTAATTTTGATGCACATGTGTACACAGTATACTGGTAAATGTATGAGGCTCCTCACAATAAGATCAACAACATTTTAATGGTATTCTAAAAATTTTGATGTGAAAAAAAATGTTGCAGAAGGATGAAACTTCACATGAATATTGGTAATATATTTCCAGTATTATTGTTCAGGTTAGACAGTGTGCAAGTGTTTTTCCAATTTCTGATGATAAAAATAAATAATATTCAAACAGTGAGCGCTCTCGGCTTCAAATTTTGCTGCAGAGTAGAGCAGAGCAGTTTGATGTAGTGTAACATCAAAGTTAAGTGTTTAGTATTATGACAACTCGACCACTAAAATCCTGACCTGTGTATGATGCTGGTACTGGAGGTAAATAACAAATCCTCAAAGTGTTATAGATCATCAGTGGCCGAGTTTAGAAGTTTTTACAGCCTTCACATACACCTCAAAGCCTCCATCAGCTTAAAGGCGTTGGCTTGGCCGTCATATTGAAAGCTTTGTTGTGGACTTCCAGGTCAACTGTTCCCAGCCAACAGCCTGTGCCCTTCACCGGGTGGCGGCTAAGAATGATTTTTGGCCTGATGCGTCAGGTCAGTGAGCTAATGGTGGTTAATGCTAGCAGTGGCTTGGCTTATGAACAAAACTGCTATAGCTTGTTTTTTTTTATGAGTCTTTACTGTGCACTTACAGGGATTTTAACCTCATCTCATGGCGATCCAACTCACAAGACTTTTACTTCTTAAACCGACTGTCAAGTTTTGTTTGAGTGCTGCTGTTGTCCAGCTAGTTCAACCATTTCAGTGTGGTGTAGAGCGGGGAGATGTTAAGCTAAAAGTGACCTGATTGGAGCTCTTGGCTTTGTCTACCAATTTTGTGCTCAGATTGTTTCAAAATAAAAAGCCTGTTTGGATAACACAACAACAACAAATACTGAGGCCCTGAGGAACCAGAATTTGACAATTTTGTGTTTTAAACACTGAAAAATGCAGGCCAACACCTGAACGCTGTTAAAACTACTACTATATGTGCAACTTAGACATTGTGCAAGTGATTTTCTGCAGTATTTGATTTTGTTTCTTGTCAATACGCCTATGTCAAGACAAAGATGTACTTTTTTAAAAAGCCCTGGTACTTAAAGATACTTTCAGCTTTAAAAATATAATGAAAAATATACCTTTTAAAATCATTCAGTCTAAAAAAAAACCCACAAATGTTTATTAAGCAACTTTAACAGGCAGTCAGTTGATATAACAAATATTTAAGATTGTTCATGACAACAGCTTTTCCTGCTTCATTAGCCGACCACTGCTCATGCAGCATTACCTCAATACTAAAGGTTTTACCCATTGACCATGTATGCAAAACTTTACAATCAACATTCAAATGCTGTCCCTGTAAGCATGATTAGAGAATATAATTGGGAAGTGAACTTTTCTCACCTTTACAAACAGTTCAATGGCAGGGAAGCCCAGTTTTTTAACAGCTCTGTCATACACAGACATGTTTTCTTGTATGAAGCTGCCGCTCTCTAAAACATAGTTAAAAAGCTGCTCCGATATCAAACACAACACTGAAAAGTTCTATTTTCATCTCAGTAAAGAGAAAGTAAAATCCATGTTGAATTAATCCAAAGCAACGTCTCCATAATCCTCCAACAAAGCGACAAAAACCAACAACCAGCATCGTTTCTTTCCGTCTGTCCATTTGACGGTCCATCTGCCGGCTCCTCAGACTGCTATTTTTTCTGCCGTCTCTGGTATGTCACTGTCCTCACACACAATCGGTCTTTGTCAGGACAAATTTTAAACAAGTCTCAAGGGACAGTGTGTCTGCATCACATTGTGGGAGAAC
Organism: Scarus forsteni; assembly: GCA_036419115.1. Taxonomy (NCBI): domain Eukaryota; kingdom Metazoa; phylum Chordata; class Actinopteri; order Labriformes; family Labridae; genus Scarus; species Scarus forsteni. Next base: position 5,916,463 of record JAZDUH010000054.1, on the reverse strand, counting down.
AAGCTGATTCGCACAAGAAGCTGAACAGCATTTATGTTCAGACTTTGATTTAAGGGTAGAGGAATATAACTAAAAATACTGTTCTTAACCTTCTTGTAATAACTTCATCAGACTGGAATAACTTGTTGTGTTGTTTCTCACAGACTGACCAAGAAGGATATTTGTGTTTGTTAGCATATTATTAAAGTTTCCATGAACAGCCGAACAGATTTAGCATCTATTTGTGCTAATTCTGTCTCCATAAATAATCTTTTTAACACTTAACAATGTCACCTTCTGATATTTACCCCCTTAAAGCCTGTTGTATCATATTTGATACTTACTTTATGTTACCTCTATCGAATCAATATGATCAACAAATACTAAAAAAACATCTGAAACAATCAGATAGATGATAAAAATGTCCTCAAGTGAATTATGTTTCCAAAAACACCTAATATGTCAAATGAGATACAAAAAATATATATGGTAATTAATGGAATTTTTTTTTTTTTTTTTTGGATTTCAGTAGAAAGTGAAACAAACATTTCAGCTCCAAAAAATTGAATTTTCTGGCTTTAATTTGGGTTTTCAGGCTTTAAAGGGTTAAAGGTGGGTCATCAAACATTTTTCCATTATGTTGCAGCCACGATCTGTGACTTCCACTGCTTTATAACCAGGTTTAAAAACAGTTGAAATAACTTCTTAAATGCAGCATGATTTTAACAGCGAGATAAATTAAAAAGGAAATGTTTGGCTTTTTAATAAATGAACAACTACTCAATATTCCCTACATATACCCCCTTCTTAAAGCTAAATCAAATCATTATTTGTATTATTTTTTAATGTATTTTTTGGGGGAAATTTTGTGCCTTTTATTCACAGGAGAGAGACAGTGGATAGGCTTGTGAAAGGGGGAGAGAGAGTAGGGGAAGACACTCTGCAAACTGGTCACAGGCAGGATTCGAACCAGGACTGGCAGAAGGTACATGGGGTGCCTGGTTGCTAACCACTCCGCCAAACCAGCACCCCAATCAAATCATTATTTGCATGAGTGCCAGCCAATTTTTCATATAGTCATAAAAAACAAGAATTCATGGCTGATATGGAGCTAAATGAAGCTACTGTAGCATTTTAGCTGTCTTACTTCATCCATAGTTATTACTGAATTGTGTCAATCTTGACTTAACAACACATTCAGGGGAAATAACTGGAGACTGTCCTGGAGTTGGTAACCAATGAACATGCTGTCTTACCTCAATTAACTTACATTTTAAACTTGCATTCGTCCTCACCAGCCCTCATTTTTACCACAACATGACCTCTATAATTCAATCACTATGACAAGTGTAAACGTTTGTAACTTTTTCTTAACAAGATCTGAAAAGAAGAGCTGCCTCTCTCTCTCTGTGTTAGCAGCTACTCTGAAAGCCACTGGCTGGATTTGTCACCAAGGCCTCATACATACTTGGGTTGAAGTTATATGAATGTAATAATCTGATAAGGGGTCAAAGTTTGTATTAAGTTGTGATGCGCTGAAAACTATAATTGGCCCTTTATTTTCCAGAGGAGTGGGTGGCAGAGGAATCTGTGCTCCATCTCAAAGTCGCACAATGAATCCAGTGTGAGAGTTTGTGTTACAGCTCGGATTGAAAGATCTTTTTTCTCACCCACAGCAGATGAGATTTCCTCCTTCTTTTTAGTCTCTTTTGCTCCATGTTTGCTTACTTAGTGTACTTTGTTACACGACATTGTGCACATGATTTGTTCACCATGTAACTCAATAAAAGCCAGAATCTTCAGGGGCTATAATGTGAGCTGAGAGGTTGCACAGTCCGGATGCTGCAGACTAAAATCACAGTGACAGGTGATCCTCAGAGACCGGATAGGTGTGTAATGCCATTAGGTTTAAAGTAGCTTAAGTATTTATTGCACTCCTCTAATGAAAGAAATACCTTTAGATGAGCTTTGCAAATGAGGAACTCCAAGCATAACAAGCTGAATATTGCTCATAAAGCTCATCTGATGTTTTTTGTCTGTTCATGAAACACCACAAATTCATACTAATGTCTCTGTGACCTACAGAAGCAAAAAAGACCATCAACAATGACATTATAACATATTTTCAATACATTAGTTTACATACCTGTCCGTGCTGCAGTGGGTTAGATATCAGAAATGACAGTTTGTAACAAGTAGCAGCTAAAAGAGACCCAGATGGGAGCTTCAACAAAATATCTACTGACTTGAAAAATTAGCTGCCTCATGAGAAGGACTCAGAATTGAGGAACCCTCTGTAACAGCCTGCTCAAGGAAATAATATCAGCTGTTTTCATGCTGAACAATGTCTTTATCTATCTCTGTCTTATAGGTCTTTGTTTCCTGGTCGTAAGGGGATTGACTTTTTTGCACTGGCAGAGCTCATTTTTAGTACATAATCAGTATAAATCAAAATTTTAGAACTTAAGTGCTCAGTTTTCTGAGTAGAAGATCAACCCTCACCACTTCAAGGTCTAAAACTCCCACATTGTCAGCTTTTTAATGTTTCCCCTTCTGGGAATCAAAAATAGTTAAATGTTTGAAACAGTGTCTCACTTGCCAACATCATTCCCCATCACAGAATTTCCAACACCAAGAGGCCGCAGGACTTTCTTTAACAGCTTTGATTGCAACAATGAGGGAAGAGAAAGTTATCTGACTTGTCTTCTTGAAGGTTCGAAATCTACAGTTGCTGCTGACTAATTGAAATTATTACTTGACATTATTTTCATGTTTTTTCCCTATATATTTTTTTCTGAATAAAGAAAAAAATCAAGCACGCAGCTATTTAAAAAGTCATAACGGAATCTACGAGGGAAAGCAGAAGTCAACTTCTTGAAACAATCAGTGCCAACAAAGAAAAGCATACATTACTGAAACATCCCTGAAACACTTGTGCTTATATTTAGATATTGGTCTAAACCATCACTCTGCATTATGTTGAAATGATATGGTTAGATAATCCTTTGCATTTCTTTTACCTGTTATTCAAGAGTTTTAACTTGGTTTCCTTTCTCTAATTTGCTCTTGAGTTCCAGATAAATCCTGATGATACTATGATACCTTCCACTTAAACAGATACAGATATGTATCATTTCAGTCAGCTTAACCAAAACATTTGCAGCACTTGTTTGACATCAGTTAAAAAGATGAAGGATATACAGACAAGATACAAGCCGATGAAGACTTGTAGGTTGAGACTACATCTTTGTTTTTAGAGCTTGAATGTGAGCAAGTGTTTTGTAAGATTTTAACTATTGGGGGATTTGTTTCAGAGGCCATTATGTAAACAATAGCTTCAAAAAGGTAGTTTTATTCATTAAATGGAATGTAAAGATAATATTATTTTGATATGGCTGTTTTGCTTTTTTCTAGAAAACCCTTCCTGAAGCGGTCAGCAAAAAAAAACAGCAGGTTAATCGGCTTACGGAGTGAGAATGCAGAAAGAGATTAACCCTGCATGCTTTTGGCTGCAACATACGACTGCTGATCAGTAATTGGTGCCCCAAAAATGAGCACTAACTGTTGAATATGACAATGATAAAAACAGAAATGAAGTGTTTTTCAATCACATGTCTAAGTGGTAAGATTGTGGGGGTGAAATCTTGTTTTGACTGGATGTAATCCTCTCAGGACATGTATGCTCTCGTTCATTTATTTCTCATGTGTGGCGAGAGTAAGCCAGGCTCACTTGTGTTTCTCAAGTGTTTTTGAGTCCAGCTATACAGAGAAACGCTTTAGCCTTCCTGTAATTTTTCAGTCTACCTCAACCACTGCAGCCAACAGAGTCCCAGACAAAAGAGGCCATTGTTTGACTGTGAGCTCCCACTGAGAACAAGCTTTTTGTGTGGACGCGTGAAGCAAGGCTCAGATATTAGTGCATTTTTTTCTTACTGTTAAACCTCTCCTCTGGACTCGAGGAAGCTGCTCGCTTTTATTCTCGGCTCCGTCAGGAATGTGCAGCTGAACTGTGGAGCATAACTGACCTCTGTGTGTATTTAGATATGTTTGTTTAAATACAATCATAAAGTGACATTTTAAACCCCACAAAGGTCAAATTTCAGACAAGGATACTGTGTACCTGGTGCATTTTGAGTATTGTCTCAAACAACCTTTGGATTGCATGCATAGAGCGATAGGCACCATGCTTGATGGATTAGGAAATCAGTGTCTTAATTGGATCAGGTAAGCAGATCAAGATGAGTTTCTCTCTCACTTGGTCTCCCTCCCACATCTCACATTCAGGATTACGTGCCAACAGGGACAGCGTCAGTGCCAAAGACGACCAAATCACGCCAGCAGACAAACAGTAACTATATTGTCGGATTTAGGAAGCTTTTAGCTCTGTGAATCAGGTGTTTCTTTGGGCAGGGCTCATAAGCACATGGTATCTTGGTTCTAACCTATATAACTGTGTCTCAGTGTTAGCTTTGCTAATTGAACTGTCTCTACAAAAGGACTGATCATGACCTTGGAATAAACAAGGCTATGCCCACAACACGTTTGGCAGGTACAGTTTTGGCTGATGGTGGAGGATTAAGTGAAACTTAAATTGGGTTGCTTCATTTGATAATGGTAACAGTGGCTTCTATTAGCCCCCATTTTGCTGCTTACATTTCCTTTTTCGTTCATGCCATCCAGCCCGCCACAAGACTGCTTGATCTTATGTTGACATCCCTGTCAACAGTGCCCTTAATCTGGTGTAACTGTTTCCCCAGACGGATGCCAGCTGCCTAATGTATGATACTCTAAAACTAGTTCAAGGTAACTGGTCTAGAGCTATTTATGTGCTGCTTGTTAGAACATTTCGACTGTTCTGCCCATGTGGTCCAAGTAAGGAAACCATATACGGACCAGAGCCACCTCACCAATGGGCCTCAAGTGCTTAAATATGCAAACAGATGACAGTTTTGTCTTTGCCTCCATGGCTAAACACATGCTGTTACCACCATGATGTTGCATGGCATTTTGATTTGAGAAGTGTCCTTTGCAAGCCATATGAATGCCTCTGCTTTCTCACTCTGTGCCTTGTAGCGATTGTGAAACTGTCTTGACATCCATGTTACATTGTTTACGATCTATTGTCAACAGTGGAACTTCCTGCCACATCATGTAGACAAGGTTCTTGAATCCCCTACTAAACTCTCTGATTAGTTTACACTGAAAAGCCCGCAAATGTCCACCAATCACTGGGGTGTTTGTACAAATGTCAGAGACATTGAGGTCACTGATGAGTCCAAGTGTTTGATGCCTTGGGAATCACAACAAGCTGTCCGGTCTAACTAATCTTTTGCCCAAAAAAGAAGTTCAATTGAATTTATTTTGTCAAAACAAGCATCCTTGTTGGTTTTATGTAAGATATTAAAAAACAAGCCAGAAAGTGAAGTCCACCAGCTGCATCCTGACACGTCTCATTATCTAATTTCTGGAGTGTAAATGACTTTGTAAATATACACTTATAAATGGACGACCGACAATAAAAAGCTATTTAGAAAGCTATGACTTCTGAAGTTACAAATTCGTTCTTGTGTAAGCAGCATGTAATTTGTTTTGTACTGAGTACACTAAAAGACATGTACCAGATTGGACAGATGTTGCTGTATGATGACTGGCCTGAATTTGACCTTGCTTTATTTGACTTTTTACAACGGCCACTAGAAACTATAGTATCATTCTTGCCCTTTAGTGGTGTTTGGTTCCTTTTTGTTGTAGTTGTGCCCCTGAAATCGCTTGAATAAATTCTCGTATAAACACATTTTGATTCAACCCTCGCAGAGCATCAGAGTCTCGGGGTAAGGGTCAGGGTGGGGTAAGAACTGTTGACCAAGAGACCATAAAGGACCCCTAGTTTTTGTTAGTGCTTTTCACAGGTTTTTAACTAAGAGTTAGCAAACAGAGTGTGTTCATGGGGTTTATTACCTTGACATAGAGGGAAATCTCGTAGTCCTGGTCAGGGGGTGTTTTGCAGTTTCTTCGTAACAGAGGCAGAGGGCTTCCCATTGTCTGATGGGAGGCCATCTTCATATCATCACTCTTCTCCTCTGTCATTTTTTCCCTCTGGGGAGTGTACGACTGACCATCCTCCAGGAGCACCACTCGCTTTTTCTTCACCTGCTCATCCTTCTTTCTTATCTTGGCTAAAGTGTCATCTTTGATCACCGACTTCAGCTCCTTTATCCAGTCCACCTTCCTTGCTGGGCTTTTCCGATCGGGCGATTTTGCCCTTCTTTCTTGTCTTTCCCTCTCGGCTTGCAGGGCATCTTTTTTCACCGGCCTCAGTTCTTTCCTCCAGTCTTTCACTTTGGTCACTCTCTCCTCTCTTGGGAGATCTTTTCTGATCCAGTCAGTATCTTTTCTTCTGGTTGAGAGCACTTTTTGTTCCAGATCTTCTTTCTTAGGTGGTGGCGGCTCTGAACACAGGATCCCGTTTTCCATTTTTTGCTTCAGTCCTTTGACTTTACTGTGTAAGTCAAATTCCAGGTCTTTGTTTATACCGTCAGACTTGTCTTCCATCTTTGATTGTCCTCTGTCAGCTCTTTGTTTCTCATCCTTCGTCTTAACTCTGGTGTCTGCAGGAGAACCAGGTGTTGCAGCAAATCTTTGTTCCACAGTTTCTCCCCATGGGCTGACCTCTGGCTCTTCAATAACATCATCCAAAACCGTGACAGGTTCCTCTGCAAAATCCACCACCTCAATTTTTCTTTGGGCTCCTCTTCCCTTCTCAATTTCTGTAAGCACCTTCTGTGTCAAGTCTTTCTTCAAGATGTCTCCCCACCCTGCCCCTGCTACTTTGGGGCTCTGTGGGGGATTCTCTGGTAGATGTCTGCCCTCCTCTGCGGCCGACTCACTCTCCTCAGATGAGTCTTTGTCCTCTTTGTTCTCACGCTCACTGTCTTCCTCCAGCTCATAGGCCTCCTCTATCTGCCCCAGATCCTCATCCCCTTGATGGTCCAAATGTGCCCCTGCACCATAGTGCTGGACTGGTTTGGGAGCATCTACATCACCCAGTAACCTTCTAACATTCTCAGTTGCCCTTCTCTCTTCTTCCTTAATCTGCCTTTCCCGAACCAACATCGCCAGGGCGTTGACCCCAACCTGTCGCATCTGCTCTTCCTCGTGCTCCCTCTTGTTGAGATCTGCCCCCTTTAGTTTCTCAAGCCCGACTTCTGTCTTTGACTTCTCTTTGGCCTGTCCTAACGCCGAGTCTGGTTTGTCCTCCTTCTGATTTTCCTTACCCATTGTATCTAAAACGTCTTCAGCAGCAGAAACTGCCTTTTCCACAGACTTCTTGGTTACCTGATCCTCAACCTTATCCTCTATGTGGACCTCCTGTTGCTGAAGGATGGTACTACTGACAGCCTCAGGAGCCTGTTTGCCAAATTTCGAGTAATCCTTCTCATCCGTATTTTTGATTTTATCCTCATTTTCCCTGATCAGTCGATTGGCCTGATTGGTGTCAGCTTTGTTGGCACCAGCTGTTTCAGTGGGTTTGTTGTAAATAATTGCAGTTTGCCGCAGATTTTCTTGGATGTTGACTCTATCCATTTTCCTCGTAACAGCGGGGCTCATGACGTTTCTTGTGACTCTCGGACTGGTTGGTGGACTTGCAATATTTGCCCTGTTTGTTTCGGTTGATGAAGGTACTTTGGCATCACTAACAGGAGCACCTCTGCTCTGAACATGCCCAGTAACATCGGCTCGAGACACTACCTGATGCTCCTTTAACCTATCTTCTTGGATATTGGGCCTCTCCCACCTAATCCTTGTCTCTGGACTTGCTACTAATGCCTCTTGTACGAATTCTTCATCTTCTATGTTTTCTATTTCATCATCATGGCTGTCTAAGATCTGCAACCGACCTCTCCGAATGGTGATCAGTGGCGACAAGTGATACCGATTTTCCATTGCTGTCTTCGTCTCTCTGGACTTTCCTTGACCCTCCTTGGCTTTTGTCTGATCTTCCATCAAGTCCAGATCTTCCAAAGCCACCTCAAGTCCTTCATCCTCCTTCTCCTCCAGGCCTCGAGCTCCGGCCCCTCCTTGTCCCCTTACTCCATTTGTCAACTGGGCCTGTTGGATAATCCTCCTGTCTGCTGTACTCTCTTCCTCTTCTTCTTCATCTTCCTCATCTTCATCCTCTTCTTCCTCTTCTTCCTGTGCCTCTCCTGCCTCTTCCATCAAAACATCCTCCCCTACCTCCTCGGCTAACTCCACCTCTTCGTCTTCCTCCTCTGCCTCTTCCACGTCTCTTCCTCTCTGGGTGTCCAGGTGTGAGCGAATGGTCAGAGGACTGTGGAAAACTGCGCCCTTTGACATGGCTGGGTTTGGGCGAGAGCCTGAGTGAGCCATTTGGAAAATGTTGAAAAAATGATTCAAAAACTTACTTCAGATTTCCAGGATCAGTTCTCAATATCACGAGAAATCTTGTCTGACCCGTCAAAGAAAGGGTCAGAGGCAGTTTTTTAATTCCCGAGACTGGGATTACAGAAGTCTCCTGTTCACATGGAATCCAAAAAAAGGATCACAGTGTGTTCGATGATCCAGGGATATGATGTTTTGAAGTTCATAAGAAGAATCCTGCTATAACTCTGAAGTTACTTTACTGAGGATGAATCTGAGTCTCAGAGCGGCACAAAGATCGACCAAAATTCTGGACTTTGTAAAAGACGAAAACAACTCCAAGAAAGTTTCAAAGAAGAAATTCTGAAATCCTGAAGTTGAAGCTCTGGATATCCAAAGGAAGTGAAAATTATCCACAAGAGTTGAAGCGTGCCTTTTGCTCTTTGCTTTGCTTGTGGCTGTGGATTTAGGACTGCACCTTAAGCAGAGTTAGACATCGATAAATACAATTTACCTCTCTCTCTCCCTCTCCCTTCAGGGGATTATATGGACGCTGATCTCCACATGACCTGGAGCTTAAACCCCTCTGCCACCCAGTGACTAGCACCGCTTGAGGTGAAGTTGTACGCACACACACACAAACACACACACACACATATGCACACACACACACAGAATAATAAACCTACAGCAGACAGATGTAAGCTTGTTTGATAATTTTCAGTAGCATAGTTATTGCCCTGAGCTTTATGTACAGCTTTACAGGCTTAAACAGAAGACTAATAAAAAGCAAAACTAGACTTTCATTTTTTAATATGAATCATGATCATAAACTCTCTGTGGCCTTACTTAATTAGAAACTGTCTTTTGACACAGAGCTGGCCCACATGTTTGTGCTGTGTTTTTAAACAATTTGATCCTGTTATTAAACTGATATTACTAAACTTTTCTTTTTGTTATCAACACACCAAAGATAGAGAGAATAGAGATAACAAAGGAATACATACTGTAAGATATCCTTCAGATAAAAACAGTACAGTCTAACATGGGTATTTGTATTTTTTAACACATTTGACTGACATTTTTTACACACAGTTTGACTCATAGTTTCATAACCATGTCATTAAAGAACCATATACATATAAAAACACCTGACATCATGTACAACCCATCCACACAGACACTTTCTCTAAAAAAAGAAATGCTAAAAGAGTGATGAGAATAATACTTTCTCCCTTTGCAACACCAAAAACTATGGTTTCACCAAAAATGAAGGTTAATGAGAGGCACTGTAAACTTAAGGTGATAATTATTTAGCAAAAAATAAATAAAGACAAAAAAAAAGAATGGATAACATGAAAATAACTTGTACTTTTTGTCTTGTAGATATTTTTCTCTCATTTAGTTAAACAATTCCTTTTTTATTTATTTCAGTCGGTGGTCTTTTGAAGTCAATTTCTTCTTGTTCTTGCACATGATACTTTTGTTCTTCTTGCTGTATATCTGTTAACCCTATTGTTTCATTGTAACTTCCCGTGTATGAATGTATAACACCATTGAAAAGAAACTAATTTTGATTTCTCTTTCTCTCATTCATACATTGCAGAAATTGACAATAAAAGTGACTTTACTTTTGAAAAAAACCTAAATAGATAAAAAACAATAGTACAATGTATATACAAACTAAGCATAATACACACACGTACATAAACAAATTAATTTCAATTGCACTTAAATATTCAAGGATCATTTTTTTTGCAAATCTATAGCGTCAAGTGAGTATTATAGAAAATGAAATGATGGATTCATATCAATTGAAATGATGTACAAATGGAGAAAATATATTTATTCACATGGATTGTATACATATTTGAAGTTATAAAATAAATAGCATACTTGTACACTTAGGCTTAGATATATTTATCAATTTACTTGTCATTTTTCATACTTTACTACATCCTCAAGGATGTGACTTTGCCATCAACATTCAATTCTTTAATACTGTATTTAATATTGATGATGACGCTGTTTACTTTTCCTCTCCATAGAAGACGGAGCTTTGCAGTACATGATGCATTCAAGTAACCCGGGGATAATGGGAGTTTCAAATTTTAAAATTATTCTTTGGACCGTCGTGTTTATTTGAACTTTTAAAATAAATTCAACAACACAATCCCAGTTTTATGACGCATCTTATATTTGTCAGCCTAAAATATACGACTCTAACTTTTTTTGAATTAAGAATTACATGTGCAGATAATTCATTGTGCCTTATTATTTTTTATTAGTTAGCCAAAACGAATTACAAATATTTTGAACTTTAAACTATTGGACTTTTTAACTATGTTTTGCCTATTCAGGCCTCAACAACAAAGTTTTGTTCCACTTTTGAGCTATATTTCCCCGAATAAGCCGAGCATGTTCTTTATTTTATTAGTTGAAATCCATTTTTCCGACGGCCCGTGAACATCACCACCCTGCTTCAACGGAAACGCATAACGGCTGGTCCTAACGTCATCTCCTTTATCCTCTGCCTAATGCTAACTGTCTTCACCTTAGAGTCCAACTAAATTCAGTATTATTGAAGACTAATTTACGATTTCATTTTAAGACAACGTCAGTCGTCAAACAACGACCCATATAGACATTTAACCGAGAGGAAATATTTACGGCATATCGCGACTTTCGCTTGTTTAAAGTTAGCTCCTCAGAATCCGGGTTAGCATAACTTGCTAGCCAGCTTAGAGCAGCTAATACACTCAAGAGCTTTCACTGTTTAGAGGAATAACCCTCTGTCGGAGCTGTGAAACGCCATATAATGAAATAACGTCCACAGCTGAGTTGGTAAGTTTCTTACTGCTCTGGTTTCTGTCTGTTTGTAATAGATAATGGGCGTCACCAAGTGCAAGTACATGCACCGTCCATGTCTATCTGCTTTGCTGAAATTGTTTTGGTTTTGTGCTCACAGGGGAAAATAGACAGCGAGTCACGATGCAAAAGGCAGAGAATGGCACTGAGGAGGAGGCGACGGTTGATGTGCAGTTTACTGATCTACCAAACGCCCTGATAGCCTGCAAAGTACCGGAGGATCTGTTCAATGAAGGCAGTCAGAGGGTAAGAACATGATCATAACAAGATGGGTATAAATTAGACACGATAACACAAGTTTTGACATGTGTTTTGATTGCTTGTCTTGTGTAGTTGTTGTATTTTACACATAATTCGTGATCAGATCAGTAGGTAGACCTCCATTATCAGATAAGTACAGAAGAAAAGTCGATTAGCTGCCTACCAGAGTCAGAACGGCCTTTATTGTCATTATACAGAATGTACAACTAGATTGGAGAGCAGCTCCTTTTCTGTGCAACAGATAGATAGTTCAGATAAAAGTATAGAAATAGTAAAAGTAAAAAGGCTGTAAGATTGCTTTGAATGTACAGGATATATACAAGATGAAATACCATCCTACCGGACAGCGCAGTTGAGGCTCCTTGTATATTAGGAGGTAGAGGATAAATAATAACAATGAACATAGTCCTGTGTATAGTTGTCAATATTTCTGTTGTGTATGGCAATCTGTTGCACAGGATATATAAATGTATTGCACAAGTTCGCTGCTTATATGCTGAGTACTTAAAGTGCCATGGTAGTTAGTACTTACAGATGAATATGTCACATTTAATTGTGTTGCACAGGAAAAATGAATATAAATATCAAGATAGTATTTAAAACGTAGCAGCAGCAGCAGTGGCAGTGAAAGAGATATTGCACATCTCTTTACTGGAGTAGATAATATGAGATCTAGAAATAACTAAAAGATTCTTCTTAAACCTCACAATTAATGTAATATATCATATTTCCACTTGCTTCACGTGCAGTATATATTGATTTCAACCCTGTATAACCATAATGCGTCAGTATTTTATTATATCCTACATGGATATTTTTACATATCACGCATGTCAGTGAAATCATACTGCACTGTGTTCAGATGTTCCTTTTGATCATAACTGCAGTGAGCGTATCATCTGTTTACTCATCTTATGATGTTGAAATAGTATTTACACAAGGTGTATCAGTCAGGGTTGATGGAAACTGTTCCTGGTGGTGACATGCAACATACTGTGCCATTGCAAAAGAAAATGTGATATTTAAGCCAGAGTATTTTGTAGTGACTATACTATCATTTTAATATGTTTTGGTAAGCGAAGAGTGCTACTATCACACCCTGAACGCACAGAAATTACTTGTAAGTTTGTTTATTTATAAAGTACTTTTTAGGGCACATAATGCTTCACAGTGCTTCTGTAAGATCAGCCTGCCACCAAAAGTTTGTTCCTAGAGTCAGAACAGAGCTGGGTAAGACAGCCTTTAAATATGCCGCCCCCTCTACCTGAAATAGTCTCTCAGTGGATTTGGGACTAACAGAACTGGTCACTGTTGGCGAATTTAAGACTTTGTTAAAGGACTGGGAAAGAGCTAGCCTTGGACAATGTGACTGTTTCAATTCTTGACTGCTTCTCATTTTGTTTTGAATTGGTGTTTCCAGAACGGTTTGGTTTCAATGTGCTGATGTCTGAATGTATTTGTTGTTTTTATTGTGTAACTGTCTGCTGCTGCCATGCCAGGTCCCTCTTGAAAAAGATATTTTAAATCTCAACGAGGCTTTTATCTGGTTAAATAAAGGATATAATAATAATAATAATAATAATAATAATAATAATAATAATAATGTGCTGCTCATCAGACTTTTGATATTTACACGCCAACAGCATGAACTTTAAAAACATACCTTGTTGAATGATCAATGTTTTTGTCATGATGTAATATTTTTATTTGGGTGGCATCACAACAAGGCTGGTTTGAACCTTGTGTCACTTAGGGTCTTAATGTTTGGAGTTTGCATATTCTCCCTGTGCATGATTGGATTTTCTCTGGGTATCCTGGCTTTATCAGCTAGTGACTTGTTCAGGGCTTACTCTGCCCCTCACACAATGTCTGCTAGGACAGGATCCAGCCCTTTGTAACCCTGAAGTGGGATAGTTAAGGGGTGCATTGCTATGTTTTAATTTTGTAGATTTATTAATTTTAAAATTTATTTCAGTTTTCTTGAATGTATTTTGCACTGTATGGCGATGTTTGCTGGAGGTAGGCATGCTGCATGAATTTCAAGGAGTATGTCTTTGTTGGATGGCTTTTTTTAAATCACCAAATCAGTCCCTTGTTGAGAAGAATGAGGCGTATAATTTAAGTGTTTAAGAAACTTCTGTGTTGGTCTTTCACATTTTTACAGATCTGGTTACTAACCTTTTAAGTGTTATATTGTCATTTGTAAAATGAAGCTGATGAGTTTTGATTTGGCATAGTAATGCAAGGTGATAATTCCACGATCTTTTAACAGTCGTTTAAGTCAAACAGTTTCTTTTTGTCTTAAAGTGAATGTGTCAGATGTGCACGTTTTTACCACTAGATGGAGATAAGAGGCTTTATAACTCTGCTCTGATTCTTCTTGGTCACAGCTGAAACACTCACTTCCTGCTGCCTTAGTCATCCAGAGTTATTTAATGCCTAAACTTGAATAGCACTGGTTTAATTTTACTCCAACAGATGAGGCACAGGAATGACATCAGCCACAGAGGTACATCATTGGAAAGTCTCCAGTAATATCTAGTCCGCATTTGCCTTCAGTCTTGTGTAACACTTGCTCTGAACAAGAGAGTTGGGAACAGTCCTCAGAGGAGTAACCTAGATGTAGTTGACACATTTTAGGATGTATCTGGGTTTTTATTATTTCTGTCACATCTGATCAAGGAGAGTTTGATTTTTGTCTTGGAATGACTAAGGAAGAGACAAAGAAGTGACAAATCTGTGACTGAGGCATTTGTAAGTGCATTATAAAGCTGGCTTTGGAACAGCGGAGCAAATGGTGGTGCATAGTCTCCATGGTTTGGTCACTTCTTTTGAAGTTCTTTAATGTAGGTCAGGTCAGTGCCTATAATAAAGACACTGACTGCACATATTCCTGTTCCGACAAGTATAATAAGTAGAGCGTGGCATTGAATTAGGAATGAGCAATGAGCAAGCCTTACTGTTAAAATTAGGTCAGTTGGAATTAAAGATATATTAATGATCTGTAAGATAATTATTTATGTATAATTTTGTCAATGCAGGCATGCAGACCAGTCAAACTGCGACATTACTGCCTCTCGCTAGAAGCCCCTATAGCTGCCTTGATGCCCAACTACTGAGATGCAAACAAATAAGCTGAACAGAAAGCATCAGTGGCATTTCTTAGATGTTGCACAGTTGTGTTGTATTAGTTCTAGATGATGAAGATTGCACACCCCAGTCCTTCACTAGCCTGCATCTGCATTGCTCCATGGTCAACTGGGCCTTCGCATGGTTACGCAGCGGATTGCATTGCAGCACAACCAAGAGCTTTGCATCATGAAGGGGCCTTCTGTTTACGAGAAGAGCTGCATCAGAGTCAGCAAAATGGCTGAACATGACAGGAAACATGAATGCAACTTTACTGACTCTTTGGATTTTTGAGTCGTTGTGGTCAGAAGCAGCCCACCAACACCCCTGAATTTCTCAACTATGTTCGACCAATGACTTTCAAATTAGAGATAAAGAGTCATCAAGAGGAGGGTCATGAGATGCTTCCCAAAAGTCAAGTAAAACTTCCAGTGATTGTTTCAAATAGTCTATATTCCCCAATTTTCTAAAATATGTCCATAGAATATGAACAGTTTGAAATCGAACCATAGTAATTAGGTGATAGCTATACGCAGACAAGCATAATGTCAAAAATAATCTTAATGATGGCATTTTCCACACGTCAATAATAATTTCGTATTCCCCTTTTCCTGTTACACGTATTTTCAAGACCCACATTTATAATCATACACATTAATGCATTGATAAAAGCTTAAAATATGTCATTTACACCCTTTGCCAACAAACTTCTGCATTTTTTAATCTCAAAAATAGTCAACAGAAAGTCAAACAGCAATTCCATATGTGACCGTATCATGCAGAATTCTAGAAAAAGTGAGTAAATGCAGAAATGAACCATATTAATTAAAAAAAATGCAAGATTTATGATCAGTTATTGCTGTGAATGAATTTAAAAGAATTACCAGATGTAGTATTATTTCTCATTGCCAGTAATCCAGAAGTCCTCTAACTTTTTTTGCAGTGGTTGTTAGCCTTACAAAACAATGTTTGTTTGCTTTTTTAACATCTTGGTGGGACCCATTTGGGCCCCACCTTTGGAATAACTATAGATAATAGGGGTGGGTTATGTTTTGTACCTCAGTTGACTGATGTTTGTCAGTCAGTTGAGCTAAGCCATGTCCATGTCCCAGGCTGCGTTCACACTGAACACGGGTTTGCAACCATCATTGCGTCGCCCACTGAAGTTGTGTCGCGTGTCCATAAATACCTTATTTTGGTCGCCGTCACTCTGTGACCCCATGTCTGCTACATCATACCATATATCATATAATAGGGTGTAAATGGTGACATTTTCCTAACTGTATTCTTTTCACTCGTACCAACCACAAAGCACTGCAGCTTCATCACCTGTGAGTTCTCTGCGGTCCTGTAGGCAGCTTCATGCATGCCCAACAAACCCCCACATTAACAACAGGCCAAGATCAACAGATTGTACCGCTCGTTACTTTTGAGTAGTACTCTTACGCTGGTCAAAAACACTGGACTTTAAGGGTCAAACTCGTCTGAATGACAAGAATGCCCATTACGAGGTGTGCTCAAAGCTAGGGTTTTGTCCTGTGTTAAAATATCACTGCTTGACCACTTTTAGCAAAAACATGCAAGGATTGAAGGTTGATTAAACCAGGCCTGCTCATTTTAGCTACAATAAACCAATTTCTCTTATTTTAATGTGTTTTTAGTTTTAGAAGTTGGCAGTCAAATTATACGCCCCATTTAGTCCAGTCCAGTCCCAGCACTCGTCTTTAGGGCTTTTTGACCCTTTTTGTTGGACCCAGATCCAGAGCTGGAAACCAGTGATCTAGTTCAGAGTTAACTGTCCTAAAAACAATTGTCCTGATAAAACGAAGACCTTCCACTGGTGTTTATTTTAAGTAACCATGCTAGTTTCCTTACTTGCTCAGCAGCTTCAGCTCTTTTGTTCTGTATTTACATGTTGTTAATACTTTTTCTGCTTTTCCTGGGAGGTTTAGACCACCTCTGCTTTTTGATAACTCCGGATTTTCTGTGCGTCACGGTGCTGCAGTGTGTTTATTTGCAAATTTACCAAACCAAAACCAAAAAAGCACCCACATTTGGGACTTAATCTCATGATCCCATGACTCGTGTTTTATGAACACATGCTTGTATACTTTTCCTGTAATGGAGATTTGGAAGAGTCGCTGAGTTGCCACAGAGTGACTGAGTGTGTTGCAAAGTGTCAGTGTTGGTTTGAAGAGTGTTTAAAGCTCTGTTTGTGTTAAGATCTGGAGAACAAGTCAGACGGTGGAAAATCAGACTCAGTGGAAAGCAGCCAGCCACTCAATAGGGAGCTCATCGTGCTCTTTATATCATTAGGAGGATATTAGTTTGAGGAAAAAGTTTCATGTGAATGAGGGGAAAGACAACACCTTCTCCTTTGAGACGGTCTGAATTCCTCCGCTCTGCCAAAGAAAAGCTGTTATGATGTGTTAGGGTGAGACTGCGTGGATCCTGGGGAGACTGACAAACCTGACAGCTCATTAACACATACGTCTAATTGCTGATATACACACGGCTGATTTAGCAGACGCACGCACACGCGGCGGTGAGAGCAGCCGCTGGTTTGTGGACGGCTATAGGGGTTTGCTGACACGGATGGAAAAGAGAAAACAAGAGAGGAGAGAGAGGGGCAAAGGGCAGCTGGTGAAATAATGACTTGTGTTATCTTTCTGTTGTTTTTTCCTTCTTGTCTTTCCGTTATGATAAAGGCTACTTTTCCACCTGCAGGGGTTTAAGGGTCACCTGATGTATCATATGGCTGATGTTCCACTGAAGGAGCAGGATTATTCTTATAAATACATGAGAACTCTGTTTGTTTTTTTTTTGAAGGCACGAGTCTATTTCTGTGGGATCATATCGTGATGTGTTTATGTGAACTTAAAAAACCTGAATAGACACCTAAATGCTATAGGTAAGTTTGAAAGACACTAAAATGCAAAAAGAGCAAGTTAAACATTATGTTCTTGAGGAAGTTGTCCAACGTTATTTATCTCCAAGGGAAGTTACTGAATGTGATGGACACAAAGGCCATGGTAACTCACATGCTGCTTTAATGATCTTATGGTCATGGAAAGACAAACATTAGTTCAAGTCCATAGATCTGTTCATTCTTTCCCACACTGACTGCTTCACCTGTATACGCCAAAGCCTGCAGATTTGTCAGCGGTAAATATAGCTCATACAGCAAACGAAAAACAGAAGACCTCACACGCTGAAATCCCGACCCTGTGTACAGATTTGACATGTCTGTGTTGAATGTAAATAAAGATTACCTAAGAAGACACTCAGTAGGGATGGCACGAGTAAATAAAATTGACAGTAAAGCAACTGGGCAGTTAGCCAGGTACGGACGCTCTGCACATGCAGCAACTCATTGTGCTTTACGGAGTCAGAAACAAAGATAGTGTGACATTATTAGCATTAAAGACAAAATAAGCAAAAGACAAACAGTGAAGTAGAATTACAAGGTTAAAAAAATGAGGATTAGAATATAAAATATAAATATGTTTTTGATTAAAAGAACAGAGGAGATAAAAATATGCGCAATAAAAAGATGCAGAACTTATGAGAATACAATGAAATTTTTTTACTAAAGATGTCACGGATGGAGAGAGTCTTGGGCAATTTCAGGACTTTGGATGGCACCATGTGTTCTTGCGACCATGCCCTGCTTTCTTTCCTCGGATCAGACTTAGCCATTTGCTTTATTTACGAGTTCCAAAGGCTTCCAGCAGCCCCACTTAAAAAACACCCTGGACTAATAGAGCAGTTCATGCCTGTTACATCATTAAAAGATTATTTGTTCATGAAAATAATATTTCACATAATTGGTGGAATGGGGATGTTCATTATTGGGGGGATAATTGTTTTATTTGTGTACTTTTATATGTTTTTGAGGGACTGTTTAAGTGTCAAACCTTCACGGCAGAATAATTGTTACCAAAACATCACTGTGAATCACAAAATTGGCCAAAATCTCATCAACACTATAAAAAGTTTTACTTATAATTACCTAATTTACTTGTGTGTATTTTTCTATCTAATGCTGATGTCAGATCTTTGTGAACATCAGATACAACACAGTCCATCTTACCACATTCACTTCCTACTTTATGTCACAAATCTCGTGTTTTAGTCATTCACTTGGTTTCCACATCCCATGCTATGATTTGTCCCTGGGGCGTGCCAGAAGTGCCACTCTGCTGCTCTGCTTGAACAAACTTACATGAGTCATTTTTAGATTAGGAAATGTCAAATGCTGTGAGTCTTTTCTCTTGATGTTGTTATTGTAGACTGAACATGGCGTAAGGCGCTTGACAAAACAGTCTGAACATCAAGTTCTCTCTGAGTTTGGAAACAGTTTACAATCAATTCAATATTTTTTGACATTTTACAAACAGAATGAATTATCAAGTAGTGAATGAGAAACCCTTTCTGAATTAGGATGAACTTAAAGGGCTCGTATTCTGCTTTATATCCAGTTTCATATGCACTCAGGCTGAAAGATATATTGTTATCGCATCTATATCGAGATATGAACATTCAAGATATTAATGCCGAAAAAGCAAGGATATAAACAATATAGATTTACCCTGCGCTCGCCCTGCATGTCCAGCTCTAGAAGTCACAACAAATTTCATTTTTACGATGCACTTGAATGCACCGCTTGGATTTCACCGAACCCGTAGTCATATCCTATCGATATCGTGATATCTGGCATGAATATTGAGATACTAAATTTTATCCATATGGTTCAGCCCTTCTGTGCACTGTAGTTGTAAATGCATCTCTACCATGTCATACAGCACTTCTGTGCACAAGACGAAAGGTCCTCAGCACCATGACTTCCCCCTCTCCCTTTAGAGTGCCAGTAGCTGTCTGAGACTCCTTATCCCCCAGGAATGAAGCTACAAGCTTGATGTTCTGTCTTTGTTTTGTCAACAGTTTAAGCCCATTAACTTGCTCTGGCAAAGCTCAGTGAAGCAGAGAATGATTGTAGAGTCATTGACAACATGTAAGCATACTCTAGCAGTCTGAATTTGAAGCAAATTTAAGATAAAATATGACTCCTACTGTTATGGTAGTGCTTTATTGAAACGGTCATTGATCTGATCATCAGTAATGCTGCAGAATAAACTATGCTAGATTATTTTTGAAGTGGATTTCTTCTCTTTTCAAAGATAAAAGTAACAGGCAAGATTATATGTCCTCAAGAAACAGGGCATTAAGTGAGGCCACTTTACAGGAATAACACAGTATGTGTTTTTCCAGTGTGTTGTGCAGGTTTTTAGCCAAAGTGGAGCATAAAGCTGACTAAAAAGAGCATTAATAAACCAGCATGGAAGAAGCGATTTAGGTCAGGGAAAACTCTGATGTAGGTCTGGAAAGTCTGGTGGACTTTTCCAGCAGGACACACCTGGTGGCAGCTGTGTGAGAGCATCAAGATTGAAGATAAAGAGTAAAAGTCAAATCACATGCAAAACTATGAAGGTTATAGACCTGTGATTGGAGTCTGCAGCTTTGGATCAGGCAAAGCAGGTTCAGTACGGATAAAAGGAACTCATTTAACCTCAATCCCACTAACAAGTTTCAGAGCAAACGGAAAATCTGAGCACTTTGTTTTGCTGGACCGGCTCTGACTCAGAATTTGTCCGACTCTGTGGAAGAGGGAGAGATTTACTGTTGTTCTGCAATTGTCTGCAAGAGCAGTGGTTGGCGGTGGAGCTGGAAAAGGGACGGATGTGTCATAGCAGCCCTTGGCCTCTTTTCCTGCTCAGATGTGGAATTTAGTCAAAGCCACGAGGAAACAGGCCGTCAGCGCAGTCTAGCTTCCGTAACTTGACGCCCCTCTGGCTGAAAGTGGGTTTCGGGTCAGGATCCACAGAAGTGTTCAGAGCTGGAAAAGTGTCACTGGAATCCACCTAAAAGTACAAGAAGAGTTGGTCTGTGCGTCAGTGGCAAAAGAAACAGTGACAGGCAGAGATTAGGGTGTGTGCTTGTCTTAAGATGAAATGACCTCAATTCAGTTTTTGGTATTGTTGAAGAATTACATCAAAAGAGGTCATTAAGATACAGTGGTGTTGGCATCAGTATTAGCTAAATTATTAATATTATGTTAGGCATAGGTAGGTAACATAGTTATCCCATTGGACCCTCATCTTAACATCTAATTCATCACTAATATAACCTTAAAATGGTTCTTTGCTGAGGCCAGAAAAGTCAAATTGTACATTAATGTTTTGTTTTCTATTTATATTTGCCTTTCTGCAGTACCAGAAGTTACATCTTTGAGTCAGTGAACTTAACAATTCCTCAAAATGATGCCATCTTGCTACGTCTTCCTGATTTTCTGACTTTTTATAATAAACAGTGTATCAGCATAGCAGTGATTCATGTTACATCATTGATGCTGCTATAAAACTTCAGGATCTTTGAGTTTTAAGTTTAAATGAACAGAATATTTCTATTTTGGAAACAGTAGCAGTGACGGTGCTCGCTGTGCGAAGATTGTTAAGATCAGGTTTTCCTGTTAAAGTACCTCCTGTGTTTATAGATGTAAACAAAAAACTCTTAGCTTTGATAAGTGATTATCTAAATGAAATAAAAACATGTTCTTTCATCATAGAGTTTAATGTCTTATTCAGTGTTCAGTTTTCATGTTTACTTTTTGACTTTATGGCTTATGTGTTGAGAGCCACTGGCAGGAAGGGGTTGTATATGCCAACGAGGGGTGGGAGAAAAAAACCCGATTCATATAAGTATCGGGATTTTTTGTTTGTTGATTTTTAAATCGATATTTTTTCTTTTTTTTTTTAATGTTTTATTTCAGTCTGTTTTAATAAGCCACTTTTAAATGCAATCTAGGCTTTTGAAGAGAGAGTATGAACTGCTGGGTAAAATATATTGCTAAATAAATCCCCAAAACACACTCACATGTTATGTGTATTTTTCCTGATATAGTCCGTAGGATCATCATTGTCAATCTTTTTTGCTGGTGTTAAAAAAGCTCACTAAAGATGCAAAAATTGGCAATATTGTTGAATTGCTGATTTAAATCCAATCGGCACCTAAAAAATCGTAAAAAAATGGAATCGGGAGAAAAGCGTATCATCCCAGCCCTAATGCCCCCATTAAAACCCAGTTGATTTTTTGTGCATTATATAAATAATTCAATTCCTATGGTGCAAGTAGGACTTGGCAATAAGAACAGAAGTTTACATCTGGATATGTTTTAGCTAAAGGTTGATATTCAACATATAACTTGTTTTTCTACTTAAATAAGTGAAAAAACAAAATTTTTTGATGTAGGAGCGTGAAAAGACTTGAAATCTGGGGCAGAAGCTCTTCATTTTACAGCCATCGTATCGCTAATGCAACTGGGGGAAAGATTTGTCATGGCCACCTACTTTGGCATTCTCTGCAAAAATCTTAATTTTGCTGCTCATTTGAGATCCTCACAATTTTTTTAATCAAGCACCAAGCCTAAGTCTGTTACAACTACATGTATATTAACAATACTACCTAAACTGATTTCTTAAATAGATCAGTATTGTTCAAAAAGTCAGTATTTTTATCTCCATGAATGATCGTAGGATCACCTGAAGCTTTGAGAGAGAATTTTTAATAAGCACCCCAGTGCTGTTGTGCTTTATTAAAGTATAAATTGATTTTTTTACTTTCAGATAAGAGAATCAAAACTATTATTTTGAATTGATATCCTGATGTTGTTGTTCAAAGTCAGAGCAGATCAAGCTGTGGTCTTTGCTCTCCCAGTTTTTCCCAGCGTGATCCTTCAGATATCACTCATCAGCTCAACTGTATTTCTTTGATCATGTCTTTGGAAAGTGGAGCATGATGTAATAGAAATGTCACAGCTGGCTGGTAACACAGTGCTCCATCGAGTGTGTGTGTGTGTGTGTGAAGCAGTGGAGGTTTGTTCCTGTGTGCGTGTGTGCTCTGTGTGCCCTGTGCATGTGCACACCTGCCTGTCCGCGTGTGCTTCGGCCTATCTGCGCGGTGAGGGAATGGAAAAAATGGGAAGATGAAACAAAAACATAGTGGTGGAAAAAATGCAGGACTGAGCGTGCACACACACACACACACTCACACACACTCAGCGTCCGCAGCGGGGTGAGGTTGGAGTCTGGAGATGATTAGCACCTACACACGCAGACTCACGCAGTAATGTTTAACGTCAACAAACAACACTTACATGAGAGCATCAGCTGCACCGTTGGGAGGCTCACCAACATTACGCCGCTTTATTTTCCACACACACATTTTCCATCCAGCGTGCAGGACGGTGCTGTTTGTCACTTCAGCGTGCATTAACACCTGCACTCACACACCATGAACAGAATGTTGACATGTCGCTCTAATAGTTTATTATGGGCACGTTCCACACAGGCCTACAGCCAGATGTCACTGCATGGACACGGCCTTTCCACAGCTGCCACATGGTCCTGCAGAGGCTTTTGTGTTTGCATGATCCCTCTGTGTTTGCATGGCTTTCCTCTGGTTTCTTTCCACTGTTAACACACTTGTAGCAGCAGGTGATTCAGCTCTTTACAGGCTGTTTGAGTATTTTATGTAATGTTCAGACTCTTGTTTGTATAAAAATGGCCTTTAAGGACTTTGTTGTGGCCTTATAGCTGCTTCCTTCAAGGTTTTTTTAACCATAGGGGACCTTACTTACATAGCTTGGTCTAGACGCAAAGAAGAAGAGATCTGTTGTTGGTTATCAGTGTTTGGCTTTAGACCCAGGGATGTTTTACAGGATTTGTTAAAGTTGTACCAGAAGGCAGTTTTCCACATTTTCCTGAATAACTCTGCTAAGTATGTCAGAAAATGTTGGTTCTCTGTGCACATCTAGTCATCTCTTTTTAATTGTATGTTTTTCCGTTATGTTTAATCTTCTACCAGCACATAGTTAGGCAGTGTAACTGCCAGGCATTGGCTGTGGCCATCCAGTTTGTTTCTACTTGCTCTTGGATCACAAAACATAAAGTACAGCATGCACATCTTGCAATTTTTACCATTCTTTTATTGAAAACCTTTTAACATTTTCTTTTACCTGCTCATATAACGGGCTGTCTGTGAAAGAGAACAGCTCAAACAGCATCATCAAATTGTGCTTCAAAATTATTGGAGTTCACCAGAGGGACTTGGGCAAAATCTGGGAGGAACAAGTAGCGAAAAAAAGCAAAGAGAATTATCAGCCAACCGGATCATGTTCTGTCAAATGAATTTTCTCTTATGCCTTCAGGCAGACATTATCATGTGCCCCAAAGGAAAACTAATCGCTACTCAAGGTCCTTCATTCCTTCTGCTATCAAGCTCCTAAACACAGACCACACCCACTTTAGATGACTTTTTTAGAGGACATTGTTTTTTGTCTTATCTACTTTTTTTCTACTATTTTTAAAGTTTTTTCATTGTCTTGTTCTTCACCCCACTTGCTTTATCCTTTATGCTTATCTTGTTTTTATCTTTATCCTACCTTGTTTTATCTTGCTCTATGATTTGTATACGTAGGCTACTTATAATGTCCGACATCACTATCTGTCCCATGCTTGCTTAAATATGTTTCCTTGATAGATTATTGATTATTTATTTTAGGGGTGTGCCATATGACGATATTAAATCGTTAAGGATTATAACGTGGGGATGATCTCATAAAGCAGAAAGATCGTCAGATTGTCTGTGTGGGCGCAGAGACTTTGACAGGCACCTGACAAGCCAATCATAGCATGTTACGCGCAGTGCATGGAGGGATCTCCTGTTTGGTTATGTAGCGTGAAGCCATGGCGGAAAGAAAAAAGGAGATTAAAGCTTGAAGATGTCTGAACAAAAATCTGTTCTAAAGCAGCTGTATTATTCACTCAGATTATAGACATTGCAGTTGGATAACAT
This sequence comes from Scarus forsteni, assembly GCA_036419115.1. Classification (NCBI taxonomy): domain Eukaryota; kingdom Metazoa; phylum Chordata; class Actinopteri; order Labriformes; family Labridae; genus Scarus; species Scarus forsteni. Next base: position 5,891,935 of record JAZDUH010000054.1, on the reverse strand, counting down.
TTGTTCTAAATTCTTGCACTGTAAGAGAAAATGTTGATATTGTTGTTCATTACCTTTTATGTTTACATTTATTGCACATTTTTATAAAAACTGCACTATTTAAATTAAAACCTGTTCAGGAAGTTTCTTTGGCTTTAAGTGTCTTTTTTTTCTTTTATATGTTAAACATAGGGGAAAAAATGGTCAAAAATGCAAATTAGTCTAGAAAAATCAAAGTAAAAAATAATTGTGATAAAATCCTGATCGTGATTTTATTTTTAAAATATCGTGATATGATATTTTCACCATATCGCCCAGCCCTAATTTATTTATGTTGTTAACTGACCGTCTGCATGAATGTACACTGGAAAGCTACAAATATTGCCCCTTGTGGGATAAATAAAGTTGTCTGAACTGAACTGAACTTAGAAAGTCTGGAAAGTGTACACAGTGTTATATTTCTGTATTTATATCCTGTTGGTATCATATGTTCTCAATGTTTATTACTTTGGTATATCCTGCAGTTCACGGTGCAGAGCAAATTTATGCAAACCAATTTACTTATCTTAATATTTTCATAGAAAATACACATTTTCTTTAAATGTAGATCATTTCTTAAGGTTCAGTTTCCTTTCTGTGTTAGCATCATGCTAACATCTCAGTCTGTCTCTATGTGCACACCCACACGGGGTCCAGCAGCCTCTGTATTGTTAGTAAACCCTCTAAGTCTTTAAAGTCCATTTTAATAATCTTGTGATTTTTGAAGCATGTTGTTTGTGAAAATGCAGTCCATACTTGATGCATAAATTAAATACAGTTAGGCTCAGAAGTCCATCACCAACAGTGATGTGCAGCAGATGTGTTGCAGCTTGAATCAAACCTCGTGAATATTCATCCCAGATTCTGAGATGGAAACATTTTTTATCCAGTCTCAGTTCAAAATATCGAACCAATTACTTTGAATTCCCCACTGAACAGTCAGTGGAAACTTTCACAAGCTGTGCCTCCTGGCCTCCATCAGGAGAGTTGACTCAGTCATCGTAAAGTTGGCTCAGCTATCACCTGACCTAAATGTGAGGATGTGATAACAGCTGCTGAAAACAGCTCGCTGTATTCATAATTACAGCAATGGTGTCTGTTTAACCTCAAACAAGCATAAAGTGGGTGTCAGAAAAGCACAAAGCTAATGTGTGTTTTGAGATTTTTGTTGCTATGTACTGTTGTTGAAAGGGGAAAATCAAATAAAAGAGACTCTGGAGATGATCTCTGAGATCGACGGTTCGAACAAAGCTCAATGGAAGTCTTTTGTGTTCTTGTATTTATACCACACTGTAATTCACGGTATCAGATAGTTTTCCATCCCAGGATATTTTTAGCAGGCTGGAGTTGAAGTTATATGATACTCTTGTACTTATTGAGGTCATGACAATAATGCTGTTCAGATGAGCTGTTTTGGATTTTCCAGAAGAGAAAAAATATGTCAGCATGTCCTCGATGTCTTTAAATTGTGGTCGATGTGATTTTCCACTTACAAAATGTGTTTTTCAGCTTAAGGTGGACAGCTAGTGCACCCTGTCAAATGTTTCATTCTGTGGTTTGTGGCCGTAATTCATATTTGGGGACATAGTAGCTGACATGACATATGGAGCTGTCACAGTCTGGTCTTGTCCTTCGCTAGCTAACATGGTGCAGTAAGATGAGAGATTATGTACATGATTTGCGTTTCAGGGGTAATGATGACATTTATCCATGATACAAACCCTTGCCCCTTTCATGCTGCAGTTTCAAGCCATTACATGTGCACCATGATGCTTTGCCTCCACTCTGAACGTCACAGAGACCGAGTGGAAGGAGCGTCTTGACCGCCTTTTGCTCCATCTTCAGAGGTAGGATCAGAGGCGGATTGTTGGTAAGAGGCGGCCGGCGTACTTAGCAGAGGACTGGAGCACTGTGAGTGTGTCTCTGCCTTTAGGTGAACCAAATAACACAAATTCCAGGTCGCTTTCACACTTCAAATTTTCAGACCTGTTCTGTTCAAGGATGAAACTGAGCATTGTTTCATTTTTCATTTCTGCTTTCACATTGCACCCTGTCAGATGTTGCATTATCTACCCTCCTGCCACTAGTTGGAGCTGTAGCAGTGGTCTTTGTTCCTGCCTGTCTAAGTAATAATTGCTCAACTTGCAGTTCAGAGATATTGTGTCACTGTGCCGTAAAGTAAAGATGAAACTGCATTCAGAACTTGTGGATGTTAAACTGTATAGAGCACTGTTAGCTGCCCTGATGCTATGTTAGCTGTTCTGTGGTGATATTCGGTCAGTCCCTTTTCCTTGCTTTGTTTGGGTTGCTTTCGCACCTGCCACAAACCAAGACCCTAATTTTTGGCAGAGCAGAGACTGTTTTTACCTCTGCCAACGAGGTTATGTTTTGGCCCCATTTGTTTGCAAGATTACACAAAAGGACTGAACAGATTTTGCTGTAGTTTTCAGGAGATGTTGGTAATGGCCCAACTTTAAAATTATTAGATTTTGGTGGTGATCCAGATTACTGTCATTAGTGAATGCTCAATAACTGTCTAACTAATGATGATATCAACAAAATTCTCAGTACTAGGTTTAGGAATCATATTAGGATATTAACTTAATCTTGAAATTATTGCTCATTGATGTAACAGCAGCATGTTAGGAGGTTTGCACCCTCTGCGGCCCTGTTTACACGGAGACGCTCTGACCTAAAACAGAAAGGTTTTTCCTTTGCATATTCAAAGTTGATCCATGTTCAGACGGAGACGCTAGAAACAAATGAAACCGCTGTAGTGTGCATGCCAGTCCAATAGGTGGCGATGTAGGTTTGCAGAAAACCGGCTACAATACATGTTCAAAGAAGAAAACCTTTTCACAAACAACAATGGCGAGTGGACGTAGGGATTTCTTGTCTGGATAACAAACCGAGCACAGGAAGCAGCACACATGTTAGTCTATAGACGGCCAAAGCTGTTGTTGTTCCTGGTATGACGCTGTATGTGAAAGAGTACTGTGCATGCAGTGATGTCCCCATTTACCTGAAGCCAGGTGGTGATAGGTTTTCAAAACTTTCCACTCTGGACCTTGGTTTCAAAAGTTTGCATATTCAAGCTCTCTGCAAACTGTTCCCATGTGAACGGGAGTTCAAAACGTGATGATAAATTATCGGATTTGACCGTATTAGGCCTTGTGTAAACGGCCCCGAGTGCTTTCTAGTTTTGGTTTGCACCAGAGTATGTCGGTGGCACAGTTGGATAGTGCACTTGGTCCGTGATCGGGAGGTTGCAGGTTTAAGCTCAGCTCCAGGCGATACATGGTGATGTGTCCTTGAGCAAGAAACTTAATCCCAAGTTGCTCCCACTGCTGCGTCAGTGGTGTGTAAATGGGCATGAAAGAGCATGACAGTGTTAGAAATACTGATGAATAACTAACATAGAAACTCTGAACCATCAGTGAGTGAATGTGAGAGCGAATGAGTGTGAATGGTGACCTGCGGTGCAAAGCAGCTTTGAGTAGTCAAAGACTAGAAAAGCGCTTTATAAGTTCAAGTCCATTTACCATTTACCAGAGTACATGTGAGCTTTCACACCACTCCAGCCAAGCTGTCAAAGAAGTGAACCACAGTTTGTTCCAGGCCAAACATGTCATTTGTGAAAGCACTGTCAGAAAAGTCAAAGCCAAAGATGCTGAGCCCTCTTCTACCTCTTAAAAGTCTTATTTCAGGATCTGGTCGTTTTCACAGCAGTACTGGAAAAACAAAGATATTTAATTTTATATGCTGTTCATTGGTGAAAGGAAAATGTGACATTTGGCTCCAGAGCTCTGAATGCCTGTTATTGTCCAGTCATCCAGAAGTCCTAATCAGATCGTTCTTGTTCTGCTTTCCGTTGTGTATTGCTTCATAATTATTGCTTAATGTCCTGCTAACAATGAGCATCAAAGCTTTTTGTAGTCATGAGAACCTTCTGTCAGTTCAGCAATCCAGTGATGTGCAGCTTCCTGGATTTTGCTATAAAAATAAAAGCTTGATTTAATGCAGCACAACAGGATCGTCCAGCACTCCCTCACAACCAAGAAGAGTTTAAGTACGCACACACAGGAACACACACACAGGTGCGACTGTTCGAGGAATCGGCTGCACAGTCTGGTCTTGTTTTTCCAACTGCAGCCGGCTGCACACACACACACACACACTTCCCCTCCACTTCAAGCTCTCTGCTATTTATACCTCATAAAAGCATGTTATCAAACTGCATACTTTCCATGAGCACCCCCATCCCTCCATCCTGCATTCTTCCTACCCGTCATGTCTCTCTTTCTCTTTCCACTCTTTCACTTGTTTTCTATTCCTGCCCTCTCTCTCTGTCTCTCTCCCTTTGTCTATCTCTCGGTTCATCCATATTTACTAAGACTGACATGTGTTTTCCACGTCTTGGAGTCAGGTGATACCTCTCTGGTATGTGAGTGAAATCAAAGAGGCTCATTGTCACACTTTTTTTCCACTCAACAAAGCATTTTTGTGCTGAGTTTAAATGCAACAAAAAGCCGATTAATGCGTCAGTTTGCTCGGCGGTGAGGTCATTATTTTCCAGTGTCTCTCTCTCACTCTCTCCCTCATTGCCCTTCTTTCTGTCTGATTAGTCAGCATTGGCCAGTATCTGTCAGTAAAGGGAGAGAAGGGGGAAAAGGAGCCAGCCTGTCCCTCCTTCCTGCACATCTGATTGGCCTGCAGTGAATGAACGAATGAATGAGGAGAGGGAGGGGATTGTTGGTAGTGCGTCATCGGCTGGCAGGAGCTCATTTAAGCAACGCCGGAGCAGCAGCAGCAGCAGGAGAGAGTGAGAGGGGAGAGAAGAGGTTGATTGACATTTCTTTTTGAAGCTACACCCAAATTTCTGGAAAATTCCTGCAGTTTGGGGGCTGCTGCAGAGCCGGCACACCTGGAGAAGAAAACTCCAGAGCACTGAAGCAGAAGAATCCAAAGGAAAGCGGTGAATTCTGCAAGTGTTACACCAGGCTAGATAACCTTGGAATGTGGGTTAGGAGGTAACGCGTTGACCGAGGTGACTTGAACGCAGCATAGTAGCATCCTGGACTGCAGCCTAACAAAGGAAGACCCACGTGGAAGACGCTGAGAACAAAAGCAGACCTGTTTCCTGTCAAGGAGCATCGAAAACATCCTTCTAGACTGTCATCCTGGGGAAGGCAACGCTCCTCCGATCCCCCCGATTTCCCCCTTCCTCTTCATCTTCATCATCATCGTCACCATCATCCTCCTCGCCTTCATTAAAGGCAGCTCCCGTGTCCCGTTGCACACTAACCTCAGGTATCAGGTGGAAAAGGTTGCGGCTCCCTGGATCGCCCATCATGCACATCAAGACCACAAAGTGTAACCGCTTCTGCTTGGTCGCCTCAGTGACCAACCAGGAAGTGTTCAACCGACCAGAAGCTCAGGTAAAAGCACATCAGACTCGAGAGCACCTCTCGCAGAAGTAGGATCTCTAAATGTCTCAGCAGCATCAAACCTCACTCTGTTTCATCATCTTCTTTTGTAAACTGCTGCTAATGATGTTTTTAATAAGACCTCCAAGGCTTGTTAATTCTTGAGGTAACCTTTGTGATGTAACTTCTCTTGTCTCAGCCTCAGCTCCAGCTGGACACGACCAGTTTTTAACAAAAGCTGACATTATAACATCGAACATGGAGCCTCAAAGATGTGGGTCATGGGGTTAACCAGGGAGGTGCAATTGGGTTCCATTGTGGGAAACGTAGGATCCAGCTTTTTGAAATTTATCCCCACAAAAAAACCAAAATATGATAATTAAATGTTTGTTGCATCATTTATCAAGTTCAAATGTTGTGGAACATATGAACAATTGTACATACTTTGGATCAGTGGTTGTAAACTGGTGGGTTGAGGTCCAGAAGTGAATCGTAGAGCTATTGTCAGTGAGCTAGAAATGTGTGCTTTGTGTGCTAACGCTCAGCTCATATGCAACCATACATTTTATTTTTTCTTCATTCACAAGGACAAGGGGTGTTAATAGGTTTTCTTTTTCTTTTTTTTTGTGATATATTTTTTAACTTTTCTCTCTTTTTTTCTCACAACAATAACAACAATGAACAGCTTGGACAAACAATGGAAAGTCAATGGACAGTCATCATGGAAAGAGTAACAAATGTAAAAACAGAAACAAAATAATGGTACAGTTTGTAGTTTTTCCTTCTCTTATCCTGCGAGGGCGTCATCCATGGTTAGTCAAACAATGTGTCCATAAGAGCCAAAGCTACAGTAGTGTCTGAGAAGCTAAGTTATGGAGTCCATACTGGCATGAATCGTCCCTTTGTAGAGTGAAGCAAACAAGTCAAGTCGAAGACACTCCATGATAATCTTATGCCAGTTTGCTTTAGAAGGTGGTTTGTCCATGACAGAAAGATGTTCTTCCTCGCAGCGTATGCAAGAATATCAGACAATCTTTTAGTGCAAGTAGCAAAAGTCGCATCTTGAGATGGATAGCCAAGGAGTAAGGATACAGGTTTCATACACAAAGATTTACCAAGAAGTTTTTCCATGTATCTCTTTTTTCCATGATTATTCCTCAAATCTCTTGAAAACAAGATATTTAAGGCATGTTAAGGTTGGGTAGTCAAAGTTTCAGGCAATAAAACATACCTTAACCACACTTAAATTCACCTTCGAGCCTCGTACTTCTCCCAAAATGTAAATGTGGCTGTAAAATCTTACAACCCATCAGGCATGCTCTAAAATCACCTTCTTGAGTTTTCCAGGCCCCTCTTACTGTTGTATCTACGATTCCTCACGGGGTGTTCCTGTCCCCAGCACTGCTGTTGGCTTGGTCTGCTGCCGGCTCAAACATACATATCTGCACTCCTCTTGTTCTTTCTATCTTTTTCTGAGTCTTTTATTCAGATGAAGCGCCACAGACGTTGTACAATTTCAGTCCAATTTCAATGCTTCTGTCATTGTAATGTCTCTTTCTTCAGCTGGACGTCAGTCCACTCAGTAGAGAAGGTAGAGAGGGTTCAGTACCTTTGGCTCTGGCATTGAGTTAATGCTACCAAAATAAGCATTAGAAATCTGTGTTGTATTATGCTTTGGTCTGTGTTAGAAGTCTTGTTGCTGGTCATGAAATGTTTGATTATTTTTGAAAATCTAGTCTATAATTTGTCATTCAGGAGCTGGTGGTTGACTTAAATGCAGTGAAACAGAAAATTAAATCTGTGAGCAAATGTTTGCAGTTCTTTTCTGATAACCTGTGAACATATGTCCTAAATAATGCTGTTCTTTATACTTTAGAAATGTATCAGCACAACCTTTACACTTTCTATTATGGTCGTACTATATTTAAGCGCAGTGACGTTAGTTTATTGCTGAATTTTCCTTGAAGGTCCTGCAGGGGGGCTTGTCATAGATTCTGATGATTAAGGCAGACGGTGTTCATGTAAGGTCTTTGAGACTGAAAATATCCGGAGCTAAATGCATGTGTTTGTGCTGCAAGTCCTGTCTGATCATCCTCGAGGAGAGGTAGATTTTCTTTCATTCACAGACTCTCTTTGAATCAATGGAAAATGCCCACGTCTCTTGTTTGCTCCTGTGCTGCAGTGCAGTCCACTGGTTACAAAATACTCTGCCTGCTCACTGCAGAGAGCAGGGATGACTGGCAAAATGCTATTTATATCAAAATGTTTAAATTGTGGTGTCTTAAACGGTTGATTCATTGCCGTTCATCAATCATTTGGAGTCTGACGGGCAATGGATTAAAGGGTGCACTTAATTCATCTCTAGTGGCTGCAGAAAAAGGTTTCTCATTAATATGTTTCCATAAGTGTGTGCATGTCAGAACACAGATATCAGTGGTGCATCCTTTCATTAATACAACGTTATTCAGAATATAGCCACCTGAAAGGATATATCAGAGCGATATGATGACCATCCACTCGCTGGCTTAATTGGAAGAAATGTTGGATGGTTACAACAGGATGAAGTGTGAAGCTGCTACCTTGACATGTCACTGATAATGAGAAGCAGAAATACAGATTTAGATCAGATCTAAAAGTAACAGCAGAACCAGTCTAAGTCTCATAAACTACCTGAATATCAAGAATGAGTGATGAAGAGCTCTCAAAAATAATTGGCCCTCATTAGTTCTGCGAAGGCGTCATATCTGTGTCAATTAACACTGCAATATGCCTCAGATTTGTGCCTCCGTCTTAACAATGTTACGCCTCTGATACCTCTGAAGACCGAGCAAAGGGGGTCCATCTGCGTGACGATCACAGTGGAGGTGAAGCAACTAAGGAGGGTGAATATTTCAGCTTGAATCAGCAGCGTGAAGTGTGGTGAACTTCCTGGAAATATGGATAGGCTCTGAAAGTTTCCAGATGTAATAGTGAATGCAGGTTGGGCAATGACATTCCTAGTTTCTTATTCTATGTGACACAGTTTTTAAAAAGTGGGATGGAAACATGTTGGACAACAACCGGTTTTAGTTTTCCATATTATCTGGAAATCAGGGATGGAGAGTGAAAAAAAAGTCATAGGCCCTGAATCAATAGCCAGTCCTTTTGATGATTTTTGTTTTTAATGGCCCTACTGGTCTTCTTTCACATTGGTGAATGGGTTTTAAGATCTTAGACCAATAAATAGTTTTATTTTCTGATGATATACAATGTTCTGCTACCCCAAGAGTCAAGCTTAAGGCATAAACAAACTTAAAAGGGAAAAGTGGAGGCAGTTACCAGTCAGAGTTTGATAAACCACCAGAAATGAGGAATTTAGCAACAATGAGAAAAATGGTTGGTCAGTAACGTCCTAAGGCTCAAACATCACCTTCAAGAAGAAGCTTTTCAAAATACAAGGGGAGGCATATCAGACAAAAAAATGTTCGAAGTCTGATATATGACCAGAATATCAGGATCTCACTTTAACAAGTAAATGGGGAAACATGCCAGGAAATCTTCAGCCATTCGCCACATTCACGCTGCTGTTTTCATCACTGTAATATTTATGCCCATGATGCTTTGCTTCCACTGCAACCATCCCAGAGATGGAAAAGGGGACCGAATTAACCCACCATTCACTGCATCTCGAGTGGTTGCTCAGAGGCATGATATTGAAGAGAAGGGGGCACACGGACTCGGCGGGAGACAGGAGCGGTGCGAGTGTGTGGTACTGCAGGCATGCTTCGTGATCCATGCATCCAAGGCTTATTGCTGCATGAATTAACACAGATATTAATCCACAAGTGCGTGTCTCGATGTGTGAGTATGACAGCACTACTGCGTAAAGGCACTGAACATACCAGCTAAGCTAATTGGGACGACCGGTCAAACAACATCAGGTCATGGTCTCATTTTCTTCCCTGAAATTAAGGACTATCAAATAAATTATGACAGAGACAATGACCAAGAAAATGATAGACGTTAGATATTAATTAAATGATCTAATGTAACACTTGAAGTATGACCCATATTTGATGGAGATAATTGTGTCAAATCTGGAAGCTAGAATTAAATAAAATAATAAAGCATCTAATTTTTGTGCGTTTTACCAGCACACTTTTTCAATGCCACTTTCCAGTTCAAGCTGTTTCTCTTTGAACTGGAAGTCTGTGCGGCGTTTATAGCGTTGTCTGTTTTCTTCCCTTTGAAAGAAAAATCACTTTTGCTGCTTTTTCACCTTGTTTGACGAGACTTGTCAGGTTGTATAAAAGACGTTTTGCGTCACGGCAGCAGAAGAGAAAGAAACCAGCAGTTCACAGAGGCAGGGAGTTATTTCTGAAGCACCCCGGCACCGTCTGCTGGGGTTAGAGACAGCGCTACTTTTCGTCTTCTTGTCTTCACACTGACCTTAAGAGGGTCAGATTGAAAAGGCTGAGAAGTCTGTGTGTGAGGATGGTTTCTTAAAGGGCAACTGCACCATCAAACAAGTTGAAAGAGGGCTGAATTAGCTGCTGCCTGGAGGTGTGGGTGTAATTACACTGCACCCAGATCTGCTGCCATCTCAAGTGCGTCAGTATTAATGGGATTCTGTCAGCCGTCCCTGTTTGTGTGTTTGTCCTCTTGAATATGGAAGTCAAGGGCAGCCGTCTACTTCATTTTTCTTACTTAATTAGCCTCTATGATAATAATTGGGCGTCTAAAATTGAGGCCGCAGCCCTCCCTCTCTGACGCACACGCTGTCACACATGCTGGCTGCAGGCTCCCTGGAGAGGAGGAAGGACAGATATAGTGTGGAGTAATAGAAGCTATTTTTACAAGTTTTATTCATAGCTGGTTTTTCAAGTCTCATAATAGTATTTATGGCTGCCTCTGAATGTTTAGTATTTATAGATAAGACAAGGAGGAGAACAGACTGAGAGGAAATGAAGGAGATGGAGCAGAGACGCTCTAATTCTTGTAGTTATTACAGTCTCTTTCTTCTCTCTCCCTCATTGTCTCTACAGGCCAGTTTCGAAGCCTTGTTCCGCTCATTCGACCCTGAGGTGCAGTTCCAGTACTTCAAGTCCTTCCGGCGGGTCCGGATCAGCTTCAGTGACGCTCTGGCTGCAGCCGAGGCCAGGCTCCGGCTCCACAAGACGGACTTCAACGGCAAAGAGATGAGGCTCTACTTTGCCCAGGTAACGCACTCCACCATCTCTCCTCCTGCTGCTTGGAGTTCAGCCAGACTCTTTAATCTCTCAGCTGTTTTTAAAATAAGAAAGACCAGACTGTTCGATATGACCCCCTCAAATACACTTTAGTCCAACCAGCAGTTTGGTTCATCATGAGACTCAAATGTTGGGGCCAAAGTCCCGCTGTGGAAACACAGGCGAGATTGGAGCTTCCTGTACTGAACCGAACAAGACTGCTAAATGGAAATGTAGCCTCAGCTGCCTCTATGTGGAGTAAATAAAAATCCACATGTAGATGTAGACATGAATACTCATTGTTGGATTTAAATGCAGGAAGGGGCAGAACTAGATAAGCTCATTGCTTCCTTCTGTCCCTTCTGTAACCTTTTTTTTTTTTTTTCCTTACATAAATACACATAACATACATATTTCTTCTCTCACAAATGTATTTTATTTGATGGACAGTGTCTGGTGTACATATGTATTATTTAGACTTGGTATGTAATTATTTGGGTTATTTATTTTAGAGAAAGATGGAATAAAATGCAGTAATATTTTGTGTCACAAAATAATCCAACCAACTGAAATACATGTTGGGGTTAACTTTCTGTTTCTGCATATAAATGATCAAAAATGTCTTTCTCTTGTCTAAAGTTAATGCTAAGTTTTTCATGATGAGGGGCTGGTGTCACTTTTACAGAAATAAACATCACTTTTGAAAAACCAGCTTGTTAGAGAGATAAAGAGAAAAACACCGGGAATCAAATACAGTGGAAGGATGTACATCCGGCGTCCTCTAAGGGCCTCTGTTGTTCTTTGTTTTGTTCATTTACATAAACAAAAAAACTTAAAGAAACTTTAAGTAAGCAATTGGTTTTCATGAAACTTGAATGAAGTTCTATGAGTTTGGTTGATTTGGGCCTCTAGACCTTCATGTTTTTGTTCCACTCCTTTATATGCAGCAGCTCCTCCTGCCCGCCTCTCTCTGACGTCTTCTCTCTCTGCAGTCTGTGCACATAGGAAGTCCTCGCCTGGAGCCCCCCAAGCCTGAGAAGCAGTTCTTGATCTCGCCCCCTGCCTCCCCCCCAGTCGGCTGGGAACAGTCTCAAGACGCCACGCCGGTCATCAACTACGACCTGCTGTGTGCCATCTCGAAGCTGGGGCCAGGTAGGACCCTCACCGCGCTCAGGAAGATGTTCAAAAGCTGTTTCTCACTGTCACCAAAGTCTTAAATTCACCTTTCGTGTTCTGCAGGCGACAAGTACGAGCTCCACACGGCCACGCCCACCACCCCCAGCGTGGTCGTCCACGTCTGCGAGGACGAACGCGACGACAGCTCCGCCCCGGACGACAGCGACCAAGAGGAAAAGCCCCGCCCCCCGCGCCCCAAGATCATCCAGACACGACGTCCCGACTACAGATCTGAAGTTGAGCACTGAGCGCGACGACCAGCAGGAGGCGTTTGCATCGTGACAGCTGTAACATTTCATCCTGAGTTGAGAGCTGAAGACGCTCTTGGAGCTTTGAGGAAGGTTTTAGGTCTTTGGGAAGGCGCCCGAGGGTGCTGCCATGTCCTGTTTAAGAGTGTTTTAAGAGACGGGGAGAGTGCTGCATTCATGACCAGTGGGGAAAAGGAAATGTGGACTTGGTTAAGCGGTCAGATGTTGCTTTGAATAGATTTTGGGATGGACATGAAGGAAGTCTTTGTTTTGAAGTGTAGGAATAATTCATACTTATGGTTTTGGTGGAATCTTTACTTGATTTTGGGTTGTTTAGATGTTTTCTATAAAAACAAAAATAACAGATGAGTGAGGTCAAGAGGCAGGATGCTGGGGATTCCCTCATGGCATGAATGCAGCATCTTGTGTGGGACAGAAAAAAGGAGGTGACCTTCAGCGCGGTTTATTTCGACCTCTCAGACGGTTTGATTTTTGCTTGGGTGCTACGTGTGCGATTGGGCTGTAGAGTTTACACACCGCGCTCATGTCGGCACCACGGCTCCCCATCGCCGCTGTTCGATGTCAGCTCACGTTTTTCTCATAGTGGCTCGGAGCGAGGAGTCTGACCTGACGTGTTGTTCCCGTAAAGATGTCTAACAGTGTTATTCTGGGGTCACTTCAGTTTTATACTCTTGTCTGTCTGTCTGTGCGTCGATCGTCGTGTAGAAAATAACTGTTTAACATTTTAAGGAGCCAAGTTACTCGAGGCTGTTTGTTATTGAATGTAAAATAAACCCACAGCTCCAAAACAAGTTCACAGATCACGCTGCTTTGACAGTTAAATCAAAAAAAGCTAAATAAAACAGGACAAAGCTGTGCCGTCCTCTTCTCGTGGGCTCTCTGTTGGAGTGTGATCATGCTTATTGTTTTTACATGGAAGTTAGAATGCACCTGCAGTATTTAGAGATGCTTTATTATTATTATTTCCCCACACCTGCCACAGCGCTATGATCTGCAGAAACAGCTTCATGATTCTCCCAACCACATCACTGCATCTTATTAGAAAGCTCTGAAAGGTTTGAAATGATCTGGACCTGAAAACAACACACATCTATGATTGAAATCATGATCGTTTGACATTAAAATTATGATGTGATTTAATAAAATCAGCAAGAAGCCCTGGATTTAGGTTACATGAAATCAGATTTAAAGTGTAACTGCATGTTCTCCAGGAGTGCAGAAATCATAAAACTCTTCCTAAAAACATTTATGTCTCTTTAAATAAGCAGTTTTTGTTTCAGGGGCTTGATAGAGGTCCAGTAAAATGTGTGGTACTTGTATCTTGTTTACAGAGTTTCCATTTTTCAAAATTTCACTCAAGAATTTCACAGAAACTTCAGAAGTTAGCGAGAAGATTGAGACACTCGGACATTTTTCAGAAGGTTTCAAAAGTTTGACAGGACAGATTTTTGAAAATGTGGTCTCAATGTCTTTTGTACATGTTTCAGTTTTTGTCCTCAGAGCATCAGGCTCTGTTATTTATTTTACGTACCAGCTGCATGATGGCAGTAAGAACCCACAAAAGTGTGGAGTGTTTCTTGCAGCAGTTACAGATGTTCGCTTTATTAAACATGGCAAATAACATCATTAATATTCTTTTATTGTCCCTCATATTTCTGGAGATTTATAGTGTGTTTGTGTAAATATATCTGTGTCCAGTTATTCCTTACATTTGTCCTGACACAAATTAATATTTTCTCGACAAAACTGTTTTCCACCTGTACTTATAATTTTGGCACTAGTGAGAGCAGCTTTTCAAGAAACCAAGGATGTACTCAGAAATTAAAAACAACTCTTTTAAATGGTTGGAAAAGAAAATGGCTGCTTTTATTGTAACTGCAGCATCAGGCACTCTTATTGAAAACACGCTGTAGGCTGTGATAACGCTGCTTGTATCTAGACGATGAAAATGTGGTTGATGCTTTATTTTAAGCTTTCTGCTTTTATTTGATGGGACGTAGTTTAAGGGGAGGGTGCATGTTAAATATTGGAAGCAGCACTGTGAAGCACACGACGCACTGCCAGAAAGCTCATCTGTCCCACTTGAGAGGACTGGAGGGTCCATGAGGCTGTCAGTTTAGCTACTTTTTTACTACTGCTGTTTTATTCATGTATCTTTGGACAGAAAAAAGATAAACATTGTTGAAGAACTATTAAAGATTTGATCATCCAAGCTCGTCGACTGTTGTGCTTTATTCTGGCAAGTTTGATCTAATTTCCTTTTTGAAATCTTTGGATATGTTGATGCTTTTCAACCACCTGCTTTAAATAGAGTAACAATATTCACACCAGCCACAAGCCAATCACAGGGCCACGCAGAGAGACAGATGACCGTTCACACCCAGGCTCGAGGGCAGTTTAGAGTCACCAGTTGGCCAAACAGGCTCGTGCTTCAGTCTGTGTGAAGAAACCGGAGTCAAGAGTGAACCAAGTAATGCACAGGGAGAACATCCATCCTTCACACAGAAAGACCCTGCTTGACACAGGGAGTCGAATCAGCAAACTTCTGTCTGTTAGGCAGGCAAACTAAAATGCTGCAACGCCGTGTTGCTAACATTAATAATTTAATAAAATATATAACTGAAGTGGATGTTTTGGAAACTGAACAGGCGAAATAAAACCAAGTCAAAAATTGAGTTTACATTTCTTGAAAATGTCCTTAAATAAAAAAAAAATCCTTCATGAAATATACTTGTGTTGGAAAATAGAACGCATATTTGTATGCTTTTTTTTTTTTTAATACGTACAGTTTCACAGTTGAAGAAAAGGACATCAAAGCTCTTAAAAAATGAACATACATAGACACATGTACAGTTCAATCAATATTCAGTCCCTTTTATTTGCATCACACACTTTAAAAACAATAAAATGTACCAAAGACCTGCACTGTGACTACAGGCTAAATGAGACAAGATAACAGAGGACCTTTGGCTTTTGTCACATCTTAAATAAAAATAAGAACCACAAACTCCTGTGACTGTGGTTCAAGGACTTAGACAGAGGGTTCTCTGTTTGAAGGTCCAGGGTTCAGTTCTTGGGCTGTTTCACTTGATTTTAAAGTCCAAAGACAGAAGTCAAAACCTCACAGAAACACCAACAGACACCTGTCTCTGTAGCTCACAAAGGTAGAAGAAGGGTTTGGGCTCTGAAAGTCCCCTGGATCAAGTCTTTCTTGGTCTGGATGGATTTTAAAGTCCCTTCCCAAGTGTGGAGGTTATCTGTGCCCCGAAAACATGTCCCATCATGAAGGGTGTTGATAGCCTTGTGGACAGATGTGTGACTATAGGCCCCAAACTATAGGGAGATTTTGGGTTCAATCCCCACTGCGTCGACAACCATATCAACCAATCTGAAGCTCGGGAGAGATGGCAGCACCTACTGAAATGTTACACTAAGGGCCGAACAACACGTCTGTGAGAGTGTACCATTTTATTTAAAATAATTCTGTTTATCGATGTTTTAAAATGGCAGCCGCTTTTCAGCCTTATGTTTCATAAAATAAGAAAACTACACATAATTTTCACCGTGAACTTTTTGTCGTGACGAATGTCTTCACGTCACTTCCGGTTCCGCCCAGTCCACGCAGCTGTTCCTGATTAACTGAAGTCACCGAGGAATAAGACGTGAACGTTTGTTCCGAAATTTGATTAAAAGTGTTCAAAATGAACGTTTACGAGGGTAAAATGAAGACCGAAGCTGTCGGAATACCGCGGGAGTCCGCTGGAGAGTTTGTGAGAGGAGAGGTGAGTCAGAAAACAAAAAACACGACAGGCAGCGGAGCGAGCTAATGCTAATGCTAACGCGCGTGCTCACGCCAACGGTAACGCTAACGTCTGTTTACAGAGCGTAAATGCTAACATGCTAATGCTACATGAGTGAAGGTGAATGTCCGACTGACTTTTTTTCCCTCTTCAGTACCACCCGCTAAATTAACTTTTTCAAGTTTTATAATAATAATTAAATATCTTTAGAGAAGGTTAGCTTTACAGTGATATTATTGTTATTATTGTCATCATTATTTAAGTACGGTCATATTACTTTCTACTACTTTCTACTTCTACTCTGTGTTTGGAGTGTTATGTCTGACAGGTGTGTGTAAACAGTGTGTGTTGTTGTATTGAGATGGATGTGTTTGTGTATGTGCTTCAAACAAACCCCCAAAGGTTATCTAAGTCTAAACTGTTGAATAATAAAAATGGAATTATTAGAATGTTACATGTGAATTTATAAATAACTACACTTAGTTATAATCTTCATCAAATACCTGTCTGTCTGTTATTTATTTCAGTATTTAGTCTAAAAATCTTTTATTCTATTTTGAAAGTCATTAAAACAAGCAACTTTAATAATGCAACACAAGATGTACAGAAGATTTAACTGCTCAGAAAATATTTATTTTTTAAAAATATTGATAAAACTAGCTGATTAAAGACTTGATTTTCTTGATATTAATGCCACAAATTCAAATACCACTTTTAATAAATATATTTCTAGAGATTATCAACTAAAAGAAAGAAGTGTAGAAACAATCATTCAGATGTGTAGATATTAAAATATCTTAATATCAATATCTGCAGTATGAACAACAGTTCAGCCTCATGTTTCTGCATCCAGAGTCGAGTTTTCTGTGGATAAATCAGAGTTTCATGTTGAAAGATCCTAAAACAGGAAGAATTTTCACTCCGCAGTAACTAAAGAGAGTTTAAAAGACAAATGAAGCCGGATTTTACTGCTGCTGTCACAAATATCTATATTCATATGATGTAGAAATGATCTTCAAATGAATATTGGCCATTTCTATATCAGCCAAACTTGAAATATATATTAGCATCCCTGTTAGATGTATGATAATACTAATACTTTAGTTGATTTCAGAAAATATTTACATGCTTTTTTATTGACATTTAACTGATAAATGTGAATAAAATTATGGTTCCTCTCTGTCTTTAATCAAATCAGTTCAGGTTTTAGAGTTTTATTTTTGTGCACTCATGTATTTTTATATAAACAAAGAATAATAAAGTCATTTATAAAGCTAATGTTTGCATTTTAATCGAGCTGAGCAGTTACTCTGATTTTAATTCAGATTAAAATTACAGCATCCACATGACATGTTGAGTTGATTATTCTGAGGCTTTGTTATTTTCTTCTCTGTCTGTTTTTAATGTTTAAACTGATGGTGTCAAAGTGATGAAGCCTGTGTTGTATGGATTAAAATCATCATGTAATTGAAATAATCACAATTATGATTTATGCCATAATCAAGCCACCCTAGTTTACAGTGTGAAATACCAAAAATAAACCTTTTAAAAAAAAAATATTTCTGTGTATAATCTTTAGCTGACAGTTATTTATGAAATTACAAAAGACAAAAACACAACACCGCCAAAATGGCCAAACTACATGAATGTAAAAGGGTTCAGTTTATTTTCAGTGTGTAGTTTTTGAAGGACTTATAAAAAATAAAACATATTTTTCTGTTAAACACAGAACACACAGCAGAGCAAAAACAATCTCAGATTTTAAACCAGATGTTTTGATGTTTAAATCAGAGAAAAGTCAAAGTTTGATTGTAAAAGTCGTCTGAGAGTGAAGTTTGACTGTCGTTTGTTTTTCTGCAGCTTCAGACGTGATCGTCTCCGTCATCAGAGCGACAGAGCGGAGGTGAGTCCAGCTCGGTTTTTATTCCCATTTCTGTCCAGGATCCACCAATCAGGACATTCTGTCCAGTTTTTAACACTGACTGATTTTTTAAAGTTAATTTAGGCTTAAAATCTCATTTGTACTGATGAAGCTGATGATGGTTAAATCAGATGAAGAATTATCAGCTCACTTCTTTAGAGTTTTGGTTGTTTTATTGTTTTTAAGTTTTGTTAAAAATCAGAAAAACTCCATCACTGTCCAAAATTCTCAGAAATAAACATATATTAAACTTTATACCCACAAATATTTATTTAACAAATAAAGACTCCAAAAACATCACATGAGCCACACATGGTCCAAAAAATGTCTCAAAAAGAATAAATATAAATAAATAAATAAATCAAAATGAGCCCTGATGAAGCTTTTAAATTTAAAATGAGGAATCACAGGAGAACAAAAACCTTTGAAAGACCTGAAAACATCATAAATAAATATTAGCATAATAAGAGATCACTTAATTTTAATAACATGAAAACGTAAATGAAATGAAGCTTTAGTAACAGAGAAAACTTAATTTAGTGAAAAAGGGAGAATTAAAATAAAAGTAGTCGTCTTAAAAAGATAAAACAAACTTGAGTTTGAAGTCAGATTGTAAAGTTTCTAAAGTCTTCAGATGTTACTGTTAGTTCACCTGAGGCTGTTCTCTCTGCTGTGGTTTCATTTGTGACTAAAATCAGATCAAAATAAATTTTTAGTAAAACACAGATGTGAACAAAGACTGAAGCATCGAAGTCCTCTGCAGTGTTTCTGAGTTTATTCAAAATATTCTCTGATTCTGCCTCATCAGGACGTTTTCTTCTTTTATCAAGTGTTTTTATAAATATGATGATATTGATATTTATTTATTCATAGAAAAGAAATGCAGCCAGAGCCAGTGTTTGTTAGTGGTGGGAGAAAAAAACGATTTTTATGTTTGAATATTGTTTTTTTTCCCCCCAAATTTAAATACTTCATTTTAGTCTGTCTTTTGGTCTGTAATAAGCCGGACCAGAAAAATCACCACTTTTCTCCAGCAGAGGGCGACGTGTTTTTCTTCGTCCATCTCCACTTTCATTCTGTCTCATTTTGTCAGAAGAGTTTCAGATGTTTTCTGTTCTGATTATCGCTGCTTTAAATGCAGTCCAGGCTTTTCAAGAGAGAGTAGAAACAGATGGTTAAAACATATTTCTGAATAAATCCTAAAAACAGACTCACATGTGATGAGTATTTCTCCTGATATAGTCTGTAGGCATCATCATTGTTTAGATGTTTCACTGGTGTTATAAAAGCAAACTAAAGACTACAAAAGATTATTGTAGAATCACAATTTAAATCAAATTGGCACCTAAAAAAATCATGGAAAAATCAAATCTGGAGAAAAGTGAATCGTCCCAGCCCTAGTATTAGCTGTGCATTAGTGCTCTAACATCAGGAGTGTGTGAGTGAAGCACATGTACAAAAACAGACACACACAGTCTTTTGAATTCAGTCAAACTTTAATTGAATCGTTCCCTCATTGTGACGCACAAAAATACATGAAATCATTTTCAGCAGTTTCAATAAAACAGGAATATTTTTAGGTGTTTAGTTTCAGGGAGGCTGAATCCACACCAGAGCACCCCCTCTCTCGTTTGTTAACTGTTTGATTATTTTTCTTCATGTTTAAACAGATCTGATTAAAGTATCAAGTCTTCATTAGTGTCATTATCTGAAGTGATTGACAGGTCCGTGGGGTTTTTTTCTCTCTGGTCTTTACATCGTGATGATTCTCTGAAGTTTTTGTCAGTTCTCTGTTTCACCAAACACAGCGACTGTCCCTCTGGTCGAAGTTAAAGTCTGTGATAGATTCTACTCAAATCTGTTTGAACAGGTCTATGAGTTTTTCTATCAGGCAGTCGTTGGAGGACGTTTGTCTTCTGGAGGCACCAAAAAATTAATCCATACTAAAGTGGGCCAAAACGGTTCCTCTCATAAAAGTTTAATGAAAAAGTTCAATCTTAAGATTTTTTTACTTTTACTGCTTCAGATCTTTTGAACAAATCCTGACCTAACCGTAGATAAAAAGTATTTTATTATTTTTAAAGTTTTATATGTTTTCATGAACTTTTTGTCCAATAAAAACACATTTTTTTCCAATGAGGAAAAACCTAAAATGTGCAAATCTTTTGAAAAATAAGTAACAAAGTGGAGTGTTTGGGGTGAGGTTATTCCAGCCTTGACTTGATCAATAATTAATGACAAAATAGATTTTAATGCATTTTCTGTATTTGGAGCATTTACAGTTTATTCAAGAAATTAACTTTAAAGTCCCATGTGCACCAGTTTGATTCTTCTCATAAAAGTGTAATAAAAATGTTTAAATATTTTATTTTACTTTCACAGCATCACATCTTAACTTCTGACCTATCTACAGATAAAAAAAATTTTAATCTCTTTTATTTTATATGTTTTTATGCTTTTTTATGGTAAGGACAGAGTAAGCTCTCAATCGATCAAGAGAACACACACAGAGTCAATCTGATCTGATGATTTGAACTGAAACACTCACACACCATTTTTGTGGTGTTGACCTTTTTAATGCAGGTAAGGGCTCCAGGCCTGAAACACTGAAACCTTAAATGATGCAGTTCTGCCCCCTTTGGTGGGTTTGGGGGGTTCATTAGACCTAAAATCTTTTTTCTTTATTTTGAACGCAGAGGCTTAGATTATTGGGTTTTCATATGGAAAATATTTTAAAATGTCACGATTACAGGATATCAAAAATCTGTGTTTGTATGGGAGTCAATGGAACCAAATATCTCCTATTCTATACAACTCACAATCGTGGGATCTAGGGCTGGGAAGTATATCGATTAATTTGAATTATTTTCTGCAGAAGATTTAAAAGTTAAAATGAGATTTTATTCATTCACTAACTTAAATTGTAAGTTGTTGCAGAGTTTGAAAAATTATAAGGACTGAAACTTTACAGTTTTCATGATGGTGGCCCTGTCAGGTTTTGCACAAGCACTTTTTTAGGCTTGTATTTATTTTTTTAAATTAGATTAAATATTGATGAGAGAGAAACATGTGAAGCTGTGAAAATCCCTCAGCTTTCAGAGTTTATGTAGGCAAACCTGCCTGAGTTAGAACTACAAAATAAACACTTTATGACACACACTTTAATTTTCAGAGGGAAATTCTGTTTGATTTAGGAATATATTTTGACAACATAAAGGTAGAACATGATTCATGTCATTTTTGTGTCACTTGGACTTTTTTTAAAATAAATCTAGTTTTGCGGGGAAAAAATCTGGGATTTTATTTTTAGGCCACATCGCCCAGCCCTAGTGGGATCATTGAATTTCAAAAATAATAAATTAAGAAAATTTAGTTTACTTAGGATCACAGATTTTTAATTTAAACTGGTCGAGACCTTGAGGTTCAAAAAAAGAAAAAAAAAATTTCCAGTTTGGCTCCCAGGGTGCCTCAAGGGTAAAAATGTTAATTACAAACAGTAAAGGGAGATTTCACCGTTTGTTTCTTTGCTCTAACTTACATGATCAAAATCATCTCTGAAATGACCCACTGCAGATCGATGCAGATGATTGGCTTTTGACTTTTGTTGGATTTTCTTTAAAGTGTTTGTGAAGCAGATATTTAACACAATGAAAAACATTAAAATCATCAGTTCACTAAAATCAGACTTCAGTCAGACGTGTGGAGCTGCAGTGACTTTGAGTCTGCAGCACAACTTTGTTTTTATTGATATTATATTTCTTTTGTTAATTATACTGTTGTCAGTAGTTGAGCTTTTTAAGTAAACAATATAGTTTTAAACACAAAGCAACCTAAAACAACAAACACACAACATGCAGAAAAAAATGCAATTAACCTGTTCAGCCCCAAAGTGCCCGACTCTGGGTACTCCAACAAAAACGTAAGATAAAGTGAAATATTCATGTAGAAATAAAGTCATGAG
The DNA here is from genome assembly GCA_036419115.1 of Scarus forsteni. Lineage (NCBI taxonomy): Eukaryota > Metazoa > Chordata > Actinopteri > Labriformes > Labridae > Scarus > Scarus forsteni. Next base: position 5,870,157 of record JAZDUH010000054.1, on the reverse strand, counting down.
CACATCAAATTAAAGAGGAAACTTTCAGCTACAACCACGTCGGCAATTTTTACACACACCAAACAAAAGAATGATCAAATATCCAAATCTGTTTCACTTTGATTCAAACTTGAGTTCATTTGTGTGGATTTCTTTGAATTGGAAAATGTCTAGAGTTCTGTTGGATTTTTTACAAAAAGAAACAAAAATATTTATTAATGTGTATTTTTCAATAACAGTGAGAAACTGCCTCAGATAAGCAGAAGAAGATAAAAACTGTTGTATTTGGGTTTAATGAACACCAACAGTGAAATCTAAAGTTTGGTAAATCAGAAATGTCAAATGGGACTAACGGAGCCAAAGTGAGCACTCTGCAGTAAATCCTCTCGAACTTTGCTCTGCATCACTTTATCAGACTCAAACTTGGCAGAAATAATGTTCACAGATTTTCACATTCATTCATAGAGTTCTAAAGCTGCAGCATTACAAAGAAATATTCACTATGAAAACTTTTTTTAGTCGAGGATGAAATCATCTGGACAAATCTGTCAAGTGTAACTTTTATGATGACACCAGAATAATTCAAACAGACCTCGTGGTTTCAGAGAAACTCTTTTATTTATGAGGATGTCATTTTAAACAGAAAGCTTAAAAAAGGGTCTGAACAGGTTAAAAGACAAACAGTAAAAAGCTGCTTCATGTCAGTCGGGGTGGACACCACGCTGTCCTCCTCTGAGTCCTTTAGAGAAATGAGCAAACTGGAGCAACCATGAAGACGTTAAAATGCAGCTGGAACTGCTCCTGTAAAACTCTCCTAAAGCAGAAATCAAAGTGTTGGTAAAAATCTCATTTATGAATCAGAGATGCTCCAAAAGTCAAACAGGACGTTTTTGTTTCCATCGATGACGTCAGCAGGACAAACTTTGAGGATCTGAATTGTTTGTTTCTTCTTTATCCTCAGAGTCCTGATCCCAGTCCAGGTCCAGCAGCTCCTGGAGGAAGGCCAGATAGACTCCACGTGTCCTCACGCTCAGGTACAGAATAATGTCTGAAATTTACAGAAAGGTTATTTTAGCTTTTTGTTCACAGTTCATTCTGACACATAATGCTCAGTGTAGATCTGCTACGGAGGCCCATTTGTGCCACTAAAAAATCTTAATGCAATCTCAGAGTTTTGACTCTTTGTCCCAAAATGATAAAGAAAGGAAGAAAAATGCAGCGATAATGGTCTTCCACACAAATTTACTAAAAAAAAAAAGAAACAACAGTTTATCAAAGTTCATGAGAGTTTATTTTGTTTTTGTCGGGCATAAACCTCCCACTTTTTAAGAGATAAAATACTTAACTGGATATTATACTGTACTGATTACAAACTATTTCTTTACTTTAATTTGGCTTAAGTTTATAAAACCAAACATACCTGTTTAAAAAGAAGATGGAGGTTTGTATGGAGGCCAATCCTGCAATCAGAAAAATAAATCAGCTCTGAAGTCATGGCCATTGAGCGTCTTAATGAGCTTTTTTTCACCACTGCTTTAATAAATTTAGTTCTAAAAGTCAAGTGAGGATAAAACAAAAGTATCTGGTGAGTTAGGAATGAAATAAAATTTTTGTAGAAGTCAAATCCAAACACAAAAAATGATTCTGAAGTCACACTTTAGATATTTCGTAGGACAGACTGTCATTGTTAGATTTTGTCTCATCAATATTTCAGTGGATATTTCCTGTCCTTTAATAAATTTATTTGGTGTTTAATGTCAGAGTTGTTTTTTAGTGAACGACTTCAGTCTCTTTCCCATCATCACTTTGGCATCAGGGTTCCCACAGCTCCTGGAAAATGTTTTCTCTTCCTTCTACTGTGCTAGTGAACAAAAATCAAACAGGAAATAAAGTCAAATGTACTCGGTAGGGCTGGCCGATATGGCCTAAAAATAATATTTTTTCCACAACACTTGATTTACGATTTTAATCGATTTTCCCTCTCAAAAAAAAACCTCAACCTCACAAAAAAACAACAAATCAAGTTCAACCTTGATGTCAAAATTTATTCCCAAACCAAACAGAGTTTCCCTCTTAAAGTTAAAGCGTGCATCATAAAAAGTTGATTAAGTAGTTTAAATGTAGGAAGGTTTGTCTCCATAAAAACAAAAGTCTGTCATCAGTGTTAAATCTCATTTAAACTAGAAAAGCACTCGGAGAGCACAGACCTCCTCCAGCACCACAGTCCTCACCCATATTGTGATTTTCACCATAAATATTAGTCCTACCTTTATTTCATCTAAATATTTAGATTCTTTGACCATGAAAACATACCATTAGCTAAAAGATTCATTGTGATATATTTTTTTAGTTCCGTAGTTATTCACGAAAACCACATTTTTTTGTCATGGCGGATCCAGAGGGTGATACAGATCACTCCCAAAATCTAATCATTTGTTCCTTGTCCCAATCCTGACATTTCCTGAAAATTTCATCAAAGTCCGTCCATAACTGTTTGAGTTATGTTGCTAACAGAGAAACAAACAAAAGCTGGCAATAACATATAAATAATAGAAAAACAAGCCCATAAACGTGCATGTTCAAACTTGATCAGGTCTAACATCATGAGCAGGTGGAGTAAGTAAAAAAAAAACTCAATTTTTGAAATTTATAAATCTCCTTTAGAAAATAAATAAAATTAAACAATTTAATTGATATATTGTCCAGCCCTAGTACTCGGTAACTACACCTAGCCATTAAATGTGAGAAAATAAATTAATGCTAGTTAATGAATAAAATCTATGAAACTCCAACAGTGGTGTGAAAAAGAAATAATGAAAACGAGACAAAATAAAATGTAGGCTGCTTCAACAGAAAATCAACAAAATCTAGTTTTAAAAACAGGAATAAATAAAGATAAAATAAAGTAATAAAAAGATAGCTAACAAACAATGTTCATGCCTTTGAGTTAGAAATAAAATGAAATAAATAAACTGATTTAAGAACAGAAAGAATCAACATTTCAGACTCTGAGTGCAGAGCAGCTAACTGTCAGCTGTTTGGTTGGAGGAGTCGAGTGAACCATCAGCCACTGACTCTGTCTTTGTATGGAGGACCATTAGTGCCAGTGACAAAAACTCAACCTTTCCTAACAGCAATAATTGTCTTTTATACAACACTACTGCTTTAGTGACTTTTGTGTATCAAAACTGTCAACTAGTGACGAATGTTATTGTTGAAATATGAATATGAAAAAATGTATGGAGGCCCTTTACTGCCGTTTACAAAAAAAAAAAATCTGAGGCCGTGCATTATGTTATATTTGGTTTTGTTTGAACTTATTTTCAGTGAACGTAAAAAGTTTTCACCTTGACTAAATATTTAAATTTTAAAAACATCTGAGTTGTAATGACTGACACGCACCAGTTAATAGTTTTATTACTGATTTTATAGTTTTGTGTGGAGGCCCATTGCTGCCTCTGAATAAAAGTGAACATTGGGAGTAAATCAAAGGATTAAACATTGATTGCTCATCAGTGAATTTATCTACACACAAAACAAAACAGTAAAAGTTAAATAAAAATGATAATAAATAAAATGCAGATCAGTGTTTTGAAGTAAAATGTGTTTGACCAACTTTGTCATAATTACAACTTTACTGTCAAAGTTTTAGTGGCACTGAATGGTTTTCAAATGAAACTTAAGTCAATCTCGTTTAAAGTACTGTGCAGTTATTGAAGTTTTTTTTCTTCATCAACAGGGAGCTCACTGTTGGACCGTCGGGGCCTCCATACCTTCAGCTGAGGTTCAGGTAGGGAGGCTGCTCTGTGCTCCAGGTTTTATGACGCAGTGAATCTGCTCAGTTCATCTTTTTTTATTGAGAGGTGACGCAGACTGAGCTGTTTGAGGGAATGTATGGAAGCCTATTACTGTCACAGAAAAAAAATGTTTTCAGTGATTTCAACTTTTTTACTTCAACATTACAAATTAATTTGCTTTGTTAGTGGCAGTAATGGGCTTTCTCAAAAGTTAATTTTTAATCCATCTGCTGTTGTGTTGAAGTTAACTGTTGACTAAATTACGTAGTTTTGTACAGTAGCCCAGTGCTGCCACATTAAACTATGAAACCCAGCATTCTGTAAATGTTACTACAAAAATAATGACCAAAACCACCAATAAAGTAATGATGTAATGAATTAATACTGAACTAAATATTTAATAATTTATCAGTCCAATTAATTTTAGATGGTTCTTATAAGCTTAAGTAACTGGTTTGCTCAAATATTTTAGCTGAAGTTCCCTGTTTAACGGCGATATTACTAAATAATGTAGTTTTGTATGGAGGTTCATTACTGCCAGTACAAATATAAATTAAAAACATTCTAATGTCTTTAATGTTAGTTTTCCTTAAATTCATGTTTGAGATTAATTTAAAGTAGTGCATATGAGCTGTACAAAAGTAACTGATTTGTTCTTGTTGTTCTTAACAATTACATTTCTAATAAAATTAAAAGTTCTCTGTTTAACAGGGATATTACCTAAATAGTATAGTTTTGTATGGAGGCCCATTAGTGCCAGTAGCAAAAAAAAAAACATTGTAAAAATATAACTATCATTAAATTCATGCTTCAGATCAATTGAAAGTAGTGCATATGAGCTTAAAAGTAAATTCTAAATTGAAAAATATATTGACAGTTTAATTTCAAATTAAATTGAAAGTTCTCTGTTAAATTGGGATACTACCTAAATAGTATAGTTTGTATGGAGGCCAATTAGTGCCAGTACAAATGCTCTCATAGAAGAAAAGCTTTATTTTTAAAATATTGCTCTACCTAAAAATTCATGTTTCTATATAATATAAAGTAACATTTTATTTACTTGATAGTTGTCCGTATGGAGGCACATTATGCAAGTAGCAAAATAAAATATATATATTTAACTTTACCATTCAATTCATGTCTCAGATTGATTTTAAGTAGTACATATGAGCTTTGAAAAAAAAAATTAGCAGTTGTTTGCTTTACCTAAAAACTCATTAGTCTATACAATCTAAAGTAAACTTTTATTTACTCAATAGTAGTTGTATGGGGGCCCATTTGTGCCAGTACCAAACTTTAAAATATATATATGTATTACTTTACCGTTCAATTCATGCCTCAGATCAATTTAAGTAGTGCATATGAGCTTTACTAAAGTAAATTATATATTGAGAAAAAATTACGTTTAATTTCAAATTAAATTGAAAGTTCTCTGTAAAAAAGGGATATTACCAAAATAGGATAGTTTTGTATGGAGGCCAATTAGGGCCAGCACAAATACTTCTATAGAAGAAAAGCTTTTCTCATACCATTAAATCCATGCCTCAGCGTAGTTGTGCATAAAAGCTTTACAAAGTAAACTATATATTGAAAAAAAATTAAGTTTAATTTCAAATTCAGTTGTATTTTGTTATACCTAAATAGAATAGCTTAATATGGAGGCCTATCACTGCCAGTATAAAAAACCAAAAGTAACTGATTTATAAACATATCTTTTGGTCAACAGTTAAATTCAAATCAACTGCTTCCCAAATAACAGGCTAAACAATGAGTTTGGTATGGAAGTCAATTTATGCCATCAAAAATACACGAAAACATGTCCTACAGAACAAAACTTACACTTTTTTGTGACGTGTTTTTTTCTGTACAATCCTAAATATTTTCCAAAGATGCGTAATATTTTGATTAATATAATATTTTAATTAGTTGAATGTTTATGTATGGAGGTCCCTTACAGCTACTGAAAAACTAATGTTACTGTGTTAACAATGTTTGTGTGTGTTTTAGTGGCAAATATTAGCTTCCTTACAAAGTACATATGTAATGACTAATTTATTTTTTTGCATTGTTGGTCACAATTGAAATAAATTGATGACTAGCGATGCGGAAAATTAAATGTAGTCATTAATTATGTAATTGTATGGAAGCTAATATTTGCCACTAAAACACACACATTAAGTTAATCCAGTAACATTAGTTTTTTCAGTGGCTGTAAGGGGCCTCCATACATAAATAATCAATTAATTAAAGTATTATATTAATTAAAATATTGTGAATATTTGGAAAATATTTTAGTCCTGTACAGAAAAAACACACATTGCCACAAAAAAGTAAAAGTTTTTTCAGGGCATGTTTTCGTGTATTTTTGATGGCATAAATTGACTTCCATACCAACCTCGTTGCTCGGCCTGTTATTTGTGGAGTTTATTTTGTAGTTTTAAGATAAGTGGTGTCTCCATGTTCCTTCAACTCTCAGCTTATTGTTGATTTCTCCGTCACTTGTCAATAAAGAAAAGACGGACTGAGGGGTGTTTGAAGGATTTCCTGCGTGTCGTCATTTGAAACCTGATTCACAAGCAACATGGCGATAAAAATGCTGGAGCCTCCCTAGTTGAACGACACCCCCCCAGGCCGGGGTGTGGATCCCATCAGGATTTACCTGAAAACTTAGGCACCCCACACGCACTCAAACTCTGCTGTTTGTTTTTGTCATTCATGAATTAAAAAAATGACTGTGAAATCCATGTCTGCTTTATTTTTTTTAAATCACAGTGCAGCCCCCCTTTGACCCTCCTCTGAGGTCATCTGCACCCCCCTCCCCCCGTGCTGTTAGCTTCAGTGTTAGCACACCTTTAAATCCTGATGGATGTTTCCAGAATCACAACAATTTTATTTTAACTAAGAATCAGAGTTTTGTTTTTTATGCTAAAGTAGAGCTGAACTCTAATGTTTACTGTTCTTTTAAAGCCAGCATAGATCAGTTGTGGTTGATTAGCTCACAGTGCTAGGTGGCTAATTGAGTGTTTTTATGGATTTATTATAATTTAAATCTTAAAATATGGAGTTTATTTAATATGAAGCTAAATGTGTTACTGGTGTCAGTTTTAATTTTGTATGTGAGCTGATATGGAGGCTCACTGAGGATTTGCTCTGTACTGTTTTAATTTAATTAATAACAGTTTTAATTTGGCCCTTAAAAACAAAGGGTAAAATAATTAAGACAAAGAAAATTGATTTATTCATATTAATTGGATCAAACAGCAAAAAAGAGAAAATCCTGTTGAGAGCAGATTAACACTTTGACAAATTAATTTAGCTTCATATTACGTAAACATAAGACAATACATGTTCATGTAATATGAAGCTAAATTGTTTACGAGTGTTAATGTACTTTAAGCAGGATTTTTGGATTAATTGCTGTTTGATCAAATTAATATGAATAAATCAGTAGTGATTTTCTTTTAAACAACTGAAACTTAAGCACTTCATAAACACATTAATGTGCTTTTAATTGTCTTTACGTCAACAAAAAAACAAAACGACCTCCAATCAGTGAATACGGAATAAATAATTTTGCTCCTACTTCAAATTAAGACAATGAGATCAAATTAGCTGAACTAACGATCGATGAAAGTGTATTTACAGCAGAGTATTGATGACAGGCTGGTTTAACTTTCTTTGTCTTAATTATTTAACCCTTTGTTTTTAAGGGCCAAATTAAGAATATGTGATTATTTAACAGAGAAAATCCTCAGTGAGCCTCCATATCAGCTCACATACAAAATTAAAACTGACACATTTAGCTTCATATTAAATAAACTCCTTATTTTAAGATTTGAATGATAATAAATCCATAAAAACACTGAATTAGCCACCTAGCACTGTAAGCTAATTAATTACCACTGATCTGTGCTAGTTTTAAAAGAACAGTAAACATTAGAGTTCAGCTCTACTCTAGCATAAAAAACAAAACTCTGATTCTTAGTTAAAATAAAATTGTTGTGATTCTGGAAAGCTCTGTGGCTCCATCAGGATTTAAAGACGTGCTAACACTGAAGCTAACAGCACGACTCACGTGAGCGATGGCGAAGATCCTGTGTCCGTCCGGAGAGACTCGACGTCGGTCCACCTGCAGACGAGAGAGACACGAACACTGAGCGGCATGTGGACTTTTCAACGGTGTAAAAACTGGAATGTGACTGTGTGTCAGAATAATATGAACTCCTTTTTTGAGATCAACTGCAGTAAAAATGTCTTTTCATTAAAATAAATCTGTGTCACAGGTCCAGCTGCTTTTACAAAGTTAAACCGTTACTGACTCTGAATTGATGAAAGATTATTTTTGACACCCCGGGGCTTCCATAAGTTATATAACTGTTAATAAGTAAAATAGAAGTAGTAGTAAAAACTTGTTGAAGTCTCTTATTGTAGATTGTTAAACTTAATCCAGCAGCATATTTAAAACATGAATTCCTTTTCTGATGAATATTTTTTTAATAATTATTTTACAAATTCCCACCACAGTTTTAGACGATGACCTGTGCTGCAAACATGAAGCTGCACCTGCACAGATTTTATTGGAAGGTTACCAATTATCTGATCATACAGTATTAACTCTTTAAAAATCTATTTTGTTTTTTTTCTATGTGATATCTATTTCTGTTTTTATAATGAAGTATCACTGGGGCTTGGATAAACGATTAGAGTTTAAGTTTTTGTTACTTTCCTGTGCACTGAAAATAAAGATAAACTGTGAGCATGTACATCATCCCAGGCGTCTTTTTCTGACATTTCTTAATGAAACTTTCAGAGTGAACTACAGCTGCATCATTTCTTTCTACTGCACATAAACACAGCAGTGTTTTTTTTAAATAAAATATAAAGGATTAAAGTCATTTATTAATAATCATTGATAAAAACTGAATTGTCAGAAAACAGAGTAAACATGTGACTGTCAGTCTGTGGTTTGGCGCCATCTGCTGGTTATTTTCTTTGTTGCTGTTTAAGGTCAAAACTTAAAGGACAAACATGAATCTTTGTCTACTCCTAATTTATTCTACTTTATGTCTGTAAAAGGTTTTTTTCAACAAAAAAACAATAAAAAAAAGTGGCGGCAGAAGAAGAAGAACTCATTCAGCTGTTCTAATTTCAATCAATAATCAGTGTGGCTCTTTAGCTCTGGGGTATTAAATAAAAAAAGATTAGCATGTGCAAATGTTTTTTGTCACTCAAAATGCTGAAAATGATCTGATTGCTGATATTTAGAGAATAAAAATGTTAATTATTTCATGTAAATAAGGGCCTAAATATTCTGAGAATCCTCTCAGTCCTAACTTAACCTAAAAATTCATAGTGAGGAAAAAACAAACTTTTATTTTAGTGAGGAGGTTTGGTAGATTGACCCTGTTGATAGGTAAGAGTCATCATTTCAAAAGCTGTGATTGGTTAATCCTAAAAACTGGATAAAAAAAATATACTTTTGGTAATAATAGGCAAAGGATGGACCCCCAATAAACTTAATCATAGAATCTAATCTTAAGACGACTAATAAATAATATTTCATATCGAAGAAAATATCTGTTAAATGAATCATCAGCTGTACTTTAAAATTATCTTTCTAAATGTGTTTAACTCAGGCCACCTGCACAGTGTTCACAGTGATAGTTTTATTTATTTGATTATATTAATTATCATGCTGGACATTTTTGCACTTTCAACATTTCATCTCAGTTTGGTGTTAACGAGGTTAAAATGTCTCAGCGTTCATCGATCTCTGTGACTGCTGATCGGCCTTGAACAAACACTGATGGTTGGATTTCAAATCGAGAAAAATCATAATTCTAATCATTTTGTTAGAATTTGTCCACTAGGAGCAGCTCCCTGAGGTTGTGAATATATTTCAAATTCATTCATTTCTGACATTTTCACTGCAGCCTGTCTTCATGATCAGAGTTTTTCCAGTTAAAATGTTTTGTGATGTTTTAAAGTGAACTCTGCTGATAAATGATCTGACCTCAGAGCTTCAGCTCAGATGGTCTCCTCTGCTCACACTGGTCATCGTCTGATGAGGCAGCAGCCCTACAACAAAAAACAATCACACATCAATAAGAGGCAGACATTTAATCAACAAATAAACAGCTGAGAACACAGCTGTAGACACGGAGCTAAATCACTCCATCACATTCTGGGACGTCCCACACAGTAAACTCTACGCTCTCATGTTTGTATAATAGTTAACTTTTTTATATCTATAAAATGTGCAACAACCTGCATCAAAATAACTTTAATTTAAATAATTGCTGAAAAGACGTTATGGCCCACATAAGAGACGGATTAAATAAATATATAGATAAGTTCTGGTTTGAATACAAACATATTCAGATCAACATTTTGAATCAGCTTAAACTTTAATCCCCTGATTATTTACGGTGGTGAAAGTTTGTTTTCCTGCTTCAGTTCAGAAGGACACAAAAGATTTGAGGACTAAATCCAAACATGAATAAACATCAACACAAACTTACAGAGACAAATTAACTTGATACATTTACTGATCTGATTACTGTTCTTCTAAAGACATAAAACATGAGACACAGCAGAGAACAAAGAGGCTGATGTTGATAAAAACAGTAAAAATAGTTTTGTGTTGATATTTTATGATTTCATCATTAATCAATTACAAAGAACTAAACAACAGCTGTGAAACATCTGTAAACAAGAAAAAGGGAATAAAAGATTCATGGTGAATGTGTGTTGACGGAGTGGAGACTGACGTCTTATTTATTTTAAATGAAGATGGAACTGCGTTACAATAGCGTATTAATATAATACTAATAATAGCGCATCATGAAAAATGATGTCCTATATTTGGCTACGTGGGATGTCTGTCATTTAACCTTTCTCCTTTAAAAAAAAAAAAAAAAAGTATTATCATTTTTTTAAACTGTATTATTATTATTTTACTGTATTTATTTATCGATTTATTTTTTATTCTTTTTATTTTATTTAATTATTGTGAACTTTATTTTATCTTAATTTTATTGTTAGCAATAATATTGCATTATGTGTAATGTAGAGTCCTATGTCAGGAATGTAATATAGTTTGAAAATGAAAATAAAAAGTTTTAAAAACAATAGTATATTAAAGTCTGAATTTAAGTTTATTTAAGACTGATGTTTAGTCTATTTAAGGCAGAGATTTAGTTTGTGTAAGGCTGAGGCTTATGCTGCGTTCCAGACTCGTACCAGATGGATGTACTCCGAGTTACGACTTGTGACGTCACATCACTGCCGAACCAATAAGGCAGCCTCTAAATAACATAATGACAATGACAAACACTGTAAAGTAAACTTCCATTACATTATGCGCTGTTTACCCGCTTTTGCTTCACTCAAATGAGTTAGTTGATGAAGAATAAATATTATGATGGCTACCATGTTGGTTAATTTACATACAAGAACTCCTGGCGCTCAAACTGAAGTTGCCTGGAACGCTTTCAGGTCGAATCTCGGAGATTTTAACTGGGAAATATACGAGTTACGGGTTACCTGAACGCAGCATGAGTCCATTTCAGTCTAACGTTTGGTTGACTTAAGTCTGAAGTTCAGTTTAACAAATCCTGAAGGTTAGTTTCATAAAGTCTAAAGTTGAGACACTTAAGTTCAGTCTATTTAAGGCTGAGGTTTTGTTTGTTTCCTCTGACTGGCAGCAGCATCATCGTTAGCACCGAGTTAGCAAAACAAACGTTAGCATAACAACGCCATTAGCACATTAGCATTAGCATCGGCTCGAGCTCTGTTCGGTGTTTTTGTGAAGTTTCTGACTCACCTCAAAGTTCTCGGGACCCTCGGGTCGTCCTCTCGTCACTCCGGTGTTCACTTTTCGTTATTTAATCCTTTAAAAACCGAGTTTTTAGTCCGAAAACACCGCGTGCGTCCACAGAGCAGCTCCGCTGGTCCGTGTGCAGCACACCTGGACGTGATTAGCCAAACCGGAAGTCATTCAGAATAATGAATTCATACAAAATACAGCGACACACTTTTAAGAAGGAAGAAAAGTTGACTTAATCAATGAAGAAATAATTCAGGATGAAAATAAATTAACAATAAAATAATACATTTAATTTACAAATAAAGACAGAATCAAGAATGAATTAATAATACAGAAAGATACATAAATAAAAAACGAAGAATGCATTAATGATAAAACAAATAAATGTACAATGAATCAATGATCCAAATAAATTAATGAATAATAAAGTAAAACGAATAAAGTGTACATTAAATAAATACAAATTGAAGATTTACTTAAAGGCACAAATAAATAAAGAATAACTGAAGAAAGAATTCTTGATACAAATGTTTTAAAAAATGGATGTAATGAAAATCTTTGTCATGTAATATCTGCGGTTTCTTAACAATTACTGTAGCCCTCCACCAATCCAGCCCACTTTATTCACACAGAACATTTGAATTTTTTAAATCAAATTTCTAAACATAAATAACATAAAAACAAAAAAGTCAAAATAAATAATGGACCTTAAGGTTGTGAAAAAACGTTAAAACAAATTGAAATCATATAAAAACAAAAACAAATAATTTGTTAAAATAAAAAAATAAAAGTAAACTTAAGAGAACAGAGACATATATATCTCTCGTGCCAATTTAAAGCTAAAAACTCAAATTTAGTTTTAATATTCAAAAGTTGGTTGGAGGACGTTCTGGTTTCCACTAAATCAACATCCCCTCTCCCTCAAGCATGTCTGATATAAATGATTTATATTAGATTATTTTTTGTGCTGTAATTGAAATGAGAGACACTGGATGGGCTTGTGAGGGTAGGGGAGACACAGGAGAGGAGGACGCTCTGTAAAGTGGCCGAAGCCTGGATTCAAACAGAAACACGGATGATGTTCATGGAGAAAAACACGTTTTACTGCAGACTTGAGCTTTGTGTGTCTCATGAAAATGTAGTTGAACTCAAAGGGGTGCAAAAGTGTGTCACAGAAAATTCCTGTTGCTTTAAATTCATTTCTATACTTTAACTTACAATGATGGGACCCCCATTTATCACTCTGCTCTGTTTAAAGATGAACCAGCTGTAAAAGAAAAGGAGACACAGCTTGCATAGAGAAAAGACATTTTATTTCAGGAGAGAAGTGCTGACGAACATTCATCTTCTAAAAGTGAGGTGGTCTGTACAGAAAAGAGTGGTCAGTTGTTCGACGTGAGGCAGTCAGCTTAAGCTCAAAACTTTGGTACATTCTGTTTGGATGAACTGAGGGCAGTGCGTTCAGTGAGGGGAGTCGTGCTCACCGAGTTATAATAATGTGAGGAAGTGATGACACAAAAATCAAATCAAGTGCAGAAATGAACCGTTTAAAGCTCCTTTCCAAGCTTCAACTTTATCTTCTGTTGGAGTACATTCTCAAAAAGTGTAACCAGGAAATACTGTTGGATCAGAACTTAATCAAAATGACTAAAAAACAAATTTAAATATTTTACTTCTATTGATTCTTTCCTTGCAGAGAGCCTTTTATAAAAGGCTGAGAAACAAGGATGCTTAGAATAAGTCACGGGTAGTTGTCAAATAAAACCATGTGGCACTGAATCCATGTTATTGGTTAATTAAATGAAAACAAATAAGATACAGGGTCAATTTTGTGTCTTAAACTTTAACCTATTTCAAAACAACATGGTTAGAATCTTAGTCAAGTAGTTTTAAATCACGATATTTTAAAATCTTTAAATTAACAAAATAGATTTCAATTTCAACCAGGTCTGAGGAACAGCAAGATCCAAATTATGGGACAATAAATTGGATTATAAAATATTCAGTTGGATTTACAGAATCAAAATATCCAAGAAGTTAAAGCTCCTGTGGGGACCTCTTGACAGAAATGAAGCATAAAAGTCAATAAGACCATGCAGTAGTTATGTCTCTTATCGCTGCTGCATGGTTGTTTGAATTTCGCCAGAAGATTAAAATGTCAAAACATCCTTAACTCATGTGCAGGACAGTCAACAAAGCAATAAATATCATGAAATACAGAATATAAGATGCACCAGTTTGTAAGACCTAAGCATTTCATCCAAAGCTGTCTTTCTGCATGATCATTTCCAATGTGTTCAGCAAAGTCTAGACCTGCACCTTCTGTGCGGCTCTTTTGGTGCCATCTTTTTTTGTTTTTGTTGCATATGTAGTGGCCAACTTTTGAGCATAAAATATTTTGTTGCTGGACTCATTCTCGAACGATTGTGAAGCACAGACCTTTGGCCACAGGACTGAAAAGTACAAATTTAACCCTGATGAGAGAGAAAAGCTGTAAAAGAGTGGCCCTGCCAGCAAAGCTCTGACCAAACAAAAAAAAAAAACAACTCTGGCAATTTAAGTTTGAGCATCTTTTACTGCACTTAAAGGTGTAGTCAGCGATCTTCTAGTCTTCTAATCTAATGCACTATTTGTCAAATTCACCGTATTTCTCCTCTCCATCCACAAGATGTCCCCACTGACAGCATGTTGAAAAAAAAGTCCAGTTTCAATACACAGCCTTGGCTCTGAATTTCAGCAGGTAAATACTGTGGCTCAAGCCAAGTCACCAAAACAGAGTACACCCCCCCACATCCAAGGGGCGATCATACTCATGCGCAGATCAGACAGAGGGGGGAGGGGAAGTCGTAGGTTGCGTAGCGTGCGCAGTTAGCATAAGAGAGAGATACAATAGGTGCAGTAACAATGGCTGAAAAACAGCCCAAAAGAAAAAGGTCAGAGGAGTGAAAAGTGAAAAAGAAGGGCTATGACCATGAAAGAGCGAAGACCCGGGTCAACATTGGTGTTGCTTTCCGACGGTGGAGGGAACTCCGCAAACTGAAAGACCTGAAAAAAGACGCGGATGTCGCCGTCTTTTTGCTGGATAGGTAAGCAACATTAGCTTTGTGGTGCTTCACATAACAGTAACAGCCGTCAGGCATTCATCTTATTGTCTAATCTGCCAAAATGTACTGTTGTTGTGATGTCATCAATAACGGCAGTCGAGTTGTCTGACGAGTCGGGGTTACCTTAGCTACGTTTGTCAGCTACGCAGTTTTTACGGCCGTTTCCATGACGATGCACGTCCATCAGCTTTCAGGGGTGGAGCCAGGGGTGAGGTATGAAGGGAGAGGCGGGTCTAAATTTGTTTATAAATAACCTCTCCACTCGTTTTCTCCCACATCGCTGACTACACCTTTAAAGAAGGTGCATGAAATATTTAGCTGCTTACTTTAGATTTGAAAAAGGAAGGGACACCAAAAGTTGTAGTTTCCAGGGAGCTAAAAAATAAAGAATTTGAAAAAGACTTCATGTTCTCTGCATGTGATAATTTTTCATCTTCTCTAAATGAGCCTCCTTTAGTCAGGAACAACGTCAGTCCGGCTCTGGAGGGTGTTTCTTTAAAGCTCAGGTGGCGCTGACAGCTTCTTTTCAAAGTGGCAGTTGAAGGCGTGCGTACATTCATAGTGCGAGTAAAATGTAAAAGTATGTGAGTGAGGAGGACATAAACACATTTTTTAGTGCACAGAGTATGTTCTGTTTTCCTGCTTGGAGTGCTGCGTGTGAACGTCACCAAACACTGTGAATAAATTAAGTTTTAAAGAGGAGAGTACAAGTCCAGGTAAACTGTGTCAGACAGCATGTGTGATCAACACCAGCCGTTCTTACACATGTGGCCAAACATCACAGGTGTAAAAACAGCAAAATAATGAATAAACTCTTTTATCATTCAAAGCCTCGAGTCAAAGTGTTGAAGGTGAAATAAGCCGATAACAACAAGCAAAGAAAGTATCATGAATACGCTCAAAAGATATATTATTTCCTCTGGATAAGCTTTCTTTGTGTCACGACCTCTGCCACTGGTGTTTGGATATTTATGTAGAAACATTATTTTGAAGTTTTGACCTTCTGTTTGTGAGAGTATCCTTGGAAAGTTGGTAAAATTTTCAGAGACCGAGGCCAAATTCAAAGTAATCCAATGCAAAGTGAATGAGTACAGTTCCACTTTGTCATTCTTTAACACAAGTCAAATGGAGGCCTCTTTTTTTTTGCAAACTGATTCAAAATTCTCTCACACTATCCACATCATAAAGTTACATTCAGATCACAACATGTCACGGCCACATTATTAGAAAACCACTTTTTTTTTCTCGTAAGTGAAAATACTGTAACAACATTACCAAAGCTTCAGTTCGGGTCCTGAAAAACCCTCGGGAGAAGTTCACTGGAAAAATCGCACAAACCCGACCAAAGTCCTCAAAGAAGGCTTTTAGAAACAAGAGCGCTGTCCACGTCAGTGCAGTTACAACAACAGGCCACAGGGAGACGCTGCACTGCAACGAGGCGCCAAAGAAGCTGGCAGCTCCGGTCCGTCCGATCAGCTTCTGCAGTGAAGGCAGTGTTTGCTTCTTCTTTGATGTGAATCTTTATCATTATTCTCCTGGTATCAAAGAGAAAATGAGGAAATAAAGTCTCAGATTGATTCAATCCTGGCAGTTTTGACTCTGGTCCCAAAGGCAGTGTGGCTCTTCATTCGTCACATCACACAGGTGAGAGCGTGCGTCTCTAAGCAGGTGCGAGTACGTGCAAGTGCAACATAAAGTCTTCCTCTGTACATGGGGCGCTTCAAAACCAGAGAGCAGGTTCATGTTCAAAAGATCTCCAGCCTCTGATTTAAAAATAAACAGAAATAAAACCTTAAATCCAGCTTTAATAAACAGCTTCTTGAGGAGTTGAAGCAGAGAGGGTGCAGACGTGGGGGTCACTCCAGCCCAAAGGTGCTGGTCTCTTCCACGGCCGTCAGCATCTTCTCGTACAGCATGGAGAAGGACGGGTACGGGGGGAGGTCGAGCCGGTTGAAACACGTGTGCGCCCTGGAGTGAGAAACAAAACCAAGGAGGTTACGCCTTCTTCTAAAGCATTCAGGGGGATTTATGGAGTCTGGCAAGGTGAAGCCCCACTTCAGTGATTTTAGGAAGTTTTGATTCTAATGATGGACTTCCCCACACATCACTGTTATGTCAAACTGTGAACTGAAACAAAGAAACCTCCAGAAAAAATGAAATGAAAAACTTTGAAATGAAATCTAAAGCCCCAATAAACATGATAAAAGGTCCTGTTGAGTCTTAATGTTTTACCAAAGTTCTTCAAAAGACCCTAAAACGTTTCTTTTTTCAAATGCACATCAAACTTGTCAAGTTTCAGGCTGCAATTTATGAAGAGAAGGAAATAAATAAATCCTCCTCACACTTTGGTCCTTTCGGCTGATTTGTTATCAGCGCCCTTGTGATCCAGCAGGGATCAGATCTGTCTTTACCTGGGCAGGGAGGTCACCTTCCCCCACTTCTCCACACAGAACCTGCGGGGTCCGTTGCTGCCTCTCAGAGAAGCAAAGCCCTCGTAAGGAATACTGGATGTCCCCGTCACAAACTGAAAAGGCAGAAGAGGACAGGAAGGAGAAATACGTGAGGTGAGGATAACAGAAAGACACTTCGACTACGACTAGCAGAAGGATAATAAATATAAAATATGCAAACACATCACCCACCTGCAGCAGTCTCAGTCTCTGCTCATTGTTGAACCTCTCCACTGCAGCCCAGAACCACCGGATAACGATGTGGTTGTCATGGTAACCTAAACAAAACAATATAATCAAGTTACTACAACAATACCAGAGGAAGAAGGATGTATCAATAGCTCTCAATAATATTAAAAATCAATACAAATATGGACGGATGAATCAGCTGGACAAAAAGAAAACATGCTGTAATTCTCTGATTTAACCAGCAGAGGGAGCAGTCTGTCTCTGGTCCTCCTTTTGTTTTACATTTGTTTTACGTTCAATGCAGAAAAGTTAAAAAATGACTCCATAAGAAACGATCTGACTTTTCTATGGAGGAAATGTCAGTCTTTACATTAATGTAAGTTTTTAAATGATGAAGAGAAAATCTCTAAACTAAAGTTTTAAGCTCAAATGTATGAAGAAGAGATGGAAGATGTTTATTTAGCATTATTCACCCTGAAGTAAGGAAAACAGAAGAACCATGTATGTTATTCTTGAATAGACTAAACTTGTGTCTTACTGAAGGTCACTTCAGGGTTGAGTGTTTTGTTTGAGCTCTGCCTGTTTGGTTTAAGATCAGCACAATTTGTGAGATGAAGAAATATTTGCTGAATCATCCAATAAACTTCACACAATCAGGCTGAAAGCTTGAAAAACTCTTCTACATTTTCTCTCAAACAAACACCAGTCTGCCGACACAAAGTTCTGCAGGCTCTACAGTTTGTGTTTACATGAGTTGCTGCTGTCTCATCTCACCTCCTCTGTACTCCGTGTTGTTCCTCCAGTCTGATAAATCGATCTCTGCTGTGCCGGCGATCACCAGCTCCAGCTCTCTGGCATCAAACACCGACACAAGGCGGGCATCCACCACCTCATAAAACCCTCGGACCAGGCTCTCCGTCTGCTGCACCACGCCTCGCTCGATCCTCCACTTCACCATCCGCTCAATGTACTCCTTCTTGTTCTTCTCTGAGACCGGGATGTTGGCTCCTCCGGGCTTCAGCTCCCTTTCTGTGATCTAGGCAAAGAACAAACATCTGTTTCTTAAATCCGTTAATTTCTGGAAAAGAGGTAAAACACAAACGTCTGCCTTTAGTCTCACCTGTCCAAAGACTTCCTCGTTGACAGTGAAGGTGAGGTCCAGCATGTCCTCGATGTCATTGTCCTTCATCCACTGAAGAGACTGATGAAACTCTTCGTCTAAATACTCCAGATCGCTCAGATCACAGGGACTTCAGAGAGGAAATGAGACAGTGTTGGTGTTTGAAACTTGGGATTATACTATTCATAACTCATACAGAAACAGACAAACATGTAAAACGAGTCTGAAATATGTTTGTGAAAACCCTACATCCTCAGGAGGCCTTTATAAAAGGGTCTGGTGAAGAAGGCGTCCAGCAGGTACTGATGGATCAGAGCCAAACCCAGAATACGACCACTAAACCGAAACCTGAAACACACAAACACACAAAGTATGAACACACACACAAATGAAAGCAGTGAATGACAAGTCTTAATCTGCTGCCACTCACCACTCATGATGATTGTCCACAAAGGCCGACATGGGGCTGATTTGGACGGTGTAGGTGTCGTTGGCTGAGTACTCAAACAGACCATAATAAGGGTTGAAAAGCTCCCTGGAGACCAAGAAGAAGAACTCTCTGGAAGGTCCACTGTAGTCCAACCTGAAACACGAGGAAACAAAGAGAAACATCCTTACAGCAAACTGAAGACAAGCCTTCAGAGTCTTTGGCTCCAGAGATTTGAACGTAATTCTGCTTTATTTGTCTTGAAAAATCATTCAACAGTATTTTGATTTTGTGAATGACTGATGTTTAATGTGAGATGAACTAAAAAAGAGGCAAGTTTATAAAAATCACAAAGTCAAATTAAGTATTTCATCCTGCATCACTTCAGGAGAACAAAGTCAACTTTTCTTCTGTAACATGTTGAGGGGAGAAAAGATGTATAAAAAAAGATGTATAATTAAAAAAAGAGCAGAAAAAATATTGTAACCTTATAGCAACATTTTCACAGTTTAAGAAATACCATTTTAAATCTTCCTCATGTTACAGAAAAAGTTTTAGCACTGCAGCAACACACATTATCTTCTTTTAGAAGACACTTAAGTGACTTATTTAGAAATTTAAATATCTTAAAAAAATAACTCTGCTATTCCTAAAAGGTAAAAATAAGTTTGTGCTGTTGTTGGATAACTAATGGGTTCTGAAAGGGTTGGACAGTATCTGTCATGACAAAATACTTTTATAATTAAAGACTATTATGATTAAATTTCAGTTTTCCAGCGTTCTTTAACTGCTAAATAAAAGAGTTAATGGTTAAAATAAAAATTTATCAATGTAAAATGAAGTGCAATTTTCTAGTTTGTCAAACTGCATCTGAGAAACTGGGGAAAAGTTTTAGTGTGACACATGCACAGAGTTCCTGCTGATGGTTTTGATCTTAGCACAGAGCCTTCATCGGCACTTCTCTCACCCCTCCTCCCCGACAAAGCTGACGTAGAGCTTGCTGCGCTGCAGGTCTTTACGAGAGTAGCACATGATCTGGTTGAAGGCATCTTCCAGCAGGTGATCTCGACGGATGATCAGCCTGAGAAACACGAGATGGATGAACGGCAGCATTAGGTACAGAACAGACACGGATGATAAAAGCTGCTTTCCTCAGAGAAAGTGTGAGCTCACTTCAGCTTCCCTGGTCCTTGGCCGTAGCCTTTAGTCTCCAGCTTTCTGTAGAAGTTTCTCAGTTTGGCCTCAAAGTCTCTTTTGTAGGGTGCCGGGGCTCTGGCGTTAGCTCTCTGAGTTCCTACAAGATTAGAGAGACGTGGTTAAAACATATGATTCTATTTCTGTTTCCCTTTCTTGTCACTTTGTAGTTCTGAAAGTCTCATATTACACTTTCATGCTAAATCTTCTGGCAAATGCAGATTTTCAAAGAGGAATGGAGCTTTATGGAACATTCAGTCTGTGAAACACACACATAAATCTATATACTGACATACAGCAGTATACAGACTGGTGTAAGGGCTTAAGGAGATTGAAGGAGAACATTTCGACACACTTTCATGAATGAGTTGTTTTCTATCATATTTGATGTTTGTAGGATTGACAGGAAAAATCTGATGTATTAAAACCATATTATAGATCCAATAGAAGACTGAACAAAACTTTCTAGGGATTTTTAGCATCTTCTTGGAGCAGAAAAAATAAGTGGTTGTTCACAAAATAAAAACCGAAGGATGCATTTCTCATACCTGGTGAATTCTGTGGGGAGGAGACAGGTGAGCCCCGGGGTGACTGACAGTAGCTGGGGTGAAGTAAGGCGTGTGGAGGCACATAGGACATGACTTCATCTTCAAACAGACTGCAGAGCAAAAAGAGGCAGAGATGGAGGGAGCAGAGCTTTAATAAAAGGATAAAATCTTCAGGAAATACATGAGAAAATAAAGAAAGGAGCTAAGGAAGTGTAAGGAGGAAAATAAAGCAGCCAAAACAAACGCAGTGTGGTACCTTAGCAGCATGACGAGGTCTGCATCACCTGACAGCCTGGCCAACCCCGAGCCTCCATCTGTGCGGATCAGCTGCACCTTCTCCCTGTTCCCATGAAAACAGCACAGATATGAAGGTGCTGTCTCTGTCTTATAGCTTCATTTTTTTCCTGCGTCTTGGTTGTAAATTGTTCCCCTGGTGTGCATACCTGAGTGAATGATTCCGGCTTAAGTCTGGCTGCCTCTCCTGCAGAATCTCAAAGATGTTTGGCTGCCGTAGAAACGCCACAATCTTGTCGTTATATGCTGAAAAAAATGAATAAATAAATAAAAACACTCAATAATGGATTCAGCTCTTTCTTAAACACTGCGTTTGTTTGTATGTTTGTGTTTTTCCTCACCCACTGGCACCACGTCCTGACCCTGCCCCCTGCTGGAGGAGCTGAAGGTGTTGGAAGGCCGCGGCAGGACAGGTGGGCCTGCGTGCCGTGGGTCATCGCCCACCTACAGAACAAGCAGAGAAGCACAGCAGGGTTCAGACTTTGGTTACAGCAAAGGACGAGCACCAAATGTCTTAAATCTTACCAGTCGTCGCGGGCTGACCTCCCCGGCGCTGTGGCTGCGCTGGCGGGTGAGGTGTTGGCGGTGGGCGAGGAGGCTCGGTGGGCGGGCGCTCTGGAGAGGGAGCCGAGGGTCGATGAAGGTGGTGGCACGGCAGTTATGGTCCACGAAGAAAGGCTGAATGTGTAGAGCAGTTTATACCATTAGTATCATTAAAGGGCTAACACAAAACTTTGATACTATTGTAATGGCAGATTGGTTTATCTTAAAAAAGATGAAAAAAATGAAGGATCTTGACATTGTCTCCTCGCCATCTCTTAATTATTAGAAACAAACAGCTGATATCTTAGCTGGAACTACATGTGTGGATGGAGGACAAGGACATCTGTGCACAACTCAGCTAATCTATGAGTATGTTATTAATCTTTATGATTGACTCAGATCCTGTAAGGAAGATATCATAAAATAACTTGAACCTTTCAAATGCTAATGAAGTGGGGTGAAGGTCTGTATGTGGGACAGGAGCTCAGATGTGTGTGGTGAGACTCAAATGTGAAGTATGACCATGCATCAGAATAAAATTTCCACAACACTATCAATGAGATAATGAGAAAATACAGAGATAAGAAGTACAAAAACTTTTTCTTAATTGATAAGCATTTTTATTGAAAGGTTACTATACTAAGACTTTGTTGTGTTCACTTAATTTTTCACTCATCTAAATATCATTTTTGTAGTTTTAAAACATATTAATTGTTTTTAAACGTGAGTTTATCCTCGTCAACTCAACCAATTACTATGGTCAAGATGTTTTTTTTACATTTTCCAGCTGCATCCAAGTGGTTTAGTGACATGTTTAATGAAATATACATAGAATAAACAATTAAATGGATTAATTATTACATTAAATTAGAAGAAAAAAAATAGCAAAAAGATAATAATAATAATAATAATAACAATAGTAAGAATAATTAAATAAAAAGGGAAAATAGGGAATCAATAATCAGGATATATACAAAGTAAGAGGGAAAGGAAGGCAAAGAGGAGAAAAAAGGTAAATCCACAAAGGTATTTGTGTTGTTTGTTCTGGAATAGACTCTCCACAATCTTCCACAATGCAGGGGTGTGGACAGTCTTATTGCAGAATTATTGCCATAACTGGGCTCCACCTTTTGATGAAAATGTCAGTTTGGAGTCTCAAAGAGTATGTGATCTTTTCCATTTTATATATTTCCCAAACTTTATCAGCCCACTAATGGTATGTTGGGGGGTCTGGTTTCAGCCATTTGATCGTGATGCATTTAATGGCTGCTATTAACAAGATATGAAGTAAATATATTCCAGTCCTTCTGATCAAGATGGTTTTTATCTTGGAGTCATATGACACATTCACAGTCATATCAAAGCAGGAAAAATAAGATTAAAAGTGAATCAAGTTAAAACAAAGACATACAAACCAATTATGTTTATCTTTGGTATTTTAGTTTTAAAGCTTTGCACCCACAGCATGTCTAAATCTTCTGCACGTAAGTTCACTTCATCAAAAACTGTTTCAGTTCTTTTAGTGATTATAAACTTAAAGATATGGTTGGACGTTAGCGTCATCCCCACCTTGCCGGTGTGGTCGTGCTTCATCTCCCAGCCTCGGGGCAGCTCCAGCTGTTTGTTGGAGAACATGTTGAGGAAGGCCACCAGGTCCCTGTTGTGCTGGTAGCGCTCAAAGTGGTGGGCATCCCGACGAACCTTACTGATCATATGCTTCAGACACGTGTTGGTGGTGAACATACGGTAGGCACTCTGACACGGCATGGCGAGGGACAGAATCAAAGACAAGAGACAGAGAAGAAGGAAAAGTCAGAGAAGGAAAGGACAGAGGAAACAACCACCAGAGAGAAAAAGAAACACGATTATTACCATTATTACACACGCATTAACAAAGAGTGAAGAGTTAGGGACCGTGTGAGAGTTATAAGTCTTGGGAGCAAAGCCCAGTATGAACAGCTTTTCAAAACCATGCAGGGTAAGATCTTCCTGTTTTAAGAACACATTTCTGAGAAAGTCAGAAAGTTTACTTGTAAGGGAAAAACTTTCTTCTAAACGATGATCGTTTTTAGACACTGCCTTGATAAGTGCTGATAGTCTTTAAATGTGGAAAAGAAAATTCTGATGTTTTCTAACCAGACAAGCAGAGAACAGTCTGAGAAAAGAGATCAGTAATGGATGAAATAAAGAGGAAGGGAAAGAAAAACGTGAGTGTCCGTACAGGGTTGGAATGCAGCACAGTGAAGAAGTCGGGGCTGGTGAGGAACTTGGCGCTGGGAGACTGGAGCAGCAGTGTGAGACGAGAGCGAGAGCTGGACTGAGACACACTGCTGTCCCTGCGCAGCTCTGAAAACACACAAACACGAATAAATAAACAAAGATTCAGAAAAGAACAAGCCAGTAGATAAAGCACAATGCAGTGCAGTTTAAGCATACCTGGAATGGAGGGCTGCATGTCAGTCTCGTCTGTTGAGAGCTCATTGGCCGGCTGCTCCTCTGGTCTGCTGTCATTGGTTATCGTCCTCCTTATACTCTGATACCTGAAGAAAGAGAGCGTGGAGCAAGTTAGGGTTCAAAAGTTTAAACTTAGAATTCTATGTTGCTGCATTTCAAGGCAAAAAACTCTTGTATCTGCAAAGGAATTACGATTTGAAACATGTTTCTTCTGCGGCTTGGATCAGAGGATAATATCTGCAGTGTAAATCGGGTGACATGACAGGTGTTTTTTGACCCTATGTTTATTATATCAGACCTGCGGTTCAGCTGCTCCATCTGTTGGATGGAGTTGGACCTCTGGAGGGTCTGCGGGGCAGGAGGAGCAGTGGGACGCTGCCAGGTTGTAGTCCTGTTCACGTGGTCAACGTAAAAGATCCGACCATGGCTGTCGATGCGAGCCTCCCAGTCTGGAAAATTTGGGACAAGATGGATCAGAGAAATGCAGAGCTGCTAAGATTTTGTCATATTTACTGGTGGTAGGGTTGGGACTTGATAAGATTTTATCAATACCAGTGCTGTTAACGATCCTGCTAATCGATCCGATTCTTTAACGATTCTCTTATTGATTCCTGCAGATTTTGCGAGTGGGCAAATGTTGGTCTGATTTTCAGTGGCAACAATGTCAAACACATCACAGCATAGATATCTGCTTCTGCAAGTTGCTGGTGTTTCCAGTCACTTAAGGTTGTGTAGTAGGTGCAATGAAAATTAAGCTACAATTCTGATGCTTCTGAGCCCTGTCAGTGGAAGGAATTGAGGAGTAACAGGAAGACAGAGGACGGGAAGGAGCCATATATATTTTTTCAATATTTACATCTGCAATTGCCGCTATAAAATGCTGCTGGAATCTTAATCTTCTTCCCAAGGGATTAAAAAATTCTATCAAATCTAATCTTGAGTTTCAATAACTGTAAATGCTCAATATCACTGTCTAATATCATCATAGTTTACAAATACATGCTTTGTGAGCACACACACACTTACTTGGAGGTAGCGGCTCGTCCACCCTCTGGTATCGACTGATGTCATGGCGGACAGATGGCAGAGAGCGAACAGACTGATGACCGTTCACCTGAGCTGTGGCACCTGCACACAAAAACATGAGACATGAGATCAGAACTGCAATTTGAGTTTTGCTCAATAACTGTAAATGCTCAATATGCTCTCGCCACACTCTGGTATCGACATAGTGTCATATGAGGATACATGCTTTGACTTTGACTGGCTCGTCCACCCTCTGGTATCGACTGATGTCATGGCGGACAGATGGCAGAGAGCGAACAGACTGATGACCGTTCACCTGAGCTGTGGCACCTGCACACAAAAACATGAGACATGAGATCAGAACTGCAATTTGTTGTGGTTTTATTTTGACTTATCTGCTTTAATCGAGAGAGAGAAAGAGAGGAATGACATGCAGGAAAGAGCCACAAACCGGATAAGCCGCCGAGATACGAGCGCCGTTTCCTCCTCTTATCTAACACAGTCAAAAGGTTAAACAAGCAAAACTGATCTGGCTGTAAGTCAACAGCGTTTTGGCTGCTGCAGGAAACTTATTCTGAACCAGATAACACTCAACTCTTTATTTATATGCCCTGAAGTCTCCATCCTTCTGGCAGAGTAAAAGATGCTGTGAAAACATTTGTTTCAGGATGTTTCTCTGCTGTGGCAGAATATTTTTTCTAAATACGCATATTATTATCATCATCATCAAACTTATTTGTATAGCACTTTTCATACAGGACTTTGTAATACAAAGTGCTTTACATGAGAAAAAAATAAAATAACAATAAGTGGAATAAAAGGCAGAAAACTGTATAATTGCGTAAAATGAAAATATAAGGACCCCACAATCCCCCCCTCCCCCAAACCACTTTCAGTATACACACTCACTTACTCAAACACACAAAGACATTAAAAAGAAATTTTGACAGAAAGCTAAATTAGAGGACTGAGGAAACGCTATCTCAAATTAAAAATGTGGAAACACAGGAGCCAAAACTAAAATAATACTTAAAAATACTTGAAAATACTAGAAGGTAAGATAAATAAATGTGTAAATGCATAAATAAATAAAATAATACAACAGTATGGAATTAAAGTTGGATAAATAATATGGTAAAATGAGAAAGTGTAACATCAGGTGCATAATAAAATCAGATAAAATAGGATAATAAAAGGAAAAAGCACTTAACAAAGAATACAATTCAAAGAAAAAATCTGAGATGAAATGTAGTAATAAAACAAAACAAAAGGGTTAAAATAAGTTAAAATATAACGTAAAATAATAATAAATACAATTAGCTAAAAACCAGATTATAAAGGTAGGCTTTGAGTTTTCTTTTAAAAATATGAACAGTAGGTGCTGCTCTCAGGTCTTCAGGTATATTGACTTGGTAGAAATGTAAACTGTACTTATCTACTTGTTATGAAGCTACTAATGGCTTTTTACTGCAGTGGTGAGAGTAACATTCAGGCATGACATGCTTGATCCTCTAACATGACCACAATTAAAGAACCTGCAGCTGCTGAAAGACACCGAAGAAAAACTGAAGGGAGTCAGAAAGTAACAAAATGTAATGAAGGTCAAAGAAGAAGGCGACAACATGATTCCTCACTAATCTGTATTCACCTGTCTCCCTCTCCGCCCCTGCTGTCCCATTCTGACCCTCTCTGGCTCCACCCGTCTCCTGGTTTTGGGCTGCACCTCCTGACGCCTGCAAGGACTGCCTCCTCCTCCACACCTCTCCCTCTTCCTCTGCCTCCTGGACCCCACCACTGGCTCTTCTCCCTGTTATGAAAGATATGGTTTTATGTGTCCCTCAAGGAAAGTGTTTGGGTATTACAACAAATTTCTAGCCAAAAAATCAAAATCATTCTTCAATAGATTTTGTCTCCTTAATGTCACCTGCTGATTCTTCAGTCCTACACAAGTCATAGACTGAGCCGCCTCAATAAAACATCAAATCAATAAAAATCCTACTCGTGTGTTGTTTAAATTAGGGGTGGGCAACTGGAAGTCTGAGGACCACATTTTGCCCTCCTTCTCCCTCAATGTGGCCCACAAGCCTGTACAAAATGGCCAAAAAATACATGCACACAAAAAAAGACTAAATCTGTCATGATAGCATTTTATACAGCAATAGTCCAAGAAAACAGAGCTGTGATTGTTTACATGAAACTTCATTTTCTGCATTTTTTCAATACAGAAACAAAAAAATCCTGTAAAATATACTTCAGAAAACAGTAAATGCTCTGTAGCTTTCAAAAAACAACTGGTACTGGCTTGGATTAAGCATTAAGGTCATAAGGTTAAAGACTGACTTGTGAATTTAAATATCCTTGTTCATAGGTTAATGAATAACTTCTTATGATAGCAGTCTTTCGTGTCCCTTTGGTCAGATTAAAGGCATTGAAACTATAAAATCCCAACTATTTGGACCTCGGACAGTGATGATCATGATAACGTAGCCCTCTTGGTAACAGAAGTTGCCCATCTTTGCTTAAAGTCTATCAAACTAAAATATTAAGTAACTGACCAGCCTCAGAAGCCCCTGCTCCCTGCTCAGCGACGCTGCCGCTGGTTGAAGCAGCTGCTGCTACCGGACCATTGGCCTCACTACTCGATGACTCCGCCCCCTCCTCCTCCGCCTTTGGAGCCACTTCTTTTCCTGCATCGACCTCCTGAAGATGAGATACAGTGAAAAAATGAAGTTGAGAAAAGGTAGAAAACAGAATAACAGACAAACACAAGGACAAGAAGGGAGAATAAGACGGACAAGAAAAATGAGAATGGGGAAAAAATCAAAGGAGGTTCTCCAAAAACTCTTCCCACAATAGATAAAAGATCTCTGGCTCTGAATCACTTCCTCCTCAGTTGCTCACCTGAATGGGTGAAAGAGGCCCCAGTGGAGGACTATAGGGAACGTCCAGGTGTGATCTGCTTCTGCTGCTCTGCTCCTGACAGGTACACTCGCCCAAAGACTCCCCCGGTCCACCTGCTGCAGCTGCTGCTTCAGCTCCTGTTGATGTTTCTGCACTCATGTCAGCACCCTGAGCAGCCTCTCCAGCCTCAGTTTTGGCCTCAGCTGGCGTCTGGACTCCATTTGTTCCCTCTGCAGCTCCGTCAGGCTCAGGTTTAGACTGAGCACCAACAGAGGAACCCGCCTCTGCTGCTCCGGCTCCGGTCGTCTCTTCTTTTGATGCTTCACCCGCTTGCTGTGACTCTGTCGTTGACGTCCTCCTTGCCGAGTCTGAGTTCTGCTGCGCCCTCGTCTCCTGTGCTGTCTCTCTTTGCTGCCCCGTTTCCTCGTCTTCATCAGAGTCTATGTGCAGCATGGCGTTGAGCCGTGTGTCCGTGGGGAAGCTGGAGCGCAGTTTCGGTGACGGCCCCGCCAGGGGTCTGTCCCCAGGGCTTCTTGGAGATTCGATGGCGTCCAGGTAGTCATTTAGCGACACCTGCCGATGTGTGTGGCCGCCTAGAGCCAAAGGCAGGAGGTCCTCCTCCCCCATGTGTCCAGTATCTCGCCACACGCTATCGTCACCATAGTAACAAGCACCATTAACAAGCAGGGAGCCCTCGTCTGATCCGGTGGGGGAAGCTCCACATGCGACGCGCGACGATGGGTGAGGGAGGTCTTCGTCGTCAGAAGGGCTGCCGGGGTCACCGTTCACTGCACCACCGAGGATGCTGCCAACAGCTTCTGGTGAAGCTTCTGAGAGGTAGAGGACAAAGATTCAGATTAGGGACACTCACAGCTGTTCTTCTTTCACTTATGGTCTCTGTATCATACTACTTAAATGTTGTCCATCACCTTCACTTTGACACTGTGTTCAATTATAACCTCCCCCAGAGGGCTATGTTATTGCCCGTGTCTGTTTGTTAGTTTGTTTGTTTCTCTGTTAGCAAAACAACTCAAAAAGTTATGGGCATATTTCTATTAAATTCTCAGGAAATGTCCGGATTGGGACGAGAAACAAATGATTAGATTTTGGGAGTGATGGATCCGCCATGATGAAAAATGTGATTTTCATGAATAACTACTGAACTAAAATGGATATCATTAAGAATCCAATTGCGAATGGTATGGTCAAGGAATAAAAATATTTAGGTGAAATAAAGGTAGGTCTAATATTTATGGTGAAAATCACAATATGGGTGAAGACTGTTACATTACCTGGAATAAGTTTAATATACACACCTTCTTGTCCTGTGGAGGTGAGATCCACCCTGAACAGAAGCTGCCCGCTCACGTGGTCCGTGGGAAGGCGACGGCACAGGCTGTAGCTGACCGGCTGATCACTACAAACACACAAACACAAAAATATATCAGGCCCAACATGATCTGTAAACAAAGCAAACACTCAAATCAGAGTTCACATGAGTACATGATGTCCTCTCTGTTGATCAATACAGAATCAATGGCTGAACAATGAGCTGATTGGGCTGCATTGATTGTTATTGACCGAGCTTTGTTGAGTCACTGCGGTTAAATGCTGAAGGTCAGGAGTCACTGAATGCCTTTCCTTTGTATAAGTGTGCATCATAAGAGAGCAGCAGATGTTTCAGCTAAGAAGAAAAACTGAACATCAGGAAAAGTACGTATCTGTTAGCATGTGCACTCACTCAGCTGTCGGCCCTTCCAGAAGTCTCTGCACGGGGATGATCAGCTGGCCCAGGAACCGCTTGATGATTGGTCGACTCTTGGCAAACTTATCCTTCACTTCGATCTCCAACACGTCAGTCATCAGAGCCACAAAGGTGTATTTCTAAGAAGAGCAAAAAAACACCAGTTAACAAACAATTCCGGCTAGAAGATGCATTTTTCATTTAACGTTTAAAATAGATAGTCTATGATACTAGGCTAAGACATGATGTTCTTTCTTAGTTATGTTCTTTTTAAACTGAGGTGTTTGTGGTTATTCAAAAGAAAACAGGTTGTGTTTTCATCTGGTGTCACCAAATATGTTTTGACAACCAAAGGGGTAACGTCATTTAGCATTATTGTAGCCTTGTTGACAAAGAATGGGACTATAACACTGATTAATAATGCTTGTATTGTTTTCTATAAAATTGTTTTTCAAATTTCACAGTTGGAAAACAGTCAATGACTTGATAATTGTCTCTCTGTTTCACTTTGATTTATTCTGCCTTACATCCATAATTGTTCTGTATTTATATATTTATTGTATTACACCAAGGGGTGTCCAAACTATGGCCTGGGGCCAAATGTGGCCTACTGCCCGTTTTGAATTGGCCCCTGAAACAGTTGAATTGGGAAGACATTTTGATTACAGCAGCAAAATACCATCAATCATCCACATTTTCTGCCATCTTTACGTAGTGACAAGGTCTCATTTACAAAGTATTTTGCAATATTCATCTTCTAGCACCAACATTCTTGCAGTTTACTCTTGTTTTGTGTCTAGAAGTGAAGATAAGCCGTCAGTGTCTCCTATCTCTGCTGCACAGAAGGTCATTCTCGTCTTTACTAGGTGTGAATCCAGTGATAGCCCAGGGCTATAAGGGCCCCTTGACAGGTGAAAATGCACCTACAAACCCTAAAACTCTAATTGAAACACACTAAAAATGCGTGGCTCAGTCGCCCATGTATTCCTCTTTGTGCAGCCCTCGATGTCAAAAGTTTGGACACCCCTGTTTTACACTATTGTAAATAAATGTTCTTGTTAAATAATTAAGCTAACTTAAAAGTCCATTCGAAAGTCAACATTGATCAGCTAAAGCTGAGCTATTTTTTAATTCATGAACCTAAAATAAATTATTTTCATGTTTAGAAGGTGCTCAATGTTAAAGTGAAGCGTGTGTTTTTTGTTCTTCTAAACACTGATTTAATAAGGTTTTATGATGAGGTTTATGTATTTTTTTTGTTACTGAATGCTGTACATTTAATACCCTGCTCACTGAGCACAAATGTGCGGAAAGAACATTTACTCTAAACTGTGTGCACCACTGTTTTCAGGCCTAACTTGAAACTATTGTGAATTGCACAGCCCCTTTTATAATTGATTCAACTCTATCTAAAAATTGGAGAAAAAAATATATTGAATGTGGAAGTGTTCTAGTTCAGGTTTTGGTATTGAACTCAATCTTTGTATTGGACCTGACCAGCTAACCTGACAAGCCAGATGGACAGCTCCATATATCTGCCACAGAAATATTTCACTAGTCCATCTGGGTAGGAGCCCTTTAAATTTGTTTTCAGGGGCAGAACGTTTAAAAAAAAACACAAGCTTGTGATTGGATAATCGTTCTGCTTGTCACATTCATCACAGACCAATCCACATCAAGCAGGGTTGCCTCCTATAATGAAGCAATGTTTTCATTGAATTTGTCATTATCTTTTTTCTTTTACATATATATTTTATTTTATTATTTTGTTTATATTGGTTGCTGATGCTGCTCAGTGATTTCAAAGACTGTATGATTTGTCCTTGAAATGGCTGAATAAAGAATTGAAAAAAAGTAGCATACATAGCGGCTAACTTAGCCGCTAACAGCTAACAACAGTTAATGACTGTTAGCCGCTAACAGCTAACAACAGTAAATGACCCTTAGCCGTTACCCGCTAACTTAGCGGCTAACAGCTAACGGTCTTATACTATCGTCTTACACTAAATTGTACCACACAGATGATTCATTTAACACTTATATGTGACATGAACCTCGTCAAAGACAATCCCTACAAGTAAACTTTTGAGGAGGGCAGATTTCGCCAAGTTTTACTAAGTATCTATGAGGACAATAGGCTAATTGGCGTGTCCGTTCTCAACGTCCGGCTTTCAACTTCCGGTTGTCGTCACATCCGCATTCTGCTGCTCCCTCTCATCCCTGATTGGGCCGTTAAAAATTCAGCCGCGTGAATCCGTTGGACAACGGAGGCTTGCAAGACAGAGCTGCAGGATTTCAGAATCAGGCAGGTCTGTCTGCTCTGCAAGGCTACTGAGCAGCAGTCACAAAGAGAATCAGCTAGTCATTAATCTATTAACTTCCCTCAAGTTGAAACAGCCCTAAAAGCCATTAGTTTGTTTGTACTGACCTCTCCGAGCCACACAGGGTTGATGGTGTTGCCGATAATGGAGGAGCGCCTCTCTTGGCCGTGGTGGGTGAACTTGGGTAGGCCGCTTCTCTTCCCTGGTTTGATGGACATCTTCAGGTAGGGATCAGGGTTGAAGAACATGCCCTTCTTCAGGCCCACAGCGCGGATATCTGGATCATGGAGTGAAACACAACATCATAAGAATGAATGTTTTTTTAGTAGGCTTCAACTTTAAAGATCAATGATCAGTTTTTCTTACCTGAGAGAGTGAAGCTGACAAGTTTCCGACAATGCTCAGTGCCTGATTGGTCCTCAGCTTGACTTTCGACCTGATCAGCAAACAGCCAATGAGGGAGTAGAGTTTGTGGGTTACACTTAGAGAGTGAACTTGCTTCAACCAGAGAGAGAAAAACCTTGGAGTTAATATCAAGTTAATTTGTGAATCATGAGAGAGGGATAATGGTCTGGTCGCTCTGAGTCAGGCTCACGACTTAAATTTTACTGACTCAACTGGAGCAAACGTCTCTTTGCTTCAGTTTGAGCACCGTGACATGAACTGCTCGAAATCAGTTTTATCCTCAGATTCTGACTGTATCTCTGCAATGTCAAATTTCATTTTTTCCAGCTTCTGAGAATTTTAAAAATCAAAATATGTGTTCTTGAGGTTGGTACATACCGGTACTCCAGGGTTCTTGACAGTGATGCAGGGTGTTGTTGCTCTTAATGCTCCACTTACACCGTGATAGTATTTAAAGCAGATCTTTGTCTCTGCTGCAAACAGGAAACAAATAAAACATTCAAGCCCCACCAATTAGGACAAGCCTTTTTAACACAGACTTTGTAATGTAATAATAATACAATTCTGAATACACAGCCTCATATTTGGCTTGAGTGTTTTGCTTTTTGTGCTGCAGGAAGTGCTCAAAGTATCTTAAATCACCAGATCAAGCGATAAAACTCACGCTCCATGAAGTAGGGTCCCGCCTCCAACCGCCAAACGATCTGTCCCCTCTGGGTCCCGTTCACGCCCCGATTCTTGGAGTCCCATACATTGGCCACACACGTTTCATCTGTTAGAAACATTCACATTCAGAACCTGGCTCTCTTTTTTTGGCTTCTTTTTTGACTGATGTTTTTGTAATTTGGAAACATTTGTAAGGCATAAACATTTAAGGACACATGGGGCAGACGCTGAGAGAATAATTAACCAAACAGGATGTTCAGCGAGGTCGCATATTGACGTATTGACTCACGGAATGAGGCAGCAGTATGCGAGGACACTTGGGAGAGAGTAAACAGAGAGCAGGGAGTTGGAGGATACTGTTCATCATCAGGGAAATGCACCAAACCCACAGAGTTGTGTTTGGTACCATATTCAGGGGACGTCTGCTTGACAAATGCAGAAATGGTAATTGGTTATTGGGGGGCAGTTCATAAGGGGTTTTTGTGTTGAAGAGAACTCCTTCTTTCTGTGTATGGTTTATTAGAAAATGTCAGTTTGTCATATCAAATGTTTGTTTCTTTTTCAATAAAAAGATTTAAAGCAGAAAAACAATCATTTAGGCCGTGATTTTTGACAGCTCTTGACTTCACTTAAATTTACTATTACTATATCATAATTTTCAATGCATTAGTGGCTGAAATAAAGCCTTGAAAACTAAAGAAACACTATTAATCTAATAAAATAAATGTATTAATATGTAATTTCCAAACCTTCAGTGTACTTTGGGACTTTAAAACAGGATGAGAAAACACCTGGGTTCCTCATTCTTGAGGGAAACTCTGCCCTCAGGTCATAAAACACATCTCCACAACTGCAGCTCAACCATCAAACATTCACGTCCCGTCCCGTGACAAATGGCCCGTGTCCTGCAGGATCAATGCTGCTGTCAGTCAGCCTCACGCACACACATACAGTACACCTCTCGCCCCTCTATCACACCAGGTCACCATCAATAAACCCCGAGAATCATCAGTGACAGCAAATACATTTTCCTCCCGCACACACACCTGTCTGACCTGATAACCCAGCAATCATCCAAATCGTATAAACTACAGCGGAGAGCTGCAGCACGACCCTGCACACACACTCGCAGGTCAGACAGCAGGGAGACGGTATGGAGTTTGTCGGCTCCAGGGCGCCGTGGCCGACAGCCAGGCTGGAAACACTGCTCGCCCCATGGGGGAAACACCCAGAAACCCCCCCCGGCTTCTGGATCAATACAAGGGAAGAGCGGCGGAGAGTTCGGAGGGACTTAGGTATCACCTTCCACTGGCTTTCTCTCCATGATGAATATAAAGAAATGCACACAGGCTCTCACCCGGAGAAGGAAATCAGTCACCAGGGGATTTAGATGACCTTAGCATCAGTAAATGGTTTGTGTTTCACAGCCTGAAAGCTGCTGCTTCTCACCTGAGCATGAAAACTACAACATGGCTGAGGAAAGTGGACACAGGCTGTTATATCACATTAAACCCATTTGACGAAGCCTGTAAAAAAGAACTGTAGCTCTATTGTGTCTGGTTTTACTATATTACTTTTTATGTATGCTTTAATAATGTAAATAAGGGTGTTTAACACCATGTTAATGTGGCACCTTGTTTTACTGCAGCATCTTGTGTTTGTCATAATCTATGGTGGGTTTGATTTACAAAAAAATACAAAGTTTTCAGTTTTTAAGCCTTTCCAGCCATTTACTGCTTTGATTTGTTGCTGTCAAATACTGTATGTGCATTAAAATAATTTCTCTCTGTAGTCATACAAACACATAATACACGAATGTATCTGATGACAGATTAATGGGAAACAATAAGTCGATATAAAGCCCCTGACCTAAAAAAGTGACTCACTATAAATGAATTTGTGAAGATGTTGACCCAAAAGCATAATTTCTTCATGATTTTTTACTTGCTGTTCGATATTGTTGTCAAGCAAAACGTTCATTTTTCAGGCATAACTTAAGTGAAGTCTAAGAAATAATGTTTTCACGATTCCAAATATAGAGTTCTTTATGGCTTATTATATTTCTCTGTTGAATAACCAAATGGTTAAGTAAGATAACTTTTTCCATGAGAAGGGATTTTTAATGAAACATATTTTAAGCCCCATTTTTAAAGGTTATATGCTCATGTCTATATTACTTGATAGAAAATAATTACCATCTTTAGGAAGCCCTTTTCTTTTCAAAACTGAAGCAAGACAACGTCTTCTACTGTACCTTTAATTTTATTTAAGATAATAGCAGGGAAATGACACATGAGACTCAGACTAAAGGCCAGATTCATACTTGGACCACCTGCAGTGAGGACTGCAGCCTCATGGGATGTGTAGACAAATCAGGAGGGCCATCAGCACTACATCCCAGTTTTTTATGACACTCTGAAAAATAACAGTCTACTTAACTCAAAAACTATTCGATTAAAACCAGTGCAGCCTAAAAGTAGCTCCGTAAAAGAAAAAAGCACCGTCAGTCGAAATTAAGTCTGTGACTTCTAATGAAGATTATACTGCAGCAACAATAAAAACACTTTTCAGCCCAAACTGTTCATCAATGTTTCTTTTTTGACACTAAACAGCATGCATCTATCAGAACATGAGTGAAATATAAGACAAAAAAAAAGTTATAAAAGACAAGAAAAAAGTAAGGATAAGCAGTATACAACTTGATCTAGTTCTGGACTTGCTAAAGGAAAATAATATTGCATGGCAGCCTTCAATAATGAACATCTTAAAATACTACTTGTGAAAATATCTATGCATTTTAGGGGAAACACTTTGAACGAGTGTGCACCCTCTGGCATTCATAATTCCATCACCACAGGACGAGGAGGACGTTCCTGCACTGATGTGAATGTACGAGCAGAGAAAGCGTAATATGAGAAGAAACACACTGCTCTTAAATGCTGTTGACGCTGACTCAGCATCACTTTTCATCAGCGTAACCTCCTCCCTTTCACACACACAATCCATTAGGCGGCTAATATCGCTGCAGTGAGGCTGATGTAATGCTCTAACCTTGAGGAGCTGCGTTACGAGTCACAACCCCTTCAATAGTGCCATCATATCACTACACTGCTGCAGTTTTATCACTCTGTCCACTGACAGACGCACAGGGAGATGGTCATGTGGAGGGGGGAAAGACAGACGGGAATGATGACCATGAGCAGGCAGGAACAGACCACTAATGAGGTCCATTTGAGGACAAGCTCTTAATGATGAAAGCTTACTGGACAGTTTTGTCGTAATGCTGAGAGAATTATTGGTCTGAAGAGGGAGATTTGTGTCCACAGGACTGAGACACTGCAGGTTGTGCTGTAACACCGAGCTTATTACCCTGGATAGTAGTCAAAAGTGCGTAAATGATAACACACCGCTGCCATCAACCATGCTAGCTTTAACCAGACTAATAAGAGGTATGAGATGTGGCAAGACTGCAGTGGCTAAAGGGAACAATTGCTTTATTAATGAAATTCATGTTTGGGCACTTACTGCTCAGAGTTTAGCATTCATAATTTAACAACTCCAGCCTGGCATTACACAAGGGCTGGGCCGTAAACCTAAAAACTATAGCACTGTTTTGTTTTATTTGCTCTCTGTGATAACATTATATCACTGTCGTTCAGTTCTTTGACCAATATAAGCCTGGCTCGTTTACTGTATCACTTTAGACTCGCACAAGTCATCAATCATGGGTTCGAAACTACTTGAAGTTACTACAACAACAGCTCTGATGGAGACTAAAATTGCTGCCTCACAGCATCAAGTCACACCGCAATGATTCATTCCAGCAAATAGTCGACGAAACTCAACTTCGCAAATCCGTTTTAACCCTATATACAACTGAATCCAGCACAAGGACACGATTTTAATATCCTAATCGAGCAACACTTGGAATTATTTGAATATACACACACACTGAATTTGATCTGCACACACTGCAACAGGTTCCAAAAAGCTTTTTGGCCGGGAGCATGTTCACCTCTGTGCTTCATCATCCTTCCTTCAAACAAAACTCTACAAGTATGTCTAATAGGACTCAGTGGTAAACAAGGTCCCTGCCAAACCTTCGGGACATGTTGCAGGACATGTTTTTGTAACAGGAGATGAATGTTGTTCCAAAGATGGTTGCAAGCAAAACTACTTGCAATTTTTAAATGGAGGAGAATTTGGAAAGTCAAACAACATCCTGGACAACTGGGGGGCATTACATTTCCATGTCAACATGTCAATATCCTGACTCAGGGCGATACTCTTAACAATTAAGAGGCAGTGTCCTCACTTCACATTTAGTCTCACCTAAGCTCAACTGTAATCCCACTGGAGGTGATACAAAAAACTGTGCCACCTACCTGATACAATCTCTAACGGTCAATCAAAACAGCCGAGTAAAGTCGAGCAGATGCCACGGAGTGAAATAGCCTCCATAGTATCAGGTTAGGTAGGAGTCACATGCACTTCAGCCACTCCACAGATGGAGAAAGATGCTTTCAGAGCAAGACTAAAACAAATGAATCAAATAAAGACAGTGCCAAAGCTTGCGCTGCTGTTGTCCCCAGTGCTTTTTCCACAGAAGCGTCAGTTTGGGGCAGTACTGGCTCAGCACAAACGGACTTGGCAACCAGAGGTGACCAGTGCTGGTCCCAAACAAGTCTCCATCAGTGCATGATTGTTGGACCCGTTTGTGTATGTGCTTGTTTTTCAGCCTGTTTGATAAATCCTGCTTTCTTTCTTACTTTCTAGAATATCTTGTCCTTGTGATCTATTCAATTGAGTCAACTATAGACAGAATACAATCAGTTTATATTTCAGTGTCCCATCTCTTTCTAAAAATGTGTTAGTGAATAAACTGAGATTTGGATTGGAAGGCTCACCCCCTTATTTCTACCCAAATTAAACATTAAGACCCCTCCCCTCCTAAAATGGACTTCAGAAGGTGGAGGCCTGTTTGCTCACCGATGTGGTACAGCCCGATCCAGTCGGTGGCGTCCACTTCCTCCTTGATGTCCCAGGAGATGACCAGGTGGGAGTGCCCGAGAGTCAGCTGGTAAGTGGACGGGGTTAGCGACGAGCGGCTGTCTGACGTCACCAGATCAGTGTCACTATTTGCCCGCTGAAGCCCCACCGCTCCTTCTAATTGGTTCCCTGAAGGCATCGCTGAAGAAGACGTGGATGGTGAAGCTGAGGCGGAGGCTCCGACGCCCTGCGCCGACAGACTTCTGAGGTTATCAGGCCCTATCGTGTATGGCCGCGAGTGCGGTGTGCGTCGTCGCACCGCCAGGAGGTGCTCTCGAGCGCTGCCATTCGCCGTCGATGAAGATGAGGCAGATGAAGATGAGGCTGTGGCAGCCATGGCCATGGTTACCGCAGACGGGAAAGAGGTGGTGAAGGGAGGAGGTGAGAAGCGAGGTGGGGACGAGGACAGCTGGTGGTGATGGTGGTGCTGGTGGTGGTGGGAGTGGGTTGGAGGGTGAGGGTGGTGGTGGTGATGGTGGGGGTGATGAGGGGATGAGGGGGCGGAGGACGGGGATGAAGGGGTGAGGGATGGGGAAGGGGAGGATGACTGGGGGCGGGGACGAGGGGGGAGGACGGCCGTTGCAAGGGAGGGGCGAATGGTGGAGGCCAGGTGGGTGCAATACAAAAAGAAAAAGGAGAGGGAGGGAAGGAAGTCAGGGAGGAGGAAGGAGAGAAGGAGACACTGAGGGCGTTTAGCTTTGACACACCACAGAGGAAGAAGATGGAGAAAAAGATGGAGGCTCAGGGAGAATTATGGAGAAAAAAGCTCCAGAAACTACAAGATTTTGGTTTCCTAGCTGCACATTGCTTTGGCCCTGCTGCTGTCTCTTGGGCAAGGCACTTCAGATTTCCCAGAATGCACTAGTCATCACTCCAGGAGGCAGTATCAAACCTCTTCTGAGTCTTTCTTTCTCTTTGATTCATGAAACTCCACTGTGAGCGTCAACTTGTCCGTTGTTGATTCCTGTCCATGGTGTCTCACTCTCAGGCACCACAGCGCTTCATAACACATCCATCATGACAAAAGGAGAGTGATGGATTTAGGAAGGAGATGAGGAGTTAGGGATCCGGAAATTCTCCCACGGGTCTTGTACGGAGGAGGAAGGAGTGATGATGATGGGCGATCCAATGATCCACAGGGAGGAGAAGGGTGGAGGGAGGTTGGAGACCTGAAGGAGAAGAGAGAGAGAGAGGAAGTCAGAGTGATGAAACATTAAAGAGGAAGACAAGAGGGAGCAAGAGGGGGGAGGATGGTCAATGTTTCAGGTGATTGTCTGTGTGCAGAAGGATTTTTCATTTTTTCTGGAGCATGAAGGTTTGTTAAAGAAAAGTATGTTTTTGTTCAATGCTTCAAAGAAAGTGAACAATTTTTAGACAATATGAGTCTGATTTTACAAAATATTACAAAAAAAAGTCAGCTCCAATTTTCATTATATTTTCTTTTTGTGTTTATTGGTTTTAGTTTTTCTAGTTAAAGGTGCTATGAGGAGAATCTATTACCGGCGACATTAAGACTCTGCTACCCATGAGCACGTGCGGCGACTGTCGTAATGCTGCGTTCCAGTAACCTCGGAAATGGGAGCGACATCATCTCCGACTTATCAGCGTTCCAGTTGAAGTCAGAAAAAAAACATGCCGATCTACCAGGCTATTGTTAGCTGTTGTTAGCCAGCCCTGCATTATTGTATGAAGAATGTGATTATCACTATGGCAGCATTTTTGTAAATATAAGTCTAACAATACTATCTATACAGCTGATCTAGAGTGACACACACCAGTCAGAAGTGCAAATAAATTGATTATTACAGGAGCTAAATAACTGTTCACACTGGGGGCATCCATCTTCCATTGTCAACTCGGGGGTGGCGAGGTTTCACTGAGTTCCCAGTAGGAAATTCAGACTTCAGGGGACGTTCCAGTTGTAGTCCTACTACGGAACTCAAAATTCCTACTTCTGACTACAACTGGAATGCACCAAAAGACGTGACCCAATCCAAAGCGTGTGTTTGTTGATGGTAATAAATGCAGCTCGGACCTTCATCAGAACTCTGCATTGCTTTACAACTTCTTTTTTCAACAACTTACAGGATGCAAAGCAACGAGGTAATGTATCTCTTTCTAGTTACGTAGTGGTAGTTTTTGATGTGTGACAACAAGCAATTTTTTGGAAAACTTATTATCGTAGTTGTAGCCGGCTATATATCGCTACTTACAGCCCGGTGCTCTAAGACGTGTAATATAAATAATAAAATAATATAAATTTGCTCTAGTTTTAATCGTCTTGTTCCCGAAGTTGAGTATCCAGGCCAGTCCAGCCCTGTCCGACCCGACCGGAAGGCTAAGGAATAGCATTTATAGATAACCTATTTAGATGCTATAAAACTCATCTTAAAGTGTGTATTTCGATCAGGCATATATCTAAAAGAGAGACTTTTTTGTAATTACTTAAAAACTCCTCACAGTCTCTTCAATGTGTTACATTCAAGTGGTCTGGTACCTCTGAACCACACATGCACCCAAAACTACTTCTAATAGACACATAATTACTTGTTTTATGTTAAATGTAAAAGTAAGACAAACACATCTCAACCCAAGCCCTTCGTCTGCACATCAGAAAGCCTCATCCAAGGAATCATTGAGCAATGAGCAATGTTTTTTTTTTTTTTTAAATGTATTTTTTGGGCATTTTTTGCCTTTATTGATAGGAGAGAGACAGTGGATAGGCTTGTGAAAGGGGGTGAGAGAGTAGGGGAAGACACTCTGCAAATTGGTCACAGGCGGGATTCGAACCTGGACCGGCAGAAGCAAGTATATGGGATGCCTGTTTGCTAACCACTCCACCAAACCAGGACCCCAATGAGCAATGTTTTAAGCTTACATGCCCTTCTTAATTCAGGCAACAGAAAGTAGCTGGTCCACAGCAACATTTAACTGCAAAAAAATGCTCATAGACACAAATTTTACAGCTTGTTCTTGTACTATGGGAAAGTCCTAAATGGACACACCAGATGGACCATTTTACATATTCATTGGATGTAATTCACCTCCTGCTTGGTGACATTTCAGAGAGCAATAGGCAGAAGCTTCCAGAAAACGGAGGGTGAATGAAAAAATATTCTGACTTTTGCAATGCTTACAAGCCAATAAGATTCATATTGTCACTTCTTTCTTAAAGCACAATCAAACCAAGCTTGTAGCTGCATCTTTCTCCTCAAAAGGTGCTAATCAACCCTGACTACACACACAAATCCACTTGCTTTGTATGGTAAACCTCTTCAACATGAACTAAAACACATAATGTAGTAACAAAGCACAACAGTAAAGAGATGTGTGATTCATGCCAAACAGGCAACACACCAGTTGCCTTTGTGATGCTAAATGATTGCTAGAACAACAAAACTATACATCTGTTGGAGCTTATTTTTGTTAAAATGTTTGCTGTTTAAAGAACTGCTGAACAAAAGCATGTCTTAAATGATGCCAGTCATGTTCTTGGATCTAAGTGAGCACAATCACAGCCACATTAATACTCAGTACAACAGCACATAATGTTCATGAGATGTAGTTTAATCCACAATGGCTCTTCAACTTCTCAGCAGGAACAACACTCAGTAAGAGGATAATCATATGGAGGAAACTAAAAGGCATTCTTCATTTTTTATTCATCAATAGGCTATAATTAGTCCCCTCTAACAGCTCCTTCACAGGTTAACAGGTTCTCTTCTTCTTCTCCCCTCCTTCAGTTCACGCTCTCTAATGCATACATGTACGCTGGTCGCCATA
The DNA here is from genome assembly GCA_036419115.1 of Scarus forsteni. Lineage (NCBI taxonomy): Eukaryota > Metazoa > Chordata > Actinopteri > Labriformes > Labridae > Scarus > Scarus forsteni. Next base: position 5,828,335 of record JAZDUH010000054.1, on the reverse strand, counting down.
GAGACAGGCGATCATGCCAACCCCTGGCCCCGGCTTCCTCATGAGTCATGTCAGACCCGAGCTCAGCCGCCACGTCCCTCCTTCCTCTGCTTTTCTCCATCCACCTCCCCATCAGAAGACGGGATGAATGTGCACTCACACTCAGGCGCACACTTCCCCTTCCCCTCCCCCAGCGCTCCTGAGCAGAGTGCTGCTGATGGAGAGCACGAAGAGAAAGTAGGGTGGATCAAACTAAAATATAGAAGAACAGGGAAAGAGGAGATGAGAAGAGGACAATGAACGGTTTTAAATGCTCCAGTAAAGACAAGCACTGAGTCAAATACGATGCACATGTTCAGTCAGTCATATTATGAATTTACTGCACTGCAATTTAACTACAGGCCATTCGTTTTCGGTGATAACAGAATTTAATATCAATACTTATTTATTTATTTCGAACATATTAACAACAAAAAATATATACAAAACAAAAAAATAAGAAGAAATAATAAGAAAGCAGATAACTAATTTATAATATTCATCGGAAGTTACAATGTACATGCTCGAAAAGGAGTATGAAGAAGTAAAACTTATCTGGTCCTCCTTATTCTCTGTTACATATTTGACTTATGTTCCACATATCTACTCCAACAGACTTATCATGAAAGCAAATTACATGGACTTATGAAATATATTTAAACATTCACCTACCTATTTTTATACACATACAAATACCTCTACCTATCTGATTACCTACCCATATCCATATATACTTAAACATCACGCCTATACATATAGTACATCTATACACATGCAGATATCCATAAATTCATATATAAATTTAAATATCCATGCATTGTGTATACATACTTGTCTGTATACATACTTTCCTTTGCGCACACCCACACGGACATCTTGTTTTGTTTAGCCTTTTTTGGTTTGTTTTTGAAAATTACATTCAATTTTGGTCAACTTATTTGAACCAAAGGGGATAACAGCATTAGCCAATCATGAACTGGCACAATGCCCTTCATACCGGAGTAAACTAACTGGATACAAAATCAGTTATTTTTCAAAAATAAATACAAAATCATACTACAAACAGGATCACTTTCTATAAGTAAAAAGATTTTTGTTTTCTTTTGTGTTTTTGTAATGAATACAAACATAAGCAGAAATATATTTAACTTTTTTTGAGATTGAATTCCATTCATTTTAATTGAATACATTTTAAAGCAAAGGGTGTTTAAACTAGATTCCCAAACAAGGATATTCATTTCTGTATTTTATGGCTTTAAAAGATGAAACTGAGATCATGTGAAAGTAAAAGTGTCACATTTTTGGCACAAGACTGACTGAAAATCTGCTCAACAGATCCACTGAAGAAAACTGTGTATATTTATTTTAGTTTTTTGAGGGAACATCAGGGTCATGACATTTGATTTTCTGCAATAAAGCAGAGCAAATTTAAATTCCATTTATTTATTCCCATCCACTTCATAGAGTTTCATACTGAAAATACTGAAACATTATGGCAGCAGCTCACATGCTCATTTCACTGGAGACACAGTTGTAAGTTCTAGCTAAATAAAACAACATAAACAGGACATTTGTCAAATAAGTGGGAGAAATGGTCACGTCTCTGCCCAGATAAGCTGTACCCCTCTTTGATTGTGACTAAGCCTCCCTGGGAGGTTGTGCCCCACTTCTGAAAAACACCGATTAGTCCTAGAAGAATAATAAGAAAGAGTAAGTGTAGAAGTAAAATTGAAACTTTAAGAGTTAAGGCTTAACAAACCAAAACGTCAAGACCTTTGGGAGCCTACCACAGTCGTTTTTAGACCTTTAAGACCTTCTTATAGTACCTGTTATGTTTTAAGGAAAACACATCCCCATTTTATTTTCATCTGAATTTCCTACAAAATGTTTGCGTCACAAGCTGGACTGATGGTCATCTTTCCACAGAAAAACAGAACAGAAGAACACCATGGAAGTTCTTTGTCACAGGAACAGGAGCATAGCATAACAGCCATGACAGGAAATAGTCTTCAAGGAGGAAATTAATAGGCTGACTCACATTTACGGATGAAAATGGCTTAAAGAGAGCCTATTTTTAAAGGACAAAGAATGAGGGAACTGTAACTGTCAGGTATTACAGTCATCATTCAAAATGCTGACTATACAGTTGTTACACAGCTTTAGGATTAGTCACTATTATTTCTGAGCATTTTTCAGGAGCACATTGCCTGTATGTGCCCTCTTTCAACCCAAACTGATGTGAGGGATAAATAATAAATCAGGCTCACATAGACAGCCTCACACTCACACTCTGTACGCCCACACATCTGGACAGAGTTTTATAAATAGCTCAGGGCAGAGGCCAGCGCTGAGCATGATGCTGCTGGCACAGTTTAAAGCCACTTGTGTCCAAAAAGTCGCAGCACGCACGCCAACTGTCTGCAAGCCTCACGCTGACAAATTAAAGCTCGCTCACACACTCTGAAAATACTCCAGCACCCTCAATCTGGAGCGTGACACAGGCCGAGACCCTCCTGTCCAAACACTGACACCGCTGCCTTGTTATAAACTAATCAGAAATGCACGCACACATGGATGTATGCACGTGAAACTCTCAGGAGGGAAGTGTCCTTCATCCAGCAGTGGGATTAAACGGAGAATGGGAGGATTTACTGTTGACAGAATGCTTTCTCTAATCCTCTGCATTAACACACTGCTTCAATCTGCAGCTGGAGCCCCCAACGAGTGCATCCAGCTGTCCAACAAATTTTAACTCTGAAGAGTGCTGTGTAGGGATAAAATAAAAGTAGCAGCTTCAACAAAAATCTCTGCTCAAGCAAAAAATACACATGGAAGATCTATTCCAATAAGTTTTCAGTGAGTTTTAGGGGAGGGTGGACAAATCTTTTAGGGTGTTTGTTATTTTTTCAATGACTTGCTATATTTTTTGTTAATACATTAAATGATCTGACCTCAATCTTAATTCTTTATCTAAGGGGACAGAAATGTTGAGAGTAAGAAAATAAACAAAACAATCAACAACATACAGCTCTAGATAAATTTCACATTTCACATGATGCATTTTTTTAGCATATTTTATAATGCCACACATACTTAACTCAGTAATGGGCAACTATGGTCACCAAGAGGGCCAAACTTAAGTGATCCCCATTGCCAGGGGGGCAAATTGCCATCACATGAAATGTACTTTATCAGTATTTATATACATACTTAAACAAATGCTATTATAAATATTTAAGCTAATGAGCCAAGCACAGAAATCAAGACAGTTTGATCAGCCTTTTTCATTCAAATAGCAGCATTTGCTGAATATCAAAGTGTATTCTATTTCCATGGGTGTCATAATTTAGAAATATGCAAAAGGGGAGTTTCATTAAAGCACCAACAGATGATTATCAATACATTTCTCAGACTTTTTTCTATTTCTAGTGCTGTCAGGGCAAATTATGCCATGTTCTCTGCATGAACATACTTTAAAAAATGATGGGCCACACTTCAAAAGAATGAGGGCTGCACACAGTCTCCAGATGCCTGCCCCTGACTTCAACACACACCAATGAAAAGAGTCTTCCTCTGGAAACAAAATATTTTTCCTTTCCCTGATTAACATTCTGAAATAAAAAAGTTAGTTTAGTTATACAGCCAAATACCTCCAGATAAGCTCTTTCTTTTGATTACTGAGTTTACATGATAAATATTTGGCCGTAGAGCAGCTCAAGAACATTTCTGTATTTGAAATGTTATTTACAATCATGGAAAGTGTTTGCTAAAATGTGTAACACATCAGAGATATCTCTGTTTCTGTGTGTATCATGAAGTTAAACACTAAATAATCTGACATTATGGCATCTTGACTGATAATCCAACAAGCTTTATACTAGCTGTTCTAACAAAGGGTTTCATAAATTAACATTATTAAAATTTAGAGCTGAACAACATTGAGTAAAATTAACAAAGCATACAAGGTGGGAGCAACTTCTGTGAGCACTAAAACCTTAGAAATATTTACTAAGCTTTGATCTACTATGTGTTTATTTAAAGTACATTAGTAATCAAATTTGTGCTATAGGAGCACTTTTACACCCGTACATTGAGATTGTTTGACTCTCTGTCCCCTCTAATTCAATTAACACTCCATGTGGTATTCAAGGACACACTTAAAGTCTGAGCTATTAATAGCTAACCTCTCATAAACCCCTCACTCTCATTGTATCCCCCCACACTCACCATTCTCCTCTATAAATGCCCCTCCCCTCCTTGTCTCTCCTCTTCTTGTCCCACACTCTCAATAGATGATCTTTGGCCCAGAGTCAGCCTGGGTCTCACAGCCAAACATTCCTCATTAGATTTGCACATAAAACTTGGACCGCTTCACAATAAACCTCTTTATGTATCAGCCTGTGACAGGCAGCACCAAAATCAGACCTCCATTTATTCTAGTTGGACTGAGATTCTAATTAACCAAACTCTGGAGGTGGGAGAAAACCTACTTTCATTTTGGGTAATGGAATACCAAATGATGTGAAGGGTCCTTCTCCTGTTTTAATGGGATTGAATTTGGGCTGGGAATCGCGGGCAGCTACTGATGTAATACAATATGGGATACATCGTCTGTGTTACAAACACATATATATACCAGTATATAGTTATATATAGGGGTAATAATAATAATAATAATACATTTTTATTTAAAAGCACCTTTCAAAACACCCAAGGACACTGTACAGGATAAAACAACAATAAAATCAAAAAACAATACAACTATAAAATCAATATGACGATATGTGCGATATATTGTGTACGATATGACGATATAAAATCATTAAGTATTATAACGATTTAATATCATCATAAAGCAGAAAGATCGTCAGATCGTCTGTGTGTGCACAGAGACTTTGATGCGCACCCGACTAGCCAATCGTAGCACATTAAGCGCAGTGCATGGTAGGATCTCCTGTTTGGTTATGTAGCGTGAGGCCATGGTGGAAAGAAAAAGGGAGATAAAAGCTTGAAGATGTCTGAACAAAAATCTGTTCTAAAGCAGCTGTATTATTCACTCAGATTATAGACACTGCAGTTAGATAACATTTGTTCTAAATTGTTGCACTTTAAGAGATAATGTTGATATTGTTGTTCATTACCTTTTATGTTTAAATTTATTGCACATTTTCATAAAAACTACACTATTTAAATTAAAATCTGTTCAGAAGGTTTCCTTGGCTTTAATTGTCTTTTTTTTCTTTTAGGGTTTTACATGTTTTTTATGTTAAACATAGGGAAAAATATGGTCAAACATGCAAATTAGTTTAGAAAAATCAAAATAAAAAAGAATGGTGATAAAATCGTGATCGTGATTTTATTTTTAAAAAAATCGTGATATGATATTTTTCCCTTTTCGCCCACCCCTAGTTATATATTAATATAGCATGTTACAGGACTATTAAACATTGGAAAAAATCATGATATCCGGTGAACTGACTAATACTACATTACTCTGATGAGGCAATTACAGTATTAGTGTATTTACTCAGCAAATTTAGTCTGACATTCACAGGAACTGAAAAACACAGATGAAATGATGTTCATATTTTAAATGAAATGAACAACACGAGACAATTGTGAATAACTGAAAGTTATATATTGGGGATAGACCGATTATCGGCCGGGCCGATTATCGGCACCGATATTCGTCATTTTGAGGCATATCGGCATCGGCCTTTTTTTTAATCCGACGGCCGATAATAAATTAATTTAAAACGGGGTTATTTTGGCTCTGTTGCAGCCGCTTCTCTCTGTCTGCAGTCACTACTCTGTCTCCAGAATTGTCCAACCCACAGCACGATCTGATTGGTTACATGCAGAGCCCTTGGCTCGGGTGACAGCCAATCAGCTTTCACAGCTGCAGGTACACAGCTCTTCTCCTTCATGCACAGTGCATGAAGGAGAAAGTTTTGCCGAGTGGAGTGCCACTGGAGAGCATATGTTTCCAAGGTAAGTAAAGGCTGCAAACTCTCCAGAAATGTAATAAACATCCCAGTCCTCTACAGCTCACAACTACCAGTGACGTTACTGTGAGCCCAATAACGTTATAAGCGGCAGCTCTGCTCGCCCGCAGCCCTTCCATACGTATCTGCTCATCACTTGATAAAAAGGTGTTGATTACATAGAAATGGAAATTGTCCGTGATAGTAGAAGTGTGTTTGTGTTTGTGTCCGTGTGTGTGTGTGAGACAGAGAGAAAGAAAGAGAGAGATGGAGGGAGTAAAAACCTTAAGTCCTAAACCGAAAGTCAGCTAGCTTAATGCTAACGTCAATTGAAAATGTCATTGACGGGCTAATGCAGTTAGCATCGTGACTATCTTAATGTCTAGGAGAGTATCTGTTGCGGTAGAGAGTAGTGTGTGTTTGTGTGGAAGCCACATGAGAAGCTTTACGTCTCACGACCACTAACGTTATTGCGAGGTCCAATACGTTAGCTGTAGCTGTCTGTTCCCATGATAAACACTGGTTATTAAAGCGAGGATGCTTTAGGCCATTTAGTATTTTCAGAGGTTCAATAACAATCTGGTACTGCTCAATTAGGACTACTAATTAATTTGAGGCTCACATTTTGGAGCAAATTTTATATCATTTTGTTTAATTTCCTTTAAAAAGCTTCAGGAACATATTTTTATCTAAATTTTCAGTTCAGTTTAAAGGAGATGCTGCTGACCCTGGGAACTCCCTGCACATTGTTTTCTTGTTTGACCTGAAAACAAATAAGAGTTAAAGATAAAAGAACATTTCATTTATTTTGAAATTTTGGATATTTATGTTTACTGGATAAAACTTTAGGCCGCTAATTTATTTAAGAGTTTATTTAAATGTTATAAGGCACGCTGCTGAGCCTGAAATAAACATATGTTTAAAGGCATTGAAATATCGTATCGCTGCTGAGCCTGAAATAAACATATGTTTAAAGGCATTGAAACAAAGTGTTGGACTTTGTATTATCCAAAATTTGACGTTGCATGCCATCAATGCAGAGGTCTGTCAGACTAATGAAGCTTGGTGACAGATGAGGTAAGTTACCTCTTGAATACAAATAATTTGAAGTAACAACATAGGTACAATTAATTGTGAAATTTAATAATTCCTATATGTTTTTAGTATTACAGATCTTACATTCAAAATGCATACAGTCTTCTCTTTGTTTATGGTTTTTATTATAAGAATTTTCAATTTGAATTTTGTATTTTGTTAAAAAAAAATTGCATATTCACAAAAAAACTAATCAAACTTTTTCAGTATCTCATTTAGCAGTACTGACTGTTGTTTCACCTGAAATAAATTTAAGTCCATTAATAAGTTTGATCATGACAAAGTTTTGGACTTTTTAGCCACATACATACGAGGAAAAGACATAAACCAAAAACATTCTTTTCCACATGACATGACACCAGGCAATCGCATCTATGCAGGAAGGAAGAATGCCTCTGAGCATAAGAGATGTTAAACTAAGATGGGATCATGATGTATCTGCATTTTTCCACTATTTATTCACAGAACTGTGAAAATCTGCCAAGTGAGAAATACTAACACAGTGTGAGTTTCCATGAATGTCAAGTTGAATTTCCGCTTTAGCACACAGAGGCTCTGAGAAGGATGTTTTGAGGAGGGGGGATGTGGCGCTGTGCTATCACCACACACAGGTAACACTGCACACACATGCAGCCCTTCACACAAACACCTCCAGACCTGTAGGCAGTGAATGGGCTGACAGCAGCGTGTAGATCAGCTCACTGCTGACTCATCACTGCCCCACTGCCCCGATGAGACTCTCACTGCGTGAGTGTGGTCATCTGAGCAGGGATTAGACTGAGGTGTGTAAGATCATGAGCTGTACAATTAATGCCGTGTCGAGCAGGAGCAGGGCTTCACCGTGAACTGAAAGGCACACCACCTGACGGAGCTGGCATTTCCTCAAATCATGAAAAAGTTATACAAACACTGTCAGAAAAATTAGAAACATGAAAAATGTCAAAGTCCAAACAAGATTAAGAGGGTGAACTATGAAATCCAAACAACATCTAGCTTGTTAACTGCATATACAAACACAAAGTAGAAAAAGAAGAGTTAGCAGCAGCAAATGTGCAGCTGTTGAAAGGAGAGACAGTTGTTGGATATCTGGTGGAGGAATGCAGGAATTATGGAAAATGGGGATGAATCATGCTGAGTAAGACATACAGTCATAAGCCTTGGTATAGCCAGACCTGGTAGCAGTAAAGTTTTAACACTTAGCTGCCTTAAAAACATTAAACCCATGTAATGCGTCAAAATTAATAATAACAAAGGCAACATTGAGAATGCCTCCTGACCTCCTGACAGAAAGTCTAACATATTCTTACTAGTCTTATTAACAAACAGGTATTTTAAATGGTTATATGTTGCCGTAAATCAGGCTTATAGACTCATTGCTGATTACTGCTAGGGTACGTTCACAATCACAAATGTTAAAGACCTCACCTTGTTTCCTGACAACCCCTTATAGAGCTGTGTTCTTTCTGTGTCTGAAACAATCTGTTGAAGGTTCTGCTCCTTCCACACATGGGCTCAGTCTGCTCTGATTGGTTTAAAGGTCTTTTCTGTGGCGACTGGTCAGTTAAGAATTGCTTAGTATCACACTGTCAACAGCTCTGCATTCATTCTAACCTCTGCAATGGGCTAAAACTGGTGGTGAAACAATGGTAGGGTGTCACACTGGTAGGTCTATTCGGGGGGCCAGGGGAATGAGGTGTAATAAGCAGCTCGTGACATCACAAGGGACAGGTCTTAATGATGTGTGCTATTTGTCGTGCTAAGTAAGGTGCTATATCACACAAGAGAGACATGTAAAACACTCTTAAGGTGTGTTCACACCAAATGCGACTTGGCAACCGAGATTGTGTCGCCTGTCCATAAAAACCTCATTTTGTCACTGTGGCACCAGCCTGACATTTACTGCAATCATATCATTGATCATACATTTCTTGAGTTGCCATGGCGCTGTAAACAGCAGCGGCCTGTCCAGTTTGCTCTCCATATTTTTAGCTGTTTTTTGTGTTTTTTTCCTCAATTTTTTTAACAATTTTCAAAAGTTCTCCTTTTTTGATCTTTTTCTGACCTTCCTGCATTTCTTATTAAGACTCTTTTTTCTTATATATCCTATGGATATCTTTTTCAACCATCATTGCTGCCAGGAGGCATTTCTGAGGATACCAGCAGAGTGTTCTTTTTTGAAAGATGCCACCAACTGCCAGCTTCATTGTCATCAGTTACCAAGAGCCAGTTTAATCAGATATTCAAGGACCAATGACACCCCCAGGATTGAAAAACTGATCAGGAGGGCTGGCTCTGTGGTTGGCATGAAGCTGGACTCTTCTGGTGACGGTGGCAGAAAAGAGGACACTGAACAAACTGCTGGACATTCTGGATGATGCCAATCACCCTCTACATATGGTCATCAACAACCAGATGGGCCTGTTCAGCACAAGACTGCTCCTCCCCAAGTGCAGGACCAACAGACTGAGAAACTCCTTTGTCCCTCAGGCCATCAGATTGTATAACTCCTCAACTGGGAGGATGAAGAGTAGCAGGAAGACAGAGGATGGGAAGGAGCAGCAGCAGTAGCCTACAAGTATTATCTTTTATTTATAATATAATGCAACTGGAATCATAATTTCCCTGAGGGAGTTTTCCCAAAGGGATTAATAAAGTACAATCAAATCTAATCTAATCTATCTATCTAATTTGTATGTATTAGCTGACATTATTCCAACTGTATCCTGTTCACTCATCTACAGCAGCTGATGGCCCGACAGCATTTGTCTGTCACCTGCATCTCGATTAGGGAGTTCTCTGCGGTCTCGTCTCGGGGGAACTAATGTACTCACTAAGTAATGTTCCTACACGGATTTTAATTCGGTGTGATCCAGAATAAAAACAATTGCTGTCAGTGTCGTCACATACTCACACAACGCTGATTGGCTGTTGGGGCACAGCCAAATGCGATGTTAGCTGGAAAAGTTAACATTTTTCAACTTAAGCGACCGAGCGACCCGACCAAGTCATCCAGATCATGTCCTTGAATTGTGGTAGGGTTGGCCCCGCCCCATCACAGCTGTACATAGACTTTACATGGAGAGTGGTTTGGTGTGAGCCCATCTTAAGGGGCACACAAACCTCAAAAAACAATACAGGCTCTCTAAAAACCACCTGATCAATTGGAAAGCTACAGTGTGTGATGCACAGGCATTAGTTAAGCATCCCATCAGGCTTGTTTTATCGCAGAAGGGGGTTGTAGCATTCGAACACAGATTGAAATACTGATCCCCTTTCAATGTTATTTCACTGTTTGTACCATCAAATCAATCTAATGGCAGGCATAAAATAAGTTTTCTACAGTTTGAGCTTGAATTACGGTCTAAAAATGTCTTGCTGTGCCTGTTTGATCCCTCTGGGCTTCCATACCTGAGGTGACTCCAAGTGAGGTGCAATCTGTTCTTAAACCAGAGCCTCAAGTCTGCAGGTTATTTATAAAAACTGTGAGACTGTGACTAAATATACACACAACCTGGAGCAAACAGACCCAGGCACTGACATCAAAATACCTCCAGCCACTGGTGATGGTACACAACATACACTCAAAAACATAAAAAACAGAACACACTGTATAGGCTCTCCAAAGTAATGCACTAACGCCAAAAGCCTGTGTTTAATTTAGTGCTACTTTCGTCCTACGCTAAAACAGAAGGACAGTGGGTAATGCTTCCACATTCAAGTGTTTCCTATAAAAACTTGAATATTTGTGGGCTGGACGGACTCTTAAAACTCTCCACTGAAATCAAAAGACTCAGATTCTTGTAGGTGGGGCTGCGAGAGGGAGGCTACATCACTGAATAATGCAAGTGTCAGAGCCTAAAAGCTGCACCAGGAGAGATTTAGACATAAAGATGAAAGAACTGCCCTGGCACGAGTCTAATTAAATCACAAGAGGAGCTTCAGTGGAAAAGAGTGACCCAGTCCCTGAAGAGATGCCAGAAATTTGTCCTATTTGCCCAAATAGAGCTGTGGTGCTGGAACGGGACACTTCTCTGCCCGCAGGGACAGACACAGACAGACATGAGGGGAAACATAAACCGTCCTATTTCCTGATCTTGCTTTTTTGTGTACTTCCAGGATCTCTGGATGGGTGCTGTGTTGAAATAAAAGTCCCATCTGAAGTAAATTTTTGGTACGAGCTTGTAAAAAAGCAGTTTTTTTGAGGCTGGACCACAATTACAAACACAAACAGCAGTCCTGAAATAGCTTTAGCGTGATTGTAGAACAATGAGGAGGTCCCGTCAGAGGCGACAGCTTCCTGTCCCCAGTACACCCGTCACATTCCTCTGTGCCAGTTTGAGTTTGTGTTGCAGTGACCTCTTGTACCGCAAACACTGTGCAGGCCGCAGCACCCAATCATACGAAACAAACTTAAGACATGATTGCTGGTGTAACCAAAGAAATAACCACAGGTGAACTGCAGATACTTATTAACAAGCGAGAGATGGTGTCTGGTTCTGCTTACTGGACACTCTTAACAGTCACACAACCTCTTGAAAAACAAACATTACGCGGCATAAAGGCCATGAAAACCACAATAATAATGTTTTTACAATTCTGTTTTTGGGTAGACAACACAAACAAGGTATTACATGATGATTACAGGATCTGAAATGCTGACAGAAGACTTTTCTCAACAAGCTTTTCCTCATTTTGTTTACAATTTAAGCTAAAATAAAAAGCACCACTAACTTTATATTTTAAATTATATAGAGAAACTCAATGTGTGTTTCCAAAAGACTCAACTCTATGCTCTAAACACTTAAAGAAAATCACCCTTTCATGCCATGAGGGCTCCATATGATGGCAAAAGGGAACTTTTTCTAAGAAACACAAAAGCAGAGAACAGCAGTCAATTAATTATTGATTATCTTGGTTCAGTTCACTCTACAAAGGTTTGATCGCTCAAACTTTAGAAACAATAGCATAGATAGTTTGGGTTTCTAAAAGTAATTGTAACTACCTGAGTATAACCATACACACCAACATTAGAGACAGTTTATAAGAAACCACTTACAGGTTGCACACCCGCGGGGCTGGGTTTATTCACCCTTCTGTAGGAAACTTTAAAGGAGGTGCAGGCTAACACTGAAGCCGTTTTTTCAACTTCAAACCATAGCTAAACCTCCATGTGTTCAAACTACAACAGCCTTCATTTTGTCAACTAACACTGAAACTGTAGTTTGACCAAAATTGGATTCCTAAGACAGCCTGGTTAACTCATGGGTAATAAACTTTGGACTGCTCAGCGGTTATCTCAGAAAGAAACTCACTCCACAGGTGTGGTTTCTGGAATCAGGTAAAATCTATCTTCTCTGTAACTCCAAACTGATGAGCTGTACTTCAAACTTGAGGTTTCCTAAAAGGCAAAGGTCTTTTCAGTGTGGGTTTGTACATGATAACTACACTAGCTGGAATAATTCTGGTCAGCTCTGCACCCGTTAGAAGAAAGCTGGTGCAGAAACTGGGCTGTGAATTGCTGCAGATTGGGCCAAGAGCTCCTAGCATACGGTTAAAATAAACCTAAAAAAGCAGCATTGGGGTGATTACAGACTGTGCAAGACACATTCACATCACATGATTTTTCCACATGCAGGTGCCTTTGTTTTTGTACTGCTTTTCTCAACGTGGAAAGACACAATTGGGGCTTTCCCACAGCGAGCTATCTGCTCAACATTACACGGTTGTTTTGGTTTTCCATTAGCGATTGTACCAAGTATCAGGCACAGTTTTTTGTATCACCATCAACAGGGATCTTAGCAAGCTGAGCTGAACTTCCCAAACTTCCCTCTGCTTCAGACAGCACTATGTTTTGTTGCTTGAAACTGCCTTTGAAACAAAATTCATCCTCTGTCTGTCCTCTGCTTTTGTGAGGATGCCTCGGTAGTTTTGCACTGCTACGCTGCAAGCCTCGCCTACCTTTAAGAGGTACTAGAGTCATGGAAAATAAAGTTGGCAGTATCTGAACATACAGGGATAAGCAGAGTTCAACAGATAGAAAAAGTACTAAAATAAATTAGCAGAGTGCAGTCATATCTTTGTTGTTGTTTTTTTGGTTTGTTTCATATAAAATTTACTAAACTAAGAAAAGCTCTTGGCCTGATCTGCAGAAAAGTAAAGCCTTAACTCCATGTCTGTTCTCTCCTACTCAGGGCAGAGCTAACCAGGGTAACAATGACTAATGTACAGACTACAGGCATGAGCTTAATGTAGCCCCACATCAAAACACCAAACTATCCCTTTAAGTGTTTTAGCTCTTCCTGATGATGTCAATGTGACTTAAATTGGACCATGAAACTATTCAGAAAATGTCTGTTTGATAAAGTGGTTCTATTACACTTAAAATATGCTCGCCTTCCACAGGAAGTCTGGGTCATGTCAAGATTACGGTTGCATTATGAGAAACAGTGGAAACTGTAGTTTTCCTTTTCTTTTTTAATAGAACAGTCTTTTCTCAAATCTGTCTATTGAGAGTCCTCAGGGGACCTCTGCATAAACAGAGCTTCACTTTATATCCTGCTTTGTATGCAGAACAAAGTCTGTCTGGCATGAGGGGTTTAACAGGGTTTTATACAAGGGGGGCAAAGTCTAGTGCTGGATTACATACTCTCCCAATCAGATGCATTTTGCAACTTTAACCTGAACAATATCTGAGTGCTCCAGGGTCTAATTAAGGCTTTTTCAAAGTTGCATTTCAGGAAATAGGTTAGTTTCACAATCTAGACACAAGTTTAACACAGCAGAATGTTAGAGGCATTCTTTTCTGATCTTAGAGGAGGTTAAATTCAGAGGAAAAGCAGGCGAGATGCTCTGTGGTCTCATATATCGGGTCAATATGGCTAGTGGTCGAAAATAGGTTTTACGCACTTGAGTATCTCCCCTGTCTTTGGAGATGGGGCAGAGTGGCGATGGAGTATAGATCCTGCGTCAACTGGGTGAAGGTCTTGCCTTCAGAAGTGTCCTTGAGCAAACCAAAATGTTTTCCTTCACCATGGTGGGAGAAGACAGACAGCATCCTTGATCCTTGAGAGATATCCAATCTTCCTTATCTGCTTTACATGCAAGAGCAATATTGCTGCACGACTGGAGAAACAATCACACACACTCATATATTTCTGCAGATTATTCAGGTAACAAAATTAATTTCCCGGTAAATATAGCCTCAACCCACACTGTAGTTTATCAAACACAGATTAGTATCAGGGTCAGACCATACAGTGAAGCTATTAGGGAGGAAATAGGAGATGAGCAGGCCTGTTATGCTGGGATTGATCTGATTGTGTGAGCAGACTACAGCTCTGATCTGATTTACTCACATTCACTGGCTTCATGTATGTATAAGCAGGTTGACTTTGCCTCTGCCTGCCTTAGAGCTCTTTTCTTTTTTGACAGCACCACATGATGCTGCGGGACAAGGATTTTTTTCTGGCTTTGTTGTTGTTTCTGTGAGGCCTTTCTTAGTCACTGTTGCACATCAAAGCATGACTTCATCTGCTCACAATACCAGCCCTTCAGAGCTGCTAAGAGATTGATGAGTGCAAAAATAGGCTGTGTGATAGACTATGCTTGCAGAAAACGTCAATTAACGTGATGTTGTCAAATAAGGCTGTCAGATCGGCATGAAAGCAGCGTTTGAACAGACAGTATGATGGTTATTACACATAAACTCGAGGAGCTTTTCTTACCTCCTCTACAGCGATTGAAGCGTCGTGTGCAGCCTCTTCCACATGCCAAAAATATCCCAGGAGAAGTCGCTAATCATGGACGACGGACCTCCACACGGCCCAGGCACCACCGACCCTTCATCGGATTCCAAGCCGGATCCAGCGCACCAAAGCCCGGGCGCTGCGCCGCTGCCTCTCAGTACCTCCAACCTGCGGTCAATACGAAACCTTCCTTTAGGAAGTCAGATTTTCAGACCTGCTGGATCTAAATCATGATTCCTCTGTTGGTCCAAGCGTGGTTACGTATTCTCCTCCACGATGATGCCAGCCCGGGTAGAAAGAAAGACGCGTTCATATCTTATTTATTTGGCTGGACCACTTCACATCCGCCGCCCCGTTTCCGCCGCTTCACGCGCTCTGTCCCCGCTGTCAGTGCGCGTTGCCATCGCAGAGTTCAACAAAAACAACCGCAGTCTGGTTTCTACCGCAGATTCGCGTTAAAGTGCGGGATTTCAACTTTGTTTTCAAACGCAGGCCCTGCTGAAGCAGTCCATACTGCCCGAGCTCGGCATCAAAATAACTGATTAAACGCCTCCCACTGCCCCCCCTCTGTGGATCACAGGCAGCCAATCTGAGGATCGCGGCCCCAAAAGAGGTCGCAAACAAGGTCCCAGGAGGTCGCTGAAGAAAATATGCCTTATTATTGTAAATTTATGGCGCCCTATGCAAACATGCAACCATATACTTTATATTATCCCGTTTTCCACAAAAGTAGAGTTCACTTTGTTTTTCTTTAGATTTGACTGGTTTTCTTCTAGATTTTTTCTTGTTGTACCAAAACAATAAAATAGAATGATACAAAAATGAGTACAAAAACGCTGCAACATGCAAATTAAATTTGGCCATTTCATTTTGGTACAAAAAACACATCTGGTATCCCCCTGCTTTTGAATTTAGAAGCATAATCATGTTTTTAAAAGGATGAACGTTAACAAGGACTACTAAAATGAACAGGGAGCCTAACATTACTGATTGTTTCTATTTAACAATGACACACAATAGTCACAGTCATGGACACCAACATGATCAGGTCAGTGGATGAGGAAATTCAATTACAACATGGCCTTACATGTTGATGTGTGGTCGCTCCTTTTAGGTCCAAATGCCATGTTGTAGTTACATAATAGCTTTGTAATATCTTTTACCTCCGAGATTACCTAAAAATCATGACAGCTAGGACCATTCGTGAAGACTTTCGTGATGAGCAAGTTTCCTAAACTTTTGTTAGTCACAGGCCTCATTATCAGTAATGACCCAAGGGCACAGCAAAAACAAATCCCACTGACACTAATTTCCAGGTTGGCCTATAGAAGAACCTCATTGCTGCATCTCTCTATTTTAGAGATGATTAGAAGCTAATGGAAAACTTTGGAAACAGTGCAATTGCAGCCTAAAATGCTGCCCTAATTTTACTTTCAACTCACTTGCTGCTCCTCCACTCACAGCAGCCATGGTAAAATCCCCTTTACTTCATGTAAGGGGGCAAATTAGTTAAAAATATTAACTTGATGTTAAAAAACATTGTTAAACTAGCAATTTAGTTGGCGAGTTGAGAACTGTACCTTAAGGTTACATAATAGGTTTGGGTTGAGGTAATCAAAACACGATTTGGCTTCTTTTTTTCTAATATCTACTTCATGAAGTATCCTTGTTATTAACTGAAGACTTGTCCTCCATTTGTAACATTACCTGTCATAATAATTCCAAATAATAAGTCCTAATAACGGCATTAATGCATATAACATTAGCCCAATTAATGGCTCAGTGAGTAATTGTCATCCTCACATCAGAAGTTCTCTGTACTGCTCTGTTGGGCTTTGACAGTAAAAGCATTTTATTGACTGAATAACACTTCTGTACTCCTTTTAATGGTTACACTGCCATCTGTAAGCAGTTCCAGGACATGATACTTATTTGACTTACTGCTTTAGAAAAATATTTCAATACTGGCAGTGTGTCGTGGTTAAATGGCAACATCAGTAAAAATGTAATTGGAACATCCAGAATTAATTCCTTAAATCTGGATAATTGACCTTAAATCCTAAAAAAATCATCGTTATTTTCCCAAGATAGATCAGTCTAGATAATACTTAGCAATCACAATTTAGAATTTCTCAAGAAAACAGTAAAAAACAAAATGGTGGGATGTACGTCTTTGGACTTCCATAGAATAAGATTAGTAAAACAACATAAACAGACTGCTGTATTAGTTTCATGTGTGGACAGTGAAGCTGCTGAATGAGGTCATCCTGGGATAATAGGGGAGGGTGTGCGGCTTAAGGACACATCCCACTTTAATTTTTAAAGGTATAGTTTCACTGAACTGAACAAACTACTGTTTGCTCCAAAATGGTGTTAATGTCACAGAGAGTGCTGGAGTATTTAGTGTTTATTCCAGTGTATTTTAATTTCACTTAATGTAAACTCCAACACTTTAAAAATTAGCGTCCCATTTGTAATTTCGCACTCACATGACTTCTACTACGTTTCCCCCTCACAGGCAGGTTTGATTAACAAAGAGCAAACGCAGAAACTGTCAGCACATATGAGATGATTATTCAAACTAAACATTGACCTATACATGCAGTCGATGGTCCGCAGAGGCCTGGCTCTCTGCCCCTGCTGCTGGCCTAGATGGAGAGCAGTGACCCCCGGGAGGGAACATGATGGGAGCAGACGGTTGGGATGGGAGAGAGGGGGGCGGGATTTGGCAAGTAATCCCACCACTATAATCCCTGCAAAAACAAGAGGAGAAAGTCCAGGCGTGCATATTTTTCCACATTACTGTCAAACAGATAATCCCAAAATCTGATGCAGCAAGATGCCTAATTTTAGGGCTCGAAAACAAAAACTACACATGAGGTTTTTACAAAAATAGAACTGCCTTTTGAAATTGGAAACCCAGACTTGAAAATTTCACAAATTTAATATTGAAAATTAGTTTGTAATCAAAGTTATATTGCAATATATGTGAAGACATCAGTAACTGATATAAGCATTTATTCAGCAGCAGTGTGAAAACATATTTACATTATACACATCAACTAAAATGACCTGAAAGAGACAGAAACATCTATTTATTCACAAAAACCCTATAAAGAAAAAGAGATGAAGATATAAAAAATAAGTTTCATTTTGATTTTATCGATTATTCAAACCTGAATTAAATTAACATGTGTATGTGTGAGTTCTGCCAACCAAAAACATGTATTCATGAATTTTTTCCAACCATTCATTTCACTGATCATTGCAGAATTAATCTGTGTATAAATATTTCACGTGTCTTCCTCCATATTTAAACTAAGCAGCACTTGAAGGGTCTAAATGTCCGACTCTTTGAACTTTTAAATAAAAAAAAAAACATAACAAAATGAGGTATCTTTGTTCACTTTCAAACGACGCAGTGTGTGTTGATAAGCTGCCGGGCCATCTCTACGTTTCCACTGGACTGGTAGATGAGGGAGAGGTTGAAGGCGATTTCATTGCTCAGATCCACCTGATCGTCTGGGATACCCTTCAAGGATGAAAATAAGAGAAAAGGGGAAGAGGAAGTTGTCATGATGAGGAAAATGTCCTGCTTTATCAAAGCCTCTGGGCTGTGGGGTAAAGACATAAGTCAGAAACATTAACACTGACATATTGTTTTGTTTAATATTGAAAGTAAACTGTTAAATCTTAAAGCTCGGGTCTACGATCTGAAAACCAGTTTGGCTATAAAAAATTTTTTTTTTTTCTTCCTTACTTCAGCCTTTTCCTCGAAACTTTTACGTTTCCTTCCCTTCGATGTGAAGGGTAACAGAAGCGGCCTCCCGGTGTCAGTGCTGGTCTTCTCCGGCTCCATGACACTTCAGTCAACCGCCGTTCCCCGCGGTTCGGATTGGTCAACTATTATGCCGCTTTGCAGCGGATATACTGAATGGATTTTTTTCATTCTTTTTGGTCTTTATATTGCGTAGATCGGACCATAGGACCATAATGGCCTTATAAATGGTGTTATTAAGATGTACCAAGCTTCCAAATCGTAGACCATAGCTTTAAGAACTCACTACATTCCCCTGCTCTAATTGTGGATGCAGTTTTTTACTTAATCCTTTTTTTGCGTGTTTCATGTATACATACGTCCAGCTTCTCTGCAGGCATGGTCAAAGCCTTCTGGTAATAATGAATAGCCAGATGTGTGAGGCCCATCTGATGTAGCGCTCTGCCCAGGTTGTACATGCTCTCCTGACACTCTCCACGCAGCTCCACGTACCGCCACAGGAAGGAGAAACCCTGCAAACACGCTCCTAACGTTAAAGAAACACAAAGAAAAGATGTGACAGTAAGGCTGATGAATAAAATAAATAACTGTACCTGCAGCACCACAGTATGTCGCTTGCTCGTAAACCTCTGAGACGCCATGTGGAAGAAGGTGAGGCCCACACAGAGGCTGTGGAGCGGGTCGTCAGGCCGACTCTGAAAGGCTTGGATGTACTGTCCTGAAGATTCACAACACAAGAGAAGGTCATTAAAAATGACAATGAGCACTTAAAGTCAGACAGAAGGCATGACGCCAAAGTGGAGCTTGTTGGATACAAATTACTACATGTTTTGCAGCAGATTTTTTTTACATTGAAAGTGTTTGTCTGGAATGATGGTTGAGTTTAAACACAATCTCGGAAATAAATAACAAAATATCGGTATCTCTGGGAAAATTGAAATTCAATTTTTGCCATTTTGTTGTTCAGGAAAAGATCTCCCAAGACCATATCACATTTACTATAATATTCTTATAAAAGCAAAAAACAGTTTATGTGACAATTTAGGGCAAGATAATAAAAATAAAACAGTTTGTCACACTGCTGTCACCCTTCATCCAGTGTTTTTTTAAGCTGCCCTCAACACTTGGCATGTCCTTGTGTGGTTAAAGCAAATCTTTCCCTCTTAAAATAATTTACTTAAGTGTTTCTGATCAAGACAGCCTTTGAAAACCTGACAGTAAAAAAACAGAACATACATTTTTATGACTTTTCATGGTCTTCGATTTCAAAAAAGTAATTTAAGACTTTTTACTGATCTACTGAAAAATCTCAGATAAAAATATTATAATGGACTGCCTTAACAAATATAAAAATACATGTGAGAAAGATTTATGTCCTATTGACATAGCATTAGCCGAATAGGCCCTTATTCAGAGAAGGCAAACAAGCAATAACTAAAAAACTTTTTGGTTAATACAACAAAAACCCATTAATGCCTTTAACAAAAAATGATGTGCTAAATATGAAATGCATCATTAATGATAAACTTTTGGGTTAATGAAAACAAAAACTGATATCTTTGGTAGAAAATGATGCTCTAAACCCTCACAAAAACATAAAACTGCCTTTTTTATGGCTGCAAGCTCAAGGATCTGTTACATCAAGCTGCGTTGTCAGAGCAACAAGAAGACAGTGGTGTCCCTGAGCATCATGGGAGGGAAGAAGCAGCACAGGGAATATCAAAGCAGTCTGTACTCTATGAACTCAAACGTGCAGAACAAGCAGTGCAGTCAGCAGCACTGTTGTGTTCTGTACCCAGAGCGTGTTTGAAGCTCCCTGACACCATGGCGTTGTGTCCGCAGAGCACGCACAGGGCGTGATTGTCGGGATGTTTTAACAGCAGGCGCAGGCAGAAGCGGTGGTGGCGCTGGTGCTGGGAGGTTATCGTCAGCTGATGAAAAGAAGAAAGTGTTTGTTTTTTAACTTATACATGAACAGAATTTTGTGTATAGAGGAAATGAAACACACCTGGTTGAAAACGTTCCAAAGCTGCGGCAGCTCCGTATTTTCCATCAGCATCAATCTAACGAGGAAAACAGACCCAGGCATTAGCGAGGGGAACGCTCCTCCGTCTCACGGGGTTGTATATGAAGGACTACCTGATGTAGTTGTAGGCCTTGTAGAAGTTTTTGTCGAGGATGCAGGATGACAGGCCGATGAACTCCATCTCCTTCCTCTTGGGCTTGTTGTCATAAAAGGAGTAGAACTCCATGGCCGACTCGACCAGCAGCTCGGCCTCTTCGAAACGTTTGACCTCGCACAGG
Organism: Scarus forsteni; assembly: GCA_036419115.1. Classification (NCBI taxonomy): domain Eukaryota; kingdom Metazoa; phylum Chordata; class Actinopteri; order Labriformes; family Labridae; genus Scarus; species Scarus forsteni. The sequence goes on along the minus strand of JAZDUH010000054.1, from coordinate 5,807,411 downwards.
GTCAGCACGCAGCTCATCAGCAGCTGCCACCAGTCCTCTTTGGACAGGACGTTCGTTTTACCTGAGTAAGACACTCACACTGGTTTGTTTGTGAAGACAGCAGTCTGGCAAACCACAGAATAATCAACCACTTTTAGACATTTTAACATCTCTTATTTATTAAGGTTTCTCTGTCTCAGTTGTAACGTAGTTAATCCTTTACTTTACTTTGTGTGATTAAATGAATATGTGTTAAATAAATATAGATCACATTTGCCAGAGGACATTCCTTTAAAATTTTAGAATTGTAGTCTCAGTTTCTTAAATTAGCCTAAGTATGGCTAAGCTAAACAAAAACTGTCTCGTTTGTTCCTAACTACAACAAATGTCACATTTAGAATCATTGAAATACACACATTTATTTTCACAAACTACTGCAATCCTTTATGTTAAGGTTACAGTAAGGTTAATTTTCAATATTATATTTGTCCACCAGATGGTGGCTGGATTTTCCAATTTAAAGCATGACACAAATTTCACTATTTTTACTGCAAGGGTGCCTTCACAAAGAAAAACTATAAATCCAAATCAATGTTGCTGCCAATCATAACCCATCTCAGGGTCAATAAATAATAACTCCAATAAAATAATCATTTGAATGTATTCTATGGAAATTATTATTATTATTGTGATGGGGGAAAAATTGTGGAGACATGTCAACATAATGACCTTTTAAAGTGGTGAAATGCCCAAAATTTTGATAAATATTTGAAATGTATATTTATGGCTAAAAGTAGTTTTAAAAGTTTTACTCATTTGCAGTGGAAAAAACAACATTTTTCCTGAAGTTACTGGGAAGGTGACATTTTTGTCATAAGGGACAAATGAGTATGTTTATTAACTCTGCAGGGTTAAGGGCATGCTAACTTTTAAAGGTCTTTGCATATGAATTTGTGCAGCAGTCCATTTATCTTGATTTATTCAAACAACTATAATCAATGTTTTTTGCACAGCCATTAATCATTTTATGTGCAGGACTCAGGGTGGGTGTAACTCCCCTTAGGCACAGCTAATGGGGCTCTAAGGCAAAAAGGTCCAGAGACACTGCCCAAGGAATCTCACATCAGCCAGTTTCCCAAAAAAAGACATCACTGTCTTCAATGATGTCAGGTGAACATCAAACATGGTTTTAGTCAAAAGCTAAACCTGTTAAATTCCCTACAGCCTCATTTTAAAAGGCATTTAACAGCTTTCCCCACACATGGTGATGGGTAGTGAATGCTGACAGTGAACAAATCGAGCCAACTGTTTCTCTCCTGCCAACAACTCGCTCTGTACTTCAGCCAGGCCACCAGGTATGGAGAGCTGGAGTAGACCACAAACACACTCATGTATGTGCATGTTTATACCTGTGTTGGCCAGATAAGCAGCTTCATGGTCCTCAAACTCTGGCACCACTTCTTTAACCTTCACCAGCCTCAGGTGACTCTCGCCCGACACGAACACAGAGCGAACACACACATTAGCTCGCTGCATGGCCACCTAGAACACAAACATGCACACAAGCAGCACATCTACATCAATCATCTAACAAGAAGACTGTGTGTGCAAGCACTAAACAATTACATTTGTACAAGTATAATAAGAAAGCTATTTTTTCACTGATGCTTAAATATTCCTCAGAGGGAAATGCCTGTACATGAGAGTCTGTCACCTTTAGCAGCATGGAGATCATACTGATCATAGCATCCAGGTAACTTTCTGTTTTTCCTTGAGTCTTGAGCAAAGTGGAGCGATGCAGCAGCAGCTTCAACTCCTGCAAACAGAATGAGAGAGAAAAAAGTAAACACCCAAACACACTAAACAAACGTCACTTTCTAACACTTAAAGAAAAAGGGTTTGCATTCATGTTCTGAGATCACTAAACTTCACTAAACTTCCTGGGAGAAGACAATATACGTAGACTCACTTATATTTAGAAGAACAAACACCAATTCCAATGAAGTTGGGATGCTGTGTAAAAGGTAAATTAATACAGAACACAATGGACTAAAAATCCTTTGGACCCACATTCAATTAAAAAACTACAAGACAAACTACTATAATATAAAATATAAAATATTCACTCATTTGAATTTGATGCCTGTGATACAGTCCAAAAAAGCGAGAACAGGGGCATCTGTGGGGCACTGTACTGTGTTCAAGGTTTTACACAATGACCAAACTTCATTTGAACTGGGGTTTGAAAACCATCAAACTACTGGAAACATAATTTCAGTAGTTTTTTTTTTTTTTAATCATTTATGAAAATAAAAAACATATATCATAAAATTCAGGTTTAAACATGTGTTATATGTTTTCTTGTGTAATTACAATCTTTCTTTTTCTCTACAATGCTCTAAAAAACTGCATATTTCTGGACATCTTGATTCATCTTAAACACTCTAGACATGACCAAAACTTAAATTCAAGAAGTTTAATAAAAACTGCACAACTCTCAGATGCATGATGCAGCACATGTGCACTTTTCTCTCTACTGTCCTATCAGCTAAGGCTCAAAAAAGCAGACATGATGACCTGGGTTTCCAGAGAATAAGTGACTTGAGGATTTTGACTCTTGCCTTCTGAGCAGCTGAGGAGTCCTGAGCCAGAGTTTCGCTGTCGTACATCGACTCCAGAGCCTTGAGGGCGCACTCGGGTCGGCCGAGCTGCTGCTGCAGGGTGGCCAGAGAGAGCCGGGCCTCCAGATGCTGAGGAGCCATCTCCACCACCTTGGTGTAGCTCTCTGCTGCTGCCTCCATGTGGCCCAGAGCCTTCAGACACTCTGCAAGGAAGAGTGGAGGGTTATTTAAGAGCTGTTTTTGTTTGATCTTGTCACAAATAATGTGAGATGTGTTTCTATTTTGCTGTCTTTGCAAGTGTCAAATTTCACACAGTGAAGAGTTCTCTGGATACTTACTACTGGAGTTACCCCCATCATCCAAAATCTGGATACTTTTGATAATAAACTCAAGCAAACTGCAGGTTATGATACACAGTTCCATAAAGCTCTTAGCTTTGAAGATTCGTCAAATTTACATTTAATGAACACACAAATGTTGTGGGAGGAGAATATTCTAATTCTAGATGTAACTTGGTGATATTTTAAAGCAGTATAGCACGAACATTTGTTTTCTCCACACTTCAAGATTTGCTCACCTGCGTGCCGGAGCCAGACGACAGCCAAATTGTACTTCTCAGAAATGACGAGGGCAGACAGCAGAGGCATAGCAGACATGTACTCGCCCACCTCCAGGTAGGCTTCCCCCACATCCAGGTACAAGTCGCCAATCTCCTCTGGGCTCTGCTCCATCAGAGTTGACACTAGGCTCTGCAAGAAAAGAGAGATGCAGATATTATTACTGCTGTTCCTTGAAGATAAATATCTTTATTAATAAATATGTGTGAATCTACTTACCTCCACAGGTATGTAGACATGCAGGTGAATGAGGCTGATGATCAGCTTGGCTCTTAAATCTACTGGAACGCTGTCCGGTACAGTAACATCCTTAATTTCACCTGCAAAAACACAGAAAGCTGATCAGCCATGATCCTAAAATAACATCTCTGATTTCAGTTTCTGTGGGAGACAGGAGTGGGAGATGTGAGAGAATTCACAGTTATGGTTCAAAGACTGCCACCAAGCTCTAAATCCAAACACAACATTTCACTGAGGATCTTCAAAAATCCCAACTTAAGTGTTTTGATTTCCTTCAGTATGTTATACTTTCATTCTGCCATGCAGCTAGTGAAACTGCAACACACTTCAGAGAATCAGAGCTGCTGATGATCCAACGCTGCTTTTTCCCGATGAGGTACCACAGGGCGTCATCTTTAAGCCACTTTAGTTTGATGTTTACAATCTGTAAGAAGTTTGAACTTCCATTTTTGAGGCTATGATGGTGGATAGTAGAAAATAATCTCCAATTTCGGCAGTATCTTTGTTTGGAAGGTCGACTGATTTCCTGTGTCAACATAATCTACAGAAGTGATAACCTTCAGATAAGAAAGCAGCAGAGTGGTGGCAGTGAGGAAGCTGATGCTGGGCAAATGATGGCCAAGAAACTTCAGAATGGCGACGCTAGAAGAGCTTAAAAATGAGGAGACACTTGAACCAATTTCTGGTAAAAACTTAGAGCATTTCTTTTCATTGTGTGACTGTTTTGTATAAACATTAACCCTCAGACATTAACCGGTCAAACCAAAATTCTGTCCACTTGTTGGGCCTTTGTTGGTGTAAACTTCAACTCATTCTCAAATTTTAATATGTGGTTTCTAACATGGAACACCAATATGAAAAAAAAAGAAGATCTCTATGTCTCAAAGAGTTTTACAAGCATAATGTTGGACAAAAACTGACAGCATGAGCCTTAAAGTAGCTAAATTGAGTAATCTTAGGGTGCATACTTTGAAGTCATACTTGTAATCTTGTTGCTTCGTGCTCGGTAACTGCAGCGCACTCTTGTTCGATTAAACCCCCAACAAGACCAATGAAGTCAGGACGCTGTGTGAAACATTCATCACAACAGAAAACAATGATCAGAAAATCCTTTCTGACCTAAATCCAATTGCCACAGCTTTCTGGAACTTGTTGCAAGTATCAAAATAAAAATGAGAGAAGATTTGAAAAAAATAAAGTTTACCAATTGTAACATTACATATCTGTCTATTTGGTGTATTTAATCGATTAAAGGTCAAAAGGATTTGTAAATAGTTGTATTCTGTTTTTAGTTGCATTTTATGTCTGAACTTTAACGTAACTGGGGTTGGTATAATGTTTAAGCCCCTTGTGTACTGAATGGTAGGCTTTATAAATATGGGCGGTAGAAACAAGCCGCTTTAAGGAAGATTGCATTGTTAACAGTTAATCTAAAGGCATGAACAGACAGTATAAAGTTTTCTCAACTGTAATTCAAATGAGCAGGAAATAGATGCGACTTCATTTGGAGCTAATATTACCTCCTTACAAAACAACACTGAGATATTTTCTTTGTAGAGAAATCATCACTTTCATACAGTGAAGGGATGATCAGTTTGACACAATTCATTTCTGCCCACACATGACGAGGCAGACAATGCAGAGCAGCGACAACAGGAGCAGAACAAAACAATTTTCTCTCTCTGCTGACTCAGAATGTCAACTTGTCCTCCCAGGGGTTAGACTCTCTAAAGCAATTATCTTATCAGTTATACAATAAAGGAGAAGCAGTGTTTAGTGTCACATCTCTAAGAGCAATGTCCCTGAGGTTTAATACCGGAAGTTGCTTCAAAAATCTCCCTCATTGTTATAAAAATGTCAAAGTTATTACACTGCAGAGTATTTTAGGCCCTTCTGTGTCTGAATAGGAGGCAGAGCAGCCACAATCAATAAGATAATAACATTTAAGAATGTATTTATGTATGGTGAAAAACCAAACATCAACTTTGTACATAAGAGACAAGTGGGTAAAGGAACTTGACATGGGAATATCTCAGGAAGAGTGGTACAACATGTGTAAGAAGCAGTGTAGAACTACAAATTCTAGAATGTGGAAGGAGTTCTGCTGAAAAATCTTATTAGATTTTATATTACACCGAAACTTAAAAGAAGATTTTCACCTGTCCCACAACCCTATTGGAGACTGTGTGGAGAATATGATGTTGACCGTGTACATGTCTTCTGGAAATGTGGGAAGATCACCAAGTTTTGGAACCATGTGTGGGAAGGAATTAAAAGTATATTACAGTATGATCTTCCCAAGACTTTTGAGGTATTATATCTTGGAAACTTCACACCTGGAAACATACACAGCAGAGACAGATACCTGACTGGAATACTTCTGGCAGCCTCTAAGAAGCTATTACGAGAAAGTGGCTTTAGGAGGATCCTCCCACTCAAAGAAATTGGTTGGACATTGTTGATGAAATTCATGAGATGGAGAAATTTACGTATTCTCTAAGACTGCAACAGCTTTTATGTTTTGAAAAATGGGGAAAATGGACTGACTTTAAAACCCACCACAAGGTCTGAAGAGAGTACTATTTAGAAGTGAGTAATTATCTATTGTTATCTGACACCAATTGTTCTGAGTTCAAATGTTTGCTGTATTGTAATATTGTGGAAAAAATGAATAAAAAATAAGTATATACAAAAAAAGAATGTATTTAAACTTGTTTTAGACTCATTTAGATCAGACTTACCCTGAAGATAGAGAACTAACTCAAATTTTAAACTTTTTTTCTGGAAAAAAAAGTACAATCTTTTGAAAAACCTACCCTCCTCCTCTGCTGCTTCTCTCACAGGTTTTGGTTCCACGTCCTCCTCCTCCTTTGGCTCCAGCTCCACTGCTGATTTCTCTTCCTCTTCCTTCTCTTGTTTTACTGGGGGAGCGTCTGGTGAGGATTCATCCCTCACTAAACCTACACCTGAAAACTTGACCAAGGCCTGGAAAAAGAGACAGACTTGGTCAAACATTTATTAGTCCTAACTACAGGTGTATTTTTCTGTTTGTTACTGACACCAGTACCTCCAGGGCCTTTTTGTATTGTTTGTTAGCGATAAAGAGCTCAGCTGCCATGTTGATAAAATCATCGCTGACCAGGTCTGGATGTCGAGTCAGAGCTTCCTCTATAATTCCCAAAGCTGCAGCCAGGTCGTTGGTCTCGTAGTAGCTCCTTAAAAACCCATGTAAACAGGTTAACATGAGCTCCAACAGAATAATCAAATCATTACATCTTTGGTTCCCTCACTTGGCCATGTCTTTCGAGAGCTGCATGAAATGCTCGCCATCCTCCATAGGAAGTAGAGACAGGATTTTGCGATATCCGTCCATGCACTGTTTCTGCTCTCCGAGTCGCATGTGGAGGCTGGAGCGTTCCCATAGGTAACGCACATTAGTGGAATCATACTTGATGGCTGGGGAGGAGAGGGAAAACAGTGCTTTAATATACAGTAGAGAATGAGGCTGAAATGAACATCTTTTGGAATTAATTAACACTCAGTTGTTTCAGACCATAAATAATGGTCATAAATAATTCCCAAAAGACATATTCTGATGACAAGAATGATTGACTTCCCATACCTGCACTACACCGCTGACAGATAACAGCTTGATGGAAGTAAAAGAATATTACATCCACCAGAGGTTCTGGTTTTGACAGCTTTTGTCCTCTTGTTTGTTTGTCTTTAAACAAGATAACTCACAAAGTACTCAACAGTATTTTATGACACCTTCAGGGCATGTTGTCATGGCACAAGGACCGGGTAATTACAGTTTGGTGGTGACAGTTTAAACTTCTCAAAATTTTTTGATGGAATTTGTCTCAGAATGTTGATCATAGTAAGAGAGAAGCGAACAGATTTTGGGGGCGATGTGAATACCAGTGCAGATCCCAGAATTTAAAAACATTTTTCATCTGTCTACATGGCAAAATAAAACAAAGTGCTTCACATAAATAAGGAAATAAAGCATAAAAAACAATGTCATGTGGCAGGACAAATACAGGTACAAAACTAAGCAAACTAAGTCCAGACAGGCCATTAAGAGTTACATGAACATCTGAGTTTTTAAATGTTTTGTAAAGCATTTTAAATCTAATGGACTGTAGGAGTTTGTTCCAATGGAAGACACTAAAGTAGAGTAAGCACAATCACCTTTAGTTCTGCAGTAAGAGCGTGGGATAGACAGAAGACAAGATTAGATGATCTTCAAAAGTACAGCTATAAAATTTGTGAAGATTAAACACTGCTGCCTCTAAAGTAGCTTCATGTTACCAGTCTTCTAGTGATGACAACTGTCTTCTGATGACAACTGGCCTGGAATCCCCCAGGTTATTTTCCCTGCTCTTGCGATAACTAAACCTTTTCTTTGTGAACCACTTTTGTAAGGAAGGAATGAACATGACTACAGAAGAGGCTGATTAGAGTGCCAGCTGCTGTTGATAATTTAGCCTGTACCAAGGTAATATTAGAGTCAGAAACGAGTAAAATCATCAAACAAACCTTTACCTTCTAATTCAAATAAAATGTCTTTGAAGTCTTTCTCTATTAACCACAACAAACCAAAATCAATTTACTGGTTATAATATGTCAGAATATACCGAATCATAGTTTCAGACTGACCCTTTGAGTAGCAGACGATGGCCTGTCGTATGTTGTCCTGCTCCAGAGACATTTCAGCCAGTCGGATCCACTCCTCACAGTCGGAGGGGTTCAGGTGAGCAGCTATCAAACCAAACTGCAGTGCCTTCTCCATGTCTTCATTGTCCTCATAGATCATCGCCAAGGTGGAGAAAGGCTCATAGGCCAGAGGAGCTGGAGGGGAAGATTTAAACTTTCACTCCCTCTCATGAATGGGATATGACGCATAACTGTACTCTTTAACTCTTGAAAGCAAGTTGTTTCTAACCTTGTCTTATGATCTCCATACACATCAAGATGGCATCCTCCTTCTCTCCTCGGGCGTAGCGGATGTTTGCCTCTCCCATCAGGCCTCTCAGAGCTCTGGGTAGCTTGCTACGATGACGGCGCTCCTGAAAACATCCATAAAAAGACAAAGTTGTAATAGAACATGTAAAAAAGGAGCCAGACACAAACACACTCCTCCCTCCCCTCACCTTCATCATCTTCTTGTTTTCTCGGTCCAGCTCCATCTCCAGTGCAAACACGTCCCCTGCTGACACATTCTCATCATCGTCATCACTCTTCGGTTCCCTCTTCCTGCGTCCTTTCCCTTTCCCCCGTCGTCTCTGTCTCTTCTCCATGGTCTCCTCTATCTCTGCTATTGCTGCTTTCCTCCTTTTGTCTTCTTCCACCTTATAGTCCTCGTCGTCTTCATCGTCTATATAGCTCAAGCTGTCCTCTTCTTCATCCTCCTCCTCTTCTGAAGAAGAAGGTGGCTGTGGTGTTTCACCCAGGATGGAGGCAAAGGCAAGCTGGACCCCTGCACTGATCCCCTCCTCTGAAAGGAAGAATGCAGACAATATTGTGGGCTCAAAATGCTGTTAAAAATGTAAAGACTTTCAGTTGGAAATAATGATATAGTACCCTGTTTATAGTGTCATAATATATCAAGAAATACCATATCATTATTTGCTTATACCCAAATCTATTTCTCAAACTCTGACTCTTTAACATTTAGATAAAATAACAAAAATACACCTACTTTGTCTCTGTTAATGCGCAGTACAAATTGCATGCCCTTGTTTCCTGATCAAAATATTTTCTGTTCTAAACTAGGACAGAAAAAGTGGCTGTTTAACAATATGAGAGTCTATTAGAGCCATAGATCCAACTGACATTGTGGCAGGCAGACAAAAACGCAATTTAACGCCTTTAGAAATGCAATTTTTAACTGCAGTTGCATTGACTACATAATCTAACACACCAGATAGATTGATTCACACATCAATGGGATGTATTTCAAGAGATTAAAAAGGGCAGGATTCTTTGACAAAAGTGGAGGGCAATTCAATTAATGCATTATCCTTTACATCCATTATGAACAAGTCCAGGTAACTTCTCATCTTTGGCTTAACTACATCAGTTTCATACACCAATCAGTTTGTCCTTCAGAGGATTTTGAAAAGCCCAGACAGTTTCTGACAGCACACAATCGTTTCAGTTTCAAGTTTTGCAAAGGCATCTGTGTGATGACAGACATGGAATCTGGTCAGTCCATCTGCTTTCAAAGGTTTAGTAGCAGGTGAATTTATCTGGTTTAGTAGCAGATGAATTTATTTGGTTTGTAAACTATAATTTTGCAATAAACACAAGACAGCTTTCAATATTATCTTCCTATAATCTATAGAAATCTTTTGAAAAGATTCTCTTACAATATCTGACTCTGGGGTCCTGTTAACTTAACTCATTTCAATTCAATGCTATGAAGCGACCAGTGGAAAGGTTGAATGGATTGGTGGGAGTGAGGCTGGAGGCCTTCTTTCCTTATGTCTCTTATTCTGCCGTAATTATTATCATTACTCATTATATCCCCGTACTGACAGGCATCTATTTTAGATATTTTATATATCTTGTCTATTTATATAATTTATTCGTTAATTTATTCCACTTCAATCTACATGCAGGTTCTCAGTTTACAATTCTCAGTCACACCGTTCTCTTGTATTCTAAAAAAGAAGTGCACCATTTTGCTGTACAACTCCTGAAACTGCTCTAATTAAAACATTTAACATCAATAAACCCAGGGCAGCTCTAATAGAGGGGTAATTTTGTTGATTCTGCTATTCTGTCAGCTCACACTTGTAACATTAAACCACAGACAGATCTGAAAACAATGCCAGCCAGCATATTTACCTCTGCTCCCTGGGACTTGTGCAGAGGTAGACGGCTTGTTGGAATCATCCTCTGCTTCCTGAGGTACTTCCTCTGAATCCTAAGACAAATAGAAACGTGTATTTTTAGTTAATGATATTGCATATTTCAGGGCAGACTGCAGCATGGATGCTGCCTCTGCTAGTTAGCTCGCTAGCTAACTTTGTTCTCAACACAGAGGCCTGAGCAGGACAAACTTATTTGCTAAACTATGTAGGCATGGACTTCCACTAATAAAGGAACCTTACCTGTGGTTTCCGCCCATCTCTCCGTTTGTCAAACTCCTCAAAAGTTATCCTCCCCTCCAGGTAGTCTATCAGCTCAGCGCTGAAGGCAGACATGTTTATGCACCGTTCGCTGAAGTTCACAACATGGAGCTGAAGGCGACAATTAAAGACTGAAGCTACACCATTTCAGTCATGAAATGTTTGAAAAGTTTATAAAACCATCATTTATAATTGCAAAAGTAGCTCACTCAAACGCTCCATGAGATGCTAGCTGCACTTCCAGAGCCTACAACAACTTCCGGGTTCACGTCAACAGCTGAGCAGCTCCTCACAGAAACTGCTCCGCCGCCATCTTGTGGTGAAAGAGAGGAAGTACAGTTCCTCCGCATCACGGCGTCGACCGTTTACGCCATCCATTAAGCAATTAAATCTTTTTAATATGAAATAACCAGAAATAAGACCGTAAAATAAAATATATGAACCTTTATATTTAGTCTTTTTTTCAAAATGAAACGGTTTATTTCGTTTTGAATCATTATTCACAAGATATTAATGTGAATACTCTTCCATCTGAAAACTGTTAACCAAACAGGATTACAGATTTCAGTTAATTTGTGTGTCTGTTTGAACGTGCTTGTAATCTGTCATATATGATATTATTGTTTGTTTTACAAGAAACTAATTGAATTATACGATTTTCTTCTCTGATATGATGTGTTAAATTTCATCAATGTTTAGGTGTTTATGTTATTTTGTTAGCTGCCCGCATTTTTAAATTTCCTCAGGAATATTGTTTGGAATTGGGAAATTTCTGTAATCCCACTCTTCAACTCATATGGTATAGTTTGTATAGAATTTTAGGTTTGTTATTATTTTTTAAAAATAAACAATGTTTATCATCTACATCTTTTAAGTGATTATGCTGGCTTACAAACAAGTTATTTATTGCAAAAATGTAACCTTTATGAATTAATGCCTTATTTATGCTTAATGTTGTGTCAACTCATACTGAGTTTTATAAAATACTATTTTGTTTCCTTTGTTTCAGGCTGGTGCCCTCCAGACAGGAGTGTTAAGAAAGCACATGCATGTTTTCCAATTTGCGTTCATAACTTCTGCATAGAATATCGCTACGTCCAGTGCACTGCTAATGTTAACATTCAGTGTTCTTTGTAGACGATATATTTCTGAAAAATACATTGTCTAAAAGAAGAAGAAAATGTTTTAGTGTAAATTGTGTAAAATATGTGAAATCTAAGCTTTACATCACAGGAGGGAAATTGGGATAAGGGGCCTTCCTACCCACTTTATGCAGTTCATTAGTCAATTTCAAATATAAAAAAGCCAAATATATTAAAACATGGTGATCTCTGCCATTCAAAATGAATTATTTCTAATCATGTGCACATTTAATTGGTGATAATTGTTCCTGTACACTCCTTATGCATTACCAAATGCAAAACATAAATGTTCTATTGTAATATACTTCAATGTCAGCAATAGCTTTGTTTCTTGTATTGTAAAAGTAGATGAAGATAGCTTCAGTCAGAGTTTGTATTTGAGTGTTATGTATAAATACTGGTAATATAATCTATAATGAGGCCTATTATGTTTGTTACTTTAGTTCAAATATGAGTGACTGTTATTAAGATAAGTTACCTAAAGTTTGAAACGGAGTGCAGAACATTGTGGCCTTCATGGTAACCAAAGTTTCCTATCCCTGTTGAACATAAAAGCACTAATGACTTATTATTTTAAAAGAGGAAACTATTGCAGATGCCCCCTCATTAGTCAAACTTAAAAAGGGCCAGGGTGGGTTGACTGATATTATTCATAGAAAGACAACATTTATCCACCAAGTGCACCATTGTTTATCAGTTTTAAGTTCACTAAGTAGATCAGGAGATGAATGCATTTATCATTTAGCCAATAAAGTGTCTTCAAAGTAACGAGACATATAAAATAACAGGTTCTATGAATCCAAGTTAATGTTGTCTAGTGGCCATTTTCACTGACAAAAGCTATAAAAATATCTCTTAGAAAGACAAATAATGTGATATATTTACAAGCATATTGAAGCCATTTTACATTTGGATGAAGAGAAGCGTGACCTAAAGATGTAGAAGATTATAAGGATATAACACAAATGGGATAATACATAAAGGCAAAGTGTACAACAATTTAATGGCAGGAAAATACAACAAAATACTGGCTCTACTGTGAGGTAAACTAGAGATGACAGAGTAAGTGAAGGCAGTTGTGTAAATTTACAAAATATTGAAAGGATGGGCAAAGGTGACATTAGAAAAGAGAGTTGTGGAAGACTGTAACAGATGATTGAATCTTTATTTCCTCACTTGTGTGTTAAGCCTGACCTACATGCTGTACTTCTTCTGCTTCCTGGTGCTGCTGGCTTTCAGGACAACCTTAAACATCTTCCTGCACCTCTGGCTCTCACTGCATTTATCTTGCCCTGCCTTTACTCTACTCCTGGTCAAAAACAGACAGAACAAAGGAGTCAAGTCAACATAACTGCGTGCTTTATTGATATACAGTAAAGCATTTTATAATACAGTAGTAAGGCATATATTTGGTGGAATCTGATATGTTGTGAAGTATTGACGCATTATTGGAAAATGATGAGTGAATTAAACAATTATTAGAAATGAAAACAAAAGAAAAATCAATTAAATTCAGTGTCTGGATCAAAATAAAACCCTTTTGGCTCATGCTGAGAGAATATGACGCCAAAGAACACGCACACAGAGTGGTTACACGTTAAATAAAGACGGCGCTCATGTTGTCACACATGCTAATATTGTAACACCTCACACAGCACAAAACAATAAAAGCCTTTTAAACTGAAGACCAATTGTAACACTCGGCTAGAATAAACGCTTCCTCCACACAGAAAACAAATATCGAGTCAGTTCCAGGTTTGACAGTAGTGCACACAGAGTCTGAAGTCTGAACATTCAGATCGGAGGCTCCTACAGTGCAGAAGAACATGTTCAGAGTGGTGAAACAATCTGCTGAAGCCGTGGGACTGAGTACAGTAGAGAAAACTGCCTCCGGATCATTCATACGAGGTAGAGCTTTGACGTTACCGGGCCTCAGAGAACTCAAATGTTTCTCTGTTAAAATCAAACAGAAGACGTCATCAAAAATAATCTCATCTAGCAGCCTCGTAACACTGTAGTGCTCAGATTCAATTGAAGTCACATTCTTTAGAGTTCCTCTTACAGTACTGCTAATGTGGACCAACTTAACGTATACACTCAGCACAGTGCGCCGTGTTCTCGACAGGCCTGAGAAAAGACACAAGAGAGCTCCACAGACTTAACAATGTGAAATAAATCCTTACTCAACATGTAACAGTGCAATGATAAGGACAGTTTATCGCTTTATTGTGTCTTTCTGGCCTGATGCAGAACTTGAGACAAAATGGAAAAACCTGAAAAAGCTGAACTACTGGGTGCCAACAGCTATGTCTGACATGTTGGAAATAAAAACTGCTCTATGTTATGGTGTTAATTTGAATCTAACTTTCTGATTGGATAAATCATGCTTTTGTTTTGCAAGAAAAGGACTAGTCTATTGTTGGTAAAAAGAACTTCGTACAAATTAAAGACTAAAGAACTGCTGAAAGGTAATAAAGGATTATTTTTACTCCAGTGTTTAACCTTTTCACTATTGGTGTATTGGGTGTGTTTAAAGGTGGCAAAAACTCCAAACCATCAATAAATACAGCATAAATATGGCAGCACTTCAAACTGGTGCCTCTCTTTATTAAACTTTTATCTGGACTTAAATCATTACATCTTATTTTACCCTCAGATTTACCCATGACCACATCTTTACAAACAGGACTCAGGAAAAATATATTACTTATTGTATTCAGTATTCTCAGGAGAGTACTTTTAAATATGAAGGGGTGATAAAACACACTGAAACTTTTAAGGGAGCACTGTCATGCCAGTAGAAACTGACGTATTTTCCTTCTATCACTCCAGAGGGCGCTGTTTCAAAGCTGTGGTAAAAGGACACTGATTTTGTCTGAGTGATGTCATCACCATTTATCTGAGCTGGGGTTTTTGTAAAAGTTAAAAAATGTAGAAAAAGAAGTCTGTGGAAGTGTACAAGAGTATCATACAAGTTAGATTTGGGTGTTAAGAAAGTCAAAAAGGAGTCTATTTAAACAAGAAAAAGTGTTGCATTATGGGAAACGTAGGATCCAGTGTTTTCACTGTAAATACTAAGGACAAAAATCTATCACTTCTGCCTTTTGTCTTCAGCTTTAATCTTCGTTTTGTTACAATTAATCATATTTTACTCACATATTTACTTATTATTGTTGGGATTTTTATCTAATAGTTCAAATATTGACAAAGTAGATTCTGTATCTGTTTTGACCTTGCTAACTCTCAGTTCTGCACTGAGCTGATTGCAGCAACTGTTAATAGAGCGGTGCAGGGACGAGTCCAAAACACAGGAGGGAGTTAGCATTTTACATAAATATCTGACAGAAGGTTCACAAAGAACACACACAAGGTTTCAATGTTTAATCTGAAAAAACAGAATGCATCTGATTTTTCCTGCTTTGGAATTTAGAAGCGCTGTGTTTTTGAAATGTCTGCTGCTAAAGAACTGCCTTTAAGGACTACAAAATGACCCTGCTGTAAGTGTTTCTGATCATTTTTCAATAAACAATTATTCATACTCTGGCAATATTGTAGCAGCTTCTAAATCAAACCACTATGTTGGAGTTCCACAGTGGCTAAAAAACAGCTTTTAACTCTGAAAGCTGAAAAGCAGATTTGATCATTTAGAAAGTCATAAGGATATTAAAAAAGTTTAAGTGTAATGATTTTTATTTGCTACAGTGCTTATTATCAGCAATGATCCAAAACACAGTGATTAACCACACTGGCTTTTAGTTAAAGGGACCAGTGTGATGCTAACTTAAGCGTTGACCTTTGAAAACACGTCACTCCTGCTCCGCTCTATGAACACAGCTCACTGTGCTGAAAACGAAGGTTTCAAACTGTTGCTGCAGAGACACTGCTGATCGAACGGATGGACAAACGAATTGATGGACGGATGAATAATGATATTCAAATGTGTCAGCCGAAGCTGATCAAATAAAAAAGCTGTGATGTAATGTGGATTTTAGGCACCACCACACACACATACACTCACACACACACTCACACACACACACACACACAACGTACTGTAAAGATCCAGGATGCCTGCATTACCTTGACAGTAGTGTACGCTGTTATAGAAAGACATTTTCCTCTTAGAAAGCACCCTTATGATTACAATCATTCTTTTTTGATACAAATGTCTGAAATGCTTTTGCTGCTTCCCCGATTACAAAGAGATGGCAAATATTCAACCACACTGAACACACTTGTTTGTCTTTCACAGCCCCCTCCCCCCCTCCCAACCCATTTCTCGTTTTATACAATTGCATAGAAGTTTAAAAATCAGCCTCTGTTAATAATAAAACAACTTCAGGACGTTTTAAGAAACTACTCAAATCTACAAGTTATAATGTTTTTCTTTTGTTTTCTTTAACGCGTCGTTGCTGCAATCCTTCACAAAAATAGACGTTATATATATTCTCTTTGTAAACTGTGTTTCCGATCCAGTTGTTTTGACTAGAAAAGCATGCGACAGGTAGGGAGGAGGGAGAGGAGGGGACAGAAAGGAGAGGAAGGGGAGACTGAGGGTCGATGTGGGGAGGTGGGATCAGAAGGGCAGGGCCTCGTGCTGTTCGGCGCTCTGCTCGTCTGTCATCACGTTGACCAGTGACTCCATGGCGCGGCCCAGATCATCGGCCATGTGGAACAAACTGCCAATACTGGGACCTGAAGACAAAGAGCAAAAGAGAGAAGCTCAGAATAAACACAGAGATGGAGAAACAGATCGAGCTGCATGTTTGTTACTAACACACAGACACACAAAGCCTACCGCCAGGCTTCCAGCTTTGATCACAGCTATGGGCTTTGAACTGTTTCACGAAAGCATGGTGGCATAAAGTGAAAACAAATATTCAAATCATGACATATCAAAATTAATGTGTTAATTAAAATTAAAATCAACGATCAAAGATGTCTAAAGATTCATATTTAAAAGAGTACCAAAACTTAAATAAGTTTGAGCTACACGAAGGGAGTGAGCATCGACTAAATTCAATAAAAAAGTTAACTACATTTTTATTGTCATTTCTTTAAATGTGCAGACGTTTGACAGCCAGACTGTCCGAGGAAAAAGGGTATCTTTAGAGTTAAATACAATACATAATCATGATGTGTCAATGACTTACAGTATGTTCTTATTGTGTTGATTTCCATATAATTAGATTTTTACTGGTCTTGTTTAAACCTGATAAATGTGTTGTTGTAACAGAGTATAACACAAGATGAGATAGAACACGTGAAAAGAAGGGTAACTGATGATGATCATATTTCTTTTAACACTCTCTGTTTTGGCATTTTTGGCCATACAGTAAGAGGTCCAAAGTACTCCTGAATCAGCCTCTCTTTCTTCACGTAATAAAATATTGAATTAGTCAATTCAGTGCAGCAAAAAATGTCAAGAGTAGAGAAGATTTAATTGCACATACTCTTATAAAAAGGGTAAGATGGATGAGAGTTAGAGTAATAACAGCGTGAGTTTAGGGGTGAGCTTGTTTCCACTTCATCAAACCACCCAACCAAAACCTGGCACTGATTTATGTTTGCTCCCTCAAAATAACAACCCCCTGATTGACCCAATCTATCACACAACTCGAAGCTAACTGTCAAACTTTAGTCAAACTCAGAGTGGAAATCGCATGTTTAATCTATCAAACTCTTATTCTGAGTAAACGAGAAACAAAAAATCAATCATCCCGACTCTCTTTATGGACAAAATCGGTGCCTAAGTGGTCTAGCTGGGTTCAGCAAACCCTGTTCTTACTTAAATGTACCCTGACTTGTTGCTGAACTCCACTCTTCAGATGTTATGTTGGTAAAAGAGGATCAGTGCAGTCTGACATTTGGTACGTTGACGCACTTGTGACATTGGAAACAGATAATAGTGTGTAATGTACTGAATCAGACTTAAATGGACAAGTTGTTGGAAAGGCACCAAAAGAAATATCCACATATCAGTGAGAATTAACATTCATAATTTCACTTTAACTCCAATAAAACACTAAAAGTGCATTTCATGTTCAATTTAATGCTTGTGAGAAACTATAAAAGCTTTTTAAGGCTGCTGCCAAACAGCTAAGATAGCTTCAACTCTAAGTAAATGAGATTAAAAAGGTTCATTACATTGTTTTTAACATTATCAACATTCTTATCAAAGCCCGCATGCACACAGAGCTGCATCATGTGCACTTAATGCTTATTGCAGACTACAGCGTGAGGACACAGGCTCTACAGCGACAAACAAAGCCTCAGTGTGACAGAGGACAGGAAAGGAAAGGAAATTAAAGGCAGGGGAAAAGGAAGAGGGACAGATATTAGTTGTTTTCTTTCTGCATCAGCGTGCCATGACGGCTGCACTTCCATAATGCTCCTCCGGCCTCTTGATCAAACTAATTATGAAATCTCTCTCAAGACCTTAAGTGGCACAAACATGGCCTTCACATGCAGGGGGTGGGGTGAGAGAAAGTTGAGCCACTAACCTCTCATGGGTGTCCCCTTCTCCCTCCTGGCTCACGGAGAACAGAAGAATGAGAAAGAATAGGAGGAAAGAAAAGATGAAAATGATCAGTTTTGTTGAAAAAAGGAGGAAAAGAAAGATGTTTAAAGGAAAAACACATTTTATCTTAAAGCTTAAAGCTGTCAAAAAGTTCCTGCAGAGTACTTAATTTGAGGAAAATAAAAATAGCATCTTTATTCTTCCCCCCGGGTGTGAAACCATCATTTTTCCACAGTCGGAGGAAGTGTGTATTCTGCTCATTTTCAGTTCTAAAATCCCCAGGCGTGCCTCCTGCTGAGATGCTGACGGCGCTGTCAGCCGAGGCATCAATCCCAGGGGATGTTTGTAAAGTCCTCACCGTCTGCTCCCGAAGAGCTTCGGCTGACTTCATGGACGGTCATCAACCCGAGCAGCTGACAGACGGGAGTCACGCAGATCTGACTCACTGCGAGAGCCGCGTCACACTGCCCTCCGTCTTTATCTGCCCGCTCACTCCAGATCACACATGAGCTTTGTGGTCATTTTGAGTTTATCTGTCTCATGAAGATGCAGCTTCAAGACAACAACATAGACCTTTTGGACAAATAATCAGAAAACTGTGAGAGCTAGACTGACACTCAAATAATTCTCTTTTACGATACGACCCTTCATTTAAAACTCTGTTTTGTCTTGAATGCTTTGAATCTCTACAAATCATGATATTTCTGGAGTGTGTCTTTGTGTCTTAATCATCTCCAAAAGCTGTTTCAGTGTTTGTTTGAGGGTGGCTGCAGAAAATCCAGCAGTGACATGATGTGGAAATTACAGCCTGGTTCAACAAGTGGCTTCAGTCTAAAGGCTCTCACAGTTTAACTCAACTAAAGGTTCACAGTTTTGGACAGTTAGGACATGATTGGCATGGCTATTTGTTGGAAAGCCTTAGCATGGACTCTCAGTCAGTGGGCAGGTTGATCCAAAGTTGGAGTGAGAGGGCATTTAGACAACTTAGTTAGACGTTAGAAGTTAGACAACTTCATACGCCTATTATTAAATTTGTTTTGGCTCAATGTAGATGAGATACAGAGCGTTTCAGGGTGAATTGCTGACGTTCACAGCATGCGCAGTACTCTTTCACAAAAAGGCTGCACATGTATACCAGGAACAACAACAGCTTCAGCTGTCTGACAAGTAACGTGTGTGCTGCTTAACGTGTTCAGTTTGTTATCCTGACAAAACTATCCAGACAGATTTGTTGTCCAGACAAGAAACTCCTGCGTCAGTGTGCATCCACTCTACCCTGTTGCTTGTGAAAAGTTTTTTTCTTTGTACGTGTATTGTAACAGTGCTGTTTCTCTGCAAACCGACATCGCCATCTACTGGACTGGCATGCAAACTACAGCGTTTTCATTTGTTTCTTCATCTCCGTCTGGACGCAGATCGAGTTTGAATCCCCAATGGAAAAACTTTTGCGTTTCAGGTGACAGTGTCTCCATGTAAAAAGGGCCATATACTACAAATCCCACAATGCACTGCAACAGCTGCCATGCAGGTCCCTCCTTTCATTGCTTTTAAAATCACTCTGATCAGTGTTAAGCAGATGAATGCATTAGTCACTGCTTTAACGGAGACTTCTGAGCTAATCTGAAAATAAACATGCTTTTTGAAGTTTACATTTCTGATTTAAAAACTGTCTGTTTTAAATTATTCTATAAGTGTTGAACCTATCTGACCTGCATCTTAGACCAAGCTTTAAATTCTGGCCCCCTCTGTGATTGAGTTTATAGTATGGCCATGTCCACTGATTGGTTCCAAAAGCATCCCAAAGGCTCTATCGATTATCAAATGGCCGATTATCGTCCCTTCTTTGGCCAGTTCTTTCTAACTGTGATGTCTGTGACACATGCTAAACAATATTATTCCAATTTTCCATTAATAAACCCAATGCTAAATATAGCGCTTGTATTTAAATGAGATAAAAATGTGTTTCCTCTCATAACAAAAGTCTCTAGCATAAGAATGTTGTTGACAAAAGCCACATCTTGACTTTGATTTATAGGTGAGGAAGAAGTGACAATGACAAACTATTTTCAATTTAAAGTGCTGTGAGCAAAAACAGCTGAATCTGGGCTTGTTTATGAGCTGCTGAAACACATTCATATATTACAAAAAAGACATATGCCAAAGCAAAACTTGGTGCTGGTGGTCAGGGGCCCAAAACTTTACATTTTAAGTCCAGTTTGATTTATGTGCCTGTTAACGTTCTTTCTATTTTGTTTTACTTTACAGAACACTTGGTTATCTAGTTAAAAACACAACATTCTTTCAGATTTCCTGATGGCCTGTAGACTGAAAGTTTCTGATGTCTTCCAGTATTATCTTTCCTCGTTGAGCCTGGCGCTGTGTTTCTATCAAAAACTCAGCACAGAAACAGAGTGAATACTGAACCGCACACCTGTTTTCAGGCTGTAGGCCACAGCTTCCAATAATGTCTATGATCTTTATCTTTCTGCTAATTAGCTGTGTGACTTTTTTAATGAGGTCAAAAACACAAACTGTTTTGTATTTCCTTTTTGCTGAACGCCTGCAGAAAAGCTTCACTTAAAAGGATTCACTAATAAACAACTTTCTATCCTTCCGGGGCAAAACACGACAGCAATTATTGGATTATATCTGATCAGTTCCACCTCCAGAGACTTATTGTAGTGCGTCAGATCACATTTTGATTGTGCAGCTTTTAAGGAGGTTTGTGATGAAAGGAGTTTGTGTCGTACCCTGGCTGTGAGGGAAGGAGTTGTTGAGCTGCTCCATGACTTCCTCCAGCCCTGAAGCATCTTGGGAAGGACTGGACAGCTCGTCGTCACCTGAGAGAGGAGGGACATGAAGACTTTCTAATTGCTTTTAAGGATCCAAGTGAAACACAAAAGTTAAAACAAAGTGTGTGATCAGGTGTCGCTGCCTGTAAAAAAGAATCATGATTGACAAACAGAAATAAAGTAGGGACATTTTTTTATCATGTCTCTCACAAAAAGTCATACTGATAGATGATTAAAACCAAATGCTGAGAAAGGAGTCTAAATGACAGGACAATTGTTTAATCAAATTTGAGGAATTTACTTTTTTAACCTTTTTTCATGACGATTTTTTTAAAAGACCACTTGTCAAGTGGTTCTGCCTCTTTTTTCAGCACTTTCATTTATTTCCCAAACTACTTGACTATTTCTTTAAGATTTCAACTGTTCCCTCAATATTTTTACCTTTTTTAATTTAAATTTTGTTCCTGAATATGGAGAGTTTTAACCTGTCTTCCACCCTCATCCTTCTTAGCACTATGACTTTTACTTTCTATGTTGTTTGGACTTCCCTCTTAACATTTTGTTACTCTTCCCTTAAAATTTAGAATATTTGCTTCTCTTGTTTTCAGTTTTTTCTTTTTTTTGCTCAATACTTGGAGAAATGTTCTCAACGTTTTAACTGATTTCTTTACATTTCCCCATAATCCTTGACATTGTCGTTTTTTTTCTCTCGAGCTTTTGTTTATTCAACCGCAACATTATGATTCTGTTATTGAACATGTTGAATTATTTTTAACATTTCATCTTCTTCCATGACATTTAGATTTTCTTAAATTGTAACATTTCAACTCTTTTGTCATAAATTCTAAAGCTGTGTTCACAACAAACAATTAGCTGCCTGCGGGCCACATGTGGATTTCAGTTTGTCCCAGTGTGGATGACGTGAAATTCACAGCCAAAATTGACATAAGAGATTTCACCTGAACCCAACAGCCAATCAGCATAGAGACTGAACGGTGCGAGGATGACACTGCAGACAGAGGAGGAGGTAAACATCACTGCTTTAGTGTTCACAGACTGATCCGCAGACAAGGGAGTTTTGTGTGTCTGTTAAGTTTAGCTCGTATTTATATATATAAGAACTACCAGAGCAGAGAAGAAATAGACAGGAGAGAGGGGAGGGGTGGCTGGTACCAGAAAAAGGCACAGCAGCAAGGCTATCCTCTCTTCAGGGACACTTAGCTTCTTGTTTTTCGATAACATGAGGACAACAGCGATTGCAGAGACAGCCAGAATGACTTATCATGGATCGAGAAGGCGATGGCTAGTAGACAGGCCATGAAATTTGTAACATAGTTGTAGTCGCACAAAGACGGGAACATTTTTTTGCGTTTGGTGTTAACAGCTTTCCTTCACATTTCAGCTTTTTGCACATCTACTTTTAAACCTTTCTTCTTTTTCAAAGTACACAAAATCATCTTCCATTCCTCAGTTTGACCCCAAAGCTCTTCTACAATTCAAATCCTCAATACTTTAAACCAGAAGGATGCAAATGAAAGGATATGAGTGCCAGCGTGAGTCTGTCTGAGTGTGTCTGTTACCCATTGTATCAGTAGTCTGGCTGGCGGCCACGCGGAGCTGAGGGAGGGAGGTGTCGGAGCGCTGAGACGAGGTGGAGGGAGATGACAGAGCTGTGCCGTTCACCTTGGAATCCGTCTGACACGCACACACACAAAAACACACGCACAAATTAGACACACAATAAATTGGCAGCAGTGGCGCACAGCTTAATTAGAGGAGTCAGAAGGGAAGTGAAGTGTGTGTGTGTGACCGAGGAGTTGGCGTGCTCCTTTGTGTCGGCCGCTCTGGCAGTCAGACTGAAGAGGAAGCTGTGAGTAAAAACTTCACACCAACTTTGTCTTGTTGACTGCAGCGAGTCGTCTGCTGGAGGATACGGCAGACAGGACTCACTGTCTCGCTCAGGGGACGTTTCAGAGTTTATGTTCTGAAGAGAGCTGCAGGTTGTACACGTTTGGAGAGTCTGCCGTGGGATTCAACGTAGCTTTTCACAGCTTTTACACTAACAGACTGGCCTTGTTTGCTCATGAATTCACATATAGTTCTGGTGTTAAAAATTGTTTGGGTTGGTTGTCTTGTTTGGAGGTTTGTATATAATCTGTGAATTTATAGTGTTCAATTCAGAAAAAGGCAACACTAACATCATAATCATTGAAAAGACACATGACTCAGGATTTGTGGGTTTGATAACGTTTTTGAAAATGAAGCTGTGTTCAATGGTCACAATGATAACACAATGGCACATCGAGAATTAAAAGAAGATAACTAGAGTCTGAGCATCCCTCAAACTGGAATGTGATTTTGGAAAATACATGTAGCACAAAACTGAGAGTTATGAGTTCTGAATTTCCTTTTCACAAGATGCTAAAATATCTATTCAACGGCAGTGGATTAGTTTCAGGATAATCAAAGGGAATACAGAACAATCACATTCACTCTGATCAGATGGAAATCTCTAAATATTTTACCCTACTGGAGAAAAAAAGAGAAAGCAAGTAAAAACAAAAATGACCGGTTTTATTTGTTTCTTACTTGTCCAACCAGAGGATAGCAGACATCACCTACAAGCATGAACTGCACTGCATTACTGCACGGACCAATGTTACTTCTATTAATGATTCTGATATGAACAGGGCAGCTTGCAGTGACATTAAAACTCCAAATAAAAAAGCATCTCAGTATCTACATTCACTGACTGAAGGATCACCGACCAGTGAATTGGTCAGAAAGCATCCCACTTAATGCTCCTCGACAAAACACTAACACAGCAAGAGAAACAAAGAGAGTAAGAGAAAACTGGCACATGCTGCTTTTAAAGAGAAGACAATGAAAATAAGTCTTTAACTGAGAAGATTCAGATTTTCATCCATCCATTTTCTCTCCCAGTTTAAACTAGAACGCTTCATGTTTCCATACACTGAGTTTTTACACAAAAATAATCAAGTACACTGCAGTACAGTCAATTTTATGGCTAAAGGGAGAAACAGCAAAAAACACATATTAAGATGAAGCAGCCCCATTCAATTAGCGGCCCGCGGGCCACATGCGGCCCAAAAGCAACCCTCTAGTGGCCTGAAATCAACGTGATTGGGACTGAGGTCCGGCGAGATAAACAGAAAAACTTTACAAACACTGACAAGGTCCTACAAAAATTCAAACATTATTACAGACATTGAATGCAACACGTTCTGAAAGGTTGCTGTTAAGAAAAGTACTTTAAATGCACTTTTAATAGATTGTGTTTTTAAGCTGCACTATTTTTGATGTTCAAACGCACCTTAGCATGTGCTTGTACCTACCTGACAAAATGTGTTGAAGTTACCTGTTTGAAGTTAAGATTTAAATAAGCAGTATTTCAGCAGAAGTTTAGTTTAAATACTGCTCTTTTTTTTGATTTTATGCCCTTTTGCATGTGACAATAAATGAATAAACATCCAGTTTGTTTGTTATCTATTTGTGATTCTTTTAAGTGGTAAACTTTGCTCACTGTCTGTCAAAAAAGTCCGGTCCAGCTCGTGTCCTAAGTCTGAAAATCTGGCCCGACTGAATTTCTAGTTGAATAGCCCTGTGATAGAGGCTGTTGTTGTCTACCTGCTCCAGCAGCTGTCTCAGCCTGTGCAGTTGTGATTCCAGCTGTTTGTTGTGGTCCTCCAGTATCTGCATACGGGCCTCCAGCCTTCCTTTGTGCTGCCGCAGCAGTTTGGCCTCAGCAATGAGCTCGGCGTCGCGCGCGCTCTGTGGCGACACTGGGAGCATCTCCGGGGGCGACGGCAGCGGGGACAGGCCCTTCCTGTCATGGGCCTTCTTTAGACGGTCGTACTCGGACTGCAGCTTCCTGTGGTGAGTAGAAAGCAGAGGAGGAATAAGTCCAAAGCTGTGAGCGCTGATGTGAAATATCAAAGAGCCAGTGCTTACAGAGAGGGTGACCTTCTGTTTTATTAATTATGGAGGGGAAGCTGGGTCACCGCAGCAACAGAGCGTGGGATAAAAATAAAACATGACAGTAAACATCCATCAGTTACAGACGTTGCTCACGCAGGGGGCAGCCTCATTTTTTCCCCCATCTCTCCCGCTAGTGAAAAACACAATCCCCTTGATGATCTGAACAAAAGAGGAACATGACAGATGGACTTTGTTTGCTGAAAATGTCAAATGTTTGCACATCACAGCTTAAGTCTCTCCTGATTTATTTTTAAAGATTTGTTTTATTTTACGCCTGATGTAATACGAGGACAAAAGGATGACACTGCTTCTTGGCAGCCCTTGCAAGGCTCAAATATATTTATAATTAACCAAAGCAAAATTTAGACACTGGTTTAGCTCATGAGTAATACAGTCATTCTCACGTATCCCTTGAAGCAGGGGCACTAGATTTGACCCCCCACCCTCAAGCAGCTGACCCCATGTCATCCCTCATTCCCTCATGTTTGCTTACAACTCTACTCACTGCCCAACGCTTTGACCAAAGGCATGAAAAGGACTCCATAACAATCAGAGTATCGTAATAGCAGACATCGCTTCATGAGCAAGCTATCATCATGAGCAGGCTATCTGAGATCCTCAGCCTCAGCATCCGTCTGCACCCCATCATCACTCTACTCAGGGATGCCGCTTGAGTACCCATCCCCAGAAGCCTCATTCCTTTCATATTAATATCACGAACACAGCCAAAAAGTTATATTAAAGATAGCAGTAAGATTTCAAGCTTATCCACATCGTCATAGAAAACCTTGTCCTCCCTTACACCGCTGATACAAACAGGTTCCCTGCTGATATCTGAAATTATTACACCTTTTTTCATCTCCTCATCTTCTTCTGTAATCTATGCATCTACTCAAACTTGGGGTATTTATTTATTACTTCATTAGTATCATTTATTTAACTGTATCTGCCCTCTGTTAACACAGATCTAAATAATTATTGTAATTTCTCCACCTCTGCGTTGTCTCATCCAGTCTTGTGTGTCCAGTCATACACAGTCTGCCTTGTCCTGTTTGTTTTTTTAAAACATGTCTTTATGCATCCACTGGTATTTTTTATGTATTCTGGCTCTTAGATTCTGTAAATTACTTGTAAACACAAATAAAATGTAGGGATGCATGATGTTATTGGACCAATGTTGCTATTGGCAGATACGAAAATCTTTGCTGATATTTAAAGCCAAAATTTTCACCATAAAAATAGCCTTAAATATCCCATTATTGTCTGTAACAACTGCAAAACATATAGTATAGTACCATGATGTTTATGTCATCATCACTCAACGTCCATTTTTATAAATCAAAGGCGTAATTTATTAAAGAATAAAATCTTGTTTTTCATGCTTCACGTCTGTTTCTGCATCTATGAAAGGAATTGGTAAATTTTAGTGAATAGAGACTTGGTGCTCTGGACCCAAAATATCAGTATCAGCATAACCACAGCAAGTGCTCCATTTCAATAGACATACAATACATAACACATGTTGTGTGGCCTAAACTAGGGTCATCATTATAACAATATATCAAATAAACAATATCCAGAGGGTCAATGTTTTGTGATCTCTATGGAACATTTATCATACTTTTGAAAGATAGTGTGGTAACAAGTTATCGATGAGGACAATTTTTACCACAGGGAGCGTTTTGCATTGAATTAAGTTATACTAATAGCATCATATTGCACTGCATCTGAGGTCTTTGTTTTTATCTGCATTTTACTGTGCATGTGTTGTATAACACTTTATTGCTTTATTATACGAGGTGCTGAATTTGACTGCATTGTTTCATACTGTTTTCAAGGTACCGAGTGCTATCATGCCTTATATTCTACTTGATTGCATATTTAAAGCATGCTATACTATCATATATCATATACTACTGTATTATACTGTATTATAGTACATTGCACAGTGTCGTACTGTGCTGCATGGTGGTAATAGTTTGCTGTGATCTTAAATCAAATTTGAGGCTTTCTGAAGGAAATTAAAAGCCAGTGTTGCACCTGTTGCATCAGTAATGTCCAGCTTCATGTTATGATGTAACTCAGTAATTTTAGTTCTTGGAAAGCAAAATGAAACTCTTATGTCTCCCCTAAATCTTGCAAAATGCCTTCAAATAATTCTCTATTCTTGTGTAATTCCACTAAATGAAATGATTTTCTGAAATACCACGTTAATGAAATGTAGCTGATGTAGCTGCTTAAATTTTATGTCACTCTTTGATTACAAAATTGAGTTTTAAGGGAAGTTAGCAGTCTTACATGAGAAAAAATATACTTTAAGTCATCTCAGAGATATGCCAAAACCCTAAAATCATGTTGTTTACAATCCAAACACATCATATTGTGTTCAAATGTATTTACTGTGTTGTGTCTGAATCTCGCGCTTATGTAAGCACACTGAACAAAGTAATTTCAAGTAGTAGTTTTAATTTAAAATTAGTTTTTTTAAGATAAAGTAGAGAGGGAAAGATTGACTTAGCACATTTATGTATTTCTTTTAAAAACAGTTAAATAAGCTGTGATTAAGGACACAAACTGACTGGCGCTAAATAAGCCAGTTCTGTTAAATGTCGGGAAATCTAATCCCAACATAGTGAAAGCTGAAACTGTTTCATTAAGAGCAGATTCGGTCAAAGCTCCCCAAGGTTTTTAATAAGATTAATAATAGTTCAATCATAACTCTAAATTCATAATAAAAAATCCATAAAAGAAGATTTTTGCCAATCCTGGAGCCATTAAAGCACTTTTATAATCACTTTTTGAAATTATCGAGCAGTAACGGATGACAAAGGACTGACGGACCTGTTCTCCTGCTCCAGGTCGTTGAGGACCCTCTCCAGCTCCCCCTTCTCCTCCGACTCCATGGAGATGAGGATCTGAGCGGGGCTGCGGGGCTGGCTGAGGGGAGAGCCTTGGTTCAGAGACTGGCAGTAGTGCTGGATCAACATGTGCTCGTCATCGCTGCAGACGCACGTGAACGCACACACACCATTCAACCCCCCACCGGTGACGGGCAGACACATGAGAAAAAAATGAAGAAAAAGAAAAAATCAGCAAAGTGAATGAAACAGCAGCAGTGGAACAGGACTGCACCACAGAAGAAGAGTTTTGAACACCGAGGGGGACAGAGAGAGGAGCAGAGAGACTCTAAGTTTGTGAACTGCTGAAAGTTTTTGATTCTGTTGGATGAACTCCCACCAGTCACTTCTCCGGCTGATGGATTTTAATTTATCAGGTGTTTGGACGCTGCACTCACCGCATGCTAACAGCTGCTTTAAAAAACCCTGAACTGCCTTTAAGATGCCTGCCTACATGAAAGTAAAACTCATTATGAGTGGAGCGAGCGTGGATCCGTCTGCTCTGCTTTAAAATAGCCTCTAGATGCTTCAGCTCCTCGCTGGTGCTTCACTAATGTTGACGTGATACACTGGAGTCTCTCTTTTACTTTGCAATTTTAATTACAGACTTCTCTCTGCAGGTCAAGGTCCATGCGAATCCATTACACTTGACAAACTTTCTGCTTGTCGTGCTGCCTCAGAATAATGCGGATGACTTTTAGAATGCACATCGCTACGAATATATAATAAAAATAAAAACAAACAGTCTGATGTGATTTGGTTTGCTGAGTGGGTCAACAAAATGTTGTCTATCTGTGAGTCAAATAACTGATGTCTTTGAAAATAAATGAGAATTTAAATCAGTTTTGTAGACAAATTTGAGCAAATCTGGCAGCTACATATACTGTCATTGTAAAACATCATGAGTTACATCAGTAGATCATTACATCATCACAAAATATGGATATCTTTCACTTGAATTTGAGCAACATGATATGTAGAGGACCAAATTTTCCTTTCTATATTAATCCAAAGAGGGACCTCAACAACTTTTTGATGCATTAAAGACATTAGTAAACATGTATCACAGAATCTTCATGGTGAAGGGATAGCCTTTAAAAGACCTAATCATGTAGTATTCTGGAAATTTGTAGACATTTATAACATTTTGGCCCTTTAGCTTGTGAAATTTGCAAAAAATAAAGCTGGATCACCGAATAGATAAAATAATAATGCACATCTCGGCTCTAGCATATTGAAATAAAGTCAAATGAGCATGTGTTGTTGGCAAAACAAAGTCAAACTGCCTCAAAACTGTTAAACTCCAGGAGAACTTTACCCTGTTTGGCTGTGTCAGCTTTTAATGACAGTAAATAAATAACACAGCACATTTGCATGTTGGAAATATCCTCAAGGCTTCACTTATTTGAACTTGTCTGTCTAATGTTTTGTTATATGACAGCTGTAAGTTAATCTAGTTAAAAAAACAATAGTTAACTTGTGCCTTGAAGTACGATAAAATTTAGAGTTTAAAACATACCTTCAATACCATTTCTTGTCGAAAATTTCAAAGTACCCGTCTACCAGTGCAAACAAAATACTAATATATAAAGTAATAACACAAGCAGGCCACTGAATTATGGGAAAACTCAGAATTGGGATCATTTATTCAAATTAAACATTCCTGATTGAACCACAAACACTTATTACAAATGTTTAGACTGATCAATAAAGAAAATAAAGGAACAAAGTTTTTCATGCATCCTTAAATCTAGATTATCTTATTTTGATTATTTAAAGTCAAAATTGTAGTTAAAATTAAACTCAATAAAACACCCTGTCCTACCTGATGCAAAATATTTTTTTTCCTTAAGTAGCTGCTTTACTGTTATTTTGACACCAAGTAATCTGGGATACAAATTGAGAGAGAATGGGCTGGCAGCACCTCTTTATAACAGCTTTACTTCTTCCAAAGATCATAATCCTGCATCTAAAGAATCTGCTGGTTAACTGTTAAGTACATAAACATTGTGATGAGCTGATTTGATATAAAAGACAATAAGCTATCAGAGGAGGAAGGTTGTGGGTCTGTACTTCACAACTATCACCAAAGGCCGAGAGCTGAACTACTGTGAAAGCTAAAAGAAGTTATTTCTTGAAGAGTGACATTGCTGCATGTGGTGGACTTTGCTGTATTAAATCTGTTGCACAGAAAAACTTTTTCAAACTTTTTACTTCTGAAAATCCAACAAACAGACAAATATATCAGTGTTATTTGTCCCTGGGGAGTTAATAGCAGAGTATATAGAAATATGATGCAATATTCCTTTTTTGACTGTCAAGCTCTGAGGCAATATTGTTTACTGTGTTTGTGAATGGAACAGAACTGACAGCTGTGTTCTGTTCCTCTCTCTGCACAGCTCAATACCTCCTTCATTAAAATAATCATATTACTTGCACTACTTTAAAAATACAACATTCTTAACAAAGTCAAACAGAGGTCCTACATGAGCTTATAGAAATATTGTAACCAGTCTATATGTAAAAACATTTAAACTCACATTTCTGCACATCAGTTTAAACCCCAGTGTAAACACCCAAGTTTAATCCCAGAGGACGACATAAAAACATGAAGAAGAACTGATATCAGCAGGTAATATCAGTTATACACGATGATGCAAACGAGAAGAAAACCCAGAAAACGGAGCACACGTAAACACACTCACTGACACGTTTCACCACCAGCAGATGGAAACAAAGAGGACAGAGCCAGTTCACACACAGCAAGGCCGATCGGTGAGTGAGTTTGGCAGAAAGGAACAAAACAAACAAAAATAAAAAGCGGTTCTCACATGCTTTCATTGGGTGAGATACTGTCATTCAGATAAGAGCCATTACGATTCTCCATTTCTGCTAACCTGCGGAGGGGGAAGAAACAGAGCAGTCAGTCGCAAAAGCAAACGCTTGAGAAGCAGACTCTAGGGGGACATACAGCTGAAAATAAACTCAAATATAAATCAGGTGTGTATTTTTACAGTGTAGATTTACATGAAACACTTCAGAATATCAAATGTACTGACTGAATCTTTTAAAACCTGCTGCTGTCTTAATTGTCTGCAAACAAGAGCATGACTTATTGAGGATCTTGTGAAGCATAAAAGGGATTTTTTTCATGGCACTGTTGGTCCTTCTCATGTTGAAGCCGTTTTATTTAACAGATGAAATGTTTGACACCCACACTGTGCGGCCCTCCTGTTTATCACCTTGACTTTTTATTTTACGGCTGATGCTCCACACGCTGAACCTTCAGTTTCTGGCCTCTTTGTCTAATATAAAACTTGGCTTGCGTTGCCTTGAAAGCTGTCTTATAAAAGCAGCGGCTGGCAGACCTCTAACACATAATGCTGCTATTTGGTTCTCAGTTTTATGTGGCTCACTTGTGTAACTGCCTTTATGACTGATTTACAGTGATTGAATTTCTGCCGGATTAGTCACAAAAACAGCTGTAATACTTTGATATATGCAATGTGGGAGGAGAGAAGTGTGGCATGTTATGACAATGGGTGCCAAAGATGGCAGACTGGCAGACATTTGTTCTTAGTTAATGAGTTTGACAAAATTTTCATACCTCCAAGAGTCAGTGTGTGGCTTTGGTCTGATTCTTAAACAGATCGGTATTAATACCCATGCCTCAGTAAACCCAATAAAGAAAATCAAACCCATCAGAAACAAGACTCTTTGTTTCTATATCATTGTTAAAAAGCCTAAAACCTCTGCTGCCATGAGAAAGGTGTCAGGTGACTGATGATCAGTCCACTGTCCAAACAGCCTACTTCTACGTATCTGATCCTTGAGGAGTGAAACTCTGACTTCCAGGGAGAGCTGGATGATAGAAAATGTTCAAACTTACTGGGGCATGTGAAGAACAAAACTAGTGTTCATCTCAATTGGGCTACAAAATCAATCTTGACTCTAGCTTGAAAATCTGCACATCTGAAATTATCTGTGAAGCTTAAGCCAGAGAACAGGCAGGCTCAGTCCACAAGCCTAGAAACGCACATATCCGTTTCAGCACCGAAAAGAACAAAACAGAAATCATTTAACACAACCTCCAGGCCTAGCTAAGCTTTGCATAAATTATCAAGGGCAGAAATGGTGACACTGGCTCTACCGTGAGATGAAATTTACCATAACAGACATCTCCAATCTCAGCCAATTTCCCCTCAGTTCAGGGTGAACCTTGACGCCACAGCTAATTAGCTTAGCATAAATAGGCAACAGCAGAAACAGCTGCTTTGACTCTTACCAAAGAGGAAAACACTGTCACCAACAGCTCCAAGGCATGATTATTTAAATTGATGCATCCCCTTATTTTAATCCATCCACAATACCATTATTTGGTTTGGGATTATCACGCTAATATCCATTTCAGTATTGATGCCAAGTTAAACCTTCTGGTCTCTAACTACTTCAGGGCCTCAAACAGGAGGCTCGATGATCCTCAAAATAAAGAAATGTTGAGGAATATCCTGAAATATTATGATTTTTCTAGTGTGTAATATTACACTCATAACAGTTGTGGGTGTGGTGAACATGCCCGGTTCAGCTAATCAAAGGTGGCAGGACATAAATGAAGGTCATGACCAGCACATCAGTGTTAATGTTGTAGATTAATAATTCGAATCATTGTGTTTGTCAACAACCCCTTTTTCCCCTGATGAAAGCTAGACTATAACAAATAAACAAGTGTACATTATCAAAAACTAAAACTAAACTAACTAACATTTTCATCCGCAAATAACCAATAGACTAAAATGTTTGACACAGACTTAATCCAGTCAGACCAAATTTCATCATGTAGAAAGCAGGAAGTAGGAATCTACAGCTACTTTGTGTGGAAAGGTTGGATGAGTTAAGGGGGAAATTTAATCACAACTGCCTTAGCTTTGTGGTGGCATGATCAGAGTGTAAAATAATGATTTCAGAAACTAAAGGAAACAAAAAATACCTTCCACATTACACTTTATATTTTAGCTGACTAAATATACATAGATTAAGTTGACTAAAACTAAACTAGATTAAAATTAAAACAATTTAGATGGCTAAATTATGACTAAAACTAAAAGGTATTGTAGGCAAAAGACTAAAACTTAATTTTAAAGTGCTGTCAAAATTAACAATACAGCACATAAGAGAGCACAAGCTTTCTGTCATTTCAAATGAACCTGAATGCTGTTGCTAGTTAGTTTAACATTTGTAGAAGTCGAGGATAAAATCCAATATTGTTTCAGTTAATCCAGCTGATTTAAGAGCCATTTGTCTTCAGTAAGAAGTCTTTAAATCAATTCACTTTGTGTCTCTTAAAACCAAAGTGCCAACTGTTTCCTCTAATGTCTCATCGACTGCTTTTCCAACAAACTTTTATTTCCTGGCTTGAGCTGCACTTCTTGTACCTCTAAAACTGAAATATTATGCATTTGAGAAATGGTGGAACGGATCTTCTGAAAGACAGAAAAAACTCCCTTGTATTATCTTTAAAGGCGGTCGTGTTTGGCCATTAAGACGGGCCTTGTAAACAAACCTCCCGGCTGTGCTCGCTAACAGATCCATCATGATAAAAAAGCTGTGAGTGAAGAGCCAGAGATTTAAATTGCCCCGTCTCTATCTCCCCTAGATCAGCTTCCTGGCAGTTGAAGTGTTTGCCTAAAAAAGCAAAGAGATTTTGGGGCTTTATCAGCTCTCACATAAAAAAAAGAGAAATAA
This sequence comes from Scarus forsteni, assembly GCA_036419115.1. Taxonomy (NCBI): domain Eukaryota; kingdom Metazoa; phylum Chordata; class Actinopteri; order Labriformes; family Labridae; genus Scarus; species Scarus forsteni. The sequence goes on along the minus strand of JAZDUH010000054.1, from coordinate 5,773,723 downwards.
AGCTTGGTGCTTGGCAGCGAGCGATTAAGCAGATGGACTGTGACGGACTGGCATGTGCCCAGGTCGCTGTGTTTGTGCTCGTAAGCCACAGAAACAAGAGATAACCTCGCCGCTCGCTCCGGCTTAATTATGTTACTTCTTCGCCCTACCACCTCTCTTTAATCTGCTGGATGCTATCTGGGGTCCACCACATAAGCATAGGCGTGAGAGGAGCTAAAAGTAGGGAGCGTGAGTCAGCATGTGTGTCCGTCAGTGTGTTTATGTGTGTGTTAGCCCGAGGCGACAGTGAGCGGTGTCAAACACTCTCTGGCAGGGATCAAAGCGTCGGCTTGTGGCTCAGGCCGCACACCGACTCCACTGAGGGGTGCCAACAGTGTCCGTCTGACTGATCCGATGGCCGATTGATCGACTGACTGGTGGTTTGATTGATTTGACTGCTTCTTGTCCCTCAGCGGTGGGTATTTCTGGGAAGCGGTTAGGATCACTGCAAACGCGAAAAGATCACTGAAATGTTTGGTGAATAGGCTCTGATTGGCTCAGCGTGGCACCACAACAATATTGAGAATTATTTCATGCCCAATGAGTCCAGTATTGATGCCTGAGGACTCTGATGTTAGCATTTTGACTGCAGAGCGCTTATTCACCAAAAACATCAATGCATCACTTCATCATGAGTACAAATTGAGAGTCTAGTGTATGCAGAGGGATATCTTGACATTTTTGTCATCTTTAGTGAAAGCTCCTGTCGCGAGAAAATGACAAACGCCTCTATTAAGACAATTTCTTAGTAGTTTGTCAAGGTATCCCATTATTCATGTTTTCAATATCAACATGCACAAAATGCTTTAAAGGCACTGACATACACAGCCGGATAATTGGATTGAGTTCGGCATTAAAGGTACAGGACACCAAAACTGCACCTCGTTTGAGTTTTTGAACATCTGTCTTTAAGTTCTTTCAAAGTTAAGTTTTATTTCCTGGGTCTTTAAACGTTTAGTCACGATAAAGAGGGCTGATCTAGTAAACACAGTTACATAATCTACTGTGTGATTAGACAGATCATTAGATACTTTATTCATCCCCTTCAGAAAGTTGATTAATTGTTCAAGATTCCATTTCCGTATGAGCAATTCTACTTACAAAGTTAAGCTACAACTGATGAGGTCGAAGAAAAAAGTCTTCTGAAGTGACACAAATAAAGGGTTTAAAGCTCGTAAACTAATCTTCTCAGTGATAGAATGATCATGTTGGTTGATATGGTTGGTGAAGTCGAGTTGAATTTCACTTTCTTTGTTGCTCAGCCATCACTGACTGTTACAGAATTTAGAAGAAAAGCAACATTGTTCAATAACTTAAAGCAGATGTCAGTTATATTAAAGATTAATGTATGGTATAGTAATGTCTATTTCAAAAACTGGGAAAAGTCAAGCTCCATTAGTTTTTTTTGCTCTTAGTTCTGTGTTCACACTGATGTGAAGGCAATGCAGAGCATGGGTACATTTCTCACAGGGTCAAATTTATCTAAATACATGTTTGTTGTGGACCACTCACACTGTTTTGACTCACAATGCCACCTCCACCTCAGAACGAGAGTTGGTCACACCCTGTCCTGGCATGACGATAAGGGTGTGTTCCCTTTACATTGGAGCTCGATCATGGGAAGTGAGAATTACATCACATCCCTCTTAACTGGTTCAACTTCCGAGCTGGCAAGGCACCTTAAGATCATCTAAATGGGACTATGACTTATATCGAGATTACATCTTCATATACATTAAGATTATCAGGGCTGCATATTAAAGCAAGATCAGTCCAACAAATGTCTGCACACCTCAACTCACCAGCAGAGTTTCTTACTTTAAGATTACCCTGAAATTTCCCTGCCGGAGCAGATTTCTGATTTCTGTGGTTAAGCTTTCAGATCAGGAGTAATCAAGCAAATCAGTGAATTTTCAGTGCAGGTTACCCTGACATTTCTTGCAGCATTATCAATCTGGTTGGTAAAGCTGGACTGACTTAAATTATGCAGAGCTAAGCATTTAAACTTCCCAAACCCAAGACTTTGTTTGAACTAAAATTCTTCAAAGTAATAATCAAATCTTCTCCGGCCTACATCTCTGAATAAGAAATCCTTTGTGCAGATGGCTGCACTCGGCTGGAATACTAAGAGGAATGAGTGATTTGTTTTGATCGAAGAGACTGGTGCTGAGGTGTAGCATTTACTGGACAGCTACTTTGAAAAGTTGCTTATTGAGCCCCTTAGTGAGCTAAACTTAATCTCCTTTGGTAAAACTTAACTCTTAAGCCAGGGTGAGCTGCAAAGCTATTTAATATCTGTGGTCCCTTGGAAATATAAATTATCATTTTGAATATGAGTGTACTAATACTTTGGTTGATCTTCTTGCTGATGCTGTTGGACTAAATTAACATGAACTTGCTTTACTATGTTTCTATTATTCTGCCCTCAGCTAAAATAGAAGGACTTTGCTGAACATTATACAAAATAGTGATTCTTTACTTCAGATAATTACAGCTTCTCATACATGTTCATAACTGCACTGACACCAAATATCTTTACATCTCTTTAGAGGAGCTAAAAAGAATCATGGCACAAACTGGCCCGTTTGGTGATAGAATATTAAAGCCGACTGTATATGACGTGCATGAAAATTAGGTTTATATAATCGTAGTTAACCAGACTCACTTTGTTGCAAACAGTTTGCTCTGCAGTCCAACTGTCTCTTCATTTTTTTGTCAAACTTCAATCTGCTGCGTTATGGCATCATGGTCGGGAAAGCTTCACTAATTACAGTTATCAGGGGGTATAAACAGCCTAAATGTCCAGATTTTAAATGTTTGTTAGAGGAGTAAACACGAGGACGTTGACCGACAGCTCCCTAAATCTACATCAGCAAAGAATTAGGACAACCGCTCCCCTGAGAGTTACTGTCTGCGTGGGCACAGAGGGGGGAAGACAGGCATCCCGATGCAGGACCATGCTGCGCTTTAGCATGTTCTCCAAATTCATTATTCCAAATCACATCAATCAAAATGCTTTTCTGGTGTCTGCCGAACTCTCTGGAGGAGTTGTTATCTGCAGCGCTCACTGGGACGGAGATAACTGCAGGGAGCATTAAAAAAGTGGAGCAGGAGGACCGCGTCTGTTTGCAACACTGCGAGTCTACACTGCTGCTGAATGCTGATAGAGTGTTACCGGTTGGCGTAGTGCTCGATCCGAGTGTGCGTGTCATCATGTGAGAGCTGAGGTGACGATCCGGGCCTGCAACACAGAAGGAGAGAGAAAGTGAGCTTATGAATCTGACCAGAGGAACTCATTAATCCCAGCGCACACGCACACATGCATAAGCTGCATGAATCCACAAGAGAGCGATGACTGAAGCCACAGATGTATGGTGCTGTGAGATGCTCCGTAAATAAGGATCCTGTACTCTCAGCTTGGCACACATCCGCCCCGCGCTTCAAACAGGGCGGATGATCTGAGACGTCACAGCTCGTCTGCCGAGGGAAAGATCAGTGTTTTGACATCATTAACCGTCAGTCTCTGAGGACTCTAACAACTCCTCCTGCAGTGTTTTAGTCCTTGAGAAATTAGAGGTTCAACTCTTTCAAAGCTAGAAAACTTCTCCTTACAAGGGCACCTTCACACTGAGAAGTTGTGTCTTTCATGAGACACAACAGATTAATTTTAACCACAAAGTAAATGTGCTGGAGAAATATTCTAATTTTCAGAAAGATTAATTTAGCACTCATGTTCCCGTCCTTGGTAAATTCTGATCCAGACTTGTTTGCTTGCTGCGGTTTGACAGACTTTATGTCACTTATAAACAACATGTCACTCATGCTTCTCCGGCAGATACAAGTTCCCACGAGCAAAAAAGGCACCGGGTGAAGTAAACTGCTGGGGTACAACATGTAAACAGATGCCAATCCGGCTTCACAAGCAGGTAACACTTCTCTCTGACTCACTCATGATGTGACACTTGAGTTTGAGGGTAAGCTTGGTGTCTTGTAAACATGTTCTCTAATGAGACAAACAAAACAGACATGGGATTTTTGGATATTTATTTTGGCATATTTAGATATTTAGACCTTATCTAAGAGAGAAACAGCAGCAGCATAAAAAGCAACAGCAAACCTCCGTGAGAGAAGATGCAAATTATCGTAATGCTCTACCGAGATTTGTATGAAGACAAAAACATCTGTTTTTTTGTTTATGCTTAAGGAATATTGACATTTTCAGCCTTCAAATCAACCAAAAACTAGTGTGCAACTGTTAAATACTTTGTTCAAAAATTTGCAAATGACTGCCTTGATTATAAAAAGACAGAAGTTCTTCCTGAAAGCTCAGCTGCATTTGCAATTTGTTGACTCATTCCTCTTAAATGCAGGATTTGTAACCACATCTTTACCGAGAACTTTTCTCTATTGAAAGTCTAGACATGCTTGCCTTGACCCGGTGCAGCACTCAACTTCTGGCATTACATCACAACAGGCTGAAAATTCTCAGAAAATGACCACTTCAGACTTCGACAGGTCCACAAATTCCTTTCAAAAATAAGAATCTATTTGTGAACTACTACTTCATTATTCTTTTCTATTTGGGATGCCAAGTTGGAACTTTGCCATTCATAACTTGTGGCAATTTATCTGCACCAACAGCAACATTAACCCTTCTTCTTGTGTAAGCGTTTACATGCAATGAAGTTTAAAGGTGCAAGGGTGCACCCAATGCTCTGGAGGTGAGATGCGCCAACCCTTTTCTGCTGAGACTCATCTTGCATCTCCCCAGCAACCAAACCAACGTCCAAGCATGTTTCTTTCAGGACTTGAACTGGCCACCTTCCAGTTCCCAGTTCCACTGCTGCCATTAGTGATGTCAAAATCATTACTGATGATAAGAACAATAATTTTAGCCAATGTTATTCTAGTTATCACTTGTTGCATAGTTCTTCCTCAATGCCAATGATCATGAAAACACTTTAGATTTTGTCCAAAGGGTCATTTTTATTACCTAATGTGAAAAAATCTTGACTAAATCAGCTGTAGACCTGATTTAGTCAAGATTAGTCAAGAAGAGTCCCAGATGTCAGCATTAAATCAGTGTGACACAACAAATGTGCGTCTTAAACTGACACATTTATTTGGTGAAGTCTGCAAAAAGGGCAGTGTCGATGTACATCCCTCGATTTGATACACTGACGTCAGAGAAACTAGATTGACAGTCCGTCTATTAGCACTGCAAACCAGCAGAAAAGCAAAATAGTCATGCACCCCTCTGTCCTGACTTCAGCTGCTCTGAAATTCTGACGTTGGTGCACTGTCGGTTTGCACTGTTGGATTTTGATTGGTCATAAGTTGGCTAAAAATAAAACAATCTTCTGTGCTAAGCGAGCTGTGAAGCACTACAAAACATAAAAACCATTCAAATACAGAAAATAGAGTTTTTATTGGCTGAAGTGAATCAGAGCTGACTCAGGCTGAATCATAGATCGGCAGGGTGGCGTGGGGTCGAGCAGCAGCCAGAAACTGAGATGTAAATGGTGCTACACAATGATTATGAAATGGATGATGGTGTGTGTGTGTTTGAGAGACTGGAGGGAGGAGTTTGTGAGAGAAAACAAAAATAATCATATCTGCATGTTTGTTTGAGCAAAAGAACATTTTAGTGTGAGATAAAGTACAAATTCAGATGTGTGTGTTTGTGTGTGTGAGCCAGGTACTCACGCATGGTCTACGGGCCAGAAGTTGATCAGAGTGACAGGACTGCAAGACAAAAAAACGTGAGATGATGACACAGGAAGTGGGAGGACAGTGCACAGCAAAGCATGATGGGAGCTGTAGTATGGAGGAGCAGACTTGGACAGACACAGACATATGAGAGCACGGGGACATGCACGAGAACACACACACACAACAACAAACAAACATTATTGATTGTTGCAGGTTCAAAATACACATTTACATTTGAATAAATCACAGAAACAGGACAGAAAATCTTCCAAAACACAAAATATGACATGTGCATGCCTTTTCAATCCAGTGTGTTCTTCTTTCCAACACACAGACACGATACAAAGGGTGTGTATCAAACTGCGTAACACACATTGTGTTTAGTTTCTACATTCATATCAGCTCCAACCTTCAAACTTCTGTTTATTCACCGCTTACAGATCATGAGAGCAAAAGAGTGTTCAGCTTTACAAGATTGTGTAATGTTTCTCTCCTTTGAATTGGAGTCAGTGTGTTTCATTAATGCAGATATCCTGGTTGGCCTCACAGCGCAGAACGCTCGGCCTTGAATGAATAACGCTGAGACATTCATCATTCATCTGGAAGAGTCAGAGCCTCCTCTATTATACACTCTGCCTCTTTAGTCCATATCATTATTGCAGGTTATGTGGATTTTCATTAATATTTATGCTTTCAGGAAGACTGGAGCATCAGCAGAACTTAGATTATCAGTAGATTTAGATGCACAGAGATACAGAAGTAAATTTACACAGAATGTCAGCAGATAGGCTGAGAGGTCCCATCAAAAGGGGATATGAAGAGGTCACATTTTGCCTTAAACCAGGTTTAAAAATTCATTTTTGATGCTTTCTCCCAAACACTAATGCTCAAAAAACCCTCTTGTTTTCGTATATTGAGTACCCCTAACAGTGCTGCACCCTCCTGGGCTGGTTACATGAGGCAGAATATGGTCAAATTCGATAAGCTTTCATTGCTTTTTGGCTTTGTGTTTACATGGGAACTCTATACGGGATGCCCGAATCCGGAAACTTTTGAAACCAGGCTCCAGAGTGGAGAGTTTTAAATACGCTCCTCCATGCAGCTCTGTGTAAGGCCAGATCAGAGCGTTTCAGGGTGAACGTTGACGTCACAGTATGCACAGTACTCTTTCACATGAAGGCTGCGCGCGCATACCAGCAATGACAACAGCTTCGGCCGTCTACCAAGTAACATGTGTGCTGCTTACCATGCTTGTTTTGTTATACAGACAAAACTATCCAGACTGATTTGTTGTCTGAACTGATGCGTTTCCCAGAAAAGAAACTCCTGAGTCTTTGTGCGTCCACTTGCCATTGTTGTTTGTGAAAAGTTTTTCTTCCTCGTACGTGTGTTGTAGCAGCGCTGTTTGTCTGCAAACTTACATCGCCATCTACTGAACTGGCATGCACACTACAGCTGTTTCGTTTGTTTCCAGTGTCTCCGTCTGAATGCAGATCGACTTTGACTACGCAGCAGAGGAAAGATCTTTGCGTTTTAAGTCATAGAGTCTCCGTGTAAACATACAGTAGCCTAAATCTACCCAGGACACTTTGCAAGCACCCAGGGGCTTTATGATAAAACAACGGTAGGACGTCACAATGGGAGGTCTATTCAAGGAGGGGACAGGATGTCTCAGGGAGTCACTAAAATTACAAAGAGGGCTACAAGGAGAAGTCTTCCTCTGCAAAAAACCATGATACAACCTCTTTAAATGAGTCTTTACACCCACTTTGTTTTCATTCAGAAGAACTTGAGTCCATTGTTAAGTTAGAGCAGTTTGTGTTGGTTTGAAGCTAACGACTGGACATTGGTGCGGACCAAAGATTCATGTTTTCCCAGATCAGTTCTTAGATGAGAAAGGTCAGTTGTGAGATTTATAGTGGTACTTTTAAATTTTCTGTTGAGGCTTATTATAGGGGGAAATGAATGGAGAAATTGAGGTGTGGCAGAAGGGAGTTGCAGCCACCATGAGGCATACACCGCCTGGTAAGACAGCCATCACGACTTGAGCTGCAAAGTGCAGCAACCAACATCCATGAAGCCATCCAAGATTATGCATAGACTGTCAATTACATATATTTCTTAGCATTACACACAATTTGTAATTTGGAAACTTAAAGGGGAACTAGTAGGATAACTCAGCAACCTTGAGAGACAGCCAGGAAACTTGTTCCCCTTTGCTTTTGTCTATGTACGAAGCTAAGTGAAGCATCTGCTTACCTAGGTTAACTAACTCAAAATGGTTTTGCATGTTTGTTAATGGATGTAGATGGTGGTGTATCATTACACATGCTTTGTGTACAGACTTGTATAGCAACATAAGTTCTAGCATGATGACACACTTAGTATAGACCTTCTCTATGCTTAAGGTAAAACTCACTCCACGACCTCCTGGATAAGGGCTTTGTTTATTGTTGCTTATTTGTTTGTTTTGTTTTCTTTTTGTACTTTAAAATAGAAAAAAGTTTACAAATGAAAAGTTTTTAAAAAAAAGCAGCCATTTTGCAGCTGCTGTCTTGTTCTCCGCAGAGTTTTACAAAATATACAGCTCCATGTAAAGTGTTTCCAGAAAACCTTGAAGTATCTGGCACATCTTTGTCACATATATGAAAATGTAGGTGTTATAATTGTCTAAAACATTTGTTTTAGCAAAGAATCAGGTTCAACAAAATGACTATTAGATCGTTACTTCAGCTGTTCTCTTAGCTCTCAAACTGACGAAATCACATACAGGTTTATTGTAAGCAAACTAAAGGTGTTGTTACACGTAGGCGGCAAACAAATTAAGAGCAGTATCCAATTTTGTACACACACCACTGCACAAACACTATCACACCTAATCTGTTGCATGTATCTGAATGAAAGGTCTGCGTGTTTGGATTAGCGTCTGTTTACTTGAGTGTGTCCTCTAATCAGGTCGCATTAGTGGGACTGTCTGATAAATCAGTGCATTTGTTTGTCTAGTGTTCATGTGACTCACGTTTCCATGTTGTCCCCCTCCAGAATCGTCTGAACAGGTAGGTAGCCCATGCGTGGGTGTTTGGCGAAGTAGCGCTTGGTCCTGAACTTGTTCTTCAGCACCTTGGCGAAGTCCCTGACATCCTCGCCTGATGTCGTCTGCAGTGAGAGAGAGAGGGGACGGGGCACAGAGGTGTCTTTGTTCACTTCGTGGGAGTGGGACACAAACACACGCTCATTGATTTCAAGCTCCTTTGGCCTTATTCACACGTCTGGTTAGTGAAGTTAAAGCTCTCATTGTCAAGTCTGAGTGTGTCATTACAGTAACAAGTGAGAAGAAGCAGATTTACGACTCTCAAACGGAGCTTCGGCGTCTTCATTTCACCCTGAGGCCAGAGTTAACTCTCTGTTCACACTGCATGTTAGAAAATATGTACACAGCTTAAGGTTGAGTGCCTCACACAAGCACAGGCAGCCTTTGGTGAGTTGGAAAATGTTGTTTCATGCCCTCTGAAGTTTCAGTTTCCACTGAGGCCCAGCTGTGAAGTTCAGTTTTTTCCATGACTTTCTGTTATTATGTCTCTTATGATCTATGCCTACAAAAATGTTTTTCCCTTTAAATGCAGCAGGTCGAGGATTGGTTCTTAGCAGCAAAGCAGGCTGCAAAAACATCCCTGAAAAGTGCTACATGTAGCGATTAAATGTTTCTGCTTCAAAGCTTTTCACCAACAATTGCTTTTTAAACTTAGAGAAATAACCAGAGGCGTCCAGTCTATTGTGTGATGATGCTGTTTCATGACAAAGCCTGACTTTAAGAGTGCTTCATCTACATTTTTTCAGAATTGTGGCTCACATAAAAGAGTACTTTATCCACCAGAAACAGGCATTGTTTGGTTGACAATACAATATAACATTATATTATATTTTTTAGCAAAAATATTTGCACCCTATATGTTCATTTCTCACCCACACAAAGTTGCTGAAAAGGCTTTTTTGGAATCAATACTATGATGGATTATTTTCCCAGTAAGTACAACAGCATGGACAGACATCTACAGTTTTTATTTATCCTTTCTGTCACCACTTATTACACCTACTTCAAATTCTAAGACTGTATGCAACTCAAATTCTTACCCTGACCTTACCGTTAAAGACGCATTAGAGTGGTTTCTTCATTCAGACTTCAACAGGAAAATGCATGGTCACAGATAAAATAAAGATCCTGTTAAAAAGGACATGTGCCAAAGGAAATACCAGCTCAGCTGTAGACAACCTGCTGAAACACAATCTGCATTGATTTTTATGTAAATCCCACCACTCACTAAGCAAGTAGCAAATCACACTTTCAGATATTTGCTTGGTACTTGAAGTGGTAAATCAGATCTGGGAGGAAGGGCAGGTAGGTGAAAACCTTGATCTAAGACCATTCAGTCTAAGTTGACTGTATGGTCTTAAGTTGACAACACTGAGAACGGCCCGATTGGTTGAAGTTTTCCGATTTGAAGTTGGACATCCTTTAGCTACCCCGACTTATCCAGCGCTTATCTGATGGAAATGGGACGCACCATCAAGTCGTCAACATTCATATGTGTTTACATACATGACTGTGGCACAGGCAGAGCTTCCTTTGCTCTCACTGGTCAATGTCTCTGATGTGAGGGAGGATGCAGTAAAAACAGAAACCAGCTTGATTTTTCTGTGGTGGAGTTGGGGGTGGCCCAGTGGGATCTGCTGTTGTTGTTGTTAGCCACCATGACACAGATTAAACAGCTGACTTTTGCTACCAACAGGTCCCAAAACCTTACAACTGTTGTGCTTAAATCGTGTTGACACACATGAAGTGCAAAAAAAGACAACATCCACTAAATATCAGGAGGAGAAAAGGTTTGACTGAAATGTTTTGAAAAGGCCAAATGTGAAAAAAAAACTCAACAAAAGAAAATAAGGGTTTAATGGATTACAGAACACTCTACATTTACTTCAGGAGTTTTATGTTTGAAAAGTTGATGTAGACAATGAAAAAAACAACCTGATAGCGAAATGATGCAGGTTTTCAGATTTTTAAAGACATAAATCGGGTTTATTTAACTACTTGTATTAATATTAAAGTTGGAAAAGTAGCCTGATTTATAAAGTAAAGTCAACAGAGGAAGTCAGATATGTTCAAAAGTATGGAGAGGGAAATGTGTTGAAAAAATAATCTCAGTACTTATTGAATCGCTAGCTGGTATTAACAAGTGAACAGCAAAGATTAAACTGGTAATGCCAGAAAAAGCATCCCATCTCCCCTCTCTGTGATAATAGACTGAGAAAGGCTTTCAGACGCCACGTGGATCAGAGCGCACTATTAGTTTTCACTTCATAACTGAAGGTAGAAAATCATCTGACAGCCTGTCTGGCACCTTAAAATTCTCGACCATTTTTCATTTCCATGTCATTTGCACATTGCAGAGCGGGGCAGAGAGATATTTATTCATACCGGCGTGCAGTACTCGACCATGGGGTACTGCATCTTGTGTCCCTTGGCGACACGACCGGAGAAGAAGCAGCTTTGGCAAATGTCATAGTTGAAATGTTTCAGGCTCCGATATCTGCGTGGAGAAATAAAGTGAGAGAGGGAGGGGGGGGGAGTTGGAGGTCAAAAAAGCAGAAGACAAAATGAGAAAAGGAGAAAAGAGCAAACCGGGAAAAGGGAGAGTCGATAATAGGGAGAGAATTTACGACTCTGTTTTTCTCCAGGGAACGAGTAGTTAAAATTCTTCCAGCCCAGTTCCTAAATGAGAAATTTATTCTGCGGCCCTGAGACTCTTCATTAAAATTTATCACTGCTCCTGTCATGAAGAGGCCCACCAACAACGGAGCAGACACACCCCTCTGTTCAGGTCCCAACCTCTGTGTTAGAGGAAAGACCCCCGGTGATTTAAGTGTTTTTGACAACACGGTTCATGAGAGCTGGGGCTTGATTCAGGTGACGGGAGACTTTTTATTAATCAAACAAGTACCTTTTATCTATTTTACTGGAAAAGTGAAGACAGAGAGGGGGAAGACGGGCTTACAGGTATGGAACAAATACCACTGAGGGATATATTTAAAGCTTAATGGTAAAACATCATCTTGATCTTTTGGTCTTTACAAAATTATAAACCATGTTAAGCTTCTGGAAGAAACATAAACATAATTGATTACAGTTAGATACCCTGGCAGCAGTCTATATCTAAAAAAATAAAAACACTGAAATTTCACAGGCAAAGTAAAGATAGGAGAATATTTCTTAACCATATATATCATGGCTTTGAATTCATAATCGTCCAAGGTTTGATCATTCTGAAAAACAAGGTTAGAGAAAATTCTGACAACATCAGTTTAGAGAAATATTGACATTGTTTATGTTCAGCTGTAAAAGGGTTCAGGTTTGATATTGTTAGCTGTGCAGATTGCTAACGTCACTTGTATACAACGGCCTTGGAGGGCTTATGGTGCGTTCCATTAACCTCGGAACTGGGGAATGGGAGTGACGTCATCTCGACTTATGGGCGTTCCAGTTGAAGTCGGAAAAAAACATGCCGATCTACCAGGCTATTGTTAGCCGTTGTTAGCACGCCCTGCACTGTTGTTCACAAATATCACATGAAAAATGTGATTATCACAATGGCAGCATTTTTGTAAATAGAAGTCTAACAATACTATGTATACAGCTGATCTAGAGCGACACACCCCAGTCAGAAGCGCAAATAAATTGATTATTACAGGAGCTAAATAACTGTTCACACTGGGGGCTGCCATCTTCGATTTTCAACTCAGGCGAGGTTTCCCCGAGTTCCTAGTAGGAAATGCCGACCTCGGGGGGCGTTCCAGATAAAATTTCCTACTCGGAAGTGGGAAATTCCGACTTCCGACTACAACTGGAACGCACCATTAAATTTGGTTTTGGTCTCTTTTCCCCTTTAATAATTCTATCCACTGCCTCTTCACTCAATCCAATCTAAGCTGACATGGTCTAACATATTTAAGGAAATAATTTGTGTTGGAGTTTGTCTGCAATTTCTGATAGTTAAAAAATGAGATAAGTTGCCTAGGACTTTTAATTTTCGTTAAAATGATAAATGATAAACAATCTGACCCATGACGGGGCAGTTTTTTGTTTTTTTATTTCCAAAAACTGTAGCACAACTTTGTATCAACTCATTTGGAAAAACATGCCAGCAAACTTCCCTCATATTAGTTCTCATATTTCATGTTTGTTCAGATAACAAAATCTTCTTTATACTGTTGATCAGAAGCTACAAAAACTACAGAAAATTAATAAATCAATCATGTTTCCAAGCAAAAGAGAGAAAACACTTTCTAAACCGCACAAAATCACTTTCTATTCGTGAAACTTGAACTTCAGTGGTGCCAGAAGAATTTCTTGCATTTTTCATAGACTTTTTGAACAGTGAAATTACATTTTCTTAAATTAATTAGCTCTTATAAGTGTTGGCATGCACACATGTCAGTTGAAAGTCAATTGAATTAGAAAACCTTAACAGTTCCTTCCACTTTTCTGAACATTTTCTAACATTTTGTGGGATTTAGCCTGCCTACAGGAATAATCATGCTATCTTTACCCCTGAGAGCATTAATAAACTGAACAGATGTGTTGGTTTGAATAATTCAGGTACAGTGCGGAAGTTTCCTGCAAAATGTGTTAAAAAATCGATGAACAACCCAATACCAGGTGTTAAGGGCCTCCGTTTGCCACAGCATTAACAGAGAAATGGCATCATTTGTTTTTTTTTCTTAAAATATAAATAGGCTTTACATAATACAAAACAGAAAAATGATAATCCCCATGTAGCTTCATGATTTTGAACAATTCTCAGAGCACATCCCTCTTTTTTGTTGTTCCTCAATGTTCATTAATCATCATAAATGGATTATTTTACCTTATATCTGCTTTCACGTTGTATCCATATGTTTAAAGGCTTGATGTGCCATCCAGCTCTACTACAGAGAATATACAAGCTCTAAAAAGCCTCCAGCAGAAACAATGTTCTGTAACTCGCTTTAAAATCAGATTTCTCTCCCAAAAGCACAAATTTGATGCAAATTGCCTTTTATGACAGGCCAGACCTCCCTTGTATACATGAAAAGAGATAATAATAAATGCCCCCTGGTGATGTATCAATGTGCCAATTATCAATACAGCTTCTTTAAACAAATGCTGGAGCTCCTCGAATCAAACAGCTGCTTATGAAACACCTCGCTGGGTGGCACAATAAAGGGGGACGAGTTTTTGTGGAGCCACCCAGGGAGCCGGTGAGCTCAGGCTCCGTTTCATTTGTTCCTGCCTGTGCGTGCAACACATGAAAAGAAATAAGAAATCCTGCCGCTTCTCTTCTGCTAGTGTTTAAATAAAGATGAACACTGTGGGGACAGAAATCAAATAAGGAGCCCTTTTGTGTTATCTGAATAATAAAGAAATAACATCTGGAGAAAGAGACTGAGAAAGACAAATGTTAAAGGACAAGGATCTTGCTGCACAATTAACCTGCTGGGTCATTACATCAAGCCCAAAAACTAGACTTCTTAATGTGCTGCTTCTCCATTCAGCTGGAATTGAAATCTGATTAATTTGGTGTTTTATTGCCCTCCATGTAATGAGATCAAGAATATAACACTGCAGAAAGACGGCTGAGATTCTGCTGATTTACTCTGATGATGCATCAAAAATGGGGCATTTAGCTGAGATAAAGTGGCCGATTCTCTACCTGAATCCTATGATGGGACACTCCTTGCAGATGTTGCACTTGGCCTGATGTTTGGCGGTCTCGGCAGCAGCCACACGGTGCAGGACGGGGAGCCACACCATGGACTGAGGCTCCAGGCGCATCCAGTCCAAGAACATGGCGGCTTCTAGTTCGGGCTTGTTGTTGGCCTGAAGAGAGGATGAGGGGTTAGCAAAATCAAATTTAAGCACTTTCTAAGTGATTCAGAGTATTTGGTAAAAGTATTTGGTATTTACTGGGTATTTCAAGTTAACTAGAGTGGAGGACGGATCGAGACGCAGGCTGTGGAGATGAACTGATGAGACTGAGGCCGATTTGATGCGGAGAGAGCGGAGCAGGCAGACTATGTGGAAATTTGGGGGAAAGTTGCCTTCTGTCTTGTTGATGTTAGCCCTTTGATTGGCTGAAGGGTGTAGATAATGGCTGGATTTTTAATAGTTTCAAGCACATTATAACTTTTATTAATTGTGCATGGAGGCAAATAAATTACATTAAACTATTATTTTACTCACCTTCTTTGTTAAATCAGATATTATAGCATGTAAATGTAGTGTTAATTCAGCAGATTAAGTCTGCAAGTTACACAATGCATAAACTCAAAGCTAAGCACGAGTATTTTACAACTTCATTAAGTTCCCAACACATTTCTCTCATCTCACATTATCTCACGAGTTGAAACGTTTGTTTTTTTGTGTTCTACTTATTAAAGCCTAAAATAAACTGACTTAATCATTTACAAAACACAGACAATAAAGAAGCCAAATTCACTTGTTAAAATGTCATCTGTTCAGAGATCTGGTGGTAAAAATAAATGTAACTGGACTTTTTTTTTAACAAAAACTTCCCAAACACGCTTGCTTCCATCTGAGTTCTGGCAGTTTGTTAAAGCTACCAAGAGGGACTTTGGGTTGAGTAAATTTTGGCGTTCCCTGTAGACAGCGCCGGATGATTTATCACGTTACTGCAAGTCACACTAAATCTTTGGAGTGGAAAGAATTAAAAGGCTCTTTTGGCAGCATGTTGTTAATTGCCTTGTCTGCAACACAATGGAAGAGATCCAAAATAACTATTTAAAACAATCAATCATGTCGCTGCTGATCGTGTTTGCTTTTGTAGCTCATTTGCTGATAACAGCATCAATTTTAGCCTGTTTTACTACATGATAAAATATCTTTCCAGGAGCTTAAAGGGAATTTTAAAAGAACCTGAAAAGGCGATTAAAGGGCAATGAAGCATTTCTCAGTGATATCTTCTACAAAAGGAGGACGTCAGCACTTTGTTTGAAGTCGGGCCTTAAAGACTCGCCTCACGATTCTGTGTAAATATTTCATGTGTCTTTAAGTGTTTGGTTGTGACCTTGGATGTTTTCTCTTTCATAAAAACAAAACCCTGTTAGACTCCGGTATAAAAACTCTTACTAACAGCAGCTACTTGAGTCTCTTCCTTTGTGCCTTGGAGGTCCATTGTTGATCAAAAACTATTAAAAACACATTCATCCGCAGCTGAATATAGGTCCCAACAAAAGCACCATTTCCTCCTCTTTGAGTAACGGTTTCTAAAAACTACACTGACCAGCTGTTTGGGAAAATTACTGAGCCGCCCGCTCCGGATAAAAGAGTCGGACAGACCGGGAAAAATAATCAAAGGCAACATATTGGCTACATCCATCACTTTCCCATCAGCAGGGACTCTCGGGCCCTCTGGGGTTTCAGAGTTTCCATGGAATTGACCCCCACGTCTCCCTCTTTCTTTCTCTCGGTCTCACACCCAGAGGCAAAGCGAGTCCTCTGAGGAAGCAGCTGGAACGAGGCAAAGCCATCTCCACTTTTTAGGGCTAGATGAGATTAAATTGTCCACCTGGTGTGCGCGCCTCGGGGTGGGTGTTTGTGTTTTTGTCTGTCATTGCTCTCAAATAATCAAAGCCTCGACAAAAGTTTGCTCAAGCCTCATAAAAACTGAAAATCAACACAAATGCAGTCTGTCGGTGACAATGTTTAGAATTATGGGCGACAGAGGCTGCTGTCTGGAACATAATTTACACATATTATCTTTATTTACAGTCTGTAAACATTGTCTGCCATCTGAAAAGCTTTGCATCACTTCAAGGTACAAACAATCAGAGAATCACACAAACATGAAAAATGATGTTGACAGCGCACATTCATCAAGGTGTGTATTAGCAGCTCTGTCAATCAGCATGTGTGTGTGTGTGTCTTCAATACAATCAAAAACAAAGGCAGGCAGGAGGTGACACATGCTGATTTTTGATTCCCGGAGGACTGTGATTATCTCCACAAATCATGATTTGATGCTCGCTGCACCTGTCAGGCTCCCCGCTCCGGCACGACACATATGCAGTTAACAATGATGACGATGGCAGATTTACCACTCCTCAAAAATAGCAGCTCGTTTCTGGCTGACAATCATCGTCTCTAACGGCAGAGATGACAGCTGTCAGCGCGGATTTCATACACTGTTGAAGGCAAGCCAATTTAACAAACTCGTGCTCCATGAGTTGATTGAGAACTCTGATTGTGACTGACTTTAACATCTCTAGCAGGAATTATCAGTCTTCTAAATGATCAAATGCGATGATCCTGGCTTGGTAAAAAAGACTTCGTGATGTGAAAGCTAACTCTTCATTTTTTAATTTGACGTGGGCTGAAAATGGCAGTCAACTGTATTTATTGTCTATGGTGAAATGCACCCCTGGATCACTGGATGGGTTGAAGTCCTGGTTAGCGTACTTGCTCCAGCACTTGGGCCTCTGGTGCTAACACTTGTAACATGGGCTACGTTCTCCTAATCAGTTTAATATATAGCATGCCCAAAAACTAACTTTAAAAGGTCTGTTTCTGAAACCACGAGACTTTTTTGGTGGCACCATCGACTGTATGTATTAACTAGAGTCCATACCCGACCATTTTCCCTCAGGGAAGAGCTGGTTAGTTGGTTTATTGAAATAACATTTACCAGTTCCTCGAGCAATCCCACCTCAAAACACCAGACTGCCCCTTTAATCTTCCCAGCATCAAAACTGTGTAGGAGTAAAAGAACTATTGGAATTTCCTCTATGTCAGTGTAACTCTGGATCTGAATGCATTTTTAATTTTGCACAGCCCTTGTACAGCTTCAAACATGTCGACTTATCCAAAGCTGCACAGGCCTGCCGTGCCTGGTTACCGTTTCTAAGCTGCGATTGGACGACTGCAGTTTTAGAGAGGTGGGGGCTTTTCAGCGAATGGTCAATCCCAAATTATTCTCTTTGTTCAACACATGACAATGGTTTTACTTTCAGAATACATCTGAGGAGAGGAGCTGAATTCAGTGTCCAAAGTGGGGACTTTAGACATGAAAATGCTGGATCATCTTCTGGAGATCAGGGATAATCCAGTCAGAACGCAATTACTGCAATCCTCCTGTGGATGCTGGATTTGCTGCTTGTGTTTTTTTGTGGCTCAAACGTTTGTGCTGCCCGCTCCCAAACATAAAGAAAAAACACAAAAGGGAATGCTGATTTACAGAGCTGGCTACTTTTCCTTCTCCCCACGCTACACCACGCTGTCACACACTTAATCATTTTAACACCCATGTGCAGGTGGAAACGCGAGCTTCATTCTGCCCTATTTGTTTGAGAGATGTCTATAAAAATGTTTCCATTCCAGCAGCATTTTAGCAGCTGTCAGAGATGGTTTTCTTATCTGCTGTAGGCTGTCACTCACTTTTCTCTCCTGTCAGACACTCACAGAAGAACACACTTCTTGGCCCCGTTTGCTCGAATGCGGTTGCTGCAGACTCTTAAGAAATTATAGATTCTTTCTATAAATAAACCTTATTTAAAATGATGTTAACACGTACTCAGACCCTCCGAAGGAGAGACTTGGGCATTCTTGCCAAAACAAAGGGAAGAAACTGCAATTTGATCTCTTTTTCTTTATAGCCGTCTTCAACTCTTAGAAAGTCAAACCAGACAATGAAACTGTGTGTGAGGGTGTGGACGTACAAACTGGAAGCAGCTGCGAACTGACGGCTCGATGTTGGAGCCGCCAAAGGAGGCGACCTCGCCGAGCTGCCGGGGGATCTGGATGGAGTCGTGGAGGAGGAGGCCGAGGCGGCGCTGGTCACAGAAACCTGTGGCGCTGGCGACCTGTCTGAACAGAACTGCAGAATAGACAGAGAGAGGGAGGGTGGGGAGAGAGACAAAATATTCAGGACAAGGACGATGTAGAGCGAGAATGATGAGGACAGACAGGGAGGCAGGTTTAGATAAGTGTTTTCACGACCTTGACGGTATCTGTCTGTGTTTGGATATATTTTGGGAGGTTCATTTAAATGAGGCAGAGCAAAGTGAGTTTTGAAGAGGACAGGGTTTCAGATGAAGTAGAATAATGCTTAAGAACTTTATGTAAGTAACTTTGATCAAGAGACACATTAAAAGCTGCCTCAACTTTGATGTGTAACAGGCAGTAACACCAGCTCATATGTTAAGCCTTGTGAGCAATTCTGTTTAGTAACTATTGCGAACTACAGAAGCCTAATGTACCCATGAGTCCCTCCATTTTATCACCTCAGCCAAGGGGGCTATGTTTTCCCCAGGGTCTGTCTTTGTCTTTGTGTCTTTCATCATGAGACTGGGGTCCACATTCAAGATTTCCTGCTTAACAGAAGGTTTTTTCTTGCGGTCATGATGAAGGGATTCATGATTGGCTTTATGGATTCATGTTGGGTGTTGGATGTATATATGTGTATATATGTGTATATGTGTATTTTATATGTATATATGAATCTATGCATATATGTGTATCCACAAAATGAAGAGTTCTTGCTCTATTGTAAAGTGTCTTGAGATAACACTTGTTATGAATTGGCGCTATACAAATAAAGATTGATTGATTGATTGATTGATTGATTGATTGTGTTTGTTTATCTGTCTGTTTATTTGTCTGTTAGCAAGATTATGCAAAAAAATGCTGGATGGTTTTACATACAAATTTTACCATTTTGGTGGTGATCTGCATATTTTTCCTGATGCAAAAAAAAAAAAAAAATTGCGAAAAAACCTAACATTGGGCCAAATTTTAAAAAATTGTCTTTCTGACATCACTTGATGAATTCACTTCAAAAATTTACACAACAATATAAATAATATGACTCTGTCATCACGGTCAATTTCATCTGGATCCAATCCAGACTGACATCACAAAAAAAAAACACTTTAGTTTATGATAGCAAATCTGTTATTTCTCCTTGGCTGCTGTGAGGGCTCTGCCCCATTTATGTCATTATGGGAAATGTAGTTCATTTGCAAACTCGCGTCAACGTTTTTCAAGCCTTTGTCACTATATTACCCAGCTTCTCTTGCAATGCCAGCAGAGGTGTTCTCCACATGAACAGACATGAGCGGAGACTCAGCCGTCATATTGGAGCGCGTGGTGATTTAGAACTGTCTCTTGATGGAGGTCTGCCCTCTCTGAGTGTTTCTAGTTTATTCTATTTTGTGATGATGATGAGTTATTTTCAGTTGTTCCTGAAGACATCTCAGCAGCATTTATTCTCAGTGTTTCAAAAACGGTGCTGCTCTTCTGTTACTATTACTGGATAACGCAGTATAATGGTCACTGTAAAACGCTGGGAAAGCTCTGCTTTTCAGCCTCTGCATACATTAACAAGGCAAGTTCAGCTTATTTCTGAGTCTGTTTCTGCTTCTGCAACTCTGTGGTTACAAGATAAACACCTCAGAGTTTCACTAAATGCTGCTCCTGATGAGAAATACTGACTGAAATGTAAGGATGCATTGAGCGTTCAGCAAACTGCATATGAGGCTTTTTACAACCCCAGCAGAGAGGGAACAATAGCTTTTTGGTGGCAAAGAAGCACAGCACATAGTACCTGCACAGTCCAATTCCAGCTGGAGGTGATTATTTTCTCCTTCTATATCCTCTTTTTTCACAGTCGACTCAATAAGAGACAAAAACTCCAAGAAAAAATAAGAAACCCTTGCTTCCTGAAGGCAGAAGCACACACTGTTGATAAATCTGAGCTATTATGAAGAAACCACATATGAAGGATGGTTATAACTCTGAATCCTACCAAAACATTTTTAAAACTTTTTAACAGTGGGGTCAATAAATCTCAATTTTCTTATTTTCCAACTTTTTCAGCCGAAACTTACAGAAAGCTCCCTCTTAATGCATCACTCTGCTAGATATCATAAATTAGAGCATGATGTTGACATTAATTATGTGAGAAACAGCTGGATAATGAGCAGGAAAATATAATTGATGCAGTGATACAAACTGCTCTCACCAACTATTATAGTTTCTATTATTGGTTTTGTGCTAATTAACTGTTAAAACACTCCCACACCATCTGTCTGCTGCTAATGTGCTGTGTGTTTACATAATGCAGTATGGAGACGGCGATATTATGTCCTGGAATAGTGGATTTAGAAGTTTTGTTGTTTTTGTGCCATAATGTCTTCTAACAGAATAGATTGATTAGATTTCTTTTGCCACAGAGTTAATTTAGCCAACTTAAATTTGATATTTTAGACAAAAAGCCCTTCGGGTTTTAATTTAATTTAATTTTAGTCCTTATACTCACTTAAGTTTTTGTGTTTCTTTCTTTAAAGGGAAAGCCAACAGCATTCAGTCAATAACAGGGGTGTCAAAAATAATCTTTTACTCGATGCATCGATGCAGACGGTCAATAATGGTTTAATCTTACAGAAACTGCTGCTGCTGGGCTGCAGCAAGACTTAAGTTTCTGAGGAAGAAAGAACATATACAGAGCTGAACATATGTATTAGACCACCACCTAATATAAAGTTTATGCCACAGCTGCCTTAAAATAACTGCATTGGTGCTCAACAAATGATTTTCTAATGTTTCTGTAATGCTTAAAACACCATCATGCAGAAGCTCTTCAACTAAAATGATCACTTTCACACAAAAAATACAACTACCATTGTTATGCTTGAATTTTCAAATTTACTGTTTCACAAAAACAGTAAAGCACATTATTATTTCTTAATTAAGATGTCAAAATATAGTTAATTACTTTCATTCCTAAACAGAGACATTAGTTTTAGTGGATGAATGTTATGACTTTTTTGATTCTTCACAAATTAGTGCATAAAAAGGTGAATTCAGTTTGAAATTCATCATTCCTGTTAAAAATGTTCACCCAACAACAAAAACATTTTCAGTTTTGAACAAGCTTTTGAAGATTGCTAAAAGATTCATGTCTTCTTGGTTTTGTTGACAGTTTTTGAGCTCTGTATATAATTTTAGAGATTTTAAAATCAATGTTCTACTTTTCTATTAAAGAAGAAGATAAACTTCATGGATTTTAATATGATAACCACCAGCCACAAACAATTATTTCTTGTCTTGTTTTGTTACAAAAACCGGACACATTTTTTGTCCGTTTTCATTAATAAAGATCTGTTTTTGCTTCACATTCTCTTGTCTTTGTTACTTACAAAATGCTGTCTTGCCATGTCTTTCATTGACAGAATTCACTCTGGTTTCACCCACACAGTAGCAGCGGGCAGGTAAGTGTTGTCACTTACATCTGTATTTATCCTCCAGGTGAGCTTTGCAGAGGGAGATGATTCCAGTTTTGAAGGACAGAGTGCGGATCTTTCCAGTGCGACCACTACCGACAAAGAAAACAAGCCATTAGAGGATCTCGCTGTTATAATAGACATGCTGTGAACATGCGTGTGGCGTTCTCCACGTACGTGTCGTAGACGTTGAGCAGCCAGTTGAGGCACATGTCCACACACAGAGGAACGTTGACCAGGTGCGAGTGGCTCTGCTCCAGCCGCTGGTACAGGCTGGTCAGACAGGTGACCAGCTGGGAGATGTCCAGCAGCTGCTCGTTCTGCTTCAGGCCGTGCTGCTCGAACACCTCGCACGCCATCGGCATGCTCAGCAGGTCCACTGTTTGCACAAAGAGAGACGGAGGGATGGTTTAAGTTAACACGCGCGCAGCTGAGGGGAAAGCGTGTTCGGCTGCTGAGCTCACGCCGTCCTTCAAGCTGCGTTCAAACCCCTCTGTGTTCAAAGTGTCCTTGGGCTTGGTGCTGCTCAAGGACGGAAGTGAGGAGGCGACTTCACTCCAGGGATCAATAAAGAATCACATTATTCATCTTTATTATTCATCGAGCCCACTAAAGGACAGCCAGAGTGAGGTGAGAGGCGAGAAAAGTCTAAAACACTCAATTTCAGCGCGGTCAAAAAGTCAGCGCGGGGAAACCTTTACACTTTAATTCACAGGAATGATCCATCAACCTGCAGCTCCCATTCAGAGTCAGGGACTGCTACTGCACACACTTTTGGCTTCATCATATTTCTGTTTGTTGTTTTAGACGCAGTCCTCAATAAAAGCTGCCAGACACCATCTTGTAAGTCTGGTTTCGTGTCATTTCTGTGAGACTGGCACAAATGCTGCTTCTCTGCTTTTTTCTCTGAGAGGAAGAAAGAACATGTTTGACAGCAGGGAGATATTCATTGAAAGGACTCTCAAAAATTACCACTAAAATTTCTAGTTTGTTGGGTTTATATGTGACAACTTCTTAGTAAATCTTAACAGCACATAAGTGTAGAAGTCTTGCCAGCATTTAACTAGGACAACAGTTTTATAAATATGTAAGAAACCATTGTTCTCTTTGGCTTTAGTGATTTTCTCAGCAGTATGTCACAAGCAAAATGCTCATTCTGAAAATTCTGTTTTCCTGGGGTGTCTTCTGCTGAAACAGGGCTTCAAGTTTCAGTAAGTAATGCCTGTTAAGTAACTCAGCACACTTCTGCAGCAGCACTGTGATTAAGCTTTGAGGCACTCATACAAGCCCCATTCACGCTGCTGTTTCAAGCTGTTATATTTACACCCCTGTGGAGCTTCGCCCCCACTGTGAATGTTGCAGAGGCAGAACAGGGGAAACAAGTTGACCCCCCACTTGCTCCAGATGAAGTAACAGAGGAATAATATTACAGACACAGATATTATGACTCCACAGAATGAAGGTGTAAATACAACAGAGCTTTGTTGTGTCACTTTTGTGTACTGGCACTGTTACTGAGGCTTGCTTAAGTGTTAGAGGGAAGTCATGGTATGTCAACAGAGTCCAGGTCAGGCAACTTTCTCCAACCTGAGGGTCACATTCCTTCTTTCCATCTTTGCAAGAGGGCAAAACTGTCTGTAGTACTCAAAATCTAATGGTTTGTGTTACTTAAGATCTAACAAAGGGAAGAAAATATGTATAAAATAAGATATGCTATATCAAGACCTATATAACTAAACTAAAATGCAAGCATAATTCTTAAAACATGTAATAAGCTCAAAGCTCAGTACAAGTTATTTAACATTTCCAGCTTAAGAAAGCACATTTAACTGACATTTCCATTTTTAATTGCATGAAAGGGAATTTTAGAGACTAATAAAGTCAACTGCAGGCCTGTTTTCTGGAATAATTGCCATTTTCAGTGTTTTTTGGGTCGATTTTGTAACATTTCCTTCATGTACTTTTTGTTTAGATTTTATGAATGGACATTTAAGCCACATTTAAGGAGGCTGCATGTGTCCCTAAGGCTGCCAGCTGCCCATCCCTGCTGTAATTAGATCGTAAAGTCACCTTTTGCATTGCTATACATAAAGGTGATAGTGTTTCAGAGTCTTGTAAGTCCACTAAGCATAACAATAATATGGCTGTAATTTGAATAGTGACCAACAAAGGTCAAAATTGTGGTCAGAAAAAGACCAAAGAAATAACATAAGAATACTCAGAGCAGCATCTGTAAAAATCAGTGTCATAGAGAAACAACAGAAATTGTAAAAACTGCAAGGAAAGAGTTAAAAAGAGGCAACAAAATCTCCAGGCTAACGTAAAATGTACAAACTTGTTCAGTGTTTCATTTTTAGAAAAGCTTCAGGACAGAAATAGCCCTCTTGTGCCATACACTCAGCTATACGCCTTTAAACATATCACACATATAAGAGCTCGTGGGCGGCTCACACTCCACACATCCTCCTGTGAGACAAGAGGGGTGACTACACTAAACGCACATATGGACGCACAAGCATGAAAACTGTAGGACGAGAAGGAAAGGTGCCAGAAGGAAAGCAAGAAAGAACAAGCACAAGAAAAAAATTATGAGAGAGAAAAGGCAAGGGAGACCAACAAGATAGAAAAGAAACAAAGAGGGGACAGAGAGAAAAAACAAAAGAAATGAGGAAATAATGGAAAAACAAGAGAAAAGAGAGGAATGGGAGAACCAACTCGAAGGATGAAGAAACTTGAGAGGTACACAAAAGAACAGGAGAAGGGGCATGAAGAAGGACGCAGTTAATTAAGTGTATCACTGAGAGGAAACCAGCGGAGGAAGAAAAGAAATAAAGATGAAGTGAAGTGGTTAGGAGGACGGGAACAATGAGAGAAAAACACTTGTGAGAAGATTTAAGTGGACCTGAGGCGTGATGGTGGTGTCACACATACATAAGGGGTAAATAAAAGTCGGAAACTTTATGGAGACACTTGAGGATTACTTACAGCAGAGAGCTTTCTGCAGGCGTCTCAGCTTCATGGCTGTTCTGTACGCTGAGAATCGGACGTTGTTCAGGTCCGCTAAAGACACAAGAAACAGAGTTAACAGTGAAAAGAAATGGGACAGAAGAATTCAAAGTTTTGGTTTTATTTTCTTTGTAAGCAGAGTCTTGAGGTGTCTGAGCATTTTGCGCTTTATTCACAGAACAGTGGTTGTAAAGAAAAGACAGACATTCCAGAACAGTTAAAAAATTGATTTATTTGGGCTACAAAAAATCTGATTTCTGTTTTTTAAAACAAAATCCATTCAGACATGATGTCTCTGACTTCCATTAATCTCATTTTGTACCCTACAAAAACAACTTCTTATTTTCTCCATCTCCTGTGTTGGTTTCAGCTCAGAGAGGCTTCCTCTCTTTTTACTACATTTCGGTCTCTATGTCATTAACCCATGGCTTAATTGTGAATATTAAGGAGTGTGTTATTAAACTGATGATTGTGTTCAGCCCTGCATTCATCAACACAAGGTCGTTCATGTGCTGGATTGGCCAAATATTTCATTAATCACACGTGGGAGCTTGTGTAAAGCGATATCTGCACAAAAATCTGCAAAAGTTTCAACAGCACACTGATAAATGAGGGCCCTTGTTTAGTCTTACCCAGTGATTGGTAGAGCTCGGCCATCTTGGGATGATCCCAGCATGTCGTCTGGGTCTGGTGGCTGCAGAGGGACAGAGAGAGACAGATCGGTCAGATTCTGATTAGACTATTAACTTTCTTAACGTTTCTCTTCCTCCTGATTAAACATGTTATTATGTGGCTGTATGAGCTCATAATTGCTAAGCAGGGTTGTAATAGTACCAGTCATCAGCCACTGATATAAGCCCCCTCCTCGCTTGCAGAGTAACTGTTCACTGGCTGTAAAATGTCAGTGTGTTGCTCACATTCATTAGCCTCATTTTGTGATCCTGAGCTTCAGGGCAGAGAGAAATCTTCAGCTCTGCAGCTCTCTGGAACAATGTTTGGACAGGGTGCTGCTTGGAGCTAGAGGCTAATGCTATCACACTGCAATCTCCATGCTAATTTTCTGACGTTTAACATGTATAATGTTTACAATATGAAGCTTCTCTGTGGAGCTTTTAGCATGCAAATGTAATTACCACCGAAGAAAGCAAGATTTTATTCCTATCTTTGTTTTCTTGTGTTGCCACCTTTCTGGGAGAACATTTTTCAGTTCTTTGTTTATTCAGAAATAAATGATTATGTGTTGGCAAGATCTTTTGATTGTTAAAATGGAACAAAAACAAATAAAAAGGGCGAGGTGAAGAGCTTAAAGTAGAGCTACGCAACAAACCACAATCCCTTTGAAAACCAATTTAAGCTGTCAGAGCATAAACAGCAAAATGTTATTTGAATGTGAGAATTCTGAGATATGCAATCCTTTTCTGATGCTGAATATGTTGCTTTTTTGTCGCAGTCCTTGATTTTATGGCCATGATTCAACAACATTTTGATGCATGAAGGTTACATGTGAACTGCTTTAATCGTGTTAATTGTGTGGAGAAAAAAACATTTTTGGTTGTAATTTGTATTCAGAAGAACACATTTCAAAAACATTAACAGCAGCAAATAAAAAAGCCTATAGTTAAGGCTATTATGTGGTCTATAACATCAGGTTGTATGTCAAGTTATATGACTACTGAGACATGAAAACAGTGGCTCTCATTCTTGTTGTGAACGTCTTGATAAAGATATTCCAATTCAACATTATAGTAGTTATAAAAGAACAAGCACATGGTGGGACGAATATGATAAACTACATACTGAACATATCATCTCGACCAAACTGTAGTTCAACTAGTCTAACAGGAAGTGGCGATTTTTAAATCAATTTTTTGGTTCAACAGTTGTTGTTTTTTTCCAAATTTAATTGTTTCATTTTAGTCTGTGTTAATAAGCCACTTTTAAATTCAATCCAGGCTTTTGCAGAGAGCATATAAACAGCTGATTAAAATATATTGCTGAATAAATCCTAAAAACTGACTCAAATGTGATGTGTATTTTTCCTGATATAGTCTGTACACATCATCATTGTTCATTTTTTTTGCTGGTATTAAAAAAGCTAACTAAAGATTGCAAAAACCTGCAATATTGTACAATAACAATTTAAAACGAATCGGTACCGAAAAAATCTTAAAAAATCGAATCGGAGAAAAGGATATCAGCAAGGCACCATACTTAAAAATACATCCCCAGTTGAGTAAGAGCACATACATGTCTTCAATATTCAGACCCAAGGATGTAAAGATGTTTATTCAGGTCATAATAAATGTCCAGTTCCGACTCACAGTCATTACACCTTCATGTCCTGCAGCCAGCCTCAAGTGGACACTCCAGGAACTGCAGTTTATGGGACTTTAACTTGGCTTTCCTTTACAAGCCCCAGCACAGTTAAGGATTTTTCTTTAACCATATTCATTTATATTTATACCATTACTTTAATCTTTTTAAATGCAGCATGCAGAGAAATGAAAAATTGTAAGGCTTTTTTCCTCTCTAAAAATAATAAAACAAACAAAATCTATAAAGCAACACCTTCATTCATAACAGTGTTTTAAATCAGTGTAACCCAGGTGAGAAAAAATATTCTCATGATGAAAAATAACAAGTAGAAATTGAATTCAGAGCACAATCCCATATCTATAATTCAGAGCAAGCATCACATCCCTTATTCAAACTCTTTGTGGCAGCAACTTTTAACATCCTGTGACCCCTGTCTTTCTGAGGTTGTCAAAGAAGAAAAGGACATCTGCTTACATAATGTATTATACAAAACATCCTGAGCCACCACATGGATGGAGGTTTGGTCTAACTAATAATTAAGACCCTATGAATCTTGTTTTATGTGAGGTAAATATTCAAGCACATGCTTTTTAAAGCCAGCATAAGGACTTCACACTCACAGCAGAGATTGTGCCATCATAAATAACCAAAAGAAGATGGAAAGTCCTTTCGGGTTACGCTAAAATGAATCTCAGTCGCTTCATGAATTAGATCAGCTCTCCCAAAATCCCACACTATGACATTAATCCTGTTGCTTGTGCGCTTCCCCTCTCTCCGTCTTATAATCTTAGAAAATAACAACCCACTGTGGCACAAAACCGCATGGACTCCTCCATCCTCCCAGCATCACAGCGGCGGCGGTGGAGAGGAGGAGGAGGAGGAGGAGGGAGAAATAAGAGAAAAGAGAGAGATGGATGGTTGCTGTGTCATTCTCCCCTCACACATTCTCCTCCTCGTGACTGCTGCTCGACACTCACTGGAGAATCGCCTGTGTGTGCGTGTTTGTGTGTCGGAGGCAAAGCGATCGACTGAAAAGGCAGTTTGTGTAACAGATTCAAGCTTCTGAGCTGCAGTGACGAGAGTGTCTCTAAAATAACCCCAGCAGTGATGATATTTGCTTGTTTTGGAGTCTTCGACCCTTCTTATTACCCAACCGCACACTGAGTTTTGTCCTACACCGTCCCCTTACGGGTCAGAGCTAATTAACCAAGATGACTTCTGGTGACTTGGCACACTCCGTGAAATAAATGACTTCTGACAACAATTTGACTTTTTGAAAGGACACGGGAAAAAATGAGGTCGAAGGAGTGCATAAAAAACGCTGAAGCAATTCACAGGATGACAACTTTGTGAAAGTGACAGAAAATAAAAGGTCATTGGGCTGGATTAAGCTATAGCCATATAATACCAAGCTATACGATGGGATGTTTAAAACAATGTTGATGCAGTGGGATAAGAATAACTGTAATGTCCCCTGATAAAAAAATAATCTTATACTCCAAATGTTTTACACATTAAAGTGTCTGAGGCAAACATAAGCCGCTTAGCTCTTTTTTGACCCTTTAATCTCCAATTAATGCATGTCTTGCTAGAATATGTCTTTAATAATCAGGCCATAAAACAAAGAAATATGACACAAACTTGAAGGTGGAAACTACAATTTATGGACCCTCAATCTAAAGTGAAACACGGTGGGGAAATTCTAAGTTTACTTGTGAGAAAGGAGGTATAAGATGCTTGTTGAAAAAGGCCTTTTACACACTAGCAGTCGTGACATTTCCAGGACATTTTCAGGAAAGTGCTGCCCTGGCTTCCTAAGATGATCGGTCATTTGTGGTCTTACTATTAAAAATAACCTTTCTGGTTTAGGTGAGTGGAGGAAGCTCTGTAGAGAGTACACAGGAGAAGGGAGTCATCATCCTCATGTTGTTAACTGATATTGATGACTGTTTTTGAGTTTGTATTACTGAAACATGTTAAGTATATTGGCTCGTCAAAAGACAATAAAACAACATGAAGGCAACTCCAGAAATAAGTAGACTGATCAAACTAGGTTTGGGAACTCATAAGATTTTATTTATATCAGTGTCATAATAGACTTCATTATTTAGCAGTTATTTTATAAAATTATCTAAGTGGAAAAAGCGTGTTCCACCTGAATAGGTTTCTGATTCAGCAATGTCAAACACATGGCACTAACAGTGATAAATGTCTTGTGGCAGGTTACAACATTCTGTTGTTGTTTAACCCTTGCTTTAAATCAGTTTCAGATACTGCATGTAAGTCCAGTTTTGTGTAACATTTGGTCACACTTAAAACCACTTCTGTCTCCATTCAGGCATCACTTTTTTCCTTGTTTGTGCCGCTTCATTCATGGGGTTGTCATAGCGTAACATTTTGTCACAGTAAGGAGACAAGTTTTGCCTGCATCAGAACAAACACTTAAAGCAAAGGAGGGTTTTGGAAGTCATACAGCATTGCAAAGTCAACAATGAAGAGTGTTTCTTTTCTGTGTTTGGAAACATTTTGGCCAGGTCACTATGCCTGGTCAAGGTAGGGAGTCTAATGGAAAACCAAACTAATCTAGCAGATACTCCATAGTGGGTTAAAACTATTAAAACTTCTTGCCAGATTTCAAGCCTTGAAATGTACAATGAATAAACCTAAACTGCTGCATGAAGAGCCTTACACTAAGATCTGTTTGCTAACGTAAACTCCATCTGCCGTTAGCTGTAGCTTCACTGAAATCTGGGATTTGTTTATTTTAGAAATATGATATAGAACTTTAAGACGTTTAATTGAAGCAGTTGATCTGTGTTGTATTCTACTATTCTTTCCATTTTAAGAGCTCTATGACAGAGCACAACGATATTGAGCATAAGTAAGCGTTAAATGATTGATTGATTTCGGTGTAGTGAAGGTGCTGCGTTTCACTTCAGGAAATTAAATTTGCTTGGAAGAGTCAAAGCTTTTTGATCTGATTTGGCCCTGAGGCTTAGCTTCCCCAGATGTTGTTGTATGATTTTTCATAATTTTTGTGTTCTCGCACTTTAAAATTGATTTCCTATTTTCTCTGGAGTAAACATGCAGTGTGAGTGGGTGGGTTCGGTTATGTTTTCATTAGGTGTTTAGCAGAGAAGCTATTCAAGTACAGTAATATTTCACAACTGCTTAAATGTTGCTTTTCCCCTTAAGAACAGTGACAGTATTTTTGCTGCAGTTGTACTGAAGCCAACTTTCTCCATATGTCATCCAAACATGTCCTCTTTAATCCCCGCCAAGTGTCGTGATCTGAGCTCCAATTTGCATTTTGTGCCATCTTTAAACACCCACTCTGAATTGAAATGCCATCTAGAAAACATTCAAACTCTGCTTAAATGGCTGGGAAAACTAATTATGCAACTGTAAAGTAAATAGCTGATTTTCCCGCTCATTAGTTCCACTTAGCTGCTGTTTTAATAATCATTGTGTGAACATGATAAGAAAAATGTGGACGGCTCATTCCAGCTGCATTAATAACAAAGTGCAGCCAGTTTTGCAGAAGAAGTCAGTGTCAGAAATAGTCCCTGCTACAATGAGTTTGAATGTGAAGTGCTGTCAGATCGATGCTGCTGTATATGTGATGCTAATGTGCCAGCTGCCTGTTTACTTAAAGCTAATGGAAGCCACATGTCGAACCAGAGATGCAATTAGGTTTTTTTGTTAGGAGCCTGTTAAATATTTGAAAAGTCCTTCAGAGGAGACAGAACAGTAAAATCTGAAGAAATAGTGTCGAGTGCACTCCACTTTATATGTCTGATGGTTAATAAATAGGAATGAGAGTGGATTCTAATTTAAGAGAATGTGTCAATCAGGATGTCTGTGACGCTTCAGGCCATTAAGTTGAATGTAGGAGAGTTAAATGGCTGTTCAGAGCCAGTCAAAGTAAAATACTGGATCCAATTATGGGGGTAAAACGAAGCTGAACAGAAAAAATGGCTTAAATTCAAGTTACTCTTGGATTTTAAAAGCAAAACCTCAATACTTCTTCCCATGTCTGCCATCCAGGTGATTACTAATATGCATGGTATCATAAGGGTAGCAAGTCTACTTTTTTTTTAGCAGTAACTTTATAGGAAATAAAACAAACACCTTAAAATACCTTAAGCTGTGCCAAAAAGTAAGATTTGTGCTTATCTAAAGTGATTTAAGAGTGAAATATCAGTGATTTTTACTCTGGAAAGGGTGGTAAAAATGAGCTGAAGTAAAAAAAAAACAAATTAAATTCAATTGATTTGATTTGATTATAGAGGGTAAAACTTGACTCTAATCTTAGTTCTGTATCACATATAAAGTACACAAGACCAGACAAGCATGACAGTTAAAGAATATCACAAACTTTTCTTTAATATCACAAACTTAAACATACAGTAGACATCTATTGCTATTCTAAACCAGTTTCAGTTAAATATTTAGCCATTTATCAAAAATATATGGGGGAAACCTAAGATAAGAAATAATGCATTCAACCCAATTTTAGATTTTTAAAAGGGAAACTTCTATATTTGCTGCCATTTTGGAGAGAAAGATTCGATTGTATACAAGTGGATCATCAGCATACAAGGTATATACAACTGATCACAAAGGGTAAGGTAAAGAAAGAGCCTCATGGAAAACAAACACACAGCTAAACAGTGTCCTAGCTATATGGATTTAAGTGTATACAGCACTTTTCTAGTCTTTCTGTCTCCTCAGGGTGCTTCAACACCACAGGTCACATCTACTCATTCACACCAATTTACCCTCACATTCACTCACTGATGGTTTCAGTGTGAGTCATCCATCAGTATCAAATAATACATCCTCACCCTATCATATCCATTTAAATGACACAGACACTGCAGTGGGAGCAACTTAAGGGTAAGGGGCTTGCCAAGTTGGGCTGAACTCACAAATTTCTGATAACTGAGACAGCACACTTGCAGACTGAGATGATAGGGTTTTCAGAAAATACATTTCTTATGGTTGTTTTGAGATATTCAATGGCTAAGTCCATCACTATCTTCTATATCTGCAGTTCAGATGTGTATTACCGAGTTGATATACATATTTATCATCAGTATACAAAGTAATGGACCTATAAATGCTGCCTTTATTGGTGATAACTGCATTCAAAGCTAAACAGGGCTAAAAACAAGCAATGGAGAAGAATTCTTGTTATTTTAGGTTTTCAAAAACAGACCTTCTTGCTGAATCTCATTTCAGCAGCACAGGTGTGCATGATCAGGTTGATATACATGCAGAGCGTTGGCGAATAAGGTGGGCGTCCTCTGAACACAGTGGGTGTTGTGCATGAGTGCAAATACAGCGGCAACTTTATAGGGAACAAAACAAACAGCTAAAAAAATAGCAGGGCTGTTTAAAATACAGAGCTGCTGAGCAATCCTTCACACAAAAAGCACTCTCGTCTGTTTTATAATTCCACCCAGAGGCGAGGTGGTGCACAAATGCAGCCCTGCCCAGCTTGTTAAAAGCACACATGTCGAGCTGGTCACACACAAGCACACCTGCAGTTAACCTTTGTCTGAAAGGCAGACAAATAATAATCCATATGCTGTTTTTCTCCCCCTGCATTGCCCTTGTTTTTCTCTCCCACACTCCCACTCCAGATAATGAGGAGAGGGGTCCCATGGTGAAGAGCTACTTAAAAATCCTCTAAGCTCAGAGTCTGTACAAACAGTAGCTCAGTCACTCGGCTCAGCATCGGCGCGCTGCTCCGAGCCACTCGGACAAATGCTTCTAATAACCGTGCAGCATGAAACACGCAGCTGCTTTCATCCAGAGCGCCGCAGAGGCTCTGAGATGTGGGCTCCTGACTGAGAAGTGTTCTACTTCAGTTCCCCGATGTCCTTCAGCGAGACAGGTAACTTGCAGCTGTTTACATCAGCTGCTCCGAAGCAAACAGTAATAAGATGCACTTGTCTTTTCACTTATAACGGAGGTGAACTCAGTCCCTGAGTCTCAAACCGGGGATCAAGGGCCAATCGATGAGCCCGAGAACAATACGTCTTCCTGTGAAAGCAGGGGCTGATTTATTGAGCCTGGGGTCCTCCTGGACAACCAAACAATAGATACTGTATTTGGTCTGTATGCTTTGTAATGATCTAAATTCCTCTGAACTCTCGATGTACTCTGCTGTGGCAAAATGTATAAACATCAGAGGTTTAAACCTGCCTCTGCAAAGTCTGATGTTATCTATTATAACTGTATTGAACTTTACATGATGTTCTCTAAATGAGATCCTCGGGGAGCAGACTCTACCCTCTGTAAGCCTCAGAGTTAATAAATCAACACCATTGATCCAGGATCCATATTACAATGCAAGCTTACTCATGAGACTAAAGCTATCTCTGCTGCACAGCACTTTCAATGTAGCTTACAATTTTAGTCAAACAAGGCAAAGACTGTTTTTCCTGTCTTTAACAATGTAAAATTAAACAAGGCTCAACACACTGCCAATATTCTAGACTCAGTGTATTACTAACCTAACATGCACCTTTAATTTTAAAGGGAATCAATCCTTCTTTTAAAAGAAAGCATATAAAACCCAAAAGAAAACATTTTGCTAACATTTTCCCCAATGACAATGCAAAGCCTAAGTCTGCTCTCACACAAATGATGAGGCTCCAACTATCAAATGTACAACAGTGAACTGATCAGCTTGTTTCGTGGGGGAGACTGGCTGGCTAACAACTCAACATCTGCAAACAGGCTAGTTCAACAGGGCTTGGTCTTAACAGTTAATGTGTTTATTCGTGTTCTCTGTAAAAAGAAAGGAAGTGTTCAGGATTTTTTTTACTGATTTTAGGTTAATATAGTTCAGGGTATTGTTGACATGTCTGAAAGCCTGCATGGTGTCACAAATGGTCATTTACAAGCTTGAAGTAAAGTTAGTTTGGGACAGCACTTCAACATTGCGACCAGTACAGATTGGCTCCCAAAGCTCCCTTCAGTTACCAAACAGCTGCCATTTCTGATGACATAACATTGAATCTCACTGTATCGTGCCATACTCTACTGGATTATGATGTACCCTTTAAAATCATATCGTACTGCATCTAAAAACTCCTGACAATTAACAGCCTAAGTCTGGCATCTCATTTGGGACCTAAGAGGTCATGTTTACTGGACACCACAACTCTACAAAGCTCAGATACAGACAAGTCTCCCATTTAACAATTTAACTCCCAGTTCAACTGTTTGGCAGAGGTCAATAAATTCAGGAAAATTTAATGTGTCAGAAAAGTAACCCATTATTGCTTCTGGCAGTTTTCAGGATACGGAAAAAAACTGCAAACAAACCAAAGAAACTGATATTTTCTTTGTGTGGGATTAAAGATTTACAAGCTTAAAACTGTTGCTTTTAGGGGTGCTGGTTTGGCGGAGTGGTTAGCAACCAGGCACCCCATGTACTTACTTCTGCTGGTCCAGGTTCGAATACCGCCTGTGACCAGTTTGCAGAGTGTCTTCCCCTACTCTCTCACCCCCTTTCACAAGCCTATCCACTGTCTCTCTCCTATCAATAAAGGCACAAAATGCCCCAAAAATACAAAAAAAAAAAAAAAAACTGTTGCTTTTAATACCATCACTGTTAATTTAAATACTTAGCCACTCACTGATATGATTTATATTTATAAAATCTGTTACTCTTCAAATACATTTTTTGTGTCTATCAAACTCAGTATCATCTATTTTGTTATTTTGATTGCTGTTTTATTAACAAACATTTCTGCCTTTTCTAATATTTTCACTTGTACTTGTGCAGCTTAATGTCATCACGTTATTAACTGCGAGCTTTTTAAATTTTAAATCACACACCAACAAAATATGTCTTTTGGTTTGTTTGCAGTTTTCTCTGTCTATGAAATGTTCATGGAATCAAACAATGATTTGATTTGTTCTGGTTTCTTAAAACATTAGATATCCATGAAAATATCAATGAACTCTGCCAAACAGTTGAGCTGGTAGTTAAGGGTTAAACAGTGTGGTGTCTTTCATTTTAGCAAACAAAGACAGCACAACTGATGTCATTGTCTTAAATTACCCTTTGACTGTGAACTTGTTTGTCTTTTTGGACGGATACACAGCAGGCTTGAGGTTCTGCTCTCCAACGTGATCACACGGCACCAAGATACATGCTTAGGAAGATTACATATTCTTTTATGTTAAAACCAAAAGAGCAGTGTAATACAAATGTTTTTTTTTATTGTACACCTTGCTAGAAGCTTGGACTTGTTTTGCCTTCCGAACTGTCTTGACACTTGAAGACAGAGATTCATCAAGGTGCTGTGGGGTTTAAATTTTGTACCATGGTGCCAAAAGGGTGCAAAGAAAAGAAACCCAAGCTCTACCACATCATCACAAGCCTGAGCTGTTGAT
This sequence comes from Scarus forsteni, assembly GCA_036419115.1. Taxonomy (NCBI): domain Eukaryota; kingdom Metazoa; phylum Chordata; class Actinopteri; order Labriformes; family Labridae; genus Scarus; species Scarus forsteni. The sequence continues at coordinate 5,737,900 of JAZDUH010000054.1, read as the reverse complement.
ATGAGACAGGATGGATCCATGCCTTCATGCCGAGCACTGCAGTTCAGCAGACATTATCTCTTCTTCAGACCATCCTCTAGCAAGAGATGGCTGTGTAGAAAAGTAGTTTTGGAATTACTCAGATTAGCCTTTTTTGCACTAAAACTGTTCAAAGTTGGCTTCTTTCTCAATCCGATGCTTGGTCTGACCATGTCTTCATATCTAAATGCACTGATTTGCTGCCATGTGACTGACTGACAGGCTATCTGCATTATGAGCAGCTGAATGGGTGTTTCTAAAAAAGTCACTTGCTTCTCTAGCTTGTTTTTCACAGGTGTCCCTCACAGCAGTCAGTTTTCCAATCAGGCAATCAATGAGGATGTGGTGGATATGAAGGGAAAATCTGGGTGGAGACCCCTGCTGCTTGTGTTTACATGTGTAGCTCAACCAAGAAAACTCACAAAATTACCAAGAATTTTTTGCTTATGAGACAGGATTAGAGAAAACTCTGTTGACTACTTCATAAAATACTCAAAGGTTTTAATAAAACAAGCTCATAATCCATTTTATCTATTTCTTTTAATGTTGAACTTGGTGCATCTGAGATTTAAGCCCTTCCCCGAGTGTGTCCTTGAATAGGAAACTTTCTTTGCCCAGTTGAAGAGCTGTTTTTCAGTCTCCATTCCTGTGCTGAATGGAAGTGAATTCCCCTTCAGGGACCAATAAAGTGCTGCATTACACCTCACTATTGCATTAGCTCCAAACCTCAAATTAACTACCCCTATCTGTGCCACACCACCCACCTGCTCTCTACACCTTATCTGTCTCCACCACCCACTGCAGCCTCGGCCTCCTATAGGAAAGCAGCTTTTTGTTTGGAAGAGGAGGATTTTTTTCCGACATTAACACACCTGACAAACACACATTGTTCCGATATGTCAACAAAATCCACAACCGCAGTCCGAGCGCTTCCCACCAGATGTCCCTTTGGGATTAATGAACAGAGAACACAACAGAGCGGCCATACATCAATGGTGGCCTGCAGCAATCAAGCATCTCCCGCTTTGACTCCCTTTTAATGCTCTTTGAAAGCTGACACCATCTCTTCAGAAAATGTATCATGGCCCCGGGACAAGCCAAAGTGTTGATAATGCATCGTAAACTGTCAAAAGATAAAGTGCCGCACATGGAGAGGCTCTGGCACAGTGGTCGGGATTCGCTGCCTTGCTCGAGGGCAATCTGATTGAAGCTAACAAGGAAGGAGAGAGCTTACCCCACCCACTGTTTCTTAACAAGAAAGAGGATTGAAACCTACTTGTTTAGATGAAAGAGCTCAAGAACAATGACCAAAAGCATAATCAACGCCTTAAAAGTCCATGAGGTTGGAGGTTTTTTGAAACATTCACACTGAGGATAAACAACACACTAAACTCACATATGATCTGGGTGGTATATTGGACATTTTCATGGTTTTAGACCTTGTTCTAAATCTGGATGAATAATTTTACCAGATAATGGCCAATATGAAGAGTGGGAGGGTTGACGTCCAGCAAATTAATGGTGCATTTGAACAGATTTGATGTCACTACATGATTAAAATACTGGTTTCATGTTGGCAACATCAAAGAAACTGCTGGATCATCAAGAAATGTAGGTTATATTCTATTGGGATTATGAGCTGTCTTACAATTCATCCTTTAACACACAAGTTATCTGACAAATACTGAAATATTAACCTTATGCAGGCACAGTAAGAAAGGGTTCATCCTCTGGAAAACATGAACATAAGCACTAAATTATTACCCTGTCCATCCAGCTGTGAAGTCAACTTCCTAAAAGTTAAAATATCACATACATGATGAAACTTTTAGGCCCTGAAGATAAGAGTTTACCCTTTGGGGAAAAATGGCTGTGAGCATTGTTCTGGAAACTGAACAGATCAAGTTGATTAATTCACCAAAGTTCACATTTGTTGGATACATATATATAATTTGCTAGAATTTCAAACAAAATATTTGCATAGTTACATGTCAAAATGTTCAGAAAATACTGGTGTTGGTGACCCCTGCATTGAAAGTACAAAAACATGACTGTATTTATGTGTTATTGAAGCTAGAAAAAGTTGTTTTATGCATCTATTTAGAAATGTCCTGATGTTATTCATCAGATGTTTTCAAAGTAAGTACATTATAATAAAAGTAGAATTTTTATCCTAAACCAGTGTTGTGTCCTGAAAGATACAAATCTGTAGAGTTTATCTGATGTTCTGACAAAATAAAACATGAAATAGTATTCTCCCAGCCTCGCTGCATTGGAAAATAGCACTGACTTAATCTTCCAAAATATCTGTACTCATATCCCTGATTGAGGGTTAAGCCAAGGATAGGAAAATAAATAGCACATCACCAGAAGAAGCTGTTGATTAAGAACTGATCATTCAGGGAGACAAACAACTGCACAACATCACTGCAAGAGTCACTTCAGAATTTATTCAAGTGCAAAAGACTAATGTTTCAATGCAAACAGCAACTTCATTAAAGTCAGATCAGGTGTTTTTGGTCCTAGTCTGAGAGCACCAGTCTTTATCTCTGGAGTGGCTGTAACACAAGAGACTGCTCCTAAAATATTGATCCTCTGGTGGCACTTGAGAAGACAGTTGGATATAAATGTAGATAGAATTCATCGCCTGGTAGAAATGAAACTCTTCACCCATTTTTTTCATCACATCCAATGATGTGTTCATTCAATTCTAAAAACATCAACACAAGAACAAACTGTTAGATTATTAACATCCAAACCAAATTTAGCAAGATTAAGATTAAGCAAGATTTTGCAAATGTCTGCCTGGCTCGTAACACTGTGGTACGGAGAATTGAAGATGTTTCATTAGATATTAAGAGACAATTAGAGACAAAAGCTGAATGGTCGGCCCCCGCACAGTTTCACCTTACCAAATCTGGCCCTCATGGCAAGAAGTTTGGACCCCCCTGATTTAAACCATACATGAAAAGATTGTTTAGGCTGGGCTATGGGTTGAACAAAAAAAAGCACTTAGCAGACTTCATATTGAGCTCTTAATTCAATCAGTAGACATTTTAGTTCTTTTTGCCAACAATTAATGGCTAAATTGGGACAATTCTGCATTTCAGAAAGTCCCGCTGCTTTCCTATGAGTAGCTCCTGTTCCCTCTTTTCTTTAGAAAAAATCTCAATCTGATCTCGTTATTTCTTTAGCTGCATTTTTTTTCCGCTCAGGATGAAAAGACATCCCTCGGCGGGGTGTAATTTAAAGTTGAATTGAACTGTAGTCATTCTTTGACAGCGATAGCACACACACGTGCCTTCACACAATCGCACAAACTCCCACGCACGTGCCAACACACAATGCTACGTATTGCAGTTAACAGGCAGTTGAATAGCTCATTGCGGCAGTGACAGATAGGCGTTTTAAATAATGGATCCGCACAGAGACACGAGTGTCACTTCTCGCTGCAGTCAATTATGGCTCTTGGATGAATGATTAAAGGTGGTTTATGGGCGATAGGGATGTCTTCCTCTGCCTATCACTGAGAGCGAGCCTCGACAGAATGTTTCCTGCACACCAGGCATCTGAATGAGCGCAGACAATGGCCTTCAGGGGTGTAATGTGCATAAGAGAGTAAGCGACCTAAAAAGCACGAAAGCCATATTCATGAGATGGATATGAGAGGAAGCTGTTAGTTAAAGGGAATCTGAACGCACCGGCAAAAACCTGAGGGATCACAGAGAGAGAGGAGATATCTGGAATTATCAGTCGGAGTATTTTTTATCACGTTGATTGGATTTATTCCTTCAGAAACATGATAACTTTGTTGTTCTGCTGCATAATCACTCATCTCTTTGATAATCCTGGTGCGTCATGCTGGAAGATTGTGAATTTTTATCTGACATTTGTTTATTTCTTTGCTGCAGTTTGTACAGATGATAAGAATTTAACACCTAATAAAGAGTAACACAGATATCATTAGTCCACGAAGCATTTCTCTACATCAGTGGCACCTTCATCTTTAAAATCTGCTTTATACTAGAGTTTTTTTAAAGCTTATCAGGCAGACGGATACGGCACATTTGCTGTGAATGTGAATGGTGAATAAATCTTTTTAAGTTTGCCGGTGACAGCAGAGTTGTTTGTGAGCATAATAAACCAAAGTGTGGCTTATTAATAGATTTCGTATTAAGATCTCCGAGACGAGAATAAAATATCAGGCTTCTGCAACACATACTGGTTCATCTCTCCGTATTTCTAGTTGTCAAGACGAAAAAGGAAGTGAACTTGCTTTTTAAATAGGGTGTAATTTTTTACTAATCTGCACCTCATAAAATGCTGTTATTAATACTATTCAATACTCTATTGTTCTAATTTCATGTTGTCACTTTCAAAGCACGTCACTTGTAGATAGATAAATACACCTCATGGATTGCCGCTTTCATTAATATAAGATTTTTTAATTCAAAGGTGACATGAAAATATAGCCACAGAGAAAAGTAGTGGGCCTGCATCAGTTTAGACAACGACAGTTCAATGTTTGATGTTCAGGTAACAGACTCTGCAATTTTGCATCATAAAACCATTCTGTCATTTTATTTTCTTGAAAAAAATTAGGCCTTTTTAAGACAATTCCATTATAATTACAGTTCCTAATATTAACTTATATTAATAATAATATAACAATAATAATAATAACTAATATTATTGAACAATATTTCTCATTTTCAAATCATTTAATAATAATCTAATTGCAAATTAATCTAATGCTACTATATTAATCACCATCAGTCCTTTCTACTTTAGAATCAAAATAGCTGTTAATGTTAGTATTAGAAAAATCTCTCCAAAAGTAAGCTAACCAGCCCAGATATATGTTTTTAACCAGGCTGTAAACATGATAAATCCTACTGGAAAAACAAGTATCTCTGAATGGGAGTGAATGCAACCTCTTTGCTTTTGAAGCAAGCCTCTAGTGGACACCCAAAGAACTGCAGTTTGCATCTTTTGTCCAATTAGAGGTTACCACTTGGCTAGCAAAATTATGTAAATTATTAAGTCGTTTGAGAAACCTTGTTGTTGCAAACTATTTATTATTGTTGTTGTGAGGCTTTTTTGGCTTTGTTGATAATAGAGAGACAGTAGATATGCTGAAAACAGGTAAAGACTGGCACTAAATGAGGTTCAGGTTGGAATTGAACCCAGGCTGCCCACACAAGACAAGAGCTGCATTTATGGCAAGTGTGCTGCCTCAGCCCAACCGGCCTTCCCCCGACCCCACTTAAAGATTTATTCATTTTAATGGGCTTTTTTCAGCATGAAAAAAAGTTAACATTTTCCAAGTTTCTCATCAGGCTTTTCCTTTATGATCTGAAATCCCAAATGCCCAAAGTAGTCACTATGAGTGGATCTTAATTTTCAGTAAGACAAAAGATGGATATAAAGCTTTTTAGATTTATTAAAGAAGAAATTAAAGTTTTCTTGAAGAAAATCTAACACAAATTGTTCTTAGAAGTGGAATGTTTAATGTATTATTCGAACATGTCTAGATGTGTTTTCATGTTTTCACAATTCACAGAGGATTTTAAATATGGGATGTTCTTCGGGTTTGAGGACAAAAGTACCAAGGTAAGAATTTAAGATTGACTTTCCTCTAAATTTATCCACCAAACGAGCCATTGTGATTAATAATAAACACTATCAGCATGAGCCCAGCAGCTCTACCTGAAGGTGCGGTGGTGAAAATAATGGCTTTGTCACTTCTGTTGTTTAGAAATGATCAATGGCACGCGTATGAATGCGCCGCCCCGCCCATCATAAACATTACGCAATGAGAAAAACCTGCATGCTGCTCTGGTACAACTCTCAACAAAGAGCCTGCTGAACCCAAATGGGGCAAATTCATTCATCACACATTTTACTTTGTGACCTTTAGGCTCCTGTTTTGTTTTCACAGCCTCGGCGCGCTGTAATAATCAATGTGAAACTGCATGAAAGGAGAGGGGAAATCTTTTGATACCTTTGACTTCAGAAGCTTCAAATAGCAAATAAACATAAAGCGATTTTAGATACCACTTTGAAAAGTGCTCCCTCGTGGCATTCAAAACTTGTACATCAAATGAAATCGCCGTCTTTAGGCAAAATAAATCATTTTTTATCTCTTGAGAATGCGGCCCCAGGCTTTTTGAGGTGTAGAAAATGACTTAAGATAAGAAATCCTACTAATAACTGATTACCAGTCTGCACAGAAGCCACTTTCATAAATGAAATATGGGATTAATTTTCCCGCAGTAGTGCTGGATCTGGCTGGCTCGCACCTCTGATGTCTGAAGGAGAGAAAACAGAAGCAGCTTTTCTCTTGTTCTGTGGTGGCGGACGTTCATGTTTTACATTTTGCTGGATTTCACAGGGATAATTATTCCCCAGAGGAGCGACAAAGACGTGTTTTTAAGCAGATTCTCTCACAGCTACTGGCCAGAGTGTGTTTCTCAAGCACAGTCCCATTTGCAGACAGCCCAATGATCATTTGTTCGCACATGCTGACACGGAAATATCACAATGTCCTATAATGGGGCAATTATCCAGGGCCCGTTCATGCAAACAAGAGCCCAAAGAAATAAAAGACTGCTGCTTTAAGGTGGGAGACTTTCTTTATGTGCCAGGCAATGATTTAAATTTCCAGTTCAATCATGATTTTGGCTTCTCTCGATGAAAACAAGATAATTAGCATTATGAAAAATAACTGTCTCCCATCCTGTTGTGTCATGTAGGTTACATGGAGCTCACTCAACTCTCCTTTAAAGTGCAGCATGTAATCTGCCTCTCCAATTTATTCGGCCCTCAGATTTATTTAAGTGAGGAGCAGAGGGAACCATGCAATTCACTGCATTCAAAGATGACCTTAAATATGCTGAAGGAATAATCTGCCTTACAGAGTGAACACAAATAGGAATAACTTGCTGGGTTTGAAAAAAATGGCTGAAGAAAATCCTACAAAAAAACAAATTATATACAAAAAATAAACTTAGCATAATTATTTTACTTAAGTTCACACTAAAGTAAATTTAACATGAAGTCAGAGGTCTTTGGTTGCTTTGTAAAGAACAGAAAACCTTCCTTTGGCTCTTACAGTGAGGAGGTTCATAGCCTTCCCACAGGAAGACAGACTTTCCAAAGTTTTTAGTCAAAAATGACTCTCATTTTCTTTTATGTCAGCCTTTATAACAAGTTTAGAGCACCATTGCCGAGTGAAATGTACATTCAGCTCCTGAAGTATTTGGAGCATTGATGATGGCAGGATAGAAACATCTACTCATGTCAATGTTTATGAATTTCACAGTTTAGTTGCTTAAGCACAGAAGAAACATCTGAATGATTCATTTTGTTGTCATTGTTAATGTCAAGTGTATACTTTTGGTTTTTGTAGTGTCTCTAAAGACATCAAAGTATTCTGTTTAACTCTATAATAAAACAGGAGACTGTGTGATCAACCACAAAGCCAAGTTTCTGTACTGAAAAGATCTCTGAGTACTTAAGATAACCTCTCATGTTCATGAAAAATGAAGCCGCTAAAGGACACTGTGGTCGTGTTTGTTAAGCTTGCTAAAACTCTGTCTACTCACAGGAAATATGATCCTCCCTCTGCTGTAAAAACTGCTTCAAACTGACAATAGAGGGTTCATCTTTACTCTCTACTGGACCAGTCAGCTCTACATGCCTGTGCCACCAGACAGGCAGATGAAAAGTGATGATGAAAAGTGAACGTATGACTTAACATCACGCACATAAGCACAATTGTTCCTTCAAAATCAAGTTTTCAAATGACTTAAAGAGGACAAACTTAAGCTGTGGCAACTCTTCTTCTTGTCTTTTTTGAGAAACACATATCAGCATGTCCAAAAACCAGAAAGATTACAGAAAGTGTTTCTAGAGCCATGCCAAATCTAATATTCTCAACTGAATTATTATTATCTTTTTTGTGTCATAACCAACATTCCCTTAAAATTTAAGCACAATCCTCTGAGAACTTTTTGAATTATCTTGCTGACAGACGAACAAACAAGAAAATGTTGGCATAATCACAGCCTCTGTGGCAGAGATAAAGATGAAAACTCGTTTTGAGCAGAGCATATTGTTCATGCATGATCTTAGGGTTAGAAGAGTGTGATATTGGGTTTGGATTTTCTCCATGACCCATGCTGATGTTTTCAAAGTCATTATCACCAATACTTACATGTTAACACTGTTATCTGTCCAGAGCACAAAATCACTTGAATTCTACATTTTAAATTCAAATTAAAAGGTTTGCAAAGCTCCACAAGTTGATGTTGGTATCTGTGGGGTTTACATTACCAATAAAAATCTGCAAGAATATGTATCCGACAATACTGATTACATGTTTTAGAATGTTCAATGCCATCATTTCTTTAGCCCTTATCCTGTGTACAAAATCTTTTATAGACTTATTTGAAGGAAAGAAAATGCAAAATTGCACTGTTAAATGAATAAAGAAGAAGAGGGCTCATTTAAAACATTCAAACACTGCAGCAAAACAGTCTGAGATTACCATTTTCAGTCATCCAAGAGAAACAGGAGACCGTTGATTCAGACTGAGCCGTTGATGATTACACATTTTTGGGGCATAAAATCTAAAAGCTGGTGTTGTGATTTTTTTTGTTTTGAGTTGTCAGACCTGAAAAAATGCTAAATAAATTGCAGGGACTGGAATCTGAGTGGATTGTTCATGTGTCATATATACAGAGACTGTTGGCTTCGGGTCAGGTAGTTCGGGTACACAGATAAACTTCAGTATCACTAGATAGAACTGGGTAATAAATTCATGTATCAAATGACAACTGTGTGATAATTCTTTAATTTAAAAGAAAGTCGAGGCGGACATTGGCAGAGATTGATTCCCCAAGACAGATGATGCAAAAGCTTTTTTTGTCTCCAAACATTTTTGACTCAGAGTTTACTTCAAAAATGCTAAAGTCCATTACACATCAGTCTGTTGCGGCGTTTTAACATATCCTCCCCGCTCTCGCCCCTTCTCTCTGACTCTATCCCCAACACTATATCTACACTAAAGGCACAGAAGGATTAAAAAAAAAAGTGCTTGCAGAATAATTTCCAGCCCGGCTGTGGCCACCCTTCAAGAATTTTGCCATTAACCTAAAGTCCGAGTTACTTCTATCGCCTTTTGGTGCAAAACTCAGCCCTAAACACCACAGATTAGTGCTTGATAGTCATCTCCACCGAATACAAAGACGGCACACACAAGCCATAAGAGTCATGCCTGAGCTTGTCACCACCTGTATCCAGAAACCAGGGTTATGCCTGTGGTGTGTGTGTACTGAGGGGTTTGTCCATCAGCTGTATTTAATCACTGCACAAACACACACACCTGCATCATACTGGTGCCAAAAATCTGCACCAGCAAGCCTGCATCCTCTGCTCCCATTTCACCAACTCCTGAAGTGCGCGAACACACATGCACACAGATCAATCAAGTATCAGTGCCGGGCACCCACATCCTACATTACTGCTGTAGAAATTACAAGTGCAAATACACACCTAAAGGCATGTAGTTTGCAAGAAAAAATGACGCCTGGTGAGATTTCCCCTTCTGAAAATAGACCATCACTGCGCGTTAAAATCGCCGTTTATACGCACGCATTACGCAGCGCAAAAAACACACCGATCCAAACACGGGCTGCTTAGCTGGCACGGGGGTGATTGTGTTTGCACCTCAGTGTGCGATGAGAGACTGTGAAGGAATGCAACACAGTGATACAGTGCTGCTCTGCTCGGTGAGGCTCTATTATCCTGCACAAAAAGCCCATCCAACGCACCGAATACGCATACATTAACACAAATCCCCGTCGGGCCAAATTCAAACACATACGGGCAACATTACGGCCCCTTAAAACATTCATTGTGCCTCTTGTTATCCCGATATGACAGTGTAACAAAGCTTGTTTGGCTTGCACGGCTCGTGTATCCGGCGGGGACAGCGGGTTGGAGAGCTTCAGTGGCCGCACACCGCGCCTCGTTCCCCGGCGAAGACAGCGACCAACATCCGCTGCGAGGGGAAAGGGCTGGTGGGCTCAATGGCTACCAAACAGCCTTTTTTTGTGGAGAAAAACCCACGTCCCCTATCCTGCTTTCATGCTTGAACTGACTCAGATCCTTCTTTACGGTATCATATGTTTTACGCGTAATTATAATCCTTTATCTTGCAAAATTAGCCTGAAAATGTGACACGATGGGCGACATTTATTCAAAATGCAAGTTAGATGTACAGAAAGATCCGGGTTAACAGCACACCATGAGGCAGAGCATCATTTTCTCCTATTTATCATGACATTTGAATTCATGTTTTCTGCCCATAAAGCATGCACAACCCTGTGTCTGCGCATTTTGTGTGTAAAACGTGTTTCCATCCGCATGTAAAGGATCTCAGCCCCGGCTCTCCATGAAATCCCAAAGCCCACCGTGTGAACAGGTTTACTGCATTACGACCAGCAGCACTATCACCATCCCCATTATTTATCAGCCCCGTAAAAAGCGTCCCCAGCCCCAGCACTCACTTCCGAAGCTGCTCCCGCATCGCCGGGCCGATCAGAGCGCTCCACGTCCGAGGAAACTGAACCGACACCCGGGCAGAACCGAAGGCGATGTCCCGACCCCCTCCGCGGTCCGACCAGAGCGTCCTCTACCAACGGAGAGAGGCGTCCGAGATTACCGTGTGCAGCCTACGTGTGTGTGTGAGTGTGTGTGTTAGAGAGAAAATGTGTGTGTTCCCCTACAAGCGGCAGCGGTGGGTTGCAGAGGCTGACTGGTCACTGAGACATGGAGGTGAAACCAACAGGAAAAACCGGAGGAGCTGCTTCCGTTTGTGGCTTCAAAATAAGAGCTTGGGTTTTGGGGTGAGTGATGACAAAGCTTCAGTGTTTAATACATCAAAAGATCAGGAAGAAATTGATGTCTACAATCTTGAAGATTTAAAATCGAGGCAACTGGACTGTGTTAAGTTTTGGGTTTGGTTGGGTTGGGTTATGGGGTAAATTAAGGTTTTTCCCAAAACTTAACACGGATTTCACTTAATATGGGACCAAATTCTAACATTCAGTATGTAGGTGGACTGGATGTCATACCTGTCTTACACCATTCCAGTCCATCTCAGCATCCCATCTTAATGCCTGTATCTTCTCCTTCTTGTCAGTTGTCAGTACCATTTCCAAAATATGTTGTGTACCTTTTTAATTTTATTTACTTATTACTTTATTTTTCTTCTTGTTGCCCTCATTTCAATTATATTATCTTGTACCAATCGGTTCCTAAACTGACTATAGCATGGCCGGATTTTTTCTTCTTTCCCTTGCATTTCATCTTAACATGTTAAAACTGTTCTTGTATGTATGTGTTTATTTCAGAAGAACAATTCACACTGCTGTTTCAAGGCATCATTTCTACACCCTTGTGGCTTTTCCCCTTCATGGCATGATAATGCAGGGTGAATCGCCACCAGTGTTAGGGCCTTGCAGAAATAATGTAAATGTCTCAATACAACAGAGCCTGTTTGTGGCCCTTTAGTGTTAAGACACTGTGAATTGGGCTTGTGACAGAAGCTAAAGTGATTGGAATAAAGCCATCAAGCTTGAGGAGAGATACAGTTGTTACTGCTGATACGGAGATGTTTTTTTTTTTTTACCAATAAGTCAAAGGCAATCAAAGACATCAAATGTTAATATCGTTCATATAACACCAGATAAAGGTTAAAACAGTACCTTGACACAATAGGTTACCATACAAATTTGTATTACACAAGTTTTTGTGAAAAAAATAAATAAATCACCAAAGCATCAGCGCCTGCAGTTCTTCTTGTGTCCACTGGGGGCTGAGTCCAAAGCAAAGGCACAGGCATTCAGTCCCATATATTCACAGCCAACAGATTCAAGTACTGTCTTAGAACCAAGGGCTGATTTCTGTCAATGTAAAATTGCATACGGGTCATTTTTTATGACTTATTACTTCCATGTGTCACCGATAGTCTTGAAGGTTGTATCTCCAGCCCCTTGTATGGTAGTTCCTGTCTGGACATTGGCAGCCTGGGTTTGATTCGAGCTTGAGGCCTCTGTCATCTAACACCTTTTTTGCCCCACTGCCCAATAATATTCTCCTGTCTTTTTTGGCAAAAAGCACTATGTATAACTTTAAAAGCTTCACCATTTCATCGTGCTCTGACCTGGAGTTGTGTATGAATTCACATCACATGAAAAGAGGGAGGTCATGTAAACTGAAAAAGTTCTGTTGTAGCTGCTACAGCATCTGTGTTTTCTCAATTTTTTCCATTTTCCTCCACCTTTTCTGATTTGATAAAATCAACCAATTCACATATTTAACTCTTTTATTTTGAAGTCAGCCCTCTACTTTCCTGTCTCATCCTTCTGCTTTTAGGAAACTTGATGGAGCTCAGCTAGACGAGGCGGAGCTCAGGCTCCCTGCCTCTGCCTCCCTTCCCCCCATCCCGCTGTTTCTGAAAGCAAAGGAGCCTCGACACCATCCGAGGAGGTTTTTCACCTCCCTGACGAGAGAGAGGGAGGGAGAGTGGGGAGAGAGAGGGAGGGAAAGATGAGGTCTTTTGCTTTTCAAGACACAGTCACTCTCATTCAAGGCCATGAAGAAAGAGAAAGAGAGATGGAGAAGAAGAAAGGCAGGAAAACATGAGGAGACAAAAAGGGACAGAGGGTGGAGAAGGAAAAAGGAAAAGGTGCTTATTGCTTTTACAAAGCTCGGAGGAGAGACAGGAAGAAAGAGAGGGGAGAAAGAGGAGGAGGGGGGAGTCTCTTTGCTTTGGGAATCAGTGTTCAAGGCTTGAGAAATGTAGGCTATGTTGCACCAGCAAAGACAGCAGAACAGCCTGTAATTTATAGGCAAGTCTCAACTGTTATTTTATCCCTGCACAACAGCACCTTTATATTTGAGTGTGTAGGTGTGTGTGTTTGTAGCCGAGGGACAGCGAGAGATTGAGGCCGAGGACGGAAAGCAATGGATTCAACACATCAAACAGTTCTTGATAACTGATTTTATATTGTCAAGACATCTTTCTGCGGCCGAATGTTTGCTGGTAGTAGATTTAAACCCAGGTATTCACTAGGGGGTGGAGAAATCAAACACACCCTCACTGAGAATGGGGGAGACCAGGTGGATGCTGCAGGTTTGAAGAAATCCACAAGCGCATAAGTGATGGTGCACGTCAAACAGTTGGTGGACCATATGTGTCTGTGTGCCCTGAATGTGTTTGTATGCATGAGACGCAGCGTGGGTGTGTTATTAAGTGTGTCCACTGGGTGTATTGTATGTTTGCACAGTCCCCGCTGCAGTGTTTGGAGCCTGCAGAGTGTGTGTGCAGAAGCAATGTGGCCAAAAGTATGAGGACAGCGCTTGCAAGAGTTGCAAAATCTGATTCTCCCTGTGCTTCCGATAAAGTAAACATGGATCACCAACATAACAGTGTGGCCAGTCTGTTGCAGTTGAATTGGAGCATTGATGGTGAGGCGGGCGTCATTGCTTAACGTAAGCGGCACATTTCAGTCATGCTCTTGAAATGGAAGAGGTGTGCTGTACTGTTGTGTACATGACCAGAGCAGTGGGACAGTTTTTTTCTTCCACGACACCAGTAGGCTCCCAACAAACTCGTAGAAAGAAGAGAATAAGTCAAAGCTTCACGGCAGAGATGTCTTGACTTTATGCCTCTTGGTCGTGTTGTATGGTGTATTCCATAAGATCTTTTATCTCCGATTGTCTGAGTTGCATATTCTATAGATTGTTGGGGTAGCCTCCTTTGGTTGGATGATCTTCACACACCCTGACTTCACCAGCTCGTAACTGTATGTGCTTAACTGGGATAACTAATTCCTGGTGCTCACATTCTGGAGCATATTTAAATTCTTCTTACCACTTAATCCTACATTTCCCATAATGCTACACTTCATTTTCATAAACAGTAAAGTCTTGCTCGATGAGGATTTGTTACTGGACCTCTGGACTATGTGACTCTACTTTGACAGACTAAAACTAAAGTTTCTTGGTTTAAGTTTGATGTTGAAGTAGTTGAGTAATATTTCCATCTTTGTCTCAACTTCCACTACCACCACTGAAAAGCTAGATAACAAAATGCATATTCACAATCTCATGAGCTGCCTCCAGCTGATGTCAAGTACCTCCAGCTCAAAAGCTTGAAGATGGATTTAATATTATGCTACGTGTAATATAAGGACACTATAACAAAGCAAACTACATCTGCATCTTTATTTTATTTTTGTCAGTTTTGTACACACCTGCTGTTTTAGTTTGCTGTTTTTTGTGTAAATCCCGATCTTTGATCTGAATACTGGACGATTTCTTCAGTTTAGCCAGGTAGCACTATGCACTTTAGCATTTGGCACTTTAATTAGCAGTCCAGCACTTTATAATTCAGTGTGTATAACTCCATGGTCAACAAACTCCTGGCTCATTTTCTTTTGGACTGTGTGACATTTTCTTTTTATATGCTCTGTGTTTTTATTCCTATCATGGGTGTTTGTGTTGTTTTATGAGTTGACACCAACCTGCTAATGGGACTGTGGATGGAAATAATCCTTGTAATCCCATGCCTTTACATGTCAATGTTTATCAATGCATACTGTCCCAATTTAAAAAAACAACTTAAATACTTGTAAACAGTGATCTTGGTTGCCGCCTGCACTAGTACAGTGCTTTAGTGATACATTGGTTTAGTATCCCTTTAATACACATTTATACTCATGTAAACCCTCAGAAAACTAAATGAAACCTTATTAAAGTATAAGTATATAAATTCAGAACAATTCTTCACTATTTTACATATCTGAAAGTTAAGAATTGCTGTCCACATACTTTTGGCCACTCTATGTTTATGTGCATTACTTTGAGTTTGATGCTAATTTGCTGTCTGCTGGATACCAGTCCACTGTGTGTCTGCATGCTGTGTACAATAAAGGATGATTATGTGTGCATACAGAGTGTGTGAGGGTGTGTGCAGTCAGCTGGCACTCACAGGGCCTCGGTCATCTGGTCAGGTCCAGCTTTCTCTCTGCATGTGGAGAGGAGAATCTGTCACTTCTCTTTCTCTCCCTCTCCACCTCCTCCTCCTCTGTTTTCTCTCAGAAGAGCCTCTCTCATTCGCTCCAAGCCAAATTAAAAGTTAAAAATCTACAAAATTGCTTCAAACTTCTGAGAGCAGCCAAGCATGTAGTGCCACTTCCATGCATGTGTCCCTCTCTGAGTCAGTCAGTGTTAACTCAAACACAACACACCGCTAGTTGCTGATTACCAAGCTGCTCCAACTTAGAGTATGAGCTATGAGAAGCAGCAGGACGGGTAGACCAATCACACTGCAGGGTTATAATGACCAGTGAGTCAGGAATGTGAGATAAAGAGCTAAGCCTATGTAACTTTGCTTTTCAGTAGCTCTTGTTACACTACAGGAGTAAAAGCAGGGTCAGGAAGGTTTATTTTCTGTTTTTGCTGATGATGTTGAACCACTTTCTCAGCTGAACGAAGTCGCTCTATGAGTTTCTTGTTTTACTCAGTATGGTGCCATAGACATCTATGACTTACATTTTTTCCTGATAAAGCAACACTGAAGATGGGAGAAAATAATGCACCCTGACGAGCTGTGGTATTTGAAGCTGGCCAAATTAAAATAATCATAACAGTGGTGTGACGAAGTCTTTGTAATATGTTTATTTGTAGTGTAAAACAATTACAAATGAAGCACAGTCAGGGCTTTCCATAAGCACCAGCTGCCATCCAAACAACTATTTCGAGCAGTCCACCTTTTCCTGTTGTTAGTACTTAAATGGGCATATGTGTCAAAATGTTTAATTTAAATATTTGCAACAACAATGCAAGACTTGGGGTCCCCAACAGATGTTCATGAATGTGCAGGTCTTTAGCACAGCTAAATTTAGACACCTGCAGTCCAGTTTATTTCTCCTAAGATCTAACTCTGCCGGCATCTGTTTGCCTCAACACTTCGATGAATTTTGATGCGTACCCTTAAGCTAATTCACTCCAATTCACTAATAAGCCATACAGAGCTGGATATTGTTTCAGAAAAGCAATTTGAGATGAAAAACTGTGGCAGGATTTTAACTGGGATTGACATTTAGCAGGATTTTACTCTTAACAGTTAAATAAAACAAGGACATATTCTTACAAAAATCAAAACATACACTAATATCAATTATTTTGTCCAAAAGTACAAACATTAACTGAATTACCTCACGTTAAACTCAGTGAAATTCTCATCTCTAAAACAAAAACAGACAGTTTTTCTACTCTCCCTGCAGCGTTGAGGCAGAAGTTGTGAGACTATCCTCACCACTGAGCTGCGAAAACACTCCACCTCCAAAACTTCTGCTATGTGCTGATTTAGAGTAAACACTGCAGCGTGAACCGGGACTCAACTGCCAAACAAGCATGTTTCCAGACAGAGGAAAATAATGTCTTCATTTCTGAAAACACACCCGAAAATCTTTATTAAACATTTGGGAGAGCTGGCAGATTGGAGAAATGTTGTTCCACACATTTTAATATTCTTTTTTTCTGCTTCAGATCATTTATGTTGTTGTCAGCAGTGGGGAAAAGCCAGAGCCTGAACGGAGAAAACTAATTTCTAAGTAATCCACAGGGTACCATAACACAATGGTTCCAAGTGACGAGAAGAAATAAGCAACATTAAGAGTGACACTAAACATGGATTCTGCATCGAACTAATTATGTTATAGGATTAGAGTCTTTTCAATAGCCAGGATTATATAGATCAAGGTGTCTAGAAGAAGAGGAAAAACAAGCTTATTATGTTTGGAGATTAAGTGTACACCTCACCTCTCAGATACTGTAAAACCACTAATAAATATATTAATAAATGAACAGAGAAAATAATGTTTCTTCACACTGAATATGAAACTGAAGGCTAAATTAATGAATATCAGTGGCCATGAGAGGCTTAATGAAGGCAAACAGTCCAGCTTTAAGAGTTTTTACACAGCATTTTTCCACCTCAAAGTCTCAAAAGTCACTCAAACGCATTATACGTGCGTATTTATTGGTTGTGTTTTGTAAAGGAAGGGAAGATAAAATAAGATATTTCTTCCTTCTGCTCCTTCTCATTCAAAACTGGGCTTCTATTTTTTATTTAATCGCTGTCTTTGACCAATGAATAGAGTAAACTTCAAACAAGCAAACAAATCTTCTAATCATAACCAGAATATTTGTTCCAGTTTTGGTTTAAAAATAGCTCAGTACACTTAATATAAGGCACAGTCACCAGACAAGCCATTTCATTCAGTATTTACAAAGCAAAGCCAAAGACATCCACCATAAAGTCCATAAAACATGTAAAGTGTGTTGTTAGATGAGAGGAAATCTGTTTACTGAGGGTCTTCGAGGGGGAAAAGGGTTTGAACTATCTTTTTGTGCGTTGTGCGCAGAAAACTACAAATATGCAGATTCTTTGCAGCAGTGTTGTTCTTCAAGTAGCATCTGTTTAAGAGTGTAATCCTAATTTTTCTATATGCTAATTAAATTCAAGTCAACAGTGATAGTTGTGAAGTACGGGCCAACATCCTAGTGCCCCTCTGCCCACCTCCTTTGGTCACTTGTTGTCTTTAACGAATACTTCTTTTAAACTAGCAAGCACTCCATAACTTTTATTTCATCAACAGTTCAGCACAGTTTTCTGTGATTGTAGGATTTGACCTAATGAGGGAGAAAATCTGTTAAAAAGTGGCGCCAGCCCCTGCCAGTTTTGTCTGCATTGTTATGTATCCCTTCAAATATGGCAGTTCACAATTACTGGAACCAAATTTCCAACTGCATCAGATTTCAGCAGTGTAGGATGGTGGTGGCTACACCTCCAACACAGTATGTGTCAGCACTTTAAATGCTATTGTAGTAAAAGACATAGATATCAAAGTGTGTCTGCAATAGATCTATGGTATTTTAAGGGAATGAACATATTACATTTTGTTAAATACATTCACTTTTAATTCACTACTACTCTTTTATTTGCTACATATGGGGCAACCCGAGACTGGGAAACTCAAATTTAATCTCCTTATATGCAGTATACGTTTAGAAACAGCAACATGATCCGAATGACCCAGAAGAAGAAAAATGACGGATAGCACAGGGGAACATGGGTAATGGACAGTTTTAATTTTGATCACCACCACCAGGATGTAGGTCAGGGCCTTATCAGATCTACAAGCGCAGCATCTTAGAGCCAATAAATGTTTCATGCTGAGCCCTCGATCACTATTTTTAATTTAAGAGTTTGCAGAGCTGTGGATGAATTCTGACTGCTGGCCATCCGTCTAGGAAACCAATGTTTTTTTTGACGTGTTTTGGCTGTAAAGGCTTTAGCGCTGATGCAAAGCAGCACACACTGTTTGTTTGTTAAAGGGTTAGTACGCTCAAATAATAATTTCTGCTTCTTTAAAGACATTTCCTAAGCCAGCCACTTAAACGAGTGTTAAATGAGAACCAGTCAGGTCTGATTTGTGCTGTCAAAAAAGCTCAAAGGTCAGAACTTACTTGATGTAGTAGGGCACGTTGTTTGGGGAGATGCCCTGCTCGAAGGGGCTCTCAACAGAT
Source organism: Scarus forsteni (assembly GCA_036419115.1). NCBI lineage: Eukaryota > Metazoa > Chordata > Actinopteri > Labriformes > Labridae > Scarus > Scarus forsteni. The sequence continues at coordinate 5,719,213 of JAZDUH010000054.1, read as the reverse complement.
CCTGCAGACACAGAAAAACAAGGGTCAAAACAAGTCTTAAAACATCTGCACACTGAGGTTTTACTGCAAGACTGTCCTTACAAAGATCATGAGGGTAATGTGTATGCAGCACATTATAAAGCATCAAGATTTCCTCAAAGTAATAAAATGAAAAGCAGCAGAAAAACAAGAAATATTGTTAATTATCTCACTTATTATGCCCACAAGAGCTGGAACGCCAACTATTAAAGCAGGCTGTGCTTTGTGGGAATTGTCAGCACAGTTGGATTGCATCTCGGACCAATCAGGCGGCTTGGCTGAAAGTACCCGCTGCATAAGCGTTATTGTGCCCCGCGGGTAAAATTTTCAGCAGTTAAAAACAGAGCAATGCATCGTGGGACAGCAGCCAGAGCACATGTGGAGTACATCAACGTAGCAGAAGATATGAAAACAAGTCCATCCTCACTGCTTTTATAATATCTGCCTCAATTATAACACCAATTCTGCCTCACCTCTTACATGTATTACAGCCGTAATATCAACATAGGTGTCATTATTTTACCTCGCAGGGATATTCAAGTCCATGCTTTTTAGTTTAATATCAAGATGTTTTACTTGTTGAACAAATATGTTGCCATAATTTAACATTTGCTCGTTCATCTCTGAAGTGTCACGTTCACTTTTTGTTTCTTTCTTCCCTCAGTTTGTTCTCACAAGCCCCCCGTGGGTCTTCAATTTTAATCACCACCGTGAGCGTGCGAGTGATGTTGTGATCTTTTGTTATCTGTGCTCTTTTAATTACTCTGCAGATGAGCTGTAATTAAGCTAAAGAGAATTGATGAGGGGAAAAAAAAGCAGCCAGCAGTTTGATGAGTTGCTCCAGGTGGACTGAATTTAATGACAAAAATCATCTTTATTATGCTGCACTGTTATACATAATTAATCTCCAATGTTTAATGTATGCAGATACTTTTATCACCAAAATCTGAGATTCGCTTTGTATTTTTTTGTCTTGCAGTTTTCAGGGGGCTGGTTTATTCCCTGTATGATTTTAACTTGCAGGAAAATGTTCAAGCCAAAAAGGAAGGCGTGTTAGGAGTGCACACATGAAGCTGCTGTTTAACTAAAGCAGACAAGATGCTGAAAACTGTCTGTAAGCAAGCTAAAAATGCACTTGTGATGGAAATTAAGGTCGATAGTTTATCTCAGAGAGTTTGCACCCTTTACTTTTCTAAAATCAGACACTTCCAGTATTAAACTGCAGATATATTTTTCCAAATTCTTAAAATTTTAAGTGGAAAGTCATTAATTTTTTTAAGAGTAGATGAAACAGGCCTCTGATTTTGGCCAGCAACTGCAAGAAAATACTAAGTAACACAGCATGTTTGTATTTGTTTAATTAGCAAGCAACTGTGCCTAATTTACAAGCTCGTGTCCAAAATCATACACTCTTTTTCTTCTCCCTCCAAAGCCAAAGAGAACTGTCTGTAGTAAATTACATAGCAAACACCAATGCAGAATTAAAATTAAAATAAAAAACAGGCCCCACTGACTGTGCACAGATGTAACAGAAGCAGTTTTTAAAAATGAAATAATAAATCACATTTCACACAACTTAATTATGTGTTTAAACAAACTTTTTGGTCTTGTTTACTTTTGTCATGATAATAAACTCTTTCCTTTACCCCATCAAAAATCTTTTACTTTTTATTAAAACGTCTTCTACATGATGGAAAAAAACCACCCCGAGAAAAAAAATATCATGTCGGGTGTGTGCAAAAATCTGACATTTCAACTCATCTTGTTATGTGTATGGTATAAAAATCCACAATGTTTTATCCAAAAGGATATTTTCTAATCAGTGTTATTCATGTGAAGAATGTCCTGCAAAATGGATGAACTTTATCGAGTGTCTAAGTGACAGAAATAATAATAAATGAGAGCGAGAGACGGAGAGTGAAATGGCTGTGTGTCTGCTGCTTTCTATTGGCTGTTGCCCAGACTGGAGAAATTCATCAAACTGTCCTTCTGGTGTGTGAGGTCAACAGGTCAACCCATTTGAAGGGGAAAGTGAATCCATGAAGCTCTACACTCAAGTGACACAGATGAGTCTTTCTGGAGCACAGGCTGCCGAAACAATCCTGACACCAGCCATGACATGCAGAGGAGGCAGAGCCTTGTGGTTCGAGCATAAAGTCAGAGTGAAGTAAGATGGAACCAACAGGGTTTGGATTTTAGAAAGGATGCTGAATTATTGCAAAAATCATTACTACAATTTTGCTGACTGATATTAAGATCATTTAGCAACATGCACCAAATGCAACTATTGGACTTGAGCACTCCGTACACCTTTGTTCCTAACCTTAAAGAACAAGCAACAAATGAACATGTGTAAAATTAATGAACATGCGTAAAAAAAAAACTGAAATAATGATGGATGGGAAAAAGAGAACACGCATGTCTATCATGTTATGTGGCACAGTAATCATCTAACCTTTTTTTCCTTATTTTAATTTTTATTATTTTTTGTTTTTACAAATGGACTTGAGCTTATATAGCGCTTTTCTAGTCTTGAACTACTCAAAGCTGCTTTACACCGCAGGTCACACCTACCCATTCGCTCTCACATTCACTCACTGATGGTTCAGGATTTCTATGTTAGTTATCCATCAGTATTTCTAACACATTCACGCCCTTTCATGCCCATTTACACACCACTGATGCAGGAGTGGGAGCAACTTGGGGTTAAGTGTCTTGCCCAAGGACACAACGCCATGTGTCATCCGGAGCTGGGCTTGAACCTGCAACCTCCAGATCACTGACCAAGCGCACTAATGTACATCACACATTCATATATACTGTATATAATAACTAAAACCAAAACATTTTTACACAAGAGAGTTACACATCATTGAATAACCAAAGTAAAATGACCTGTGCAACGTGAGCTCCACCTGTTCACATTCAGTCACTATGCCGTTGAAGTGCATTTCATTTGAAAATAGAAAAGCACTCTGAGAACACAGACCTCCACCAGCACCACAGTCCTCATCCACGTTGTGATTTTCACCATAAATATTAGTCCTAACTTTATTTCATCTAAATATTTGGACTCCTTGACCATGAAAACATACCATTAGCAACTGGATTCATAATGATATCTATTTAAGTTCAGTAGTTATTCACGAAAATTGCATTTTTTCGTCATGGCAGATCCAGACGGTGATCCAGATCACCCCCAGAATCTAATCACTTGTTCCTTTTCCCAACATTTCCTGGAAATTTCATCAAAATCCATCCATAATTTTTTGAGTTATGTTGCTAACATAGAAATAAACAAACTAACAAAAAAACAGACCCTGACAAAGCATAACCTCCTGGCAGAGGTAATTAAACAGTGGCAACACTAAAACAACAACTTGAACAAACCCCTTCCCCACCTCCTCAGTCGTCAGTCAAACAAGCGCACAAAGGAGCACTTTTAGCTAACTGATGTCCATTTCTAATTTGCGTTAAAATGGTTCCCAAATTTCTGTGTTTCTGTGGTTTTTCTTATTTCGTTTCGTACTTTTCAGGAGACATAAAGCAGGAGTAAGATTTATATTTGTTCCAAGACTACCGATGATCTTTTCTGAATCCCTTTACCAGTTAAGTTGGGGCAGTGACTGAACATGTGGAGAAGGTTTCCTTTTCTGATTTGCAGCACCAACACGGGTTTGACTCACTGAGCCACAGTCTATTCATCCTCACTGGTGTCCAGTATAGTCTGTCTGTCTCTCTCGGTCAGTCTGCTCCATTCTTCCTCTTCATAAGTTTTTCCCAGCCTTTTTTATTATTCTAAAACCCAATACTGAGATGATTGTACATTTTACCAGTAATCATTTAATCTTGATCATTCCATTTTCTATAACTATGAGAGGAAGTAAGTGTAATTAAATTGTTCAGCTCGAGATTTTATTTATTTATTTTTCCTGTTGCAATTTATTTTGTCACTTCAGAGTTTTTGTACCTGCCACTATGTCTGGTATCAAAGCAAATCTACCTCAACATGAGCAAAAACACTGCATTAGGCAGATGGCGGATGCTTATTTCTAATACTTACCTTACAGCAAAATGGTGAAAACACTACGAAGTGCATTATACAGTAATTTGTCTTTGATTTTGAAAGAAGCCCCTGTATCAATTATATACACTATATTGCCAAAAGTATTTGGTCACCCATCCAAATAATCAGAATCAGGTGTTCCAGTCACTTCCATGGCCAATGGTGTATAAAATCAAGTACCTAGGCATTCAGACTGCTTTTACAAACATTTGTGAAAGAATGGGTCGCTCTCAGGAGCTCAGTGAATTCCAGCATGGAACTGTGATAGGATGCCACCTGTGCAATAAATCCAGTCGTGAAATTTCCTCGCTCTTAAATATTCCACAGTCAACTGTCAGCTTTAATATAAGAAAATGGAAGAGTTTGGGAACGACAGCAACTCAGCCATGAAGTGGTAGGCCACGCAACCTGACGGAGCGGGGTCAGCGGATGCTGATGCTCATAGTGCGAAAAGGTCGCCAACTTTCTCCAGAGTCAATTGCTACAGACCTCCAAACTTCATGTGGCCTTCAGATTAGCTCAAGAACAGAGCAGAGAGCTTCATGGATGGGTTTCCATGGCCAAGCAGCTTCATCCAAGCCTCACATCACCAAGTGCAGTGAGAACGATGATTGTCAGACTGCATTGTGCTATGTAAGAAGTTTGGTTGAGGGGGGGATTATGCTGTGGGGGTGTTTTTCAGGAGATGGGCTTGGCCCCTTAGTTCCAGTCAAAGGAACTCTGAATGCTTCAGCATATCAAGACATTTTGGACAATTCCATGCTCCAACTTTGTGGGAACAGTTTGGAGCTGGCCCCTTCCTCTTCCAACATGACTGTGCACCAGAGCACAAAGCAGGTCCATAAAAACATGGATGACAGAGTCTGGTGTGGATGAACTTGACTGGCCTGCACAGAGTCCTGACCTCATAGAACACCTTTGGGATGAATTAGAGCAGAGACTGAGAGCCAGGCCTTCTGGTCCAACATCAGTGCGTGACCTTAAAAATGCACTTCTGGAAGAATGGTCAAAAATTCCCATAAACACTCCTAAACCTTGTGGACAGCGTTCCCAGAAGAGTTGAAGCTGTTATAGCTGCAAAGGGTGGACCAACCCCATAAGTCAAGGCAGGTGAAGGAATACTTTTGGCAATATCATTTAAGACCTTGCAACAGATACAAGTTTCCTCATAATATTCCACATAAAAGCCATTAAAATTAAGAACACTCTTTTGTTGTCTTTTAAAAGATCAGCCTTTGAGGATGAGTAATTTACAGCTAGTCTATTATATCATAAAAGAAGCTCAGATGAAGATGTATACTCTGGTAGAGGTGCGGTTATAAAGCATTATCTGTCATTTAGCCTCTAATGAATACCCCGTGAACTGAAACTCATGCTAATTTGCAAGTGATGTTTAAGTTTGTGGGTCATACTGACAGTTAAATCCATCAGGGCACTTTTGTTTCTGTATTTTTGGTTTTGAAAAGGCAGATGAGAGGAGACATCACAATCCAGTATCACTTCAACTCGAGCCCTGTCAACATTTCAGCAGAGTGAGAAATACAGAGCTTGACAGGCATGCTGTGCCTTGTTATGGTTGCTAAACCATGATTAGATGATGACTCTTTTGGGGACAAGATTAACAAAGCATGAAAAGCAAAAAACATCAAATACGCCGAAAAACAAGTCTGCATAATTCAGTAGGAGTGTCTTTAAAGATAGTTTAAAACATGGTGGCTGTAGAGACAACTTTTTATGCAGCCCACCAATGGATGAGGGGCTTAAAGTCAATACACTTCATCAATATGTGAGTTTGATAAGGTTGGTCGCCTCAGTATCGGGTTAATCGCTGGGTCATAAAGGAATTCACTGATAAAACCAGAAAAACAAGTTGCATAAACAGATCGATACGCCATCATTGGCTCATTGAGCAGCCAAATGAGTGACAGTCATTACGTTTGCTTCCTCTCATCAATTATTCAGTGATGCAGTGACCCGCTGACAGCCGAGTGCCGAGTCACTTTTCTCTCGCGTGCGAACACGTCACTTATCGAGTGCCGCTGAGCGAGATGCTGTCAGGAGGTGGGCGCCTCGTTTTGTCTAACACATTTTGTCTTATCTCTTTCCCGCACACATGCAACCTCTGGAGTATCTTGTCAACTGTCAGCAGCGTGATGCATGCGGCGAACATTTGTTTCTGTTTGACTCACCGTGCAGGAGGCCGAAGTCTCTGTGAGCGTCTGTCAGCTGCTTTAGATGCTCCGTGATGGAGACCTGATGGAGGGAGAAAGAGAAGAATGTAATTAGAGACGGATAAATACAGTAATGGAAAAGATCGCATGTAGATTATATAGATCACAGAGCTCTGACAGCTCCATGCATAGATCTGTCAGATTTTTTTATTCACATGAGAAATGCTCATCTCCAGATATACAGGGCACAGTTATGTTCAAATCATTATAAATAATATATCAAAAGACAGACAAAGAAGTTATTTACTTTAGATTACAGCTTTAATGCACCTAATCTAGGAGAATTAAAAGCTAACAAGTTTTGGACAGAGTTTTGAATACCCTCATTTAAAATCCAGAATAAGTCTAATATGTTAATGTAGCATAACGAACATTAATAAATATAAACATAAGACTGGTATAGGTGAATATTCTTAATTTCTCAAGGTAAAGACTAAGATAGAAGTTAGTTAGTGAGGGTTAATCTAATCTATATAGCAAGAGCCAGAGTTAGCTTTCACTCAGATTTGATGTCCTAATGCCTCTGAATAAAAAATAAATAATGATATGCTAAGGAAAGTTAATGTTGAAGGCTAAGATGGCTGTTTGCTTTGGAGAATTAGCTGACAGAGCGAAGAGACAGAGACATTTATCTGTAAAGACTTTTGAAGCATCACAGGGAGGAAAAATAATCTAAGGTCATTTGTTTCAATATCATTCAAGCGCCCTAAGATTTGATGAAACGAGTACCTCCAGAAAAAGTCCACATTGATTGAAAATATTATTTATAACCAATGGAGATATTTAAAACAAAAAATTGCTTTATAAAGTAATTTGTTACAAATTCACTCAAGTAAAAAGCTCAAATTGAACCAAAAGTTGATTTTGGCCAATGATAAAGTTTACTCTCTTTTTTAACTGTCAGTATCTCTGGAAAACTTGAAATGCTTTTATCACATTGTGAACAAACTGATATTCATACAATACAACTTAAATAAAAATTCTTAGCCCAAATGCAAAACACAGCTAGCTCTGATATTAATGTATGGAACTTAGCCTTAGCTTCATTTTAGCCTTTTCACTGACTCAATCATGCTCTTTCCTGTAAGGACTCCAAAAATAACTGATGACACACTGATTGATCAAGTCTATGAGTTAATGAGGTCACAGATTTGAACAGTTTTTGAAGTTAGCACCATGAACTTTCCACTGTTCTACTACACAGTCTTTCACAAACTTAGAAAAATTAAATCAAAATCTGACAATATCATGAGATGGTCTCAATTTCAATGTGAAGAAAAGCAAAAGAAACCTGAGAAACACATTCTCTGAAGTTCATCAGACAATTTTCAGCTCTGAATTACTCACAAAGAAAAACGGGATATATATTTCTAATGTGATAATAGAAATATGACGAGTGACATGTCAACATAAAAGATGCACACGGTGTTCTGTTGCAGATAAAAAGCATCGAAAATGGGCAGACATGGAGGGCGAGGAGAGGGAGGGGAGGAGACACGGCCGAGCATGGAGGCGATAATTGAATTTGTAGTGGAGGAATTAGAGAGGATGCAGTCTCCTGTGAGTCTCCTTCAGCTCTGAATGAGCTGTCGATCTAGATGGAGTTGAGATAATTGTGCCAAATCAGCGCGGCCCTGTAGGTACACACAGAGAGGTGGGGCTAAGCCCAGCGGGGTAATGCACACTCGTCTCCTGGCTCACAGATCCCCATCTAAACTGCAAACACTTAGCTTGTCATCGATCCAAATTTAAACACCTGTTTTCTTGGCTGGATTTGTTGGCTCTCATTTTGCTATTGTATACACCTCTACGTAAGCGGCAAGTCCCAGAGCAACACTGGCATTAAATTCTATTTTAAACTTTGTTTTGACTGTATTTCAAGGACAAACCACAAGATAGGATGGATTTCTCAGTTCAAAAAACAAAACATGAATCAAAAAGTACAGAGGAGAGGCAGGGAAGAAAGGTCATTTCAGGGGAGCAGATTGAAAACTGGAGAAGAGAATAACTGACGCCAACACTTAAGAACTCGGTTATTAAGCAACCCTGGTTTGGTCTGACATTTAATAAAGCAAATGGGAACAATCTTCCATACTTCAGGGTTTAAATCAAAACTTTCTGACACTTAATTAGACATGATATTCAACCACCAATGTAGAAGAAGCAGTAAATATCAGTGTTTATAAATCAAGTCTTGTGGAAGTGAAGAGAAAGCATCCAGAGTCTCATACAGCAAAGGAGATGCCATCTGCCTCAAATATCTAAATGTCTTTTTTCACAGCATTGTAAAAATGTTTACAACCCGGTACAGGAACATAAGTGCCCACCATCACTGATCTCTGTTGGTAAGATATGATTTTTGATATTTTATGATATTTGAGTAGAATGCATTCATTAATTAGCAGATCTATGAAAGGTGACTTGACTGGCATTTGGCAGTGTTGCAACTATTTCCTTGGATGCTACGGGCGTGCGTCAGCTCCACCTTCTCTTCTGTTTTTAAACTTAATTATAATTTAGGCAAAGTCAGCAATTCCAAGAAACCAAGAAACAGCTCCAATAAGAAGAGCAAACTCTTGGCATATTTTAGACCATATTGTAAACTACATGGTTGGATGACAAGCTCCTGGAACCACCTTCAAAGTTAAAGTATTTGTGCTGGACCCTAAACCCTAACTAAGATAAATGGAAGGGCTGAGAATAGCTAAGGCAATAAGCCATTAAGTTCAAGGGTAAAGGACATGTACATAAACTGTAGAATCCATAATAAAGTTTGTGCATGTGTTTGGCTCAAAAGTTGAGCTGAAGTTGCCTTTTCTACAAATAAACCCTGCACTGTTTCTGCAGCAGACCCCTAAATGACCCCCCATGCGCCGCCTTATTAAATAATAAAGATGTAAATAAAGAAAAATCTTGTTCAAGGCATTACCAAGAAGCGCTTATCTGATTGACTCCACACTTGACATTGTGATCCCTTGGGCTGCGTCTCCTGCCTGCACTGTCGTCTAGGGAAGAGTCAGTTTAGGGAGCGTCAACATAGTAACTCTCCTGGGTCCTCAGCGATACACCCGTCAAGTGTGATCTGCTTTGTATGAATCATTCGCGAGTAACACTTAAATAGTGACAGAGATTTCTGCTCTTTAAAAAGAAGGCAGCATTTGCCGTGCTGAGCTGTAGTGAGAGAACTTGGCATGAGAGTAAAAGCACATATATGGATGTATGTGACCATCTGTTGTGTTAAATCAGTTCTGTGCAACCACATGGGTAACATTTTATAATAACTGCACACCACTAAGTATTAGAGAATCAACAGTAAATATCTGTACTTTTCATCTGAACAGCAGCATTATTTTTTTTATAATTGTGAACACATGTTTAATTTATGCACTATATAAGTAAAGGTAGAGTTTTGGGGTTAGGATTGGAGTCAATCATCATTAATAAATACACAACTTAGATTTAAAGGATCAAAAAATTAAAAAAAACAACAACTATACAATCAAGATCAACTATAAACATTTCATAAACATTTTAACTTTTGATAAAACCATCTATAATTGTGTTTCTAAATGAAATATAACAATCACAACTCTTTTTATGATGATAATTAAGTATTTACTTATTCTTCAATAATGCCTTAAGGCAGCATTGGAAGCATTTATAAATAAAATACAGAAAATATAGAAAAGTAATGCTTGCTGTAGACAAAGCATTGAGTATTCAGCAAGGCTTTACTAATACTTATATAAAGCATTTATTTCTATATTTAGAAATTAAATAGTTAATAATGCTTTTTAGATGATGACTGAATTATCAAGTATTGCTTTAAAATGCCTTCATCAATGCACAATTCTAACATTGAGGACCTGCGTCCAAAGCTGCTGTATTTCATAGTCATTAGAATTTTCAGATCAACATTTTTTCAGCATTAATGGGGCGCTGGTTTGGCGGAGTGGTAAAGCAATCAGGCACATCCCATACACATACTTCTGCCGGCCTCGGTTCGAAGCCTGTGGCCAGTTTGCAGAGTCTTCCCCTACTCTCTCACCCCTTTCACAAGCCTAACCACTGTCATTCTGTCCTATCAATAAAGGCACAAAATGCCCAAAAATACATTTAAAAAGCATTAAAAGTCTGAAAAAGCAGAAAAAAACCCTTAAGCACAACTTATTCATTGTAGCTCACAGCTTCTTCAGTTGAAATACAGTTCAACTTCTGGAACAGCGCTGAGCTTTATGGCATATCATCCTAATTGACCCATCCAAATGAAGAAGAGATGGGACTCTTGATATCTGCTTGGTCAGCATGAATTTGAAAGCAGTTTTTTAACTCATCTTTTAAAGGCAGAATTTCAAAGACTGATGCTAATGTCAGAAAATGATTCCTTCATTGTGTTTCTGCGTTATATTTACATTAATTCAATCAAATATGAAGAACACACAACCGTTTAAAACAACCTAAAAGGTACAACTGAGGGACATAAAAAAGTAAATTTCATAACCAGGCAATAATAAGCATTGGTAAGAAGTACTCTGAGCGCTCCGGCACAAAAGCAGCAGCTGTGGACAAAGGCAACTTCAACTCCAAGTTGTGTCTGTTAAAACTGTTACAATAATCTTGTTTTTGGTTACTTTCATTGCTGTAATGATTTAATAGCAACAATACATTGTTTCAGTAACATATTCTAAATTGAAAAATATTCTGAGGGCAGGATGGGATGCTTTAGGAGCCTGATGTGGCCCTCGAGCTGCCAGTTCGTTGTTTATTCCCTGTAGTGTTACTTGCAGAAGAAATCCAATCTTCAAGATCTGTTTGTCCTTTAAGCAGGTTTGAGCTAATGTCAGACAAAATTCATGTGGTGTGAAGATTGAAACTCTGAACCTTTATTTGTAAGAACTGAATTGGACCGCCAAATACTCACACAGCCTTTAGAGGATGGCATATAAAGGTCAGAAAGCCCCAAATCACTTCAGAGCAGCAGCTCAGTGAGCTAGCATTTATTATTTAGCAGATAAATGCATCTCTACTGCTGTTTATCACACAGTTTCTGCTACTACTCTAAAATTCTGCTGCCCACAGGATGACGAATACTTGCAGCATTATTGAGTAAAGTTTCTCAAAACCTGCCGCTTCCATCAAGCCTTTCTACTCTGATGTATCACTGGCACAAAAAGCGAGCTGATGCCCACAGTCACAGGCATCATTTCAGTCCAGTTCTGCACCCCGAGCATCCCCAGAGGAGTCACTATGTGTCTGGAAGCTTCCTGACACAATGTTCGACGATCCAATGTTCCCAGGCAACACATGCAGCTCCGGCCGGCATGCAGGGATTTGGCAGACGCTGATTAGCAGATTTTTTTTGTTCCAGGAAGTAAAAAAGTGAATCAGAGGAAGCTTTAACTTTTCTTTGATAGAAGTCTTGAGGATGAAGGACTGAGAATGTTATTATCCAGACTGAGTGGACAGATTGGCTGATGAAGCGTCCAATGTTTGATCCACAACATAAATAAGAAGGCCACAGATGACACACAGTCAGGGGAGTGTGTGTTTGTGGGCTATGAGATGGACAACAGATGAAGATGATGATAAAACAGTAATGAGCGCTGCTGTTTTTGGCGTCCATGTGACATAAAACCAAATGGTGGGTTTACCTTTGAGTGCATCTCACCCAGTCCATTCCTGCCTGTGCTGCTTTTCCCCGTGGCCAAGGTAACCTAATCAGAATTACAACAAACGAGAGGAGTGGGATTGTTGAGGAGGAATTTATCGCAATTACCCAGAGTGCACCATGTGACCAATCAGCCTGGACCTTTCAGACCCTGAAAGAACACTGCGGACCGAGCAGGCTGACCTGGATGTGCAGGTACCGCACGTGAGCACACAAACGCACTCGCCTCAAATCTGAGCCACATTAGGGGAATCAGGAAGCACTCATTCGACACACTCAAAGCAGCACACACACTGATTTTCCTCTCCACCAGCCTGCCATTTTAAGCGCTGCCAGAATTTCCCGGGCAAACATTCTGCTCCCAATGAACCACCTGCAACAGAGAGTGACTTTTAAAAAACTGGCAGATAAAATGTCTTTTCTGTCCAAATGAGACGCTGAATTCCCTGCTCACGATTTAATGTCTCATATCAGTGAAAATGGAAGGAAATCTACTATCCAGAGCAAAAAATAGATAAAGAGGAAGACACTGAAATCCCCCTTCATTTACACAAACTTAGAGGTATTTCTTCTAATTCAGATCTATTTCACAAAACTTAAGGACCTAACTGTTAGAATTCAACTTGAGCTTGAATTCTGGAAAAAACAGCAATAGCCTAGTCTTACTTATTCAGGCCTTTTTGCATACATGAACTATCAAAATAGAGCAAGTCAGATCCAATAAATGTGCTAATCAGTCCCTTCAATCGATATAACTGCAACAATTTAAGGACACTAAGGGAAAACAGTTGTTAGGAATGGCAATTATCATTCAAATTTAAGCTTTTAACAAGCATTTAGCACAAACTGTATAGCTTTTTTATAGCAGAGAGGACCATCCAAATGTTTGTTTTACTGTTTCTCTATGATAAGAAGTACTTTTTTGTCAAGATCGTGACTCATTTTTCTGATATTCTCATCATACAAACACTGACTTTCCCATGAAAACAAAGTTATTATGGTAATTTTCTTGTAATCTTTTGAAATGAGCTCATTATCATGAGAAGACCAGAGCTGTTGGTTTGAGTTGATATGGATAATAAAAGATCCTGAAAATCATTGAGAGCAACAGAAAATGGAGCAAAATAAAATCATCAGATGTTTGTCCACTTAAGACTGCTGTAAATAACAGCCTGTGTAATCACATCTCTGGGATAACTTTGCTAATTGGTTGGTTTTGCGTTGCAGCAAGGTGAAACCTCAAAATATAGAAAGCCCAGTCCCTCAGGCTCAGTTCAAGAGAGCAGGGACATATTCAAATACAGGATTTCATTAAAAGAAAATGAGACTGTCCTAAAAACCATCATCAGACATCAAAAGAGAAAAGAATAAATGCTTCGCAGTGGATCCCTTTTGAAATAAAGTTTTTTAATGGCTTGAAAGATAAATTATTCGTCATCCTGTTGAGTTTTGACTTTGGTTATTTGGATCTCCTGCTGGAAGATAAAAGACCAAACTCAGTTTGGAGAGAATGCTCAGGAAACTGCACGATGTTTTATGCCTTAGATGTTTTCCCTCTGCTAAAGGTTTGAGAAAAAAGTTAAGTCAATGGTTTAATTGACAACTTAAAGGGATAGTTCAGTATTTTTGAAGTTGGGTTGTATGAGCGACTTGACAATCGTCAGTATGGCGGTTGAAAGGGCCTCCAGCTGTGTTGTCCTTTAAGGAGAACAAGCTGAGACTGCCGGTAAGTGCTTTATTTTTACTCCAGGAAGTCCCTGTGTCTGACCTTGCTGAACAGACAGACCTGCCGGATTCATTGTCTGAAATCCTGCTGGTTGATCTTGCCAACATCCAGTACTCTACATTTTCACTGGCTAAATGCTTCATGGCCCAATCAGAGGACAGAGGCGGGAGCTAAAGATGTGACGTCAGCGGGAAGAGGCTGCATGTTTGAAAACAACGGCAGTGTGTGAAGAACGCCGTCACTGTGGTGGGGATTGCTGTTGACAAGGCTCATGTCACATGTAAGTGGTAAATGATACATCTGTGTGATCTAATTTAATGTAAGATGATAGTCTAAGGACTAAAACATAACTTTAAGCTAACAGCTAACAACAGGGTTGAGCTGCTACGTCATACTGTGGGTTGATAAGATTGGTCTGTGATGGGTGTGATGAACAGATCAATCGTCCAATCACCAGGAGGTTCTGCCCTCTATAAACATTTTCGAATGACTCTTCTCCCAATGGACTAGCAACATATTTTTGTGGTGGATATATGGAACTGTCCTTCAGGTTACCCTGCGTCTGGTGCTTTTTAAAATGCTGTGTTCTCCAGCCTGTGTGCATCGAGTCTTCTCATGTTGTGTTTCGCTCTACGGACTGAGGAAGACATAGCATAACAGTGAACATAGAAACTTACTGTGCCTTATCGTACATTTGACCCAACACAGTTCTGTGGCTCCTTTTTATGTAAAACTCAAACAATAACGCAAACTGACTGCACTCACCAACAGCAGTGCACCTCACAGGGAGTCTACACTTGATCCTCTTGAAGGTGACGTGCTGCTGGGAGCACCTTCAGCTCCTTCACTGACTATTGTCAAGATCCTGATTCAACCCAACCTCAAAAATACTGATGGTCACATTTCTCTAAAATTTGACGACATCAAGCTCAGTTTTATTCTTTCACAAATCCATACATCACAGCATTATTTCCCCCTCACTCTCCTCACAGATGCCCTCACCTTCACCACAACACAAAGGTTTTTTGTGTGCATGTTTACGTGCGTGTGTGCGTGTAAGCATCTGGTCAGGTGCTAACTTCAGAGAGACCGGCCGTCTGGTCCCGTCACCGTGGTGTCACAGCGGCGCCCGTCTCCGCCCGGGACTCCTCGGTGTTTGCTGCGTCTCTCTGGCAGCTGATTGGCTCGATCTGTCACACCCGGTAACAATCACTGTCTGACTTCCAGCGTGGCTGCCACCGGGCTTATTGAGACTGATAGAGGCTCACCCTGTGCTGCCTCTGATCACACACACACGGAAGTTTGTTTGTGGGTTTGCGGTCTCTTTGTCCATATTACACTTTGCCATTATCAGGCAGGTACACAGAAATGCAAATGTCTTATTTTTAGAGAGTATTAACAACTTTAAAGTCTATTTAAGGCATCACTACCAAAGCACTGAAGAAAAAATAATGGATTGTGTTTGAGGTAGGCATCATTTAGACCCTCATAGTCCAAGGTAGAGCAGATAGAGGTGAACACAAGTAAAGGCTGTCAAGCAAAAATTAGAATTTAAAGACATTTTCTGACTTAAATGTCCAAATTCTGATGTAAAATTTTGAAGACTTTTCAGAGAAACCTGAACGTATTAGTGAAATTTGGACAGTGTGATCTCTCATGGTTAAAATATCACTGAAGATAATTACGTTTCTGTACTTCAAAAGCCCCTGAAAGCCTTGAGATATTGGGATCAAGTGCTATGATTACCTTCAGCTACATTTAATGGGGACAAATTACTTACAACAACCCCTGGGTAGGAACGTGTTAGCATGCAGAAACACTCCGCACATATCCGAGCGTGTACCTGCAGCAGCCTCCAGCGTGTGTTCAGATCCTCGATGCGTTCCAGGTTGTTTGGTGACAGCTGGATATCTGGTGGGCCGAAAGTGGACGCCAACTGGTTCATGTGCGTGACGTCATCCTTAATTGGAGCAATCTCATCCTGGAACTCCTGCACACACAGATACAGGGCGCTTGTTAAGCTGCATTGTTTACAGCAGTGTGAGGACAGATGGGAAACACAGACAGGCTGTTATTAGCCCTCGGTTCAGTCTTGTGTCTCACCTCAGTTGTTCTAACACAGAGAAACAGATGCATCCATCACGTAAAACCACAGCTCCTGCTTGTTTAAAGCTTGCTAATATATGTAAAATCAAGATTTAAGTGAGATTAATGTGAATGAAGGAGCTTGTATAATGGCCACAAGTGTCTTTCTGAATGATGGATTGAAGGTGTGATAACTGTTCTCATAATGACCATGCATGACCTTTACATATGGCACACTGTCACTCTATCTGACCTTCACTCTTTCGATGTGCTCTGGCAGCGAGTCAATCAGCAGGTCGCCCACAGGCTCCCACGCGTCCTTCACCATCTCGGCCTGCCTCAGCTGCCCGTCCAGCAGGTCTTCTGCCTCTTGGAGCTCCATCAGTCGATCCAGGGCCAGCTCCAGCCTCTTCTGCCAGGCGGCCGAGTCGGCGTTCAGGTTGTCCCACTTGGTGATCACGTCATCGGACTCTTTGCGCAGGACTCGCCCCACGTTCTGGGCACGCTCCTCAGGGCTGATGTCTGAGGAGAATGGAGAGAGCGTGCTTTAAGAAAAAAACAATGTCTTGACTGCTTTAGAAAAAAAAAAGAGAGCACACCCAGGCATGTGAATGAAGAAAGAGTAGGTATAAACACTTTCTATAGCTAAGATCCTCTGTTTACAAATGTGTGAATTAAGCCACCAATAAACAATTTGTGGTTTGAATAAAACTTAATATTCTCGCCACGTTTCTAATTGTCCACAGTCCTGTAGTGATAGTGCATTAAATCGGTTTACCTGCTCAGCTCACGCCTTGTTAAGTTCAATAAAGGACATGGCTTTTTGAGTTTAAAAGCTTGTTGCCTGAGCGGTAACTGTGACGATGAAGAGCAACTCCTCAGAGGCTGTTTCACTTATATGTCAAAGCACTCAGGCTGCTTGTGAGGGAGCCAGCTGAATTTAAACCACACAAAATGTCATGCACTCCAAAAGCAACATGTCAATTCGGCTTCTAAAGACGTCCTCAGCCAACGCCTATAGGGAGGTCTATTCGCTAAAACAGAACGACTTTCTGAGAGGAAGTAAGTGCTCGTTTCTCTCGGCGCGGCAGTGATTAGCAGCTGGAGCTCACCCTTTATTTCGCTGCGTTTGAGCTGGCTGTTGAATAGCTTTAATGGGCCACAGTTAAAGTTCAGATGCTTTCAACGAGCTTGGCAACCAGGCTGCTGCCACAGTGCGTGAGGTGCTGCAGGAAGGTGCGTCAACATGGCTGTGTGCCCGTCACCAGGGTGTTACTAGGATAGCTCATTACATAAGTCAGAAATGAATTAAAAGTAAATTCAGTCCATATTGTCTTTCATGTTATTCTTCAGGGCTGATCAAAGGGCTGCTATGGCAGAAAATGTCACTAATTAATGAGCTTCCCCTCTCTTTACATTCCTGTTTTTACATTTAAATGGAAGAGGCAGGGCTTTAAGATGCTAATAAACCTTTGTATTACCTTGAAGAGGCACAAAACACATACATTCTTTATCCTGCCTGTAAAAGAAAGTCTGTTCACATTTTACCTCAACAGGAAGTGATGATACACAATTTGGTAAATAAACCTTCCAGCACACTGGTTAGATGGAAATGCTAACTGTTCATAGATAAATGTAGCCAAGCTGGGCACAATAAGCCCCTTAGCTCAGGTCTGATACACCTTCATTCATTGATAGTGCCAGCATGGGCCAACCTCAGGAGCTGTAAAAGGAAAACAAGGCTGAAGTGCAGAAAATTGCAGTTCCTCAGAGTCCACTTCACTCTTGAGGAGGCCTTGTTTATGCAGCTAAACAATCCTACCATGTGCAAAGGCAGAAAGCTTTTATGTTTAAGGCATCAGGAGGTCAAGACAGTGTGAATACCTGACAGAAAATGACATGGAGGCCACATTTGTCACAGATTTTGGCTTTTACAGGCTGTGGTCTTCAACGCTTGATCACAGTAAATTCTTGCAATATTTTACTGATCCTAAGATTTTGATTAATAGAGCGTGAGCTGAAGCTTAAACCTGTTATACTTGCATTTATCTATCACAAATACTTCTAGGCACCCCCTTAACGCACCAAACATGTACAAAAAATGATCACCAATCTATTATGAATCCAAAACAAGGCCCAATCAAAAGTTTCCATCACTCATTAAACTCTTGCAAACTTTAATTACACAAACATGTTTTAATGAATGAATCCATTAAAGATTACCATTTGCTATCTGATAACCCTGATCAAATGTTAATGTGAGGTTAAAGGGGGTCACGATGAAGAAGTACCTCTCTGCTCAGGCGATGGTGTCTCTCTGGGAAGCTCAGACAGAAAAACTCCCACATCGTCCAGCGCTTTGGTGACAACTGGCTCTTTAGCCCTCAGGTCCCTCTTGAAACCCTGAGAGCACATAAAACAGACGTGAAGAGTTCAAATGCACTCATGTGAAGACACTGGGACAAGACAGTCAGAGTTGATGATAAGGGTTAAAACCTTGGTAAAGTTTGTCCTGACACTTTGCAGATGAAGTTTTAAGTAATAGAAATATAACGTTAATCATAATCGAATATATTTTGTGCACATGTGCTCTCAAACACTGCGGCATGAGTCCATCCATGCTGAGTGGCTACAAAAGCATGTCACTATTCATTAAATATGTGTTGACTAAAAGCTTTTCAAATGAATATCTGCGCACACTCACCTTTCTACAGAATCACTGAAGGTTAAGAAATGAAGTGACCAAACAGACAAACCAATCATCTCCTCTTTTTTGCATAAAATACTTATTTTAATGGGTTTTTCATTCAACCTACCGTCCATACTTTCCATTAAATCAGAGGCTTTAATTTGCATAATGTGAGAGCAGCAGAGACATGAAGTCTGCTTAAACATAAATGGTTTCTTTGGTGATGAAACAGCCAAGCTTCTGACACAAAAGTATCAAACAGGCTTTTATATTGGCTGCTCATCACACTGGCATTGAGCTGAAGGTCAGAGAAGTGGTTTTGTTTAAAAGTGACTCTGAGGTGCACTGTAGTGCATCAAGGCTTGAGAGTTGGGATGCATTTAGATGCTTTGTGTAGTCCCTGAACGGACTTAAAAATAACACTCTTTATGTTGACTTTTTGGTATGAAATTTAAGGTGGTTTATCTTAATACATAATCAATGATCAGTTACCAGAATATTGTTTGAAAAGCACCAAAGTGGTGCCATACCTCATGACCTGGTTGGGACACTCCTGGTTTAAAACGCTATTTCATCTGGAAGACCTCAGAAAGAGTTCTGATCTTATAATAAAACTTTGCTTGCATTGACTCTAAAACATGGAGAGAAGCATCTCTGGAGAAGATGTTTATCTGGTGGTGCCAGGTTAGGTGGTTTAGAAAGAGTAAAGAAAGTATTTTTGGCTGAAATTAATCAAATACGGTAAAAGTTTTTGCAATGTCACTGATTCACCCTTCTCTGAGCTTTTTCTGCCAAGCTGAGCTCATGGACTGTGACTTCATATTTAATGTAGAAATAAGAGATCTGAATCAATCCACTTATGAAGCTCTGCTGACAATCAAGTAAATGTGTTCCCAGAAATAAAAATATGTCTCAAAGCTGAAATAACCCTCCATAAATCTCCAAGGGAAAGAAAAAAAGCCTATATTTTTCCACTCCCTAAAAGGCACCACAGCTCTCCCTTAAAACAAAGTAACAGAAAACCATTTACATTTCTTACACACAATCCAACAAATATTTTATACAGTCGTCAAACAGGAAGTTCTAAAGAAATTTGTGAACAACAGGCACTTTATGTTCACAAGCCTGATGGAAAGGGGGAGATTTCCTGCGGCTTCTTTACAGCATGCCGTTCCCCCACTCTATTTATCTCCCCAGTTAGCAACCCTATCCCAAATCATCCAAAAGAAGTGAGAAGTCCCCAATAAATCTTACAAACCACTAAATAATAAAACCCTAAAACAACCAAAAGTTGTACTCCTCATCAGAATCACTGCAGAGAGAGAGAGTGTCTGTATCAGAGTGCAGAGGGTGTCGTCTGTCTGTGCTTCCTCCTACCCTGTGTGTGTCCAGCTGTGCCTGCACTGCAGGGACGTCCCCCCCAACAGGAGGCTCCTTCTCCAGCTGCAGATTTTTCATCCTCAGCCAGTTCAGCAGCTCCTGCAGCGACATGTGGAGCCTCTTCCATGGAGCCATCTCCGAGTCCAAGTGTGCCCTGAAACACAATCATGTTGTTAGTCTTCTGTAGCAAAACTTTACTAAAGGCTGAGAGTGTGTGTTGCTTTGTGCAGCAGTGACCTCAGCTGCCCTCACCTCATGCTCAGGGTCTTGTTGCGCAGGTCGTTCCAGCGCTGGGTCATGTTGTCCAAGCGTCTCTGGAGTAGAACGGCATCCTCAGAGTCCCCGAGTGAGGTCACAATCCTCTGGCCGTTCTCATCCAGAGAGTGATAGAGCTCGGTGTGGTTGTCAATCTCTGCCTGGAGGTCCTGGAGACACACACAATCAAACGCACGGACAC
Source organism: Scarus forsteni (assembly GCA_036419115.1). Classification (NCBI taxonomy): domain Eukaryota; kingdom Metazoa; phylum Chordata; class Actinopteri; order Labriformes; family Labridae; genus Scarus; species Scarus forsteni. The sequence continues at coordinate 5,698,893 of JAZDUH010000054.1, read as the reverse complement.
ACACACACACACACAGAAGAGTCAGTGGGAGAAAAGCTGCAGCAGTAAATTCTGCCGGAGCCCGCACTTCATTTTCTGGGTAATAGCAGCCATCTTTCAGGAATTCACTTTTTTCATTGCTCGAGTGCTCAGTAATGGGATCAGGATCTGAGAAAGTGATTTAGTCTCTAAAAGCAGAAAGCAGCAGGATTGAGTCGTAATGCAGGGCTTAATGCATCATGGATGGAACCTTTTGTAAAAGTGAAATGTCAAAATGTGCAATTTAGCCTTGAATCAACTGGTTACCTCGACAGGGGTGGTACCACCTCTGTGGATTTTTCTGCAGATATTTCATCTCTCTAAGTTCAGGGTAACACTTTGGAAAGAAAAACGGAATCTAACAGTGTTCTTTGTTAGGTGAAAATGAATAACTTCCTCATGTTTGGTGGCAAAAATCACAAAGGTGCTGTTAATCTTTTTAGATAATAGCAACTTTACGCAAGTCTCTAATATAACCTATTTTTTTAATACTCTGTTTCCTCTTATGTTGGAACTATCCATCAAATAAGGCTCATAATTACGAATTGAACCTTTATTTGCAATTAACCACACTTTCAGTTGAGTTTGGAGTCCACTCATTTGATGTGCCTGCTTAAAGGTGCGATGAGGAGGATCTATTTCTGGTGACATAAAGACTCTGCTACCCACGAGCACACGCGGCGACTGTTGTAAAGACGTGACCCAAGCCAAAGCTTGCGTTGGTTGTGATGCTAATAAATGCAGCCCGGACCTTCCTCAGAACTCTGCATTGCTTTACAACTTTTATTTTTAACAACTTCCAGGATGCAAAGCGACGAGGTAATGTATCTCTTTCTAGTTACGTAGCAGTAGTTTTTGATGTGTGACAACAAGCAATTTTGGAAAACTTAGTATCGTAGTTTTGTAGCCGGCTATATATCACTACTTACAGCCCGGTGCTCTAAGACATGTCCGAATAATATAAATTTGCTCTAGTTTTAATTGTCTTTTTCTTGAAGTTGAGTATCCAGGCCAGTCCAGCCCTGTCCGACCCGACCATGAAGCTAAGGAATAGCATTTATAGATAACCTATTTTGATGCTATTAAAGTCATCTTAAAGTGTGTATTTCGATCAGACACATATCTAAAAGTGAGACTTTTTTTGTAATTACTTAGAAACTCCTCATAGCATCTTCAAGCAGAGAAAGAACAGCACGCACAAGATTAGAGAGTGAAAGGAATTGGCAAATTGGGATGGTACATTTTTTGATTTCAAATGGTTTAGATCACTTTTGACCACTAAACTGGGAGATTTAAAGTGAAATGAGACATACAAAGGAGTAGTTTTGTCCTTATTTTCCATCATTGTGAAAGCAAGGACACATTATGGAAAGTAGCAACCAGCTGCTGTCATCGCCTAACAAAGACGTACCGAAAAAAACAAACCAAACAAGGTTTGATTAACACATTCAAAATAATCAGTGTGCTATTTTTTTTACCTTATTCATGTCACAATGCACAAAAAAGGCAGCCCTTTTTAAATCAAACATCCTTCCTGGTGTTTCTCTATAACCAGATTCAACCAGAGTGACCTGCTTTATGAACACAAGCACTTATATTTCAGTGTTATTTTACCTTTTGTGTTACTAATTCCTGCCATCTCAGATTTTTACTGTAACTTTTATTGCTGACAAAACCTCAGAGTACATTTAATTTTTGCCCTTTAAAGGTTGCCTGAAGCTTCAGGAAGTTTTCCTTAAAAAGGGAAAACATTGTGTACAAAAGGATGTTACACACGAGATGAATTAGCCAACATGAAACTTTAATGATACCTGAGGGGTGAAATGAGCCACTGAAGCAAAGAACAGGACATAAAGACGAGAACAGAACAAATAGGGACGACAGTGGAGCTGCAGCATTGAGTTAAACTGGCTCCTGTTTTATCTCCACAAAGTTTCCTGCAGCTTCTGGTGTGATCTAAATGTTCTTTGATCCCTTTGAACACTTCGATTCAGTCCCAGCCCAAGATATCCGTACAGACTTGAACTTTGATGTCTTCGTTTGAAATTGATGGTTTCACGCTGTATTATTTTTATCACTGGGGTGAAAAAACGTGCATACTTGTCCTTTCCATGACCTGAAATGCCTCATGAGGTGCAGAATCAGCACATTTTTAGACATCAAGTTGATGTGACAGACACTTTTGAACGCAGCGTGATGCATCTTTTATCCAAAAACAACAACTTGCTTCTTTTGGAGTACAAAGACGGCAGTTTTGTACCTGAAAAAAGAACTTCTTGAAGATAAGAACAGGTTTTCATCAGATTTTGGCATCACTGTTGATAAAACTGAGCTTCTTATCTTTTTGCTAACCTTATCTTATGCATGTGCAATTACCATTCTCTGAAAATAAACTTGTTTTTGCTTGTTTCAATATAATACATCCCCAGTTAAATCTGCGTTATCACTGTTCCTCTCTGATGTTCAAATGGCTTTTGTTTGGTCAAACATGGTCACTGATATTAACTTAAGTTTGTTTTATAACCAAGCAGCCCATGATAAAACTTTCAAAATTGTGGTTGCTCCATCTGTTTTCAGAACTTTAAAAACATTGTAAGTTGTTTTTTGTCAAAATCTGCTTCAAAACTGCAAAAAGCAAAAAGCATTTGAAGAAACTTCTGTTGCCAGCCTGATTCCTGTCCTTGTCCTTCTAATTGTGTGTTTTTTGCTTTTGCCGCGTCTTTCCTGAATTTCATATGTACTGTGTTATAGCTTCTTTGGTTTCTCTTGTGTTGTCTTTTGTTTTTGTTTTTTTTCTAAATGTTTAGCCTACATTTCATGAGATTGTGATGGGCAGGTGTGGAACTTTGTACAAGCCTGTAGAGGCTTTGTTCCCACCTTGTTCAGTTTTGTACTTGTACTAAACTTGAGCTAAACAAATAAACTAAACTAAACTAAACTTTCCCACAGGATTAGTCCAAATATATGAAAACTTTCTGAAAATAATCAAAGTTAATCTACATGTACATTTGTACCCTGAGGAACTTCAGTTTGTGTCGACTCTTGTGGCCTCTCTTGGACAAAGTCATACATCTACTCTCTTTGTTGTCATTGTTAAGGACATGAGTAAGCTGTAGTTTCTGAAAATCTGATTCTTTCCTGCATTGATGCATTTAAAAACATCTCACATTGGATCCCTGATGCAGGAAGACAAAGTCTCTTTGTGATTTGCCTTGAAGGGTACTGACCCCATGGCAAACTTGACAAGGAGCGTACAATACATCTTGAAAATAAAAACATTTCCTTCTGTTACATCTATCATGAAGTGATAGTTTCTGCCAGTCCTGTAACTTCATGGAAATTCCTCAGAGGAACTTCAGACACTTTGTTCAAGTATAAAAATAAACAATTGGATGGTCTTGTGTCTGTATTTTAAAGAGTAGAACCAGTATTTTTTATAACACTGAACACTTATAACCAAGAACGTCCTTGATTTTTTTGTTTTAACATAATAATCAAGGATTGATATCTGGTGTAACTTTAAGTTTCTCCGAGGAGCTTCTGAATATTAAAAATGTGGATGATTGTAAATGTTCTCCAATTGAGAATTGCTGTCTACAGTTTTTTTTTACATCCAACTCTTCATTTGTTTTGACAAAATACCTTAGTTATTGAGTCTGTATTTTATCGGTTATATTTTGGAGGGCTGTTTGGCCTTTATTGATTGTGGAGAGACAGTGGATAGACTTGAATGTGAGAGCAGAGACATCTGGATTGTTTTGTTATCAGTTTTTGAGGTTTGTATACTTCTGTACCGAAGTAAATAAAGATCCTCGAAGGAAATCCCTCTGTGGAAAAAGGTGCAACTCCAATCTTTTTAGGTTTATTTCTTCAAAAATACATCAGCTCTTCTATTAGTTGTATTTACGATGACACTTATATGGGGTCTTCGGAAATAAAAAAAAAATGCCAAAGGTCTGTCAAAGTGTCTGTCAATGTGCTTAAATTAGCGTGGCTTTCTTGTGCAGGTGATATGAAGCTCTTTTTATCAAAAACTCTTGTACTATGACATGAAAAAAACCTCTGGCAGGAGCTCTGCATACATGTTAAAAACAAAATATTAGATTGTCTTTTGTTAGTAATTTGAAAGCATTGGAACTATTCTAAAACTTTCTTACTAAACCTCTTTAAATACACACACATTTATCTTTTGGAGCAGATAAGAACAAAATACTCCCCTTCATAATTTGAATTAAGGATGACTTTACTGATATGCAGAAGGATATATCTCTGTAAAGGCTCCAAACCTGAACATGGTAGACCTTCCTGCGCAGCATCTTCGAAACTTTACCCTGGAATCCCCAAACTAGACATCATGAAGAAGAAAAAGCAGAAGGAGAAACATCTCCAGCTTCTCCTTCTCCCTTGAGATAAGCTCCCAGTGTGACTGTATAAGAATGTTTCAATGTGTGACAAAGAGGCAGATTTAGAGATGAAGAGGAAGAGGAAGAGGGAGGGATGGAGGGAGAGTGTGTTACCCATAAAGAGAGAAGGGTGTGAGTCAGTGCAGGCTGGAGAGGCTGAGAGAGGGAAGAAAACAGAGAGGAGAACTTGAAAGGCTGCATAAAACGATGAGCGTGCTTATTTTCCAATTAAACCTTATCTGCGTGCTGTGTGTTTTGAGTATGTGTGCGCTCTCTGGATGCTACGCTGCTCTGCCGTTCGCCATTATAATTGGACACAGAAGGCTATCACAGCTCTGCATACAGTGTTGTTGTTGTATGCAGCTGGATATGAATTTACATCGTTGTGTGTGCACGAATCATCTCCAAAACGCTGCATGTATGTGCCTTTTGTTGTCTGAATGTGTATGTGTGCACGCCGTTCCACCAGAAAGCGTGTGGGCGCAGGGTGACAGCCGAGGGTCAAAATATGTTCTCTGACTGAACAGAGCTTTCCCTTCAACACCCACAATCCAGTGGGGGAAATTTTTTGGCATTTGTCTGCCAGGCACCCGAGGGCCAATGAAATCGCACGATGCTGCCGTGTCAGCATTCCTGTCATACCGGCAGGGGCAGAGAAAGTCGGGGAAGAGTGTCTTAAACTTTGGGTTAAAGAAGGTAAAGAGATACTGTAAATGTGATACATGTTAAAGCTGTCAATCAACCATTAGGGCGGTTCTTCTTCTGTTGTGAGTGTCTGCAGGTGAAGCTGCTCCCGCTTCCTCTAAATTCTTCTTCTTCTGTTCCAGTAAAACCTTACAAGCAGCCACATAAAAGCATAAATGAATCCCCTGCATTGCTCCATTAAAGATCAACATAACATCCAGTGTTAAAGCTGGAAGAGGATGGATTGCAACAGCTATAAAAGAGTTGTAAAACCAGCAGTTGAGAAGGTAAAATTGTAGGAATACTTGTAATCCACACACACAGAGCAGGAGAATAGGCTTTCATTTAATAGGTCAGTCATAAAAAAGAAGGGAGTCTGCCTTTTTATTTCACTACAGGGATCATCTTCTCCATTATTCCTGCTTTTCCAGTGCAGTAAAAACCCTCCATCCACACCTAACATATCCACATCAAAGTCCTTGGGTTGATCATTAAATATGATTGGAATTCTGACCTGAAATCGATCAGCTCACCTCCAGATCTCCATAATGACCTCCATGATGTCAACAGAGATGGCTTCATCACACATCAATACAAACGTTCAATAACCAGAGCAGAGACTGTTACCCACCGTCCACTGCACGAGTAGGTTCCTAGCAGCTGGCTGCTCCTGAAGTCTCTCCTTGTTGGTGGCGTCGATCAGAACGTTGCAGGTTGTCTCGGCCTCCGTCAGCCAGTTGAGGAACTTCTCCAGGTCAAGGTAGAACTGCTGGAGGAGCTTCATGGCCGCCTCAAGGGCTGCTTCTCTATCGGAAATACTGCAAAGAACCAACAGGCAGTAAGATTCACGTAATGAAGGAATGCTTTGTGGCTTATCAGGTTTGTTACTGATCATGCTCCAGTTCTGAAGGTGTCAGATAGTAAATATTGTGGACCTTTATCATCACCTGTATGTCAGGATTGATTAAAGATCAGTCTTCAAAGATTGAAATTGTGTTTTAATAAGATTACTGTTGATAAGTGCTTTGTAAAGAGGAGAAGATCAAATAAAATATTTCTTCTTTCAGCTCCTTTTCATTTAAAATTTGACTTAATTAAAAAAATCGCTTTCTTTTGACCAATGAATAAATTAACCACAAACAAAAAACAAATATTCTAACCATAAACAGAATATTTGTTCCAGCTCTTGTTTGAAAATAGTTCAGTACTTCTTATTGGTATTACAAAAAATGCATTTCATTATTGTGCTTTTTTATTCTTATTTCTGTTTTTTTCTAACCCTATCTTCTGGTTGACATCGATGCTTGTTAGAAAGATATGTTGATAAATGGCAAGTGGATTTATATGACTGATTAATTCCTAAAGTGACAAAAAAGTGATCTTTCATGTGAAGTCATTTGGAATAATAGTTTCATCAAATAATCTCATTGAAAGTGATAAGGACATTTTTTTTTTACAAAACAGCCACTTTAATGTTAAATAACCTATTTTGTATTAACTAATTCAACTTAAGTTTTTTTGTTGTTGATGTTGTTTTCGTTTTTGTTGAAAAAAAATGTAAAAAGCGTGTTTTTAAGATACACTGAAAAGTGATACAATGACACATTTAAATACAAGAGAAGAAAAAAAAGAAAAAAAAAGAAAATAGTTCAGTACATTTAATATAAGCCACAGTGACATGGAGATCAGACAAACCATTTAATTCAGTGTTAAAAAAGCACAAATAAATAATTTCACCTCAAAATCCATAATCTATGGGAAGAGCATTGTTAGGTGAGATGAAATCTGTTCATGGTGGATCTTCAAGGTCTACTCGTCTGCATGATTTATGTTCTGTGCAGTAAACTTGACAAATAAGTAGATTCTGTGCAGCAGTGTTGTTGTTGTGATGGTTGTGAAGAACACGCTAATATCCTGGTGTCCCTCTGCCCACCTCCTCTGGTCACTTGTTGTGCAGCTAGTTCCAGTTCACAGTGGGCAAAACCTTGAGGCACTCCATCAAGTCTAAAAGTAGCTTTGGCACTTTTACACACACTCATCGTCTTTTCTCAGGAGAAGTTAGAGGGAACAAATTCAACAACAATGTTACCGTTTGCTGATGTGTGTCCATGTAGCCATCATGTCATCGTTGACCTGGGTGACCTTGTGCGTATCGTCACTGGCGTACAGTGTGAGCAGTTTATCCGCCATGGCGTTGGTTTGGTCAATTTGTCCCTGCCACTGCTGAATCTCCTTTGCCAAATTCTGAGGACAGAGGTGGAGGGAAAGACAAAATGAAGAAAGAAAAGAAGGAAACTGGTGAGCTGAGGCAATTGTATATGTGATGATTCACTCGATCTAAATGTCATTTGACTCATCTCCAGCATGGGAAATGTCATATTTCTAAGCCATCTCTTTATGAATCTCACAAACAAGGTGGAGGAAAAGTGTGATCATTTATCTGTTTGTAATTCTGAAAGATGTCAAAGAAGCACAGCAGAAAGGGGGTTTAAGAGGATTTGAGGATGTTTGTGCACTTTGTAAACGGATGTTCAATCCAACCTTGAGTTCAGCGTTTTGTTTCTTCAGATCATCCACCGTGTACGTGATCTCCTCCCACGACTCCAGCTTCTCGTTAGCCTGCTTGATGAGATGATCCACTCCCTTCCTGGCATCCAGCCAGTCGGTGGAGTCCTGCAGCATGTTGAGGAGCTGCTTTGTGCGGTCGGAGAGTTTGGTTTGAGTGTCTTCCCAGTGAGTCTGAAGTCTGTCAACTTGAGGACAAACAAAAACATGTTTTCTTCTACTGCAATGAGAGGGGGGCAAAAATTGTTCCTGTTGTCGTCCCACTTTCATTCAGCACACATTGAACAGCCTTGTTTAAGAAAATGGGTTATTCTGGGAGGATTATTTCAGGCCAACAGACATTTTACATGAAGCTGAGTTGAAAACCATTGCAGTGAGTCTGTTCTATCATGACTACTATTCATTCCTGTGCTCTGTGATGCTTTGTATGTAGGGTATGCATAATGTGCTGCACCGTGTCCTCTTTTATTAGGTCAGGAGCTGTCACACTGCATACATACAGGTACAATACATGCAAGTAAAATGCAGATAAGGAAGCGGTGCCCCACATGCCTGTTTTGATGGATTAATAAGCTGTACAAGTCTCAAATACGTGACATACTGCGCTCTGTGATTGCGTTGCGAGTGTCCTGGTTGCTGGTTTTGTTCTTCAGATTCTGAGCTGCGGTGACCTGCCTCTCCAGGAGGGGACGACGCTGCTCCAGCTCCTGCATGGATGCCTGGAAGCACAATCAATGCTGGTTAATTAGCACGTAAACTAGTCCACTTGAGTTCATTTTTTGCTGTGGATGAAGTTAGCAGGGATCTCTGAAGTCCTGACCTTCAAACTGGTGATGTTTTCATTGATGTCGTCCAGGTCGGCTACCACCACTCGTTTGTTCTGCACCATGTTGTCCAGCATGGTCAAGTAGTCAGTGAGCTCGGCCCAGGACTTGTTGAACTGAGCGAGAGCTGCAGATTCAGCTTGGGAGCTTCCTAGAAGGTTTTCATCTGGGACACACACATGATCAAACTGTTTATTTGTGTCTCATTTTACAGTCTGTTTTCACTTGTTAGAAATAAGAAACAAATGCATGAGGAAGGAAAAACTAAGCCCTGAAAGAGAGCTTCTGTGCCTGCTAAACTTCATCTTTACAGACAGATATTTAACAAAAGTATTTATGAATACATGCCACGTACTCAAGCTTTTAATCCAAAGTAAAAGCCACAAATAGGTCTGCAGAGTTTATCATTATGATCCCTACAGCTCAGGAGTTAAACCCTTTCATTATTAAATCCTATATAACAGTTTTTTTTATGAGAGAAGTTTTGCGTGGAGCCTGCAGGCATTTAATATAATGAGCCTCTGTACTAACATTAGACACCTGGCATATATTTTAGTGTCTAGTTAATTTGACAGCAGGCAGGAGCATTTTCATACGTTCTAACTTTATTAATTTCTAAAAGAAGGGTCTTTCTGCACTCTTCATGTGTGCAGTGGGCAAACTAAGGAAATTAATACAACCCAACTTTATATGTAGCCTTTTAATTCCTTTCTTTCAATTTCAGGCAAGTGGTTTTTGAGTTCTCAAACTGTCAGCAGAGTATTTCATTGGGGAAATTAATTTTTATATCAAAAGCTGTCAAAAAACTGTGTGGTCACTGTTGAATTCTAAACTGATCATGCCTTATAAAAATGTAATAATAATAAAAACAAATTTGGTAAGTTATTAATGTGGGTTAAAACAAACTCGGATAGAATTGATTATAAAAACGTTTGAAGTTAACCTGATGAAAATTTGAAATATTCACAGTATTCTCTAAACAAATAAAACTATTGCTTGATGAAAATAAATCCTTACTGGCTCTTTTGGCTGCAAGCAAAGCCATCCTTTCCTTATGCTGCCTCAGCAGCTCCAGGATCACCATCCAGTCCTCCCTCAGTTTGACATATTTCACCTGAAACCACATACAAAGTCAAAGTCTGTGTCACCAAATGGATCAAAAGTTTCTGTTTTTGTACAGCAATGAGACGAGTATCGTCAAACATGAGGGCTTGTGTTTGATCTGACATGCACCCATCAAAGCTATGATATGGATTTCATGAAATGTTGCAGCAGAATTTGCTGCAGATAAAAGTTTCATATGTTTTTGTACAGAGCAGCACATCAATAGAACTGAGTCTACATTAAAAATACTTGTTTTTGAGTCATTGCCTTTCATCATCATCAGAAAAGAGCTGCCATAAAACTCATTTAGAGAGTGTTAAAAAGACACCAGATGCCTTCACGCACTTCAGCTTCCATTGGGATTAATAAAGTATTTATCGATCTAGCTTCATGTCAACATGAAGTTCGTAATAATGGTGACATTGATTATAACGTCTCACCATGTCTGGCTGGTTTGGAGGATTGTCCTTGTACAGCTGATCTGCACGCTCCAAAACAAACTCCACCTCTGGCTGCTTGACCTGAACTTCCTCGATGAGCTGAAGAAAGAGAGAATCAAAATGTTTGGTGATGAAATCCTATGAACAAATGTCAGAAAACTTTATTTGTGTGCCTGTTTTCTACCTTGGATGGTGGATCCTCAGGATTCTGCTCCAGCTTAGCTCTGGTGCTCGCTGCCCAGCCTGACAGGTCGTCCAGCTGACCCTGAAGCTTCTCTAGCTCCCTCAAAAGACCCTCGATCTCCAGCTGACGCTCAGGCAGATCCTTGGCCACCTAGACAAACACATTCTGTGATTTATTTACACTTTCAACAACCTGAAGTCAGTAAAGATTTTTGGATAGATTGCCATTTGACTTTGAGGTTTTCTGAGACTTAAACTTCAATAAAATGTGAAAAGATGCTGAAAAGACAAACTGAACTTCGGTGTTTTGGTGTTTTCCTTTAAAAGACAACACCCATGCTCACATACAGTCATTTGAGCAGTTTTTGCTTGTATTACTTTAGGAAAAATGTGTGGATCTTGCTCTGATAGCACAGCTTTACAGAAGCAAACAGCATCATCTGCATAGAGAGTGATGTCCCAGCTGCAGAGACAGTGTCACTGAATACAAGGCAAAGGTGTGGGAGATTTTCAACAGCAACTGTGGGCAAAGCAGTGATTCACAACTACTATTACATTGTTGAAAAACATCTTCCTCAGATCCAACAAAAGAAAATGATGCACAATTTTAACATTTTGGCTTCCTTCTGAACACTTCTTCAAAAGAAAAGGGTCTTTTCTACCTTAAGACCCCTTTCCAGCGCCCTCAGCTTATTTCCCTGTTGCGTGGTTCTGTTAACAAAACGCTTGCCCACTGTTAGCTCGTGTATTCACAGTGGTAGCTGCTGACCTGGGCCCAGCGAGTGTTGATGATCTTGATGTCTTTTTGTCTGTCAGCAGGAATCTGTTTTTGTCTCGAGTTCAGATCATCCATTGCGACCCTCTTGGCGGGCAGCTCCTCTACACGTGCCTGAAACACACAAACACACATTCAGGTTGGATTTAATAAGAATTCACTGAGGCAGTTCAATGTGGGATGCTCTTTCAATCAAGTTCTATAAATCTAAACAAACACAAGGAGAGTAACAAAGGAGTATCTTCAAGGCTGAATATCAGAATGAAATATTATAGTATTTCCTTTTAGTGCACATCACCTTCCAAACTAAATTAACAAACCCACACACTCACATGTTAGCACACACTAATGCTTTTTCCTGAGCAGAGTGTAATAATGAAGTATCTCATTTACACTGAGATTGCAGCTGAATTAAATTACACACCCACACAGCTGCAAATACGCAGAGCTCAGAGGCTCATGGGAGCTGCTGTGTTGTCTTTAAGCTACCTGGACTTTGCCAAGAGTGTCTCTGATGTGCTCCGGCTCTGCAGGCTGCAGGGGAATGGCCAAGACGCCCTCGGCTTTGTCCAACCAGCCCAGCATGGAGCCCATGTCCTCCTGCAGAGCTGCTGCTGCTGTGCGCGCCTCGGCAGACCTGATGGAGGGAGGGGGCAGCAAGATAAAAGAGGTTATGAGGATGAGGAAGGTTTAAGAGGAACAAAGCAGCCAAGAAACTGAACGATCCAAAAAATGGATTAATGCTGCCTATAGAGAGGGTTTGAGTCAAAAACATGCACTACTGTATTTAAAAATTAATGAAGAAAGTCCCCCTCTGATCAGCAATACGTTCCAAATGTATTTCTGATTTTAACGAATGAGGCAGCAGAGACATATCTGTACACGTACCTTCTCTTGCGCTCGTTAAGCTGCTGGCACACATCGGCCCAGCGCGTGTTGATCACTTTGAGCTGCGTTCGGAGCTGCGAGGCGTTGTCTGGTGTGCTCAACTGGCTGATCTCCTCTCCAGCTGAGTTTACTCGGCCCAACACCACTTCCTGGAGTGGTATGGCCTCAGTTAGATCCTGCATAAGCAGACAAACAAACAAAGAAGGGATGGGTGATTAACTTCTTTTGGCATATTTAAGTGTATTAAAGTGTATGATTCTGGATTAGTTCTTCAATGTTTGGTCTACTTTTATGCATGGAAACTAAAAATAGTGATTAACACAAACCTAAATAACCATTTATTTTGATTTACCTACTCAAAAAATTCACTTTTTTACATGTCATTTAAAATAGCAAATACTATATCTATTAAAAACTAAAACCTCTTTGGACATTTTAAGGGGAAAACACCTATATGCTGAATTTAGACATCATTTTTGATGACTGCATATCCAGCTGCTTCAATTTCCCTTCCTAACCAGTGCCCTGCCAACTTCCAACCAGTTATCAGCCAACATTTGGCCACTGGAAGCCCCCCAACTTTCTGCGGTTGTGCCTAAATGATACTGGAAATAGGCCCACACATGCATTTGTGCAGTGTTTTTCTGAGACGACCCGTTCCTCATGAGATTAAATCGCCTCCACCTTTTCCTTGGTAATCAAAGATGCTGTCAGATCAACAGAGAGCAAACTTGATGGTCTAAAATGTACTGTAAAAACTGTCAGGGTCTGTCATGGACCTGCTATGGACCAGTGAAGACCCTACCTGGGAAAGTCAGGAAGTTTTAAGTGGCTGCATCTGAATGTGCAAATTTTTGTTTTTGGTGAAAGCTGTATATATTCAGGTTGTTGCTTCTTTTTTTTTTTTTTTTTGCATATATTCAGGTTTTAAACAATACATTTCATCATCAGTAATTTGCATTATGGTTACACACTTTATGAGACGCTTGAGTTCAACAAACCATGAATGATCTGCGCAGTTGAAAACAAGATGGTGAAATAATCCTCTAATATATGTTACAAAGCTTTTTTGGGAATACATAAACTGCCCTCAATTATGGCAAAACATCAGAGGGAAAATTTGTTGATTTCTCTTCTCCTAATTATATATCAAGCTACCAGTAAATCAACCATGATAAAAAAGGTAAAATTGAAAAAGTTAAAAACTTGTCAGTCATCCTTTAGAGTTCAGACATGGCTTTGGTATTTTTATTCTCTTTTCATTTCTGGTACTGCCAAGAGTGTGTTTCCAAAAATATCAAACTAAACCTTTCAGTGCAATGAGGATTTGAAACAAGCAGGAAAATGATATTCAATGTAATGTCTGCAGAGCATTTATGGTTGTGTTAAGGTAATGTAGGTCAGTGTAGTGTCCTCACAAGTGTATCATTACCAATTTGTGCAATATGTCTGCATGAGTGTTTGTACATTGTGGACTAAGATTGGGTGCGGTTCAGGTGGCAGCTTGTGATTTGAGGTACCAGATGTTGGCACTTGAGTGGCACTTGGACACTGCTCCTCTGTCTGTGCAGGTGGACACTGAAAGCTGATCACAGCAGCTCAAAGTGGACTGGGCAGGTCTGATGATGCACACACACAAAAATATCCCCCCCACACACACACACACACACACTTACCCACATGAGAGCGCTTCATGCGCTGAGCTGAGTGCATCGCTTTAACCACAGCAACCAAAAGTAAAAGTCAAACGAGTGAAACATCTGTGGGAACAAAACCTCCTCGCTGAAAGTGACTCCTCATACATTATTAATCGAGAGTGCGCTGATGTAAATACTCATTGTCCTTCTCTTTGGTTCAATTGCTTTTCGTAATCCTTCAGGTTCAATTTTTGGGGTTGGTGATATATTAAAATGTCAAAATTGATGACATAATATCCTTACATAAGCTCTAAAAAAGGAAAGAGTTCTGTTGGTATGGTGGTTGCTGTGTCAGACACTCGCTGAGTTCTCCTCCTGACGATTGCCATCTGTGAGCCGGGGTGTGCGTGAGTGTCTTGGCTGATTGTTGATGGACAGGAAAAACTAACGTTACTCATACAGTAAGCTGTAGTAAGAAAGTTTCCAACACAAACAAACTAGTAACTGTCGTGGGGGTTTTGCATGTCCTCACATATGTAGTTTTCTTTTAAAGATTCTGAATTGCTAACTTTTAATGTACTATCCTGTAAATAAGAACCACATGAACAACACTTATTATTCATCTGATACTCCGACTCTGAGTGTATAGAGCTGTTCACTAGATGGTACCTCCAGAACAAGTCATTACTGTAAGTTAAGCTTGCTGATGTCAAGTTCAAGTTTTTTTTAACCATGATTTCAAGGAATTCTAACCTGAGTTTTGAGCTGTATCACTGGTTTTGAAGTGGTTGTGGAGGCTTGACTGTTTTAATGTTAAGTCTAGTATGTGTTTAATTGTCCATAGACTAAAATGGACATGGATTCTTAGTCTTCTGTTGTACTAGAATGAAACCAGAGAAGCCCTGTCATGGCTATGGAGATGTTTGGCTGATGATGAGTTTACAAGCACAGAAGAAATCAAAGGGATAGTTTGTGAATTTTGGGGTTGTATAAGGTAAATAGCAACAGCCATAACATTTGCCAGTGATGAGGCTGACTCTACATCTGTTAAAAAAGAATCTGCATGGAAGTTACAGCAATGTCTTTTCTGTAAGATGACTGATTAAAAGAAAATTACTGCTCTGATAAATGAATGTGTAACCCAGGGTTGAAATAGAAATATCTAATAATATCTATTTATCTAAATTTATATTGCAGTAGTAAAACACTCTATTAAAACAGCCTATTAAAATACAATATTAAAATCTTAATCTAAAATCGTATATTTATATTATATATATTTATAGTTACTTTACGTATCTTTACGTCTGTGTGTGACCCTAGTCATGTGACATTTACGTCCGGTGCTGTCACGTTACAGCAGCCAACCAATCGCGTTGCTCGGTTTGCTCATGCCGCTGCATACAAGCTGCTCAGCGTCCTCTCCCCTCCAGTAGCGTGTTGGGGAAGCACACTGGAGAGCTGCCACAGTCTTCGTCTACCGCCGGTGTAGGAGCCGTTTGGCTGCGTGATTTGTCGGGATTGTCGAGGGAACTGGCCAGGTCCCCATGGTTCGTGCCGGGGTAAAATCACCAGATGGCGAGCTAAACTTACCTGGAGTCGAAGACCCCCAGTCTACACCTTCTGCTGGTCTGGTAGGAGGCTGTAACAGCCTTAAATCCGCCCCCACTTGCTTACTCACACACCCTTGCGCGCACACCAGGCCTTTGATCTATGGACTCTTAAAGGACACCTATGTTATGCTTTTCTTGGACACCTGGGACTCTTGAGATGCCAAAAATTGAAATGAACTGAAAGAACTGGTCCAAACAAAACCCTGTGTGCTAATTACACAGAGGGTGTGATTGGTTACTTATCTGGTACTTACGTTGTAGGGATTTACTGTTATTTTGTTTTGTTTTTTTCCATTTCTGTTGTACATATTCAGCCTTAAGTAACTGATTACTTGAGTTACTGATCTGCAGATTGTAAATATTGGGTTTTTGTCCATTGTTGTTGTGTATTTTTGTATGCAAAATTCACTTTAATATATGGTACCAACACCAACTTGAATTTCAGTTCTCCTGTGTTCTATATTGCACTACAACCTCTCCAAGAGACGAACCAGATCTTTTGTTGATACTAGCCTAAATACTAAACTATCCTAAACTATAAAATCCATAGTTTAGCCTATGTACATGCTACAAATACTTGAACACTTTTTAGGCTGATAATAAAAGTTCTAGTTTGAGGTAACTCTCTTAAACATGTCATTTCAATGATGCTTTCATTGGCACCATTTGTGAGCTCTGCAAAAAAAAAGTAAGATATTTTAGCTTTACTCCCAGGCAGCTGTTGTTCCGTCCATCGTAATATACGCCTATAGTGTGTTCTGGTTGGCGTATAAAGGCGAGACATCAAAACCCTGACAAAGTCAAGTCAGGAACAAAATACTTTTACACCTGCTGCAGGAGGTATTTTCTCTTTGACTCTGTTCCTCTTTGCACGTAAACACTCCATGTGTCAGAGAGCAGACAAGAGCATTCCCAATGATTTAACTTGTACCTTCAAAAAAATGCAAAGACATCACAGTTGTAGAATCTTGAGTTGTAGTATTGGCTTGTGATCCAGTTGAAAAGTTAAGAAATGAGGCTGTTGTCTTCATACATATTTTAAATAGTTATCTAATCAGGAGATGGCAACTTGATGTGTAATGTCAAATAGAATATAATTAATCATGATGGCACAAACTTGTGTCCTGCATGCCAGATCATGTCTTGATATGATGTCTTGGGCCATAACATGTCACATCTTTTTAGGTCGCTTCATCGTCCTGTGACAAGGAATCTGTCTTTTTATATAATGCTGAAGTAACAAACATGAAGCCAGTTAGACAACAGAGGCAGTGTAGACTCATGAGTCTTGCTCCAGGGCACTTCAGCAGCATCATTGGACACCAGAGATTCAATATGACTCAGAAATAACAGGAACGCACTCAGCTGCGTTGTGGGTGCAATCATCAATGTGCGTGCAGACCAGTTTTTATATTTGAGTCTCTGGTTGTGTGCATGTGTGTGTGTTACCCTGAGGTGCTGTCTGTGTGCAGCCGGCTCACTCTCAGCCAGTTTCAAAGTGCCCTCAGCATCGTTCAGCCACTCCCCCAGCTCCTTCTGATCCGAAACAAACTTCTGCCACTTGGTGTTGCACTCCTGCCAACGCCTTGATGTGCACAAACACACAGATACAGATTTCATTCAACTGTGGGCACAAAATGACTCAATATCTATGCATCACAGGCATATAAATACACAGAATATATATATAAATCAGCCGCTCTCCCTCCATTCTCATCTTACTTCAGCCTATCCTGGTAGAGTTTGTTCAGTTTGTCCCAGTTTGTGTTGAGAAGAGTTGCTGTCTCCTGGATTCTCTGACCTTCAAGAGGCCGAGCCGCGGACACCATCTCATCCTTGCGGGCCAGCGCTCCTTCTACAGGGTCTCTGAGCTGGTCAATGCTCTCCTTCACCTCCTGGGTATGAGGGGTTTGAAAGGAAGACACAAGTGTTCAAGAAAGGACAAATATTTTTAATAATCATACACCTATGTTTGTTTATTAGTCTGAACAAAAATATGACCACCAAACCATGTATTTTTACTTATACCCTGGTATTTGATCAGTGCCTGGGTCTAAGATATTAATTTGCCAATCTTAAAAGCACCATTTGAGAATCAAAAAACAAAACAAAATATGACATGTAGAGACTTAGTGTTAGATTCACTCACCTCTGCTGTTTACTTGTTGGTTTGAAGTGAGGACTCAGACATTAATTTTACTTTACTGTCACCTACTAATTTAGTACAAAGATAAATATCACGTAATGATTTAGCTGTCAAAATTTTCCTACCTCAGTTTTACAACTCTCACATCATCCTGAGCTTTTTCAAAGTATAACCAGGTAGGCCACTTGAACAGCTTTTCTCTCATGATTACATAATCAATCCATGAACCAAAACACTGACTTATGTTCACTGATGTTCGGAGATGGGCAGAGCTAAGCTGTGTTTCCCTGTGGGCCATGGAAAAGAGGAGGTTTATTGGGATCAAGGTTTGCGTCGGGGGTCTTGGACAAAAGAACATGCAACCTGATGGCAGGGCATAATTTGATTCATCACAATTAAACAGCAGTAATAATTAATACAGAAGCAGATAAACTGCTTTGAGTGGCTGTGTCAGTTATCTTATGTTGAAGTAATACTCAGGGTTTTATCAGCAACGGCTACCATGGTGTGTCTTGTCATGGCAGCTCTGTCATGATAAACACTAAAACAAGAAACAGAGCGATACAGATTTAAAACTTGACCACACTCTTTGTTATTCTTTGTCATTTGTCAAGCACCCCGAGCAGAAAAACAGGGTTCAGCTGATTTTTGTCTTAAGTGAAAACTTCAGAGAATGCCCCACTCATCAATGTCACCTTTCCCTCATGGACCAATCAAAATCAAGAAGGGGAGGGACTCATGCCGTTCTGTTGTCAACAACAGTGGCTGAAATGAAAATCAGATGCCTTGCGCTAAAAAGGGAATTATATCCTGGTCTTCACAAGGAGATGACTTCTTGGGACTGTCTTCATATTTCCTGTGGGACATTTTGATGAATTTCAGAACTAAAATGGACACAGAGTGATTTTAAACGGCCTTACAGATGTTACTGAGACATGGTGACTTTCGTTACCTGGAAACACTTAGGTCAGGCCCTAATGCTGACATTTCGGTGCAAGAAGTTCCACATATTTTACCTTAAAAGGGCATTAGATATTACATATGTTCAATTATACATTAATAGTCAAACCTTAATTTCTCAAACAGAGCCCTACAGTGGTTTAGAACAAGTCTCCTTGTCTTTCTGGCTATTAACAGCGTGTAGTCGTTAACAAAGACTTCTCTGAGAACAAAAACAGGCGTCCCACAGGGTTCTATTCCCGGTCTGCTTCTTTTTAGTTTGTACATTAATGACCTGCCACAGTCATGTGTCAGAGCAGGTGTTCAGATGTAACAAATACTGTTCATAGCTCTCTCACAGGATCTCTAATGCAGTGCTGACCTTCAGGCAGTGCTCTTGCTGAGGCAGGTTGTAATACGCTGCAGGCCAGTATTCAGGAGAGTTCAGCTTGAAGTCCGTCTCTGACACTGAACGCAGCAGCGCCTGCAGCTCTGTGAGGTACTCCTGCGCACACATATACACACAAATGTTCACAAGCACACACAAGGCAGAGAAGAAGATGAGAAAAAGGCAGAAATAATGACAAGATCTGTTTAAAATCATGCTTGTTAATTTATCTATGAGGGTAGCTTTAGGCAAAAAACTAAGCAATCTGAGGTTTTAATTATTAAAGCATGTTAGTCCACACAATAGTGAGAAATTTAGAGTTATCTTCAAATCTGGTATTCATTGTGAGGAGGGTTAATTCAATTAATTGCTTACTGAAATCATACATCTGACCTTTAATAAATGAAGCCTCAGATTGTTTTAAGGCTGTAATGTCCCATAAGATCTCTAAGAGGGTTGGAAAATCCCTCCATAGTATTCTTATGATTTATTGAGTATCATGATCATATTAAAGCTTCAGTTTTTCGTTAACATAGCTTCGGATTTTAGTCAACTTTTAGATAATGAAATAAATGTTTAACATCCTCTGACCATGATACACAACACTCTAACTTAGCATTTCAGATGAAGCTGCCTCCACTGCTAAGGCACGGCTCCACGGGGCAGTGATGCTGGGATATTAGCACTCTGTTCGTTTCACCTCATTGTTATGCTCCTGTCACCTGGGCGCTCGCCTCTCCCGTTCAATGACACTTTTTAATTAACCCAAAAATAAATGGCACACATTAGCATTATTCTGCAGCCTTGCAGAAAGTTAATGATTGCTGCTGGCCTTAAGCTAACAAGTCAGCTCCAGGTCGGCCCTGATGTGACGGTAATAATGTTTTGAAAGAGGGGTGGGATGGAGTTCAAAAGCTGATTTACGCAAGAGCTGACAGACTGAAAAGCCTTCGTGAGGAAAGTGATGCTCAACCCAGCAGCTGGGTATTTATATCTGGCAAAAAAGCATCAGAAATGTGCTACTTTGGCATCATTAGGAGTGTCATTTCTAATTACCCTTCAGAGTTTTTAAAAAAGGTCAAACAAAAGTTAAAGAGGGTAAAATACTTGTCTTTTGGCATTTATTCACTAATGGGCACCAAAAACTACATTTCCCATGATGCAACTTTAAAACATCTTCTATGAAATCCTATTTTTTGTTTTCTCTGCTTTCAAACTTCATTACCGTCTTATTCCAAATGAGATTCTGTCAATTTTGCTCTCTTCATTGCTGTGAACAAAATCAGTCTTGATCGCCTCACCGTGGCATCATCAGGGTCGGGTTGATTATTTGATTATTAATTATCCATCGAGATACTATCTGGTACTACAGTGCTGCTTAAAAGCTATTTGGCACAGCAAAATGATCCAAATGATCAAGTTTGCGTAATGAAGTGGAATTAATGAACAGAGTTTTAATGTCCCAGCTTCTCTGTTTACCACAACACTCTTCTGAGATGGAGAGTTTGTCATTCTGGGTTTCAAAGGAAATAAAAAAACAGGTTTCATTATTAATAAAATTTGAAATATGAATGACTGTGGAGACTCGCATCAGACAGCCATGATTCTGACAAACATATTCATTTCTGCTCAGGCAAAAAGTGTGAAGTTGTTTTGTTTATGTAAAACAAATGAGGTAGAGGAAGTTAATCAAAGTTGCTAGTTACTACATAATTACTTGTTTGCTAATGGAGGCTGTGCAAACAAATGAGCTCTTAAGATGTGATCCAGTGTTATTACTGCACACCATGAACTCAAAGCACGCTCAGTGAGCATTATGTTGTTTATATTTTAATGCATTAACATTAATGGCCCAAAAATAACTCTGGGAATCGTCGTAATGCAGGACATTAATTCTTCATTTGTGTCACATTGCCCAGTTTTGATATATGATAATTTCATAGTAACACTAACATAAGACTCTTAACCCACCCAAGTCCTGGATGATAACAATTAGGCCTAAAGAGACAACACAGATCAGCTGTAACATGATGACTCTAAATGAAATCCAGACCTACAACTCTACTTAAAGCTGTGCATTTATTTATGTCTCTTCATTTCCAGTTTGTGTTGATAAGGTAATAAATCATATTTTTACTCAAATCTGTAATAAGTTGTACGGGGTGGTTTAAGTCTCTATAGAGCATTCAATAAAACAGGTTTTCTGATCATGATGTAACAGCTAACGGAGCATGCTACACCGCGTTAAAGGATCTAAAGGCTGTCCACATTATTGTAAATTAATGTTA
The DNA here is from genome assembly GCA_036419115.1 of Scarus forsteni. NCBI lineage: Eukaryota > Metazoa > Chordata > Actinopteri > Labriformes > Labridae > Scarus > Scarus forsteni. The sequence continues at coordinate 5,677,998 of JAZDUH010000054.1, read as the reverse complement.
AAATCGTATTTATCTGACATGCAGCAAAAGTCTGCTCTTTGTTAAACCACAAGTTAATATAGACCCTCTCTGATTTTGTGATGTCACGTTAGCTGAAGGTAAAACAAAACTAAACTGGAGGAAGAAATGAATGCTGCCGCAAGCTTGCAGGAGGCAGAAAAGTTCAAATAAATGTTGACTTGTTATTATTTAAGGTTCCAATATAAAATGGATAACAGTAATGGTTAAAATATGAATTATGGTCAGTCTGCTCTCATTCGTCAGCTAACATTTTCAAGTATCAATTTCTGTCACACTGAAAATGAGCCTACATTTTCTGAGTCACAAGTACTATCAACTATCATAATCATAAACAAGCCAGAAAAAGATTTCCTGCCATCACTGGTAAACATATCTACAGGACTGTTTTGACTCCAGCTTAGCTGCACTCAAAAAAATGTAATTTTTAAAAAACACTAAAGGGCTTACACTTCAACTTTGGTTGACTTTAACTTCTCTTAACCCCCGTTAGCTGCTGACCAAGTAATGCAGAACTGTATTAATCAAAGTCAAGTGATAATAACAAAAACAAAGCATTTAATCATCTACATATTTAACTTTAGATTTTAAATAGCTCTTCTTTCTGTGGGAATTAAATTATTTTTACTGTAAAAATGAGGAAGAAGAGCTCCAAAAGTCAATAGCCTTATCCATTGAGGTCAAGTTAAACTCCAAGTTAAAGCAATATTTTGTCAATATCTTTATCATCTGGTTATTTACTAATGCATTTTTAGAGAGTCATGGTTGCACAGTAATGCCTGAATCAGGACAAAAGTTACTCGAAACCCAGTTTGACAGACTTGCATCATATTTCACTTAGCAATTAACATTCTTAGGAAAAACTATACACTTGATTTTAGCAAACAACGCTGACCCACTTCCTTAGACATTTAATTTTTCTTTTGGAGCCTTTATTTTACCACAATTTGTGTTTTTGTTTGTGTTATCAAATGTTGGCATGAGGGCAGAGCAGAACTGGTCAATGAGAGGGGGAGGCTAAAATCAACATTTTGTTCTCTTAAACAAAACATCCCCCAGCTTTGCAGTAAAATAAAACCACCATTCGCTGCAAGGAACATATTTTAGATTTGGTGTCCAGGTTTAGAGTCCCACTTTCAGCAGGAACTTTTAGCCAAGTAGTTATTCTAGCTTTTGTTTGAATGTCTTTGTCTAGACTGAGTAATCTTCAGCTCCTGCCAGGAAGCACACGTTCCTCCTCAGTATCTTTAAACTGAGTCAGTGTAGGTGGACTTCTGTGCGAGTTTCCAATGTCGTCACGCTCACGGATACAGAACTTTTAAAATAGACGTATGCTGCATTTATGCAGTCATAAATACAGCCTCACAGGGCGGAAAAGGGAACAGCTTGTGTCTAAACCTCTCATGACCAGTCCACTCTTCTCTTCCTTGGACGTAATACACATCTGCTCTGGTTTGGGCTTTATATGGGTATTATTTATAGATTTTATTTGGCAGCAGAGTCCTAATATACAGTCTTCGCAGTAATTTCTCTGTGATGCATTTCTGCTCAGGCACTCAGAGGGTGAAAATGAGTAATGACTCTATTTTGGTGCAGGCGTTTCAGCCAAGTCCAGTGAAAGGTGGACTCTCTTCTGCTTTTATATGATATTGAGTTGTTCTTGTACTTTGGTGACTGTTGCCAATCCAGCTGTGCATTTCAGTCTGCAACAAAAATAACTTGCTGTTTGTCTAAGGTTAAGTTCTCCTGACTTATCCGAAGTTTACAGATCCTATAAATGAAGATGATTCAAAATGATAACAGGACAATATGGAGCAGTTTGATTAAATACCACACCCTCAGATATCATATGATGCTGTTTCAGGCTTGGCAGCGCAGTCATGAGTAGTACAATCCCATAAAATGTGACGTGATATGATACTAATGCAGTGCAATGGGACGACATATGATGCAAAACAGTAACATATCTATGTATATCATACAGTGATAAGTCCTATACTTAGACATGAATTAGCATCTTGAAGTCGGCTTGTCTTAAAGTCTGTAGGTCTTTAAATAAAGTCTGCTGTTGTTCACACAAGCTCTAGAGATTTCAATCTACTTCTAAAAACACATCTGCAAATTTAACACCTTAGAGCATCTTGTGAAAGATGTTCAAGCATCATGATTTTTGATTATCTTAAGAAACAATGTGAACACAACTAACAGGAAATTGAACACTAATTTGATCAGGTAAAGGTACAAGCATTCAAAAGGCGAGATGAGAGTGTGGCATAAAAGCTTTGTTGCAGTTAGTCGACCATATTGTCGTTTCTAAATAGGTTGATCATAACTTTACATTTGAAGATCATGTTTACACCTCAAATAAGACTGGAGGGGAAGAAAGAAGCGTTCATAGGTGAAGCTTCAAATGTTTTTGTTTTATAAACCTTCTCTGGCCACAGAACTAATTTTCAACATTAATTGAAAGACATAAAAAAATCTAAACTTTTTTTTTGAGAGAACCAACCTGATGGTAAGTTTCAGGATGGAGAACAAACTTCCATCGTCCCTGCAGTTCTCTATAATACAACATGCCCCTTTGTAATACCAAACCATTTAATACTGTAGAGTTTGATAAGACACAATCTGACAGTGGACAGTGTAAATGGTGGGACATAATACAGTGTAACAAAAACTATTCATTATAATTAGATTTCATTTACTGCGATGCTTGAATAACAGAACATTATGGATTGGTGACATTACTATACGTAATAGCACATCATCCATCCTTTTTCTATGTTGCTCATCATGTTTGGGGTTGTGGAGGGCTGGAGTCTACTGGCTGATACTGGGCGAAAGGCGGGTTACAGTGTGAATTGATCACCAGCCAATCACAGGGCATACTGAGAGAAAATACCTTATGTTATGATGATGATCCTACAGTGACATATTTGATTGTCAAGGCCCAGTCTAATACCAAACAATAAGATATAAAGTGGGTATGATATGAAATAGTAAGAAACAGTGTAAGATATAGTTAAACACTGATATGATGCAGTTCGTTTTGATACATGATGTAAGGATACATTATGGTAAGATATACTGCGTTATGATAAAATAGAAAAACATACATGCAATACTAGTTCTCTTCCATTGGAGAATCCAGTCTTTGATCAAATATTTTACTCTTTTAGCAGCTCAGCAGCTGTAATCCTCTGCTAAGGAGGAAAAGACACACTACACTATCCCACCATTTGAAAGAAAAATGATTCCTTCCAACAATTACAAAGAATTAATTTACATACTGATGTTTCCCTCCTTTTGCACAACCTGAATTGGGAATTTCAACAGTTTCTGAATAAATGTGTCAAGGCTTACTCATATTTCCCCTCAATTTAACCTATATTTGCAGTTATAACATCAGTGTCGACATGTAGCAGCATCAAACAGTGTACTTTTCTGGAATATGATTTCTGCTTTAAGTCCCTGGATGGAAACTTCAGATTTTAAAGGAAAATTCTCCCTTATAAATCCCTCTACACAAAGGTCAAGGATTAGCATAAATGACACCTCTCATCTGGATTGGCTTTTGTAATTGTTCTGTAAAATCTTATCATTTAATGAGTTTGTAATCTAAGATTAAATATATGACTTGCGTGTATGTTCCTAAGTTTTGATGCTGCAGTCTGAAGTTGAACCACGCCAGTGATTACTGAGTACCCACAGCAGCTTGGAGAGTGTGGGAAATCAAGTGCACCAATTACTGCTTAAGAGTCCTTGAGCAATGCACTGAAGTGCCCAAACAGCTTGAGTGGATCTGCTCGGAGCCCTGGGCAGCTCCCAGGTTTACAGCAGCACGCTGAAGCAGGACGAGCATGCTCGGCTGAAAGGAAAATGTTGCTGAATTATTTCTCATCGCGCCTGAAGAAATGCATCACGGCAGGTCTGAAACCTGACAGTCCAGACGTGTATTTGTCCAAGAGGAACAGTTCATGTGTGAGTGCATGTGATTGGTGGACAGGGTACATACATCGTCAGTGATTGGCAGATCAGGGAACTGCCAGGATGTAAAGTAAATGGTTCAAAGGGGCGGGGCATGCGTTGACAGAGGAATACAGAGCAACCAATGAGATTCAGACATGTGAGCGTGCTTCACATGTGAACATAAGACATGTTAATGAGAATGCAGCAAAGAAAAACAATAAAAGCACCCAGACTTTATTGTCAGAGGGGACAATTTGATTTTAATTACTTTTCCCTACACTGAAAAACAACCTCAGGCTCCATCTACCGCTTTTTCACGTTTTTAGGTTATTATATGGCATATCTCAGGTGTGGCTATCTTTGATCACAGTGAGGGAAATGAAAATGAAATAAAGCCAAATAAATCTGCCTTTGCCTTGCATTGTATAGAGTATTTACCTGTTATCCATATAAACATTTAACTTTTATACATATATTTAATATTGCTTTATGAAAGAGTTTATCAGGCACAGTTACAGGATAAAGGATTTCTTTTTGCATTGTGTTTACTTCATACACTGTTTTTATTCTTCATGGCAGATAAAACCATGTTTTTCTCATATTCACCTTTTTCATTCTAATTGAAGGTGGTTGACATGCCCCAGGATGCAGGCGCATGTGGCCCCCGTACCATTTTTTACCTCCTCTGAATTTTTAGGTTTAATCTGAAACAAATTGCCAGTTTCAAACTGGTTAGTTTTGTTCGATGTACTGAATTACTATACATGACTAGTATTGAACTTTTAAAGATTTACATGGATGAAGGCCCTCCTGTCTAGTTGATCCCAGTCCATCCCATCCATCCCTACACTCCTGCTCGATTTCTCAGGTCATGTAACAGGCTGTTCATATCAAATCATAGCTTTGGAGCTCCCCCTCTCTATAGAAGATCCGCTCAGTTCCTCATCATTCCAAGTCAATGCCAAAGATGCATCTCTTCCCAGTGGGCTTCACTCCACATTAACCCTGACCGTCTCTGTTAAATCATATTTCCATGTCTTCAATATTGTTTTTGTAATAATACTGGATTTTATGGTTATGTTTTTATCTTGCCTGCCCTTTCTTGTTTTGCTTTGTCCCATTTTTTTGCAATTTTGTTTTATTTCTATGTTATATGATATATTTTTTTGTTTCTATCTCAACTTTAATCTTATTATGTTTTACAGACAATATACTGGTCAGCAGAAGATGTTTTTAAAGCTTTATAGATTACTTTTGACTCGATATGACTAAAGTGCTTGTTTTAATGTAAATAAAGGTACAAATGACATTAGCTTATTCAGCTACACTTTTGTAACATGCCTGTTTGCCTCTTGGTTATTTTGACATTAAGCCTGGTATATTTTGGTACCCACCATTTTTTTTAAGTGTTTCTTGATAGACACATGTGTAAACATTTAAGACAACTTTCATATTGGGGTGTTTGATAATTATTTTGCAAACAAAAGGCTCTAGACTCAAAGTCCTGCATGTTTATTTTTTTACAACTCATTCCAAGTCCTTGTGTCCTGCTACACTGCACTAACTGCCCTCTGGCTTCATATCCAAACCAAATTTAGATTTTCAAACTTTTAAGGCAATAAACATAAAAAATAGTTTCCGGGCTCCTCTATTTCTGTAAATCTAACATCTGGGGTTATCTTTTTTATGCCAGAATATCAAGACTGCTGCAAACATCCATGTCATTTAGGTGTTACTTTCTGGTTATTAGTGAATATTAGTGAATATCATGCTATTAGCTGTCATTACCCACCGTTAACCCTGATCAGAAAACCTTTCCTTAAGCATTTTAGAGCATCATTTAGTGCAGGTATTAGTATAGTATTCTCAGTTAGTACAGTAATAAAGAAATCGTGCCTACTGAAACTCACACATTGTCTTTTGAAGGGTAAGAACTTGCCCTCCACCTCAACCCAGCGCTTGTTGAGATGGAGTTGGCGGGGTTCCACTAGAGTGGCGGCTCCAGCCTCTGACAGCTGATTGGCTAAGCCCTGCACCTCCTTAAGCTCCTCCTTCTTCTTGTCGAACTCTGAGCCAATTTCCTATTGGATGAAATCAACCAGGAAGTCACTTTACTATCGGCTAAGCCCAGGGGTGGAGTAAGCACAGAGAGGCATGTGGATGTTCTTGAAGGATACACATTCACACAGTGACACTCAGTACAAAACATTCATCCTCACATAAGCACACACTTCAACAAAGACACAACACATCGATAAAGAGGACAAAAGCATGTATGTCAGCGTCAAACACACACAAAGTTTATATGGTATATTTGTGTTATATCCACGGGAACAGTTTGTACCAATAAGAAAATAGTGCTTCAGTGAGGAGGCGCACAATGCCTTTAGATTTTATTTACATTTGAAGCAACAATCAAGCTTTTGAAAATACATCTGATTAACCGAGAGTGAAAAATTTAAAATTAAGAGAGTATAAGAAGCAAAGACAGACAGATAGATGAGCAGACAGACAGACAAAGTGTCGAACATCAGATGCAGCAATGACAGGAGAGATGAGCGAGTCAGGCGTCCGCTTAGCGAAACGTCATAGTGATCATCTGAAAGTGGAAAAAACACACGGAGAGTCAGGGTGGGAGCAGGAAAATGGGTGGAGTCGCCGTCAAACCCTCCTCACATCAGCACACATGAAGGTGCTGCACCTGAGCACGCTTGAGTTAACATCACTGTCAGCTCCATGAGGGAGAATCAATGTATGTGCAAATGTGCTGTGGCATCTCTCAAAGCACACATAGGCAGCATCATGATGCTTATTAATGTATCTGTCAGCAGCATCTTCATAACACGAACCTGGGCAGAGTGTTAAATCATATCATAGCTGTGATGATAATTTATGAAGAATATCTAAACATACACAGCATTTCACAGTAGAGCCATTACAGTTTCTTAAAATTAGTTTAAATAATGCTAAAAGGACTTAAGTTAATGTATTTTTAGAGCTGCCATAGTGGATTATTATGGTAATTCAAGGCTAAATTGAATTGAGTTGAGTTTTGTTTTTAGCATTTGAAAGCAGGCTGCAGGTTTTACAAAAAGGAAAAACAATGCAAAAGCTTCAGGTAAGATATGATAAGTTAAATATGATTATAATGCATTAACATAATTATAACAGTGTTGCAAATATTTAACATCTACCATACAAATTAGATCATTAACAGGAGTTATAGTTTTTAAAAAATACTCTAATAAACATGTTTTTCTAATTGGCTTCACTTCTTCATTGCAGTTATGCTGGTCTTAACTGAAAAATATAGGTATCTAAAATAAATGCTGTCCCTCTCACTTAAGCAGCCAAGTTATTTAGTGATAAAACTAAGTGTAATATGTAATAAAGTGAGTTGGGAAAGTCATAAAACATCAGTTGTTTGACGCTCAAGTGTAAGTTTTTAAGCTTGTTTAATTATTTAGTTGTACATGATTCAACTCGGTTTTATCATGCTTTTTGTAGCTTTCGCCAGCAGAACACTCTCAGATAAAAACAGGATTCCTATGCTGGAGACAAGAATTGATCTGAAATATTTCCCTGAATAGATATGAAGATGTTTTCCTCAAACAAATGCATCCCATGAGCTTGAGAACAGAGGTGTAAAAGCCTTGACACCAAAAGCATTGTCAAAAGCAGCAGAATGGGGGATGGCAAAAAAGGTTTCCCATTGATGCATTTACCAGAAAAATGTAGAGGAATATAAAATAAAGACAATACAAGATGTAGAGCGGGATGACAAAGACAGCACAGAGACATTTAAACCTCAGGAGTGAACAGGAAACAAAAAAGAAACATATTATTGATTTTGTGTTCATGTAGAGATGTGTTGGAGTGTGTTCTTGAGTGTGTGTGCTGTCACCTTGACCCTTTCTCCCTCAGGTGGGTCGGGCAGCTGGTCCACGCTGCGTTGGATGTCATCCAACCAGGCCAGCAGGTCATGTGACTTCCTCCTGTACTGGTACCACTGGGGAGCGATGGCCAGTGCCTTCCTGTTCCTCAGCACACGCAGGTCCTGCACACGCATGCAGAAACATCTTGATCACCGTCGTCATGCCGGGCTTGATTTAAAATGTGTTTGGTGTGTGTGTTTGTTACCTTGACGGTGTTGTACTTGCTGTTGAGCTGGTTGTGCTTCAGTCTGACTTGCTCTCTCTTATCCTGATCTGGGGCTCTCTTCTGTAGATTCTCTCCCTTTATCAGTAACTCCTTCACTGCACCTTCCTCAGGATCCTACAAACAAACATGGAATATTTACAAGTGCACTCATCACATGAATCAAACCTGAAGGAGTCTGTGTGTCTGTGCCAGAGTGTGTACAGAAAGATGGACAAGATAGCACAACAAGTAAGGGAAGCCAAGGGAGCTCCCTCTGCTAACTGGCGGCAGGATAGCTCATAAGCTCTGCCTCCTCCATGTTAACAGACGGGACAAGCTCCAGTCAGTCAGAAGGCAAACCAACACTTCAGTTTTCGTTGCTGATATATCAGGTCTGTATTTCCTTCTTCTTGTCTCATTAATTTTCGACCTTTTACACTTTGTTTCTGTTCCCATGATTCCCATTAACAAACAAGAGAAAGGCATGTCATGACCAGATTATTATTCATGCTGCAGACTGCTGTTTTGTTGGAGTATTGCAGAGCAACATGGAGACATTAAGCCGTTAGTATGATGTTTGAGACAGCGCAGAGCTCCACGGCGTTGGTAAAGCATAGATTTGAATCAGAAGGTGGGCACCGGCTGCTACCCAGCTGAGCGATCTCAGGGTTTAAGGTCTGTCATGTCCATTAACTGATGTTTCATGAGAAGGCTCAGGGTTTAGTAAACCAACAGTATCTTCTACAACATAGATTCAACAGTGCTGTTGCATAAATCAGGTGTTCTAAGTCAAAAAGAAAAGGAGAAAATGTTCCCAACACTAGTTTAATCATTTCTCTTTAAAAATTCTTGAGTAGATTCTTGAAACTGAAAAGGATATTTTCTGCTAACCTGACATGTCAGATGGACAGTTACAGATTGGAAGTATTTTACTGATCCATCTGGGAACGAGCGGTGTGAAAATGTTTTCAGTGGCAGAGCCCTCAAAACAACAGCAGCTTGTGATTGGAAGATCATTCGGCTCATCACACTCCTCACAGACCAATCCATATCAAGCAACGCTGCTACCTATGGTGTAGCATACGAAGCAGCTAAACGTAGTGGCTAACGGCCAACAACAGTTAGCCTTTAGCTGCTCTGGCTAACAGGTAACGGCCGTTAACTGTTGTTTGCCCTTGTTAGCCATTAGCTTTGCTACCTTAAGACTATCGTTTCACATTAAAGGAGACATATCATGCTGATGCATGATTTAATACTTACATATAATATAATAAAACAAGAAAACAAGACCTTACACCCCCTTAATTTTCAAAAAATGAGATATTGTATTTTTTCTGCTATCCTAGAACGAGATTTGATGCCTCTGAAAATAGGTCATTGCGAGATGTCCGCGAGATTTAAATTGTCCTGACGACACGAGGTACCTTTCTTTTTATTGGAATAATCTGATAAAACACTTCCTCCTCTGTGATGTCCGTTAGCCACAAAACCGTCACCGAGGAACACATCCACCAGCAGGGGTATACAGATCCCTAGCTCACACTCACTCATTACCAGCTCTGGCCTGTAGGGGGACTCAATACGCGATCGCTGCTTTGAGCCTGCCCGAAAATACAGTAGAAGAAGAAGGACAGGCTGGCTCTACCCCCGATAGAACTGACCAATCAGAGCACAAAGGGCTGTGACGTTGCAAGGTAACTGTAGGTCATCCTGAGATCCTTGTGTTTCAACGAGAGCTTGATAATGGCCTAAAATGAGGATTTTGAGAACGCAATTGTGGGGCAATGAAGGAACTAAATGACTTGTACTGAGGGCAGAAATGCTTTACAGGCATCCTAGTCTGGCATAGTGAAAAGGAGAAACAAGCATGATATGTCTCCTTTAAATTATACCACACAGATGTATCATTTCGCACTTATATGCGGCATTAACCTCGTAAAAGACAATCTTTTCAAAGTAAACTTCTGGGGAGAGTATATTTCGTATCACTGAGTAACCATGATGACCACAGGCTAACCAGCATTAGGTTCCATTATTTTCAAACATGAAGTCACTTCCTGTTGTCATTATGTCTGCTTTGCAAGGCTAATTTTCTTCCATCAACAACTTCCTAGTGAAACACTTTTTTTCTGTTACTAATAACTGAATATACATTTTGGTTGGCAAAGCTGTAAATTGTCAACCCACTGCAGAGTCTAATGCACATCTCTTGATAAAAATGATGTCACCAGCATCTTTTGCAGGGGTGTTTTGGCTTTACTTTTGTTTGTCAGTATGAGGCGGATGCTTTTTGTTCATCTTTATATGCAGTCATAGTAAGTGTGTGAGACCTTGTCTTCCTGGAAGTCTTCCTCCTTCAGATTTTCTCCCTGTTTGACTTCCTCCTCCAGGAGATCCAGCCAGATCTGTGCTTCACTGTGGTACTGCTCCAGCTCCTTGGCTGACGCTGCCGTCTGCAGAGCACACACAGAAATATAAGGAGAGGAGGGTCATTAATGGACAAGACAGAGTAAATTTATTCAGAGAGGTGAGTGCAGATTTAGTAAGTTTGAGGTAAATTTAGTTTGATGTTTTTAGTACATTTAGTGAGAAAGTTTGAATTTAATTGAGGGAGATTCTGAGGTAAATTTAGGGGGTGTTTGTAGTTTATTTAGTAAGAATTTGTTCTTAATTTAGTGAGTTTGGAGAGCACTTGAGGAATATTTATGAGGATAGTTAGATTAAAGTCCTTAACAAGACAGATAAAAGCAAAAGAATCCATTTAATGTTGCAACTTAGAGTCAAAACAACAAATATCTACTGGCACATTAATTAAATCTCATCAGACTGTGTTTGTGTGTTTTTGCAGCAAGACTTTAAAAACAAGGCTCAGGGTAAAAATTCTCTTTCTTCTGTACCAGGCCAGAGGCGACGCGCTGAGCTATGGTGTCGAATCTCTGGTTGAGCTGCTCCACTTTGGGTCCCACCTGCGCCTGGCAGTTCTCCCCTCTGGTGGACATGAGCTCCTGAGCCAGAGCGTTCACCTCCTCCATCTTACCACGCATCATCTCCAGCTCTGCGCGCAGCACCTGCAACACAAACAGAAAGTCAGACAAACCCCCCCCAGGGCATCAAGAAGAAATATGAGTCTTATATTAACGCAGATCATACTAACAGGTTAACAGGTGGTCTTAGGACATTCAAGGCAGGGCTGTCAGACTGCATTTTGATAGAAAATCATGATGAATCACAGTTTTGATGGGATGTCAAATTAACATGATAGAGTGAGAGATTCTTTGATTAAGTTTCAACATTTATTATGACATTTTGTTATTTTGCTGCACTGACATAACAGTGGTGCAAAAAGACACAAAAAAGTCCTACTATCCCCTTTAATGTAGCAGTGATGACACTTTCCAGGAGTTTGATGTTTCTCTGAAATCCATCAATATTATGCTCTAACTTTGCAATTTGTACTGTCACAAAATAAGCAATTTCACGACCTGGTCTGATAAAAGCTGCTATTAATTTGAAAGAATACAGCACTAGTACATTAGCATACATAAGAAAAAAAGTACTCTTAATGTATAGAATGTGCAGAAATGTCAACAGGGGACAATAAAAAAGGGACAGGTATGATATCACCAGGTGCAGATTACTTTAGATTTATCAAGTGAGCTGTATGTGAGTTTTCCAAAGTAAAATGAGACATTCAAAGGAGTAGCAGTGTCCTTATTTTCCATTAATGTCAAAACAGTGAAACACCAAAGTGAATCTTAAATACCAAAATGGCTCACGGCAATTATTAAAGCAAGTGCATGCTTTATCTGATCAAATCACAATTAGCCTGTCAATGCTGCTAGCCCTGTGTTTTAAAGACAAAGCCTTTCCTCGCATCTATTTTTATTTCTACTTAAATCTGACGCAATAAAAACAGAATGAGAAACATCTAAAACAAAGATCAACAACATACAACATGGAGCTAAATAAAGTCTACAACCTTCAGCACAGCATCATTTGGCCCCTGGCTGTCAATCTCATCCATTCTTGCCTCCGCTCCATCAATCCATCCGTTCACTTCCTCTATCTCTCCATCCAACTTCTGCATCTGCCGCTGGTAGTCCTGAGGAGGAGAGTGACAGAGAGAGAGACACAGGAAGTATTCCTATCTCCTCTCTACAAACACTGACACTTGAAAATAGATATTTTTAGCTTTTTTTATCTGAGCTATTTTTAAATGAGTATCTTAAGCTGTTTTAAATTCTGCTCCCTTCTCTGACCAGCAGCAGATTGAGCCATTCCTCCGCTCTGGATGTGACTGCGATCCAGTTGCAGCGCAGCAGGCTGACTTTGTCGTCCACCAGGCCACCGTTGCCCCGGAGCACCGCTTTGAGGGCCTCGGCGAGGTCGACCACAGCCTGCAGCTGCGGCTGACGCTTCTCTGTCTCTGCGTGGATGGACTGATGGGAAAAACAAAAATGGAAAAGATGATCATGTTCGTGTCTGACTATGAGACTCTTAATTGTATGACTGAGGTGTAGAATGTATGTAGAATGTGTTTTTAAGAATATTTAGTTTTTATGGCATACAGGTTTGAAGTTTTTGCTCAGGCTCCAGCTGAACAGCCACCAACAGAAGCAGTACAGTGAGCTCTGAACAGCAGATGGACAGTCGATAAGCTTCTGCTTGTTTCTGCTGCCCCCAAACGCAGCTCTGAAGCAGCAGCAGGCATCAGAGGAGCCATCAGAGGGCAGGTGACTTCTGCTCAAGTTTTCAGCATTAGCATTTCTATTTTGGTATTTATTACTTGGTTTAAATGTTGCCACATATGGGACAGGTCAGTACTTAAATATTAAACAGTGTGGTGTATGGGATGTTGTGTATAGAGACAAAGTATCTGGGATGACATTTCACATGAGTGTTGTACCTGAGCCCATGCGACCTCTGCTTCAAGGTCACTGGGCATACCATCCACAGCAGAGCGTCTGGTCAGCTCGGCATCAGTCGCAGCGAGCCACTCTGTCAGCCCGTTAAGCTCCTTACGCAGCTTCCTTGACAATTTCAGACTTTTCTCCAGCTCCAGTTTGCTCTCTGTCACCTGAAGACGTGTTGAAAGGGTTATGAATTTGTCTATGTCAAAGGTGAATGATTACCTTTGTGACTATTTGTGTGTGTTTGTGCTCCACCTGTGATCCCAGCTGGTTGTAAAGCAGTTTGAGGGCGGTCACTCTGTCGTCCAGCTCTTTCGGCTGCTCCGTCTGCTGCTTCTGTACGATCTGTCTGCCTGTTTTTATCACCGTCTCCACCTCGCCTTTCACCTCACTCAGCACCTTATACAATTTCTGTTTGACGAAATAAAAGCTCAGATTTAACAGTGATCAATTTAACTGGCTCCGCTTCTGTAGTAAAGTTACCCACCATGCACTGCTCCAGCTGTGACTGCACCACGTCCTGCTCCACACTGCCGATCTCCAGCAGCCCCACCTGACCCTTAACCCCGGCCAGAGTGCGCTCACACTCGGCCAGCCGAGCGTCGAAGTTCGCCGGTTTCTGGAAGAGGCGGAACTTTGTCCATACGTCCGTCAGCATTTTCTGCGGAGACAAACAAAGCGACGTTACATCACGAGGAGATGCTAAAAATAGCTGTTAGGAGAAAAATAGTTTAAAGTGTTAAGAGCAGACTGTAGGGGCCGTTTGTTTTCACTTTGTTTGTGGATCCACCTGCTCAGATCTTGTTGGCAGGAGATCACTCTCACACTTCTCCTGAGCGCTTCACACACAGCTGGCACCACTCAGATAGATTCATGAACTATTTAAAGCTCATGCCAAACCGCTGAGATTTCACAGTCATGCTTTTACTGACCTTGTGTGCTTTTCTGCAATCTCCTCCACCTCATTTACATATGTTGGTTTGATGGCATGACTGATGAAGAGCCTACTGTGGCTGATGTTTTGATCTATGATTCTTGCTCCAGTGGTTAAAAATAAAAATGAGAGTTTTCAAGAATCTTAAGTGGAGTAGCAGAATTTAAATCTACAATCTTGTACTCAAATAATAGGGACTTCTTATACAGACTTAATAAAACACATGATAATTAATAGCAAACTCCAAAAAAAAAAAAAATTGACAAATCATATTCTTCAATCTTATTCTGAGTCTTTCTACATTTTCTATAAGAGTTAGGACAGGTTAAAATTTCCTGACTGACGATCAAATTACAGGCCTATCCCTAATTATACTTTTTGATTGTATTTAACTAAAATATTAAAAAGCTTGCATCTTAACAGGAGCTGGGCAAATTATCAATTCAAGTTTATTATTTAAACTCTTTTTTAAAGAAGATTCCACTATTGAACATCAAAATGTTTTTCCTTCACTTACTCTTACTCCACTTGTAAGTTGTGACACATCTGAAAATATACATACTATAAATGTATACAGTTTTCATGATGGTAGGCAAGCACATTTTAGGCTTGAATTTATTGATTTTAGCTTCACACTGTGGAAATAATCAAAACGTCCGTGTTTATGTAGACAGAGTCTAGTTTGGGAAGTTTGGGAATATATTTTGATAACGTTGGGCCAAACTTGTCACTATGAGGTCTTTTAGTTAGAAGGACAAAAACAATTTGACTGGTAAATTCTGTCATCCTTGCGATGGAGAAAAGGTTTTAAGGTGAACTTTGATTTTGCATTGGGGTCTACTATTTGTCTTGGGGTCTTTTATCATAAAAGTAGAACAAAAGTCTTGAAGGATGATGCATAATGTTGGAATTGCTTTGGATAATGATTTTGTGCACTGTTTTCTTCATCAGCGTTTACCTTGTTTTGTCTTATATGTATGTGATTTGTTAAAATATGCCTCTACCTTCCTCAGCCAAGACACCCTGGTAACTGTGTGCCTTTATTTCAGTGAGGAATTCATGGTTGCATAAATCCAAGGTACAATACAAAGGGGAAAAGAGATTCTTTTAATCACTTGATGTGTTAACTTTGAGCAATTTCCACCTGAAAATGAGGTTTCAAGTTTCAGAAAACCACATTCTTGTTTTCTTCTACCTCTTAAATCCCAACTTTTCTAGGAACATGATGTTATTTGTGGGGATACATTTGAATGTTCACAGCTCTAAACTGCAGCAGAGTTCGCCTGCAGCTGTGGCATAAATATAAAACAGCTGCCTGCTCACTGTCAGAATGCAGCTCCAGCATCCACAGGTCAGCTGGGAGGGTTGGATGCTAGTAGCGGCTAATGTAGCCTGCAGCCTCTAGCCTCGAGCAGAAATGAGGTGTGGGCTGCGGTGGTTTGGTGAGCTCGCATCAGATATTTTTTTTAGATTTTAACCTTGGAGCAACAACAAAAAAAAATCTCACAGCTCCCTCATGGGACAGAAAAAGCTTTGAACAACTTTCTCAACTTGGGGATTTTGAGATTTTTCCAGCAGTCATAAGTTTCTCAGAACACACTTGATTGCAGTACTTGTGCATAGATGTGTGTCCCTCTCTGCATTTGAGTGCTTTCTTTTAACATGGAGGTGTGAAAACATACCTGGGTGAGGTCAATCTGCCCCACGATCCTGCTGGAAGGGTCTTTGTCCTGGTTCTTTTTCCTCATATCCTCCAGAGTTGCATCATGGCTGCTGAGTTCTGTCTGGATTTTCTGTACAACACACATTTAAAAAACACAAAACTTACAATACATGACACAATTTGTCTAAAAAGAAGCTTCAACTACACAGAAATATATTTTAAGAGGCGTTGTGTTTGAGATTGATGGGCATTGAGTTTGTTGAAAAAGATCTGTCTGGAAAGAAAGACCATCTAAGTACAGTTAATCCTTAGTGTCATTTAAGAGGTCAGTAAAGAGGAGGTTTTTCTCCTTAGTATGAGGAAATCCTGCCAGTTGCCTCATACTAAGTGCTTTTATCCACTCAGTTGGATCTCATGCCACTTTAAAGCTCCCTTCCTGTCTGTTCTGATCTGTTGACTGGACTTTTGATGATTGGTCAGTTCAGTGCAATGTTTTCAACAGCTCTGCATTCTCTCTGCAGTCTTCACTCTGCACTGGGCTTGCTAGAAGCCAAATGGGCTAACAAAATAGTGTTAAGGCTAAGTTATGCTTCATGCTGTGTGCTCCATGTGGCCTCTCTCCTTGCCACAGATCAGTAATTACCAAAACATTTTGGGCCATTAACTTAAAAAAAAGTCTTGATTATTGATTGGTTTAACTGAAGTTAGTGAAAAAGATGCCTTGTTGACAGTATGGTGAACCAGCTGAACAAAAGTCTGAGAGCTGACAAGACAGGAGGAGTTTTATATAACCTTAAAGACAACACCAGAGATAGATGAAAAATGTTGAGTTGTATGTGAATATGTTTTTTATGTGTTTCAAAATAAGGTGTCTTCAGCCTATTTCTAAACTAATGACAACAGCAGATACTCAAAGTTAGCTGGAATTGGATGCATACAACCAATGAGAAAGGGTGTATCTAGATATTTGATGTCACACTGGTAGGCCTATTCAGGGGGGCTGGGGGAATTGCCTGTTTAGGCAGCTACTGACACTGTACACAGGAGAAGAGGGAGAAGTACTAAATCAAACAATAGACCAAGGATAAACACACAAAAAAGACTTATGAAACCAAAAATTGTATGATGACCTCTTTATTTTTGATTGATAAATGCCTTGAATAACAAAAAATCTACTCCCAGAAGCACTTGTAAGAATATAAAAAAAATTAATATTCATGTCAATGTTATACAATAAATTGTAAATCTTGTTCCAAACAACCAAATATTTAAGCTTTCCATAACTTTAAACACATGACACAAAACTATTAATTTCCTGTCCACTTAAGTAAGAGAGCTTTGTTACAGGCTTTTTTTTGCCAATGTTTTTGCCTCCCAAAAATTAATAATTTTTGTTGAATTTAATGGCTTCTTGTAGTGCCAGATGTTATATCTATTTGAGGACACACTTCCAAAAAACAAACAAAAAATGTAGAAGAGCAATATATGTCTGTTTTTTTAGAAATCTCTGAATCAATTTCAGTCCCAAGGGAAACTACCAAACATTTAGTTGTTCTCTGGTTTTCATCCCTATAAGTGTCACTTCAATTATTTCAGTGTTTCAGGTGTTGATATTGTTTGCATGTTTCTCTACATTAATTTACATGTCTTTTGAAGTTTTTTTCTTCATGTCTTAAGCATTGAAGTTTGAGCACCAAGACTTTTCAAACATAAAAACCTTGCCATATGCAGTCACAGTCAAAATGGCTGCCAAATAAAAAGGAAAAATGCTCCCTGGAGTCCCAAAAGTGCCCAAATTAATACCACAGGTTTGATTACCTGATCATGTACCGCCTCCTGCTATCCACAAGGGGGCAGGAGGCATCAAGGAGAGAGGAGAGGGCTCCCGAAAGCTTTAATAACTTGTCACCCTCTCTCTCACTCGCCCACTTGCTCTCCGTCACCTCTCTCTCTCTCTCTTTTAAAATACCAGGCGCCCTGTAATCACATATGCTCATCCACACACTCTAATCCAATCATTTGTCATCATTCTGTGTGAGTGTGGTGAGAGTGTGAGTGTTGGAGAGAAAGAGGAGTGGGAGTGGAGGATGTGTGGAGGAATTAGACGTCAGAGAGACCAAAAGACTGAGGCTGTGGCTGTGTGTGACTGCTGTGCGTGTCCAAAGCTGCTCCAGGCTTAATTAGGACCACAGAGAGAAAAAGAGCATTTGCCTCTCTCTCTCAAGTTCACTGGCTCACACAGTCAGACAAAAGCATATTTCCATTTGTCAGTCTTTTTCCTTCCTCTCTAACCATCAACACAGCTGTTTGTGTAAATGATTCACTCTGGGAGAGACAAAGATTTATTCTGTGTCACACTGGTCCACTTAAACATGCAAATACAGCCCAAAGAACGGTACTTAAATAACTTAACTCCAATCCAAAACATAGTTTATACAGTACACAAAAGTCTGGTTTAGTCCAAATTATGCAGGTTTAAAGGATCATGTTTGGGTTTAATTGTATCTGAAGTCGGTCTATTTTTGTTTGTTGGATTAAGACAAGTCCATTACGACAGCAGACAGCCTCAAATGTTCATTTTCTGCACCCTTACTCCACTTGTAGTGAAAAAGCACATTGCATTACCCATCTTAACCAATAATCCTATTAATTTTGGCAGCTTTGTGCAGTTTGTCTTTGTTTTGTGTATGAGTGGGGATATAATCTGGAAGCCCCCCACCCTTCTCTCCTGCACAGGGCATTGGAACCTGATTGGCCACCCCAAAATCCATAACTTTCATAGAGTCACGGTTGGGTATCAAAAAAGGCCCAGTCATCCACAGACAGCACCTTGAAACAGTTACTACAATAATAACGTGTGGTCTCCCAATCTGACCAAATTATCTATTGTGTGCTATCAAAGGATCATAATGCTCAAAATCAAAGTTTTTCCACCCAAAGTCGTTTCATGGTGAATAAAAGAGCCACGCATTCCTCTGAAGTCAGATAAAAGGGCCCCGTGCCGGACCATTCCTAAAACCCACCAGCAGACATTCACATCCACCTCACACCGTGTTTCGCCAGCCTGCGTGGAGGTGAGAAAATAAGCTTCACATCTCTCACATCTCTCTATTTTTGTAACAGCTTTTTCTGTCAGCTTTTATGTGAACAACCAAGTGCAACACTCTGAATGTCCTCGGGGAGTTTAAGTCTGAAAATCTGGACTGTTATCTGTGTATTTATACTAAATCACACTGGATGACTGCCGGCCTTCCACTGTAGTTGTTCAGAGCAGCTATAAACACGCTGTACAAATCACATCTTCCCATATAACCTTGTGTGTATTGTGTATTAAATCAAGCTGTTATGTGTTCCCTTTTGAGAATGAATGGGGCACCTGTGCTGGATGGGGATGTGAGAGCAGCTGGATGAACTTGGGCGCACTGCTGCTGCCTTTCTGTTCACTGAGTCATGCAAAATAAATGTAAAGGTCACCTACGACAACTTTCCACAGTACATTTAACTTGGGACATATGTGACAGTTTTAATTTAAGACTGAAGAAGCATAGATTAAGAGAGGATGTGTGTGATTGTGCTTCCTCTGTTTGATTAATGTTTTGTTATCCAGTAGCTGCACTAGCTTCATATTTTACCAAAACAAGCTGTCTGACAGAATTCAACCTTTCGGTGACAAACTCTGTGGTTAGTTTTAGTCTGTTAAGATAAATGTGCAGAGTCATACAAGTTCAGGTTTCTGTGGCTATATTTTCATACAATACGGTATGTCAGCTGCACAAACGTATCTTACACTGCCTGCTTTGGGAGTGTTTCAGGTGATATCAAACATACTTCATGATATAAGTGAGGTTTGCAGTTCTCCTAAGCACTGTTGGTTATGTTAATCACTCTAAAACATACAGCAAGAACTAATGGATTCTGTTGATCTTATATTAAACTTAAAACCCTTCTGAGACTTGCTGCAGATGGTAAGGTTATTTTCCATATGGCAAGTTACCTTCTGTATATCTGTCTTTGAAGGTGCCAACTATATGTCACTCATGAGCCAAGCTTACAGCCCATCATTTAACTTCAGCTTAATAAATAAACATCAACACAGTAGAGCTACACCTTTGTTTACAGTAGTGAATTACTGTGTCACAGTCTTGCGCTGTCTCTAAAGAAAAGGATGGGATGAAATGAGGAAAGAAATCTTCCATGAAGTGATATAATAGTTCGGTCTGCTTTGCTGTGTAGTCCTGCAGGGTTGAAGTGCAGCAGTAGCACTAACAATATACATAAAGAGAGAAAATAGTCAATATTGTAAGCTTATGTCTAATGAGTATAGGGAACAATCCATGTCTCAGCAGTTTAAACTAGAACGGACAAACAACTTTTTGGGTTCAAAAATCAGTTTTGAGTGCATCTATTCATATCAACTTTGGATAATGCCAATAATAAGTGTGCATTCTAATGTAAGACGATTAATTCCCCTGGCTCTATTTGGAACATATCCTTATTGTTATTCTTGACAAGTGCTTTTCATGTTTTATGCTTTTATATTTATGCCATGCCATGCTACCCAAACACGTTGAAGAGCTTCCCAGTGCAATTATGAATTTATATTTTTATGCAGACAAAGAAATCTAATAAAAACTGTTTCAGAAATAGGATACATGTGGCCAAGTTGTCTGGTTGTGTTCCTAGTGCAAAGGACAAAGTCCTTCAGAGAGGGCCGCCTGAGTCTGAGTCCAAACTGCATCAATTTGCTCCCATTTTACACTACCTTCTCTCTCTCCCGTTTCCTCTTCTATGCTAGTCCTCCCCTTACAAAAGTTTGAAAACTAAGAAATAAAATCCGCTATAACAAGTTAATATGAAACTGTCTTTCAAGTTCTTCCTGATCCCTCCAACCTACAGATTTAAGTCAAAAAACTTCTTTAAGTTTGATGATGCAAACACCACCCACGAACTGTGATGCTTTATCTGCAAAAAGCAGCTGCATCTAATATAAATGTTTTCCTTTGACCTTTTGTTAATGTGCTGTTTAATTCATTCACTTTAACTGGGACATTTCTCCAGGCTAATTCAAAGTTCACTTCTCTGTGACTGGGAGATTAGTTGGCCTAGAAAAATAGTTTCTGTTGCAAGTGTCCAACGTAGCTAAGTGTGTCTGCTCATTCTTTTGTTGATTTATTTTTTTCACCAGAACATATCTACAGGAATGTTTGCTGTACATGAATGATTAGATTTAGTATATAAGTAAAAGGTTAGTATTTAGTAAGTGCCCAAAGAGGAATTAAAATACATTAAAAACAAGATTACTTTCTCTGTGCTTTGCTTCACTTGAATTATTGTTCACTTCTGGTTCTTGTAATCCCTCAAACACACACAGGTCACACATTGACAGTTACCTGAGCCTCTTGTGGGATCTGCTGGGCGTCGATGTGGTCGGCCAGGTAAGCGGTGAGGTGTCGGTCGGTGTTGGCGAGCGAGTCTTGGATCCCTCTCAGCGTTTTGTCATTCTCCTGGGCCCACTGGACGCTCTTCTCCAGCTCCTTCTGCCTCAGCGCCGCCTGAAGAAACAGCAAGCACACAAATATCACAGTGAATTCATGCATTCAAAATTTCAGATTCCCAGCTCTAGTATAAAAGCAATGTCCCGTAAACAATAGCTCAGACATCTTGTAGAAAATCTGGATAAAGCACCACCGGGATTTTCCGATAAGATGCATGTTTAAAGAGTCCTCGGGGAGGCTTTAGATATTTCATTCACATATTTACAACCGTTATCTTGTTTACTGTTGGATTCTTCAGCTGCTGTATAAAAACCCTCAGCTGAATAACATCAGTACCTCTGCAAACACGACCTACACTTCAGAGATTGAAATTAAGCCAAGAAATGAGTCAAAAATGGGACTCTGACTCATGCAAAACCCAATAACTCTCAGTTGGTGAGTGCCTGTTTTCCCCTCACACGCTGCCTGCTGCTGCAAACCTTCACTGGAGCCTTTTCAAAATCTAACAACATAATTGCAAGGGCTCTTTTATGTCCTCAGTTAGAAGCAAAGGCCACAAAAATAGGAGGGAAATGAAAATATATGAGGAAAACTAACTAAATGATATGATTTTACACCGCTCATTCAAAAGCAAGTTTAAATGAGAGGGGAGAGCAGATTATTTACTTCCTGCAGACATTAAGTTTGTAAAATTTCCAGCATGAAAAAAGCGTGTTAGAGAGACAAAGAAATGTTACTTTAGGGGTCTATACTTGACTGATAAGACATCTGCTGGCTCAAAGTATAGACCCAATCTGACTGACTTGGATGAACAATCTTGCTCTGCTTACAACAAAGTGTATTAGAAAGGCAAAATTGAAAAAAAAAATGCAAGTCACTATGCAATACCTTCCCTTCAGCAGTTGTCTGATGCATTAAAAACTGCAAGATAGAAAATTACCCATCCTCTTGCTAATGGTCTAGTTTGTCTTTGTGGAGGAAATTGAGAGAACAGTTTTAATTTCAGCCTATTTCTAATCAGCTCCAAAAAAAAAAAAAAACTCCAAGAAACTTCAAATGACTTCAGCTCACATTTCACAGATGTAAATGCTGCTACAACCTTCAAGAACTAAACACTTGAGCATCAAAAACTACAGTAAAGCACAGACAATTCACATG
Source organism: Scarus forsteni (assembly GCA_036419115.1). NCBI lineage: Eukaryota > Metazoa > Chordata > Actinopteri > Labriformes > Labridae > Scarus > Scarus forsteni. The sequence goes on along the minus strand of JAZDUH010000054.1, from coordinate 5,655,711 downwards.
TGCACACAAAAACACACCCCATGTAGCCCCTGTACCCTCCTGAAGACTGGACTCCGTGGTTTCTCCCTCATGTCGTCTCCGAGCATCCAACCACATAAAGCACAACACTACCAACACTGATAACCTCTAATGCTGGAGGCTCCTGGCAGCTACTGGAGTGTTTCTTGTCTCTTTTCCCTCTTCCTACAAGATTAACCACCCAACACGCCAATTAGTTACATCACACAGAAGAGCCGGCGTGTGTGAGAGCGAGACGGTGATTGAGAGTGTATATGTGGTTACAGGTGAGCATGCTAATCCCATACAGACGGATAATAGCTCTAAGTTTAGCCCTGAGCCTGCCTAGCTCGTGTCACACACACACTGCTCGATGCGTTGTTACATTTTGTCTCGTTGATAATGTATGAAACAAGAACTTGAGCCGGATTAAATATTTAGACAAACATTGATAACAACCTTCCCTGGGGCGATGTAATCCATTTCTCTGGCAATTGTCGCCTCATGAATACATATTCTTATTAAACACACAGTTTTCCTTTATTACTTATTTCTCTCACACATACGGCAATTGTGAACGAGGGAGATAGACGATGGCTGTTTGCTCAAACGCTGCGGGCGAAGCGCGGGAGGTGTCTCCTCTTATTGGTTTTACAAGACGCTGAAATTAAAAAGGCAAACACGGCTCTTTGATCTGACTGAGATGTGGGACAACATTTTGGTTTCCCATGCATACGCAGGCGCTGGCTTTATCTCCACATGAGTTTCAAAGTGGGACATCAATATAATGAGATTACAGACTTATTCCACTGTCTCTGCATTTACTGACACCCCTGCACTCCTGGGAACTCAACAAGTTTAACCATCAGCTGTTTGACTCTTGCACTTTTCATACTTTCCTGAGGACAAGAAGCAGAAAAATAGATAAGGAAGATAAATAATTGATTTGAATGAAATCTACATTTTCTAAGTCATGTTTTAATACATTTTTTAAAGGGATAATTCTGTTTTTGAGAGGTCATGGCACCAGCAAATATGATTGCCAGTAAAGCAAGATAGCCTGGTGAGGATGCAGCCAAACACACAGCAGTCTTCAGTACCGCCAAAAGCTTCACGATTTCCCCACTTTTAGTTACAGTGTTTCATTTTCTCTCTACTATCTCCCATCAAAGTCAAAGCTCACTATTTGCTTTACTTGTGATCACATTAACTAGCACCATAGGCCTCAAGCAACCCCACTTCGAAAACTCTGAACTATCCCTTTAATCTAAGGATAGAGGAGGCTGCACCCTGCTCAGGGTTGCTTATTCTTTCCTAAATACCAACAGTGTTTCATAAGTAACAGTAGCCGAGCTGATATGTTAATGCAATGATGCTGACCTTTTATAAAAGGCACCCTGTGGAGTTTTTTGTAAACAAACAAAATTCCTAGAGGTGTAACAAATGTGTTGCCAGAATTTTGCTCAAAATGCCTTTTTCAAAGCAGGCATTCCAATATTTCATTGCAAGAAAAGCACTGAAAGTATTAACTATATTATAAATTGGTTTGTCCTGTTAAGCTGCAGGGTCCTTGTTACAGAGCCACAATCTGTATCACTGTCATGTGTATCAGTCTGTGACAACTCAAAATATCTGCTGTGGAAAAGGCATCCCTCTGTGTGTCAGTGCTTAAAAAGTTCACAACAGAAAGTTTTAAAGCCTCCACAGGAGAGGCCACATGCAGGAAACATAAGGCAGATAAGGCCTCATTATATATCTCACAGTGTACCATTTGGTTTAATGGTTACCTCATCTTCAATGAATGCCCACTTTAATACATTAAAGTATATTTTCTTAAAGAATAAAATGTTCTTTTTCTTTTTTTTCACATCTGTTTTGAACATAAATTTGCTGTCACCATGAAGGAAAAATGTCAATTTTAATAGAGGAGGCTTTGTGCCCTGGATAAAAAATATTGGCAAAAATGCGTATCAAAACATTTGCATATCAGATATCAATAAAAACACAATATGGTGTATACATAAGCCTAACTTAAAGTGATATTCCGGGATGGAACAACTTGGGTCCTATCACAAGGGTTAGGGCAGCAATTACCCCTACAGCAGTGTTTCTGTGTCAAGGAAACCCAGGGCACTAGGACTGTTGCATGCTTTCCTCCAGCCCAGCTCAGCTGCTGCAAAACGGCTCTCCCGCGAAGAGCCGGAGGTTCGCTGCACAGCCAGCTGGGAGCTGTAGAGCCTCCGCTGTCTTCCAAGGAGGCCGCTTTACGACGCTATGAGAAATGACTTATTTACGGGTAGCCAGTGAAAGTAACGCCGGGCTGAAAATTCTTCAAATAGCGCCAGAATGCAGACCCCATATCAGACTTTTTTCGTGGGAGTCCGCTTATTTGTGTTTCTTTGGTCAAGGGAAATAGTGGCCCCGCTTGACTACAGCGTGGAATGAGCAGACTAGCTGATCCTAAGGAGGAAGAGGGAGTTAGGTCCGCGGCGCCTCTGCTTTTTCTCTCTCCACAGAAACGCTGGGTGTAGAGGGGTAATTTCTGCCCTAACCCTTGTGATAGGACCCAACTTGTTCAATCCCGGAATATCACTTTAAGGCTCATGCTTTGTGTCATCCATAGACTGTAAAGGACTGGACTAAGCCATGTGACGTTTGTGTGTGATTGTCACCGCAGCCTTTAAAACTCTGTTTAATGCCATACAGCATGCCATCTCAACCAAACTTTAGCTCATCTACTCAGAGACAGAAAGGCTGTGTTGACACCGGACTTAAGGTCGTCTGATCAATAGCTAGGGTACTACAGCTTTTGATACTTGAGCATGGACCCCCATTTTCAGTCCTGGAGGTTGCCGTGTAGCTGCAGCTGTCCAATCAACTAAGGCAAATAACTCCATTAAAAAAGGAATCCTAATGAAAAAATGAGAAAATTTCACATAGACAGGACGACAAAGACGATAAAGAAGCAAAATATTGTTTTGTCTTTGGGTGTTTTCCCATCTAAAAGTCCAGATCAGGGTTTGCTCCACGGTTTGTCTATTTGTTACTTTGTATACTTGGTTTGGTTGGCTTTGGTTTCACATTCTCATTTTATTTTGGACAAATATGTCCTTTTTCCAGGTTAGCATAGGGCACTTCCTGCCACTGGTACGAAGGTTCCAACCTTCCAAAACATTGTTTTCCCAGTGGGCATAATCTCAGCCATGGTACAGTTCAGTCTGACTGAGACCACTTCTTTAGCTCTGACCAAAGTGGGGTTTCCCTGTATTTTGATGGAGGTCGCACACCCACCATTTTGACCTGGATCAAACTGAAAAGTCCAAAAGTCAGGACAAAACAATGTACACATTTAAACCGTAGTGACATCTTTTATACTGAGTACATTAAAGCTGCAAAATATCTGATTTGCAGTACAGAGCGTTTGAAATTTCACCAATAACAGTCCCAAACTACTCAAGTGGCGGACAGAAACTCATAATCCCCGGTTCATGGTGATTCTAGTTTTCCTCTGAAGTCTCCAAAGGGCTAAAAAACGACATGGTGCCATCCTTGAGATCTCACAGAGTGTTCTTAAAACATCTCTGATCGAGTTACAAAAAGGAAATTTAAGAAAGAAAAAGCATTCCCTTGATGCATTTCCCTCAGGTCAGAGAAAGGGAAACACATTAAGGCAATATTTTGGTGTGTGCTTGTGTGTGTGCTGCTGAGGCTCCATCTGTCTTTGTGGAGAGACTCACAAACAGCCGCGTCCTGTCACCAAGCCCCTCGTCCTTTTTATGGATGACAAACAAACGGGGCTCAGAGCTGCACGCCATCACCTCGTACGTGTATGTGCTGACACACACACTCAAATAAAAGGACACCCACCTCTACGGAGCGCTCACACACACAGTGACCCTTCATCGAGAAGCTACAGAAAGTCACACACACTCTCTCTGATGAGTAGACAAACAAAAGGAGGCTTATCAGGCTGCGAGGAGAACATTAATCTGGTTCCATTGTGAGCGAGGATCAACCCAGCAGGCAGTGGGTGTGTGAGCGTAAGTGTGTGCGTGCGTCTACTGTAATCCGTCACCGAGGATCACCACAAGAGGCTGAGGATGTATGGCTGCCATTGAGGGTGGCTGATGAGGGCCAGGGGCGACGAAAGAGATATTTGGAGTGGAAGAGGAGAATTAGGAGGAGGAGGGCAAATGGGTGGAGGAGAGGGCGCAGAGGTGGAGGAAATAAAGGAGGAATTGGCTATAAAAGGAGAAAAAGCAGAAGACAGGAATGACTAGAGCTGAAAGGAATAAGGGAGGGAGAAAAGGAAAGAAGAGATAAATGGATGAGGCAGAGGGTTCAAGAAAAGGAGGACAGAAGGTAGAAGAAAAGGTTTAACTGGAAAAGCACTCGGAGAGCACAGACCTCCGCCAGCACCACAGTCCTCACCCATATTGTGATTTTCACCAGAAATATTAGTCCTACCTTTATTTCATCTAAATATTTAGATTCCATGACCATCAATCAATCTTTATTTGTATAGCGCCAATTCATAACAAGTGTTATCTCAAGACACTTTACAAAAGAGCAAAAGCTCTTCATTTTATGGATGCACATATATGCATAGATACATATATACATATAAAAATACACATATACATATATGTACAAATATATACATTCAACACCAAACATGAATCCATATAGCCAATCATGAATCCCTCCATCATGGCAGCAAGAAAAAACCTTCTGTTAAGCAGCAGGAAATCTTGAATGTGGATCCCAGTCTCATGATGAACAGCAAATCCACACAATGCTGTGTTGGGTGTGAGGGTGAAGGAGGGAAGGTAAGAGGAGACAAGTGGACTAAAGTAAGAACTAAAGTTAGTGACAGATCCATGAACCACAGATCTGTCGTCAGATTTATTAGAGGGTAGCCTCTTGAGATGCTACATCTCGTTTTCAGGAGGGTCCTCAGGTCTGAATGGTTGTGGTGATCATTTTATAGAAGTATAATCTTAGATATTCTTACTGAAAACAAGAATTTATGGTAGTTACGAACTCATGGGTGCCCAGACCACAAGTGCATCCCTACCATATTTGTCTCCGTTAAGTAAAAATGTGTTAAAGGCCTCTTGAGATGTGACATCCCATTTTCAAGAGGGACCCAACGACTATGTGGTGCTGAATATAGATAATATAGATGTATCAACCATGGCTATGGAGATCATGCTCACCATGAAAACATACCATTAGCAATTGGATTCATAGTGATATCTATTTTAGTTTAGTAGTTATTCACGAAAAAAGATCCAGACGGTGATCTGGATCATTCTCAAAATCTAATCATTTGTTCCTTGTCCCAATCTGGACATTTCCAGCAAATTTTATCTAAATCCGTCCATAACTTTTGAGTTATGTTGCTAACAGAGAAACAAACAAAAACAAACAGGTGCTGGCTATAACATAACCTCCTGGCTGAGGTAAAAAGCAGACACAATGGACCAATAACAAAATTATTACTGCTACATAAATAATCTTTTTTTCTGTTTAAAGCAAAATAATGACCAAAACTCTATTATATTTTCCTTTAATACAAGCAGATGGAACCAAAACCCAACAAGATTGGCTCATAATTACAAAAGACTCCTATAATTACAAAATAAATGACTGTCTGCTTTATTTAACAAAAGTGATAGCGTGCAGATAGAGCTTGAAATTTCATGGCGTGAATGTTTGCATTTATAGAACAATCATTGTGATGTTGTAGCTTCATGTGTAGTTGAAGTCATACAACATCTATGTTGAGTTTTGACATGTTGATTTGAGGTTTTGGTCAGTTTCACATGGCCGTGTCAGGATAAACAAACCATCTTGAGGGGATTACTGATTGGCCCTATGGCTGACAAATGGGTTTTCAGGGCTGGAGGCACGTGCAGAGGCATGCCTATCAAAGTGGGCTGCAGAGGATCTGGATAGCTCTAGACCTAAAGAGGATCTACTGATACTACCTTCCCTCACCCATAATCACCCCAAGCAATTGCCACTTAATGCTAAACAAAAACACCCACAAAAACTCCTATCTTAACGTGACAAATTCATGTTTGAGAGGTAATCATGTTGAGGACAAGCTTTAGTAATCAAAATGGAGTCCAAAATGTCAGATTAAGGTCTTTAGTGTGACTCAAACCCATGTTCACCAATCAACAATTCAGAACCAATGCGCCTGCAAACAAGTAAACAGCTAAAAAACTCTCTGCACGATGTGTTTTAAATGATTGACGTAGTAGATAAGTGCCTAATTCATGCAACAACACGGAGCCGTTGGGGGGCAATAAAAGGTGAAGTGGTACGAGCTGCTAAAGCCTCGACACATTCTGAAAGCTTTAAAGAGCTTTTTCAATACATGCTTCAATAGGCGTTACAGATGTCACGGTGAGAGATGGGGAGCACTTCCAATCACGTTTGACAGGATGAACAAAAACCCTTTTATGGTTCCATACATCAGTGGGGGAGACAGGACTTATGCTGGCCATCAATCACAGGGCTCAGATGTTTCAGTTCAGTGTGGGAGTTGATCTGGATGCTGCGTAGGCTCTGAGTGATCAGTCTACTCACAGGGGAAGAACAAACTGGACCCTCAAATTAAAAGAAGCTGTATTTATAAGCATTTAGGAGGGCAATGAGCTGCTTACCCTTGCAAAAAGTTCATCCCATCTTGTGTTGAAAGCGTCCAGTTTCTGCTGAATCAGCTCATCCAGAACGCCTCCGTCCATAAGAGTCTGTGCCAGCTCTCGGATCTGGTTCCTGTTGTCCTCTGGGTGCCGCAAAAGGACCTCAAGACCCTGCATACCAACACAGAAATATTACAATCACAAAGTCAATAGCACAGTTCGCTCACACTTCATATCTTGAATTTGTACCTCTTGCAGTAGAGGACAAACTAATATTGTGACTCATGATGGAGTAGATCAGTAAATTGAAAATTATGCAGCATTAAGGTGTTAAGTGTTGACATGTGGAGGTTAAAAGAGGTCAATTAGTCCTTGTTTGTCTGACGGTGGTGCTGAACAGCTTTTCACACACTGACAAACCAATGAAAGGTCTGTGTGGTCGACATCAGTGGAATGATTAGCTTAAAGCAGGAAAAGATGTTGTTTGCATCAGTAGTGACTCAACGTTGCTCCAATACGATCAGTAAACAGAAAGCTGATATCTGCAGAAGGAAACTGCAAAGGAAAAAAAATTTTCACATACAGATTTCTCCAGTCTGAGGCAGGTTATAGATCATTATGGGCTGGATCTCTGGTGCTACACCAGCAGACTTTGCAGAGATTACAGGTTAAAGCTTGATGCTTGTTTGTATTTCTACAATAGAATAAATCGTCTTCTTACTCAGAACATCCTAAAAAAGAGTTGAGGCAAAATTACTCTCTTCATCTCCCTTGTTTTACTCACATCCAACGCCTCCTGCAGCTCCTCGGCTGTTCCCTCCATGTTCTCCGTCTCGTCCAGTTTCTGCTCCAGCTGGTCCAGGAAGGCGTTCTCCTGCTCCAGGTAGGAGAGCAGCTCACACCAGCACGCCCACACCTCCTGCAAAAACACACACAAACACCTAATGCAGTCATCAGGAGAGCAGAAACAAATATTTTAACAGATCCAAAGAAAAGTGAAGCACAAAAAGGTGAAAAAAGCAAGAAAATCAAGCTCCTGTTGAAGTAAGACTTCAACATTTGATGAATGGAAACATCTGTTTATGGTTTTACATAAACCTTCTCCATCTTTGAATCAGGCACCACTTTCTGAAGTTATCAAACTGTCCTTACTCATCAAACATTGTAAACCAAGAGGTCTCAAAGCAGATTTTAAAGTGCATTAATAGGAATCAAACTATGGATGATCTTCAGACAGTGGCTGCCTGTAATTTATGGGAAGAAGCTTTTCAAAAGGCCAAAAGTGACCCGTGTTTCCTCTCACACAGCAAAAATAACTTGTGGATAAAAAGTTAAGTTAAGTCTATATCTGCTTGCTCTCCTCGCAGGGCAGCGTTTGAATGTCAGGCCACATTTCAGCTCAGACAGCGGTCAATAAATATAGCGGGGAGCACAAAGAGCAGCAGATTGTTTTGTTAAAGGTTGTTAGAGGACAAAACACAGATACCTCTGCAGCTATGCCTGGACTCGGCCGTGAAACTTCAAATGCAATCGACCTTCACTGCAGAATTAAGTTTGTCTTTGGCGTGGAGGGTGAAAAATATGTTTGCTCTTCTTATGACTCGAGAATGGATTTTACAGTGTTTTATCTATGGCTGCTCAGACATTACACAGTAAATCTAAAGATTTCCAGATGGAAGTAGGTGAAGATTAATGACTGTGGATTGAATCTATTAGAAGAGCTCATTCAGTTGTTTAAGAGAACTTTTCATGTCCTGTTTTTCAGCATGTCTGAATGTTTCTAACTTGTTAGATTTTATTTATCACAAAGCAGCAGGAAGGATTAGTGCATCTCTGAATGAAAACACTCACAACACATTTCCACATTTTACACACATGATGGAGCAGCATTAGCTTTATCTGTCATGGGATTTTCACAGTGTGACATGATTTTATGGTAAGAGAGCTTCACTGTTTTTTTGATGCAGCTTAAATGTTATCAAGGTAAAATATTTGGGACATTTGTTCTTCAGTTGTGCATAGTGTATTGTAGTGTAATTTTGTATTTTTGTTTTGGAGATATTCTCAGTAGCACCACGGTGAAGCACATTTTTCCTGGGGTAAATAACACACCTCATTGTTCTAAAAGCTGATGTGTGTGCAGCCTCATTGCACTGATCATTATGAACGGAGAAGAGTTTCAGCTGGGGCTCAAGAGACGTAAACTCAGTCAGAAACTAAAATAACATCTATGGGCTGTTGTATTTTTACGATCTTTATTTTCACAATGTTAAATATTGATAGTTTGACCAAGATACCAACTCTTGTGCCTCTTTTATGAGGGAGGATGCAACACAATGACATACTTTTGCTGAAATATTTTGGTTTACCTAATATTTACTGACCTATAAAATGTAAAATAAGACAACCCAGTCCTTTTTTTGTGGCCCATTTATGTCTGAAGATAAATTCCGAAGACTTATTTAGAACCCAGGCTCAATGTGACTTTTAATACAACAACAAGTCATCACATTATACTAGGTGTCTCCATAGAAGCACACCAGATAGTATGGGTTGGGAAAAAAAATCAAAACACATAGAGCTGTGACATTTGGTGGAGCAACAGTACTAATTTCCAATATTCAATAAAGCTTTTTGTTCATAGAAATAAGATCAAGTCCTTTTTAAGAGGTCATGGTGCTGTTAAGCCATTTTGCACACGCGGTCTGCAAAGGTGAGAGTAACCCCCAAATTCCACTGCACATGAAAGCGCCCCGCAGCGCAGCAAAGCGGAGCGCCGCAGTCTTGCTCCCACAGACAAACCCCACTGAAAGCGTTGCGCCCAGAAGCGCCGCAGCTCGCAGTCCCTTAGAGGGAGGGCTGATCCCCGGAGAGCCACAGGCTCTCATGAGAATAGCGATGTCACACGCTCATAAAACGTGTTATAGACCGAGAAAAGAAATAAACAACACCTTGCTTCGCTTCTCTAAGGTCCCTTTGCTGGTCCCAACTTCACAGCTTCATGATTTATTCAACTTCCATCCGTCTATATCCGTGTAGAAAAGATGTTCGGTGTCATATATACAATCTTACATATTTCTGTACCTCTACGATTCACTTTTCTTCGTCCATGGTGTTGTGTTGCCTCTGGGACCCTCTGACCGACTGCTGACCTAATGCTCGTGCCTCCGGTTTTGACGTAATGACAAATAATTGGGGAAAATTATATGCAAGAGTCCGAGCATTGTGTTTTATTTTCAAACTTCCGGTTACTCAACATGGTGACTTCCTGTCTGGTGCTTTCTTAACGACAACAAATTTACGAGGTTTGGAAGCGGCCGCGCAGAAAATAGACCTGAAGCATATCTCTCGCGCCTTGGCGCGCACCGGCGCTTCAGCAATGCGGCACTGATGCGCCGCAGCGTGTGCAGTGGAATTTGCCCGATAGACGACACTGGGAGCGAAGTGCTCCGCAGTACGTTTCAAGGATGCCGCGCTGTGTGGCGCGGCGCTTTTGCATCCAGTGGAATTTGGGGTAAGTCAAACATGGCAGCACAGCAGAGAGACAAACGAATGTATTATTGGAGTTAAAATCATTTGTGGGGACTTATTTTGGATTTTTAAATGAATGTAAGAGAGTAAAATGACATATGGGGTTAGTATGGCATGATGAGTGAGAATGCAATAGTGTGGAAATACTGCACACCTTACTTATCACCACCCAGGGAAAGTGAAAGCAGCAAAGCTAATGCTAAGCTAACCCTGCAGAAAAACAGATGACACTTGATATATTTAACTTGTAAAAGCTGCCCCCACTTTTGGGCAAGAAAACAGCTAAAATCCATTCCTAACTTGTCCCAAGATCTCACCATACTGTAAAAAAATGAGGGCTCTGGTTATATGCTGGTTTGAGCCCAGGTATGTGTCTCCATCTCTGCATTATTTCACCAACACAGCATTACCAAAGTTCTACAGAGCTAATAGTTGAAGAGAGGCTGAGCAGCTGTGAAATGTCTCTTGCACATGTTTTAACAGATGAATGTCCATTTCGTAACCACTCAAACCTTCAGCTCATTTTAAACATTCTGTGATCAGTGCCTTATTTTTGTAAAACTCAGTTTAAACATGACAAGTTACCAAGAAAAGAGCCACAAAAACTCCCGTTAGGTGAACCCTGTTTTAACTTAAGCAGATTTATATATTAAGTGAACATCCCCCCCAAAAAACACTCATCTTTACCAATTAGCACTACGTCATCCCCGACAGGACTGATGCATGTGAGCACAATGGCCTCAGAAAGAACACTTCATATAAGAGAGGATAGTTTCCAAGCTTTTACCTCCAGAGTTTTACATTTCCCGTCAAGTCGGCTGCACAGGCGCTGGTAGTTTGCCGTCAGAACATCCAGTTCTGACCGCAATGCATCATGGGCCGTCGGCGGGGCCTTGGCAATGAAACTGTTGACGCTGTCAGTCAGTAGTTTGACCTTCAGCTCCTTTGAGTGGACCTCCTCCTGGGCTCTCTGGTGGAAAATAAGAAAAAGAAGTGTTAATAAGTGGTGTTTTTATCAGAGTAGCAGGACTTGATTGTACAGACATGTCAAGTGTCCTCGGGGAGATAACAGCCCTGTTATGAGGCGACCACAGTGAAAATATGAATTTCTTTGCACAGTCTGAAATGTCAAGAGACATACTGTGTTCAAACAAATTATTAAAAACAGTGGAGGCAGCAAACAAATTAAATGAGGAGCAGCAATTAGATGCAAATTCTCCCCGGGGTAGTTCAAAATATTTTGACTCAAGGAGAGACTTTGCTCTTATCCTTTGCTCCCTGACATAACAATACACTTAGAGAGAAACAGTAGAAAGGAAAGAGACTGAAAGGGCATAACAAAGAGGAGTAAAGTTCCTGCTGAGTTTAGCTGAGCCAAGCAAAACATACAGAAACATCCCTACGGAAAGCTAGCTCACGGCTAACGTCAGTCAGTTACTTCAGCACGGCCTCTCCCTCAGTCAGTGTTGTGATTATGAACTGAGGCAGAAACTTTCTTTGTCTACGTCTAGAGCCACAGTATCAACCCTGCTGGGGTATAATGTGGTTTACTTTACTGTGGAGTGAAAAATGCTTACATTTAGCAAAGAGCAAGCATATTGTGAACAAAAAATGAGGGTAATGTCATTAGTTGATAAGCAAAGCAGAGCTACACTCATTTTCTTCACACCAGTAAAGTCTTATAGTAGCATGAAGAATAGCTCTGCAATAGCAACAATAATTGGAAAATTGAACTATTTAAGTCTTATCTGTAGTGGTCAGATTCCTTTAAAAATGAAATATGAATTAAGCTTTTGCTGCCCGTAGGCGGATTTGCCTTTCACCACACACATAAAAACAAACACAACAAAAGAAGTCAACAAACACATGTGGCAGCTCATTATAACACAAAACAAAATCATTAGAAATACATAATAGGAGCATTGCATTGTTATATACTGAATAAAGAATGACAGCAAATTCAATTAAGAGCCGAGTGTCACATTTATACTGTATTATCAGAGCTTGCTGAGCTGCTAGGCTGAGAGTTCTCTAAATCAAGAGGTGGACACAAGCCTTTGCACTATTAAAACTTGGAGCATAATTATTGTAGAGGTTTGAATAGAGATAAGAGTTTAGCTTTTTGATTACTTCATTGTCTAGTATTTATGCATTTCTTGGCATCATAGTACACACTGCCCTGCCAAAGAAAATGCTGCCATCAAAAATGGACCGCATTTAGCCTTGATTACAGCACGCATTCACTGTGGCATTGTTTTGATAAGTTTCTGCAATGTCACAAGATTTATTTCCATCCAGTTTCGCAATTATTTTTCAATGTTGCTGAACCTCGACCTGACCAACTGAAGCAGCCCAAGATCACAGCACTGTCCCCACAGGCCTGTGCAGTAGGCACTAGGCATGATGGGTGCATCACTTCACCTGCCTCTCTTCTTACCCTGATGCTCCCATCACTCTGGAACAGGGTTAATCTGGACTCATCAGACCACATGACCTTCTTCCAGTCCTCTGCAGTTCAATCTTTATGATCCCAAGCAAACTAAAGCCTTTTATTCTGGTTTGCCTTCCTGGTTGGGTTTTTTTAAGGCTACACAGCTGTTCAGTCCCAATCACTTGAGTTCCCTTCACATTGTGTTCCTGCAAATGCTCTTACTTTCACTATTAAACACACCCCTGAGTTCTACTGCTGTTTTTCTTCGATTTGATTTGGCCAAACATTGAAGTAATTGCCCTTCACAGTGGTTCAGGGTTTCTTTTCCGACCATCTCTTTCTCAAAGATGACAGTTCCCCACTATCCTTCCAGTTTTTTGATAATGCGTTGGACAGCTCTTAACCCAGTTTAAGTAGTTTCTTCAATCTCCTTACATGTTTTCTCTGCCTAATGCATGCCAATGATTTGACCCTTCTTAAACAGACCAACATCTTTTTCATGACCACAGGATGTGTCTTTCAACATGGCTGTTTAAAAAATGAGAAAGTCCTCATTGTATCAGCTGGGGTTAAATAACTTATAATCACCCATGCAGTAATTATCCAATAGGAGGCTCGTACCTATTTGCTTCGTTAAATCCAGGTGGCGACTTTTATTTTTGGCAAGGCAGTGTATCTTGGCAAGAACAAGATCAAAATATATGTACAACTATCAAAACTGTTTTTGACCTGATAACTGTCTTACAAATTGTAAGGACATAAAATATGTGATAGTCACTCTGAGAGGTCTTCAGGCTGGTGCCTGGGTCTGCCTACAGGGGTGCAGAAGTGATGGTCTGGTCATTGTTCGCAATTAAACTCAGCCATGGCTGCACAATGAATCATGATAACATTGCGAGTTTGATATCCTTAAATACTGTACATACAGGGCGGATTACAGGCTAAACCACTGCTCTATCGTTTACAAGTTGCTCCTTCCCTGTGCTGCAACTACTCCTTTCACATTCCTGATTTTATACAGAAGAGTCAGCAAAGTTTCAATGAGTCTTTTAACTTTTATGAGAAGTAACATCTTAGAAAAGGCTTGGGCTGCAAAGCATTTAGCAAAGGCACTGACTTCAGACTTTGTCGAGGATGGCTCTTGATCTTTGAAGTTGGAAAATCTGTCTGTGGTGTCAGCTCATTCCCTTTCCAGCAAAAGAAGAGGAACTGAATATTTGCCTTTATAATAAGCAGGCCCAAAAGAGGTGGGTGAACACAATCTGGCAAGAAATTGAATAACAGAAGGACAGGAAGATCTAAAGATGGACAGAAAGGATGACACATTGTCCTCCCCTTCCTGGATTGTAGAATTCTTGAAGAATTTCTGTCAAGTTTTTTTGGGGAAAATATTGATCAATATGCAAAGCTGAACTGCATTTACCGTAGATATTTAGCGGATAGAACTGCGTATAAGTGCCATAAAATACACGAAACAAAACCAAAAGCAAGCAGTAAATGTGACATGCTCTTTCCACAGTTCTGCTACATTTTTGCACATTTCCACCTGGAGAAGATCATATATTCATGGACGAGCTTTGTTTTCGACTGCACTAGATTGCTGACAAATGTTTTAAGTGCAGTTGATCTGGTGAGTGTGCATCAACAGGCTTTGTAGTATCACTAAAACTTTTAAAAGTCATCTAAATAGACAGAGAAATGAGAGACAAGTGGCCATAAAGAGCAAAAGAAGGAAAGGGAGGGACTAATGGAAGAGGGGAGAGATGCCCAAACAAATGAATCAATGTATCTTCTGTTGACAAAGGCACCAAGTGTGAAGAGACAGAGAGACGGGGTGAGCGAGTAAGCCAGCGAATCAATGAATGAAAGAGTGTGGCTAATACTTTCCCAAACGAGGGAGGAAGGGGGAGACGGGGGGAGGATTAGAAGAAGAAACGAGTGAGCAGGTTCACGGATGGAGTTTCCTTTGAGCAGAAAGATGAGGAGGAGGAAGAGGAGGTGAAAGGAGTGAGGAGTAGGAGGAGGGGGATTAGCGAGAGCAAGCAGTGAAATCAATTTTTAATTTTCAACTTCACTCTAAAGTAAACTTTCTTTTTTTAGGAGGGGTGGGGGGGTCTGCCAAGGCTTTTGGGTTGATATGAAAAGCAAATGGTGCCATAAATTTACATCACAAATACATCACTTGTGAGAGAGAAAAGCGTGCAGTGCTGGATGAGGGAATCGATGCAGTTTGAGACAAAATTGAGGAAAAGGAGGGAAGAGAGAGGAGAGGTGGTTTGAAAGGGAGACACAAAGCTGAGAGCGAGGGAATAAGCTAAAGAGAGATGGAAAGGAAGAAAGAGGAGCGTTTTTGAAAGGAGAGGCGGGCAGACGGGGGCGTTATCGACCTGGAATTAAGCTGGATCAAAACAGAGTGACAGAGAAAAGAGAAGGAACATCTGCAGCAGCTGCACAGAGTGGGTCAGATGTGGGCTGTGAATATAGAGAGGACTGAGATGGTGATTATCCAGATGCTAGGAAACCCAAGCAGTGCGCAATTGAGACCGTACAAGCTCAGAACTCTTCACACAAAGACCTAAAAGGAAATCGCAGGGGTATTATCAGTGTGGCTGCGACTTTCCCCCCGTGATATCTGCAGAGCTCAAAGAAAAATAGCCGAAAATATTCACATGCTGTGTGACTGCGGATCGTTAATGAGGAAAGGAAGGGAACATTTCAGCTATGTTTACACAGACACATGAACAGGAGTACAGAACTGATATCTTCACAGTCTGGATACTACAGCCCCAACTTTATCAACTGGACTCACTGATTGAACAAACATTTGGAAATGATGAGTATGACGGTGAAATGATCGCTGAAACTTAGCCCGCATGCAGCAGGTAGCAGCAGGTAGCATCAGGACACTTCAAGAAATATTCCACATGATCCCTTCACTTTACAGAAACTGATGTTTCCCACAGGTTGGCGGATTTGCCTGGGGGCGATCAATATCACAATTTATTCAGTCCTGAAGACCTCCCACTACACGGCAAGCCAAATTAAGGCATATAAGTAGACTTGAGGGTTCATGTGGTCAAAGACCTCAGGGTGAAGCCCCACTGCAGCTCCCTTGACTGCTGTTGACGCAGTGAATTCATATGTATAATGTTTTCATGTGCAACTTTGCTGCTCTCCCTCCACATCCTCGACTAAAACTTACAAAGCTTGTACAACAGTCTTATCCGAATACCAGCCCAACAGCCAGAGGAATAAAGTTAAGCTTGAATTTCTGCCTCCTCTCACTGCCACACATCCTTAGATCCTCTCAAAACCTCAAACATCACCTCTACACACCTTGAGCTCCTCCACAGCCTTGCGTAGCTCCTCAGGTGTTTTGTATGTGAAGTCTCTCTCCAGGTAGTCCTCCTCAGCCTGGTTGATCCATTCCTGCATCTCCTGCATCTCCTTCCTCAGAGCCATGGTCTTATCCAGGCCGCCTTTCAGAGCTGACTTCTTAGCATAGGCCTAAGGAAGGGGAGGAAAAACACATACACTCAACTTTATGGACTCATGCAGCCAGTAAAACATTGGATGAGGGTAACACACCTGCTTGCAGACGTTCTCCCACTGGGCGTTGAGTTCATCTAGTTCTTTCTGGATGTGGATGGCAAATGGCGGCTCAGCTTCTTTCTTCAGGTACAGACCCACTTCATTGATGCCGTTCACGCTGGGCTGAATGGTGTGGATGTCATTCACCAGTGCCTGGCCAATCAGAGAGCAGAACAGATGTTAGACAAACAATTCATCAGTGTAGAACGGGTTACTTTGGTCTGATAAACACAATAGTTAAGACTACAATAATGACAGAATTCTTGATTTCCTCACCGTGCACTGCTCTAACTGTTTCTCCAGAGCTTCAGAGTCTCCCAGCGCTGGCCACTCCTCATTCAGGAACACATCCACATCTGCCATCCACTTTTTTAAGGTCTTGACATCATTCTGTTGAGATAAACATCATGTATTCCAATTAATTATATCTCTATCAGCAGATCCGAGTCTTGTACTTGGAGGACACTGAGTGATGCCTCTTATCTCACCTCAAACTGCATCAGTTTGGCCATGAGCTCCTGGATCCTCTGGGCGTTGTCCGTCAGCGTGGTGCCGAGTCGTCTCCAGCGAGTCATGATGGCATCCATCTCTGTGCGATACCTGGAGTAAAACCAAAGGGCACTATTGTCTTGTGGCATCACCAATAAATATACAAAAACTAAAACTCCACATGTTTTGATAATCTTTAAAAAATACTCATTAATTAAACTATTACTTCTGGCTGATGTCTGGAGGAGCTTTCTGGAAGACCTGCTCCACAGCCGACGTCAGGTAGTCCACCTCACCCTGATGTTCAGCCAAGGCCACTTGGAGGGCCTGGAGAGGAGAGGAGAGGACACAGGACAGGTAGAGAGAGCGGGGAGATGATTTTAAGAAGGTCATTTTGGAGAAGGAGGTCATTTTGAGTGGAACGTTTATCTGAAGAGGCTGTAAAGTTTTTAAGGGAAGACGCACAATTAGGAAATATGAATCAATACTGGACCATGATTACCTCCGCCAAGGAGGTTATGTTTTCGGGAGAGTTTGTCTGTCTGTCTGTCTGTGAACAAAATAACTCAAAAAGTAATGGATGGAGTTGGATGAAATTTTCAGGAAATGATCAGCATGGGAAAAGGAAGAACTGATTCAATTTTGGTGTTGATCCGGATCAGTCTGTTTGCCCCCCTGCCCTCTGGGAGGCGCTACAGAAACCTACGGACAAAAACCACCAGATTCAGGAACAGCTTTTTTCCTACAGCTGTCTCCCTGTTGAACTCTGCCCTCCGATGTCCCCACCCCCGTTCACACACACACAACAACTCCCCCTCCCTCCACCCCCTCAGGAAGTGAACTGGAGCACTATCAACTGCCCTTCTCTACTGCACTACTGTACATACTGTAATTCATATTTATCATAATCATTGAAACTATAGTATTTACCACACAATCTCATCCTTGCACTTTCTACTGTGTTTATACTGTTCATAATTATATTATCATAGCCTGTATCATAGTCAATATCCTGTACCATAGTCATAGCCTAGAAACAACCTGTATATGCCTGTATCTATAGTATTTAACACATAACTTCATCTTTGCACTTTTCATACTATACTTATAACATACTGCTATTGCACTTCTGGTTAGATGCTATCTGCATTTCGTTGCCTGTACTTGTGACATGTGCAATGACAATAAAGTTGAATCTAATCTAATCTAATCTAATCTAATCACTGTCTGGATCCGCCATGACAAAAAATGTGATTTTCGTGAATAACTGCTGAACTAAAATGGATATCATTATGAAACCAATTGCTAATGGTATGTTTTCATGGTCAAGGAATCTAAATATTTACATGAAATAAAGGTAGGACTAATATTTATGCTAAAAATCACAATATGGGAGAGGACTGTGGTGCTGGCAGAGGTCTACGCTCTCCGAGTGCTTTTCTAGTTGTATCTTTAAAAGGCTGAAAACTTACAGACCTTCTAAGCAACATCATTCAGTTTCTCAGCGATTAGAGACGGATCTGGAAAAAATCTACATAAAAGACAGTAATGCAATGTCAACATCTGTCTTAAATGATATCAACAAAACTTTTATTTAAACCTGTTTTTAATTTTTCATGAATCCTTCAATCCTGCTAAAACTGTTGGAAATAACACATCACAAAGTTATCTGTTATGAGTACTCAGATTACTTAATTGTTGTAACAAGTGACATACTCTTAGTTATATACTTTTTTTTAAATAAAAGTAATTCGCATTGGGCAAAAAACAGCCCTTCTCTCTTCTCTTTTGCTGCTGCAGCACAAATCAGCACTGTTTCTGTTTCTCCACCTCTCTTAGTCACATTGGCACAGACCTGCATGCAGACAGAAGGCCACAGAGCCAGCAGATTCAGACGATGAAATTAAAGAGCTGACACATTTGGAATGTGAAAATATCCCTGTAGTTTGAAATTTAAGACAAAGGAACAAAAACATGAAATGACTCACTGTTGGCTGTTACCATACGTAAAGCAAGAAATTAAAATTAATGGGCTTTGGTTTATGTTCTCTACTGCAGAAAATAACATTAGTTTTTATACTAGCTTGCAGAATAACTTTGGTACCAGTGAAATGACAAAATCTGTCACTGATCAAAGATCCGAGACTGTTAAAAACACCTTTTTTGAGACTTCAAAGGCCTCTGTAGTTTGACAATGGGTCACTGGATAGCCTAATGACAAGCCAGTCGTTAGCTAACATTATTACTTCTTTGTTTAATATGTTAAGTGAGGTATTTATAAATTGAGGAAGTGAGACAGCTGGTGCTTTTTGAGCATATCAAGGTCTATGTTTGAAAGTGTTAAGGTAACTTTGTCTTGTGATTTCTTTCTAGAAAGCACATTTTTGCATAACGTGTTCTGCATGTCATTTTGGGCTTGATTTCATTTCAGTGTGATACATCAGTTTTACAAACAAACTGATGTATCACACTGACTACAAACCCTCATATGAAAGAACAAAAGAAAGCTTTTATATGTGGCATTTGTGTGTTAAGTATGAAATATCATACCTATGAAGCTCAATAATGCACATGTATTGTTAACCTTTAAAGTACTATAGGTGAAGTCGTAATGAGGACTGTATGAATCATTCTGAATGCTTATCGTTGCTTTTGACATCACGATTCTGGAGATAAAGAGCTGAAAACAAGCCTCAGCCCTTCAAAAGACTTATGGGAAGCAATCAGTCATGTGTTCGCACAGATCATGTAAATGCCACAGACCATTTTACCATCATGTCTTGCTTTTACGCAGTGGTGAGCAGACTAGGGGAGAGGTTATGACTCTACGGCTGTTAACATTTTGTAATGAAAGCCTTTTTCACGCCGTTTGACTCGGCTGCTCTGGATGAATTACAAGTGGAGCGGTGAGGGGATCCCTGATGAACTTTTAGGTGGAAGATTTTGAGAGAAAAAGAAAGCAGCGTTCACACCGAGGTGGCTCAGCGGCTTAGTTTAGCTTAGTTCAAGCACGGCCCTCAGACAGGACATCCGTCAGTTACCATGGATTACCCTCAATCCTTCTACCGCTACGTTGAATCCAAAGCAGGGTGGTATGAAGGACTTTCTCTGTTCAATCTTCTTTCCTGTTTCTTTTCCCTAAATATGTTTTAATCCAGAGAACAGAATCACAGGGGGAGGCCTCTCTTAGCAACAGTTTGACCACATTTTGATAACTAAGCTTCTTCATCACAGCTTAAATTGAAGAGTCATGAGTTGAAAGAAAAGAGACATCTGTAACATTTGTTGTCGAAGCACAAAGCTAACATAATGTTCCTTTGGGAGAACATAACCTTCATAAATTCAAAAATGTGTTTACAGTCCTGACAAATACCACCCACTACCACCTCCATCCAAACCCTGACCCCCTGCCCACTCACAGCTTTGTCATACCATGTCATTTCTCCAGAACTGTCCGTCTGTCACTTTAAATTGACTGAAGCTGTTTTATTGTCAGGCTGTTACATTTGATGGTCGACCATATTTTAGAGATCCAAGGTCGTATATATTTCTCCATTTTAATGTTTACATTTGCAAGGATTTCACCTCGAGCATCGCTTATGATGGCTGGAGTGCAAAGTAATATTCAGAGAGGGTCAAGTAGCACACTCAAACAGTCACTATGTTTTCACAAGGCTCTTCATAAAATTCTGCCGGGGTTTATTCAAATGTGCCAAGATTATGAAGTAAATCATTGCTCTGATGAAAATTTAAGTGTAGACTGGAGATGATGACTGGAGATTTACATAACATGACCTGCCGGATCTGGAACTTCCATGAAAGCCATGTTTAGATGTAGAGTTTTATATAATTAGAGTGAAGCTAAAGCAGATCTTTGGCTGAGAACAGACATAAACAAACAACTTAAGTTTTAATTTGGCTTCTTATCGAGGTAAGTTATGTTAATTGGCACTACTTGATGTGACCTGCTGCCTTTTTCATTTTAACTGGTCCAAGCAACAGTTTGTGCTGGCATGCTGAATGTTTTGCACCCTAATGAGGAAAGAGAGGGCGAGGGAATGTAAAGTGTCTGTGTCAAAGTGGATGCAGATAGATTTTCTGTGCGCTGTGGTCCAGGAGAGCAGTATGAAAGGCTTACACAGCAGAATTTATGGAGAGATTATTAGAATTTTCATTGGCTTTTTTACAGCTGACAGTAGTTGAATAATCTACATTTCATTAGCAAATGGTCAGAAAGTTGAACAGCAGCTGCTTTAGTTATCCGCTGAATATCAAGAACACTTTTCTTTCATTTACTTTCTTCTTGTTAGTTTGCAGAAAAGAACACAGAACAGAATATAAACAAAAAAGGGCGCAGTGCTTCATTCATTCATGTTGCTATTACACTGCCCAAAACATTTTCAGACAGATTTGTCACAATTATTTAATGTGAATTAGAGAATCACCCGTAATTTAGAGTCTACATGGAGACATCCTATTAAAATAATGATGTACTAATGATAAAATGACAGTAAATTACAGCTATTGAAAAGCTAGCATGAAGGCACAAAACCAAACACCGATATCAGGCCCAAAGGTAAAACCAATTCAGAGAGAATAATGCAGTGGTCTCTCAGCCTCTGGTGTCATTACAGGTTTTTGTACAAGAGAGAAAATTCTTGATCTAATTTGGCGATCATCATGGTTGTGTTGTTATGTGGGATGGAATTCTTTAAAATGGATTTGTTGTTTCCAGTGTTGGGGAAGTTACTTTTAAAAAGTAGTGTTTGCTCGTTACTCGTTATCTCTGAAAAAAGTAACTTGTTACTTTACTTAGTTACCCTCTATGAAGAGTAACTTCTCAAGTTACTTTTCTGTTACTTTTACATTGCTTGATCATGGACAGAACCCCATATCTATTCCTAAATGTGAAGGCCTACAAAAAGTTCTACTACAAAGAACATAACAGTTTTTTGTGCTCTTTATTTTACAAAATGTCACATACCCTGTGGAATGAGAGCTCCTGCCCAGTGTTTCCACATTTTGCTTCTGAAATAAGCAACCTGGTCAATAAAAATAAGCCCAAAATAAGCAACCTCCAGCTATTTCCTTTCCTAATGTCATATTCTACTTTTTAAAAAGAGAAGTCTACATCAAATGTGTTAATTGTTGTCTACATTACATTTCAATAGCACAGCGCTAAGTATCTATTCAAGAAAAGACCGCCACTTATAACAAGCAGACCTGGCAACTTTTGGCTCTGGAGCATGCGCTACGTGCATGACTGTGTTTGGGGGCGTGCATATCACCAGGAAACGAGGAAATGGAAAAACTGCCAACTGCAGTCGTGTTTTCCTTTATGTTCGGAGCTGGAAGATAATCAGGGGGATACACACAGACTTAGGAGCCCCAAGAAGCAACTTCACGTCTAGAAACAAGCCCAAAAAACCACAACCTGCGGCTGTGACTCACGAGATTTTCGGCCCTTAGACGCTTATAACGAGCAACGCTGCTCGTGTCTGTGCGAGCAGCTAAGAAGGCAGCTTCAGTGTTAGATCTGTCCAGGGGAAAATTAGCATCCCGCTGCATTAAAAAGGAACGTTTCATTACCAAATTTTCAATAGTAGCGCGTTACTTTACTTTTTACCCGAAAAAGTATTTTTGTTACTGTAACTTTGTAACACGTTACACACAACACTGGTTGTTTCTGTTCTCATTTGGACCTAAACCTCTTATCTTCAAAATTATTACCAAGAACTGAAAGAAAACGTCTTCCTGTTGAATGAACAAATAATGTACTGTCCTCTACAGAAACTGTTTTTTGGTGTAAAATTCATAAAACCTCTTCACCCCCATGGACGATGACCAATGTCACTGTTTAATGGCAAAAAAGAAATCTTAAAATGGAGATTTGAGCCCAACAGGGATTTATTAATTTAATATGTTTAAAGATATTCTTAAAAGAATACAATGTTGTTCTGTGGCCTTACAGTGTTATAAATTTATTGACACATTTACAGCAGGAGTGGTTAACTGGTGGTCTGGGGGCTGCCTCACTTCCTAAATGTGGCCCCCAGTCAACTTTAAAAATTTAAAAATTTATATGGATGAAGAAAATGTGACAAAACTCCCATGGAAACATTAAAAACAGCAACATATCTGAGAGTATGAACTATAACTGACTGTGATTGTTTCTGTAAAATTCCTTTTAATTTCATTTCTGGATGCATTTGTAAAATTAATAAGAATGTAAATTAAACCAGAGACTTGAATTCTGTGTTGAGCTCCCAGTAATCAGGTATTAATACTAGTATTTGAGTTACAAAATAGAAATACTGATGAAACAAAATCCTTATAGGGCTACAAATTGGTTTATTTTGCTGTATTAAAGTTATCATTATGATGCAGGTGCTTTATAACTGCAAACATTTGTCTCTCTCCAGGTCCTGTTTTAGAAGTTAAAGCCCTTTCAAATGAGTAGAAACAAAGGAAACTAAATTCAACTAAAAAGAGAGACAAAATACTTTTACACTAATGTTTTTATTGACCATAAACGTGGCTGTGGGGTGGGAGTCAGGCAAAAAAACTGAAACCTTAATGCAAAAACAACTTTTTAAGGGTTTTCCAGCTCAGAAAGGTTAGGAAAACGTTTGACCATTAACCAGTAAAACAGCAAGAATACATTTTTCTGCATGTAAGAAGATAATAGAGAAATAATATTGACACAAACCAAGATTTTCTCTCAGGAGCTTTGATGAAACCTTTAATCAAGAGCCTACAGATCCTCCCCCACTCATTCGCCATCACATCTCCATCACAGGATCCCAAATTAATCATACGATGTAATGACATCATAATTAAGTCTGGTGATTGAATGCTGCAATCAGACTTTAATAACTTCTAGCAGGAGCTGTTGATGATATTAATGATCGCCTCTCTTTAGGCTGTCAGCTGCATGAACCAATCAGAGCTGCTCTTTAATACCAGCTGCAGTGGGTTAGGATTCAAACTAAGTCCCCACCAGAGAGGAGCGCTCGTTATGTTAATGAATAAAGTAACCATAGTGAGAGGTGATGGCGTCCTCAGGGTAAAAGGAAACATACGTGTTCACATGCACACATATGAAATAGCCCTCTCCCTTGGTGACAAGAGGGGGAACAAAATTAATGACAGCTTATCAGTATGCAGGCTGAATTCCTAATTATTATCTACAATCGACTTTAATTAATCTCAGACTACAAGGCTGGATCTCTGCTATGTTACGAGACCATTATCGAGTTTAATGGCACACGCACTCTCGCACTCTCATCTGAAGTGTGACCTTGAGGAGAGTTCAAGATAAAACTCAGGCCTGCTTCAACTCAACAAACAAAAGCAAGAACAAAGGAGTTTGTGTTATTTAAACTGGATTTAAGTTGACATAAAAAGCAGAATTAGGGCTATTTTCCTGGCTGTATAGTGTGCTGACAAACACGCAGAGCATTTGTGTGTGTTTTTTGTGCGAGTCTGCAGGTAGATATTGTGATAAACAGAGACACTGATTTGCTCCTGTGGGACTCTGCTCACCCGCCTCCCATAATTGCAGAATTGTAGACAAACACACACAAACACGCACCAGGCTGGCCGACTCTCTGCATGTCAAGCAGAATCAACTTAGGCTTCTCAAAATCTCTCATTTTTACAGCAATTTAAATTTCTCTCTGATGGTCTCAGGTTACTCGGGGCAAAAATTCACCTGCTCGGTGAGTGACGGCTTCAAAATTGAAACGATTAAATTCACGATAGTCTTTTTTTTTTTTACGTTTTAAGGGCCTTACTATTGTTTCTCCTTCTTAACATTCCTATAAAATCTAAGGATCAATAAGTTCAAGAGGTTAAGTCATGCATACTTTAGTGTTATAGCCTTTAAGTGTGTTTAACATGTGCAGCGCGAGCAGCTGTCTGAAACAGAGATGAGAAACTGGCAGTCTGGGGGCCACATGCAGCCCACCAGTCATTTCCAAACATTAGCAAACTGTTAACAGGAAGGAAACATGACAGAATCTGCCAAATACGATCCAACCTGAGATACCAATGCCATGGCATGCATAAACTAGGATATGAGGTGGACATATTTCTATACAGGCTAGATTATTGTGATATATTTTTCTTATTTCAAGTAATCAAAGTAGGTTAGTAAGTAATTTAAGGCTGAACTTTCCTGTAATTGTTTCTGCTAATGCTTCTATAAAGCAATAGAACACAGTATTATTGGTAGAGGTAGAAAAACTGGATAACACTTTTTTTGCATTTAAAAATAAACTATGTAAATCAGCTTTAATGTACTGACCTGGTTCAGGGCAAAAATGAACTTTATAAGTATGATCGTCAGCACTGTATTACAGACACACTTTATATATGCAGTTGCTTTTCAATTTCTCATCTGTTTAATCCAATCAACATGTTCAGAGCAAGACCAATCAAGCAAAAAATGAAAAATAAGGTCAACTTTCTTCCCTTCATAATAAGGTAAAACAGCATCTTTGATTTTAAGACAGAAAGTACACCTCGAGTAAACAGGACAAACAATGTCACTTCATGGAAGCACTCTGGGCTCTACACTGCCAAAGGCAAAATAAAAAGCAAGACCACGCTGTGTATATATAATGCATAGCAGCTGGCTCACTCCTCATCCATGACAAATCTGCAGTTTGTTGGTGTCTTCTCAGATGCTTAGCCCTTTACAACTGGGTCCTCAAAGTTGTCAGTTTTGCTGTTTTAGAGGAGTTTTGACAGAATATTTTGTCTCCAGATGCAAGTACTCATACTCTTTCAACAGGTTTCAGAGACTGGACATATTTTCTGGGGAGCATGTGAAAAAAGGCTAATGGGGGCTTGTTCTGTGACCCTTTTAGCCGATTCTTGCCATCAACAGTTGCTCTAAAATGACCTTTTCTATTTCATTGAACACTCCCCTTGCTTTTAAGGTTCATTCAACAGCGATTTTATGTTTACAGCTGTGATTTGGGGATCTCCTGATGTATCAGCTTCACACAACTTCCTCAGCAGGTTGTGGGTATGAATCAGAGCGTTACTTAATGGACCATGTCATCTATTTTCTCTCCCATCTTTATCCTCTGTCTGTTAGCTCAAAGACCGTTGGAAAAAGCTGCCTTTAAAAGAGTGCTGCTTTGGCACTTTGGCATCGCCGGTGGCAATATAAGTTTACAACTCGCTGTAAAAACTGATTGCAGGCTTATACATCCTCACAGGACTGTAGAGCCAGATCCATTTTGGCCTTTTATGGGAATTTGTAAACAGATCTGAGCAGCAGTATCGTCAAGAGCATACACGGTGATACAGAGCATTTCATACCAAGAGCTGAATCACCATTACTCCAAGTGGATGATGGGATTACAGTTTACGGAAAATTACCGCATAATGAGCGGTGATTCATACAAGAACATGAGCTAGTATCACACAAACCATCAACTCTAGAGCAGGGGGTTAAAAACTCCCAAGGAAAGGGAACCCCTTACTGAGTGAATCTTTTTACACTATGATTTTAATCCAAATCAAACCCACTTTATGCATTTATCATCCAATTATTCTGTAAAACATGTCATTTCAGAATTATTACACATTTTCTTTGTTTTTTTAAAGCGATTCTTGATGTCTCATAAAATCAAAGATAAGTTATGGCAATAAAAACACATCACATGCCATTCTGTATTCCTAACAGATGCCAAAACGTCAGTTGAGTTGAATCTTAAAGAAGCTCAAACCTCATTTAAAGAGTTAAGGCTGACGGCAGTTTATTTGAGTCAGGATCAAAAAACGGACGCAGTAATGATGTCAGTTCATGTGAATATGGCTGATCTAGAGTGTTGAAGGCTGACTGTTCCTGATTTTAAGAGTAAAAACGAAAAAAATGAATGCAGCTGAAAAGCTAGTTCACATGAAAATGGTCTGATTTGTTTGGGTTAAATTCAAATGCGTCGGTGGCGCAGTTGGATAGTGCGCTTGGTCAATGATCGGGAGGTTGCAGGTTCAAGCCCAGCTCTGGGTGACACATGGCGATGTGTCCTTGGGCAAGACACTTAACCCCAAGTTGCTCCCACTGCTGTGTCAGTGGTGTATAAATGGGCGTGAATGTGTTAGAGATACTGACATAGAAACTCAGAACCATCAGTGAGCGAATGGGTGTGAATGGGTAGGTGTGACCTGCGGTGTAAAGCAGCTTTGAGTAGTCAAAGACTAGAAAAGCGCTATATAAGCTCAAGTCCATTTACCGTTTAAAATGTTACCTTAAAAGCAATATTAAATTCTGATTTTACGAACTGAATGTAAATTATTTTGAGCTGAATAGCTGAAGATTTACAATAAAGTGAGTTATTAATCGCAGCTGCTTGCAACCGCCCAAGCATGAGGCTGAAGATACCCCATATTTCATCAATATGTCCCAGTATTTCTAGGAACAGAGTTGCCATTTAAAGAATCTGCTTTGAGCATCAGCACAGATTGGACAGTATCGAACAGAAGGAAAGGATGATGGTAATGTTGCACCTCTTGATGACAGGTGAGCTATAACCACTGCCAGACATATGTAGCCTTAATTTAACCAAAGACAGTGTGGTTTCTCTTTCAAACACTGCTGTAAAAGTAATGAAGTCCTGCAGAACTCATATTTTGCCTATGTATGGTATTTAAGCACTAATGCTCTCAAGTTTTACGTATGAGATTATAATTCAGCTGCGATTAGACTACCATACAAAAACCAAGGCTCTGGGGACATGTATGTGATTCAAAAGCCCATCATTTCTTTCTTTTACAACCTCTTCATACAACAGGAAAGGACAGAAAGTCCAGTGTTATCACATCTAACATGAAGAGCATACACATTTTAAAATATTTATTCACCTCTGACAGCATATGACTCAACTTTATTACCTTTGAATGCACCCAGACATCAGATATTAAATCAGGAACATATCGCTCATCTTCAGGCTTACTGTACAGCTCTGAGTGTTTATGAGTGAGTGCGTGCGTACCTGAACGTCCTTCAATCTCTGCTCCATAATAGGATACTCTGTAACAGCCGTGGACGGGACAGCCAGCTTGGCCTCGCACTGTTGTAACCATGCCAACAGTGCTGATATGGTTTCTTTATAACGAGCCGGGGGCAAGCTCTCCAAAACTAGAGACAAACAGGGAGAGACAGAAACAGATGTCAGAGGAGCTGTCAGGGGATCAATCCTGCAGGAGCACTGCAGACCTCAAAGATATGCCACACTGGACTGGGATTTCTCAGTTTAACAGCCAAACATGTGAAAAAAATCCATTTGGAACACAAATGTTGATAAATATAAACTGTTTATCCCCCAGTGACAGTAAATCTGCTGAAGCCTCTGTGCCCGACAGCTTCAGGAAAACTTGTCCTTATGATTATTTTATTTGGAGGAGCTTCTGTGAAACATGAGTCCTCTCCTGCTGGGATACACAAACTATCAGAGCTACCTTTCAAACATGTATTTCTGTTGACAGTCTGAGATACTGGACTAGAATTGGTCCCTCATTAGCTTCTATCTTCAGTCCAATAAATGACTTTGGAGTACCTCAAAGCGCAATCCTGGGTGCTCTACCTTATCTAAATCTGATTATTTTGGTTGAGTGTTTGCTGCATTATATTATTTTTTTTCTAATCATGACACACAGCAGGAGCTTCCAAAAGAGTGAGCAGGGTTTGTTTTGTGGCATTTGCAGCATATTATTTTTTTTAACATATATTCATTGATATTATCACAATGATTTAACCATGAAAATAATAACTAACAGCATTAATATATTACCCCCCAATCTGGCAAAAAAAATAAAAAAAAAATTAAAAAAAATAAAAAATAAAAAAAACCCTATAAAAAACATAGTGTACTAGAAATAAGTCAAATTAAATCACAGCAGTGCATAAATTACAAAATCAGTCACAATTTAAGGTTGCGAGCTTCCAGAAAGTCCATGTAAGGTCTCCAAAGGTCTGCAAAGTTGTTTTCCTTCTTCTTTATAAAATATGTAAGTCTCTCCAAAGCTAGAGAGGTGATATGCTCCTTTTTCCACATGCTGCTGGAAGGCGTTACCACACTCCTCCAAAACAATGCGGTTATCCTCCTGGCTTGTAATAGTCCGAAGTCAAAAAGCAGTGACTGTTGGTGAGGCACAACGAAATTCTTGGGATATATTCCCAGAAAACATATTTTGGCACGCAAAGGAACTTCCTTTCCAACTATGAGACCCTCATCTTCGGGCACTCCCATAAACAATGAATTAATGTACCTTTTGTATCCCTGCTTTTCACACAAATATCAGGTACAGTAGGATATATGTGGTTCAGCCTGCAAGGAGTAAGGTAGGTGCGCATCAGCCACTTATAATCTGCAGCATATTATTGAACAGGTAGTGTGTATAGTATAGTGTGTTGACAAGCTAAAGAAATGCTTCAGATAAGAGAGACTTCATGAAGGTTGCTTTAACACCTGCTCATGTCCTTAGCCTACCTGTCATTTTTTCATTAACTGATCTAAAGGTTGAGGCCTCTTTGCTACCTTAAGGTCAAGGCCAGTGACTCTGTAACATGGGTTGGTGCTCTTTTAAATAAAGTTCTCAAAAATCTATCAGCCCTTCTTAGAAAATACACAGAGTATCCAGCACTTCAGCTTTATATGAACTGGTATCTTTTACCACAAGGTTTCAAAAAAACTGTTTTAATTCTTTTATTACTGCTAAAAAAAAATACTTCAGCTGTGGTAACCCTTTAAAGACGAAGGGTCAAAATGTCACTAGCTTGTTATTGTGAAACCTCAAATCAGAGCAGACCAAGCAAAAAAAGGCTTTCAATTTACACTTTTGCTCTTTTAAATTCCAGCTACTTTTATTTATCTACAATTCAGGCCAGTAGGTTCAGCTAATGCACCCAACACCGACACGAAACACCAACATGTTGGGTGCTTACTCCCAAACCCTGGATCAAGCTTATCCTTGCAGAGCTGCTGCACAAGTCTAGACTTATTGTTTTACGTAATGTGCATTTTTTTTGTTCGGATGATGCAGGAAGTTGGAGTAATTTGAAACAATTTCTATTCCTTATGTAAAACCGTATGTTGTCTTAGCCAGATCTTTGCACCCCAGTGGGAGCTGATGTGGAAAATGCCAGTTAAAAAATGAAGACTTTAAAATATTAAATATCAAGTTTCATTAAAAATCAAGTGTCTTTATAATTATGTTTAAACTATAAAAGCTTGTCATACATTTTGAGATCTTTGGATTGTTTTTCACTGATTATCTAGCCTTTTGTTTACCTGAGATGTACCAATGTATCATAAATCTTTTATTTTTTTTATATATTTATTTTTTAATTTTCACAATAACACAACAACAACCACACAAAAGTAGACTTAACATTTGAACATGGGGTGAATCTTATATAATAAAACAAAAATACATGTTACTAAATATGAATTTAAACAAAAAAGGGGTGTTAAGGGAGGATGTAGAGTTTCCATTTTTCCAATAATTCATGACATTTTTTACTTTGAAGCCTTAATGAAAAGGTAATGTGTTCTGCTGTATATATTTCATAAATAATATTGTACCAGTCGTCTAAAGTTGGAGCTTCTAACTGGAGCCAATTTTTAGTAATTGCCTTGCGGGCAGCTATGCTCAATTTAGAAAAGAAATACTTGGTTTTCTTATTTGTTGATGACACTTCAAATCTTTTAAGTCAGTGCTAACAAAATCTGCCAACTTGACCTAAATTAACTCCACAGGCAAAAACAGTAATAAGGTGTTAACAAAGAATAGCACATCAATAATAAAAGGCGGATTACGTTAAGAGAATCTTACTCTGAACACCTTTGTTTGAATGCGGTACAGTAGAGGATTCTGTCAGTCACAGTCTGAACATATGCCTGAACCCATGTGAGCAGAGTGAACAGCTGAATATGTGATGGTGTCTCACCCTTGGCGTGGGTGAGAAAAGCGCAGCGTGTGGCACGAGGGGAGAAGCTGTCAGAGAGAGTGAAGAAGTTTGTCTGTTTGGCTGTCAGCAGCTTTTCTTCTCCCTCCTCTTCTTCCCACTCTCTGGAGAAGTCTTTCCCCCCCAGGTCATTTTCTCCCTGGCTATATTTTTTTGTTTTCTCATTTCCTCCCATCACTCCTCCTCTCATTGATATAAATAGCGCTACGCTGCTCTTTCGTCACAGTGCTTGTCAGAGCTAAGTTTTCTTGCCTGGATGGCTTCTCAATCTCATTAAGTCTCATTGTGCGTGTTTTCACTGAGAAAGCCACAGAGAGAATCGTCACACAAATGAAGTGAGAGAGGCAAAACAAATTAAACAAAGCGACTCAGTGACACTCACTCTGTGCTTGCGTATTATCATGATGTGGAGGGTGGAGAGGTGGAACCACTGGGGTGCATGAGGAGTGTTTGTTCACATGAGAGTCTGAGTCACTCGACTTGTAGTACAAATATGAAATTAGACTTGTGAAGAATGACGTGAGCAGGATTTGTGACAGACTAACACTCAGGTGGAGTTTCTCTCCTTCCTTCATTTATTTTGAGAAGTCAGATCACATGAAGCTGTATCATTTTAACAGGTTAGAACTGAGAGTGTCCCCAAGTTGCCTACGTGTTAAATCTAAAAACACAGTACACCAGTTTGAAGCTGTCTCAAATAAAAGTCAAATTTACAATCCACCTGTTCCTTGTCTAGTCAGAACCTTCCTCTGGCCAGCAGCTAACAGAAAAAGTTGGTTTTGGTGGCCACTTTTGCTCATTTCTGCAGCTTTTTTGGGGAAAAATGAAGGTTTAATCAGGGGCATCAATGCCTTAAAGGTGCTATGAGGAGAATCTATTTGCAGCGACATTAAGACTCTGCTACCCATGAGCACGCACGGGGACTGCCGTAATGCTGCGTTCCAGTAACCTCGTAAATGGGAGTGACATCATCTCCGACTTATCTGCGTTCCAGTTGAAGTCGGAAAAAAACATGCCGATCTACCAGGCTATTGTTAGCTGTTGTTAGCACGCCCTGTGTTGTTGTTCACAAATATCACATGAAGAATGTGATTATCACTATGGCAACATTTTTGGAAATATAAGTCTAACAATACTATGTATACAGCTGATCTAGAGCGACACATCCCAGACAGAAGTGCAAATAAATTGATTATTACAGGAGCTAAATAACTGTTCACACTGGGGGCATCCATCTTTGATTGTCAACTCGAGGGTGGCGAGGTTTCACCGAGTTCCCAGTAGGATATTCAGACTTCGGGGGACATTCTAGTTGCAGTTTCCTACTCGGAACCCGGAAATTCCTACTTCTGACTAAAACTGGAACGCACCAAAGACGTGACCCAGGCCAAAGCATGTGTGTTTGTTGTGGTTGTAATGCAGCTCGGACCTTCCTCAGAACTTGGTATTGCTTTACAACTTCTTTTTTCAACAACTTACAGGATGCAAAGCAACGAGGTAATGTATCTCTTTCTAGTTACATAGCGGTCGTTTTTGATGTGTGACAACAAGCAATTTTTGGAAAACTTAGTATCGTAGTTTTGTAGCCGGCTATACATTGCTACTTACAGCCCGGTGCTCTAAGACGTGTCCGAATAATATAAATTTACTCTAGTTTTAATTGTCTTGTTCAGGAAGTTGAGTATCCAGGCCAGTCCA
This sequence comes from Scarus forsteni, assembly GCA_036419115.1. Taxonomy (NCBI): domain Eukaryota; kingdom Metazoa; phylum Chordata; class Actinopteri; order Labriformes; family Labridae; genus Scarus; species Scarus forsteni. The sequence continues at coordinate 5,623,334 of JAZDUH010000054.1, read as the reverse complement.
GTCCTGTCCGACCCGACCGCGAAGCTAAGGAATAGCATTGATAGATAACCTATTTCGATGCTATAAAACTCATCTTAAAGTGTGTATGTAGATCAGGCATATATCTAAAAGTGAGACTTTTTTTGTAATTATTTAGAAACTCCTCACAGTCCCTTTAAGATTGAAAAGTGGAAAATAGGCCACAAGCAAAACCCGAACCTAGCCTTCCCGTAATCAGGTCAAAAAGCCTTAGTAAATGTGGCAGCCAGACATGACAGCTGGGCTAATGATCATAATGCACTGATTGTGAAAATCTGAGCCAATGAAGATACCACAGTTAAAATAACAATTTAGCCCGTGATATAACCAATATCTGTTCACCCCACATTTAATTCAATCGCTCATAGCTGTGAATAAGGGCATCTGTGCATCCCCAGTTTCTCTGGTAAATGTGTTTTTATGTAGAACTTATAGCAATGTTCGGGGCTGCTTTTAACTTCAAAACAAAACAATTCAGGACTTCATCAAAGACGGATCATTCATTCGTTAGGAACTGTACACAATGGTCTCACATGTAGCTTCTTCAGGGAGACTTCCTCAGACATTCATGATGCTGGATTTCTAAAAGACCTTGAAGATTCTTCAAGGACCTGCAGGTATCCAGCTAATACCCCAATGATGGAATATACCACTTACAATATGTCAGTAACAATGATTAACAAAGGGCCTCTTGGTCTTTTTGTTCTCTTATGTCATTGTTGTGGCCTTGGGTGTAAAGCTTCTATGAAATAATACGTTTGTTCTGCTGTCTTATTCATTTTATTAATTATACAGATATCACAAAGGCATATGGAGGATTTCCAACTTTCTTATTTTAACAGGTTTGTCTTGGTTTTCTTGGCTGGTTTGATTTCCTGTAGTAACAATTATGTCTTTATTTTTCTATATTTGTATTCAGCTTTAACTTCTTAAAACGTTGGTGTGATGTTGATGAATATATTTGTATTAGTCAAATCCAGGAGAAGAAGTTGACAGTTTAAGTTGTGGTTAACATGGATCCAAATAAAAATTATTAAAGAGAGGGCCTTTTTGTCCTCTGGTTACCTGAGCCCCTCCAAATCTTTGCCTCAAATATTCAAGCAGCTCTTTGTAGTACAGCAGTGCTATTTGTGTCTATAATTGTCCAAATCTCCTCTGTTTTACATGCCTTCTAATGATTTTTCCTGTTTTTAGAGGCTTTTATGCCTGCAGAACAGAGATAGGACAGAGTTAGAGTCTAAAATTGGTGAACTAGAGAGGCAAATGTCATGCAGGAGAGAGGCTACTGGCTGAATTTGAACTCAGCTCCCCACTCTGAGGACATCAGTACTGAGCACATCAGTACGAGGCTGTTAGTGCCGCCAAATGATGTGCCTAAAGTTGGTCTTTTGAAAATGAGTGGAACTGTTGCTCAGTCTGAATTTAAAATGCACATAAAACACCTGTGATATCTGGGCTTTGGCTTCACACTGAGAAATATGTTAGATGTCAGCGTAAAATCTGATATAACAATGCTTACAAATCTCCATATGGAAATTCTCTCGTCTCTCGCCCTCTTTAGACGTCGGTGTTTGCATTAATTCAGCTTCAGAGTGAGCAGAGATCTGGTCTGTCATCCTAAGGATATATCAGTAAGGCAGATGGTTGTTACACGGAGGTCATTTAGTTCAAAAACAGCCCTGCTTTACAACAAGCCATGCAATTATTTCAACTGTATTGTTCTGTTTAGTGCGATTTAAATAAGACGACACTGATATTCAGCTCAGTCTGTGATATGAAATAATCTCTCTGCGATCATCCACACTGCATGATAAGTGTTGCTTTCTGTCAGGGTGATTTACTGAACCAGCTTCTACGATATGTCACGCTGTGCCGTATCAAACCTACAGATGCTCTACGGTTGTTACTGGTGTGCAGATGATGTGGAGGCAGAACTGTATTCAAACCCACATCCTCCCTCACTGAGACAGAGCTGGAGGCTGCAGATGTGATCGCAAGATCTCAATACATCTGTTACACATTTCAGCAAAAAGTACAACAAGTGTGTGTGTCTGTGTGATGCTCGTTTGTTGTGGGAAGAGACATTTGCTTCTCTGAGTGTGTGGGCTACAGCAGGCTGTCAAGGATGACGTTCAGCAGCTGGAAGCTGCCACTGACATACTCAAAAACAGGATTAATAAGCTGCAGAGGCTTATTATATCAGTTAAGACATGGAGGAAACTACAAAATATTAAGACATTTAAGTCGAGCATTGGACAATCCTAACTGTTCAAGATCTGACTGAATTAATAAACCACATGAATATTCATTCATAAAATCATGAAATCAAAGTTCTGTGACAACATATCAAAATAGTTAGACGTAATCATAAATAATTATGACAAAGCAAACATTTATTAACTTATTGAACAAACACATTTTTCTTTTTATTCTAAATTATTTTTTATAGACAAACTCATAAACTCTGATTCAAAGAGTTGATTCAATCCTGTAGAAGCATTTGGGGTATGAAATGGAATAAAGCAGAATTGAACCTTTACATAGTATTAAATATTTAATTTGGTAATGATATTTAAAATGGATGTAAAAGCTCTTTGAAAAGTGCAAAAGCATCCACTGTTCATCACAACAGATATTTTTAAGATAAGATAAGATAAAGGCATATCTTATCTTAGAATTTTTTTGGGGGATGAACAGGGGATGTTTTTGCACTTTTTAAGAACTTTTACATCCATTCTAAATATCACTATTAAATGTTTGATGTTCAACATCTTGAGGGTTTTGAGAGTGACTGTCTGTGGTCATTTTACACCTGAAAAAGCAAAAAAATTGCCGATAAAGTCGAATGCTTGATATTCAACTGCAACAGCGAGTGACAAAATGAGAAATGTTTTTTCTTTGATGCAGTCCAACTCTTAGTATACCTTTTACCAGAAGAGGCCTCTCAGTTGTGTACTGTTTGGATTTACTCTGTCTTATGGCAACGCTCTTGTAGTTCTGACCACTTTCTCCCTCAGATTTGTGATCTTATTTATCTGACACCAACTAAAAGCACCTCAACAACTTCATCAACCTTTTTATCACCTTCTGTTAGTGCGCTCTGACTGTGGAGAAGTTAAAATTACACAAGCTAATAAGATTTGATTTCTGTCTGCTTTATTTTGGAGTCTCCAGTTTCTCCATTCCCTTAAAGTTCAGCACTGTCAACAAGTTTTTTTATCTTCACCAAAGCTGAAGACGACATGACAGTTCAGAGCAGATTTACTTCACATGCCTTAACAGCTACCTGGTTTTTGCTTGGAACTTTGTTTCCTTAAATGCTTAAGTTCATTTTTGGTGACTCCACCTTCGAGTTTGAACACTACTGAAGCATTTGTGAGCTTCCAGCCAAGATAGTGCCACATTATAAATATTCAACACCAAGTCCAAATCTATGAATATAAAACTCATGTTAGGCCAGAACTTTCCAAAATATTTGGATGCATAAATCAGGCGCTTGCCCTTTAAAATTTCATGCATAAGCTATAAAATGGAGGGCACATAAACAAAGGAGGGGTCATAAGGTGCAGTGTAAAAGGTCCCTACAGTGATTCAGCATCTCTGCTCTCTCACCAAGTTGCAGCTGCCGCTCTCTCGCCCTCAGGTCCTCCAAGACTTTGTGGTAGTGCTCTTTAAAGGCGACAATATCTGCATCAAGAAACGCTGACGGGTCCTCCTCCCCCTCCTTCTCCTCCTTCAGCTCCTGCAGCCGTGTCTCCAGGAGCTCCACAGAGGGCTGCAGGGCGGCAAGGCGGGACACCTCCTCCTGTGGGACGAAGAGACGGAGAGAGGGTCAGACTCTGGATGATGATACAGCACAGAGGAGAAGAACAGCACAAGCCAACTTCTCTGGCTCTGAGTTTGTGTGGGGATAACGCTACTCCACATGCTCGTTCAATAAAAACAAATCTGTGTGAAAGAATTCAGTGTTCATTCACTCCATTTGCCATCTGCTTATTCAATCCTATTCCACCGAAAAGTTTAAATACACCCCAACTGTTAATGAACAGGAAGCCAAGCAGGAAATTGAACCAGCTCAGCAAAACTGAAACAGAGCTTAGAATTTTTTTTTTTTTTCCAAAACTTCAAAATGTACAAAGAGAAAATGAGTGCTTTATCAGCAGAGGGAGCGCAGAGGAGTACACGCTTCTGTAGCTTGGTGTGTGATCCCCGGCATCACAGAAGTCAAAGTTTTCTTGTCTTTCCATTCAGGAGGTTTTCCTTAAGATTATTTATGCTGACGCTGCAGTTTTGTAAAGTGTGGTTTAAGAGAGGAGGTGAAATGTCTTATAAAGGTTTGTTCATCAATGGTTGACTCCTTACGTGTAATAAAAGTTAGCAAACAGGATAGATACAGTAAATGACATATATCAATCGGAAAAAATTACATATTCGTTTAATTTACAAATGGACAAATTTGTCACATTTGTCAGTGTAAAAGGAAATGAATGAATACTTTTTTCTTTTTCTTTGACTGAACAGTAATATTTTCAAACGGTGACAATCTCTCCTATTGGGGCGTCGGTGGTGCAGTGGGACAGTGTGCTTGGTTAGTGGTCGGGCGATGTGTCCTTGGGCAAGACACTTAACCCCAAGCTGCTCCCACTGCTGCGTCAGTGGCGTGTAAATGGGCATGAAAGGGCATGACAGTGTTAGAGATACTGATGGATAACTAACATAGAAACTCAAAAACCATCAGTGAGTGAATGTGAGAGCAACTGGGTGTGAATGGGTAGGTGTGACCTGCGGTGTAAAGAAGCTTTGTGTAGTCAAAGACTAGAAAAGCGCTATATAAGCTCAAGTCCATTTACATTTACATTTTGCCTCTTTTTTGTTCTTTGTATATTTTTTCTCCCTCATTCTCTCATTCTGGTTTTATACATCCCTGTTACTTGTTTTGTTAAAAAAAAAAAGGAAGTATTGAGGTTTTGCTGGATTGAAGAAAATGGCTGTTGTGAAACTGTTCAGCTACCTAGATGATTAACATCAAACACAGACATTTGAAAGTATGTATATTATATCTCTATGAATGGACTGCAATACTCTGAAAATAATGAAACAACGTTGGCAAACAAAAAAGAGGTACACCTTGATCTGGTCTCTAGTCAATCTCAGGGCCACATAGAGAGACAACCACACTTCGAACCAAAGGGCAGTTTAGAGTGACCATTTAGCCATACAAGCATGTTTTTGGTCAGTAGGAGGAAACCAGAGTGCCCGAGGAGACCAACCTCTGCACGGGGAGAACATGCTAACTCCATATCAAGAACCTGATTGACATTTTCATCCATCATAAACTCTGATTTATTAACCTGCTAACAGAAAATGAGCTCTTTTTATGCTGCTTCAGCTTTCAAATGTTGATAGATATCCAAAAGTCAACACAAATCATGGCTAAAATCTTGGCACTAAAAAATGTGATACCTGCCAATAAGAACTCATAGCTTCAGGAGCATTTATCTGCTGATACTGATATCATACTGACAACACCCCTACACTTTGTGTCACGCTAACTTTTTATGCTCAAAGATTAGAGAGCAACTTTAAAAAGGTGGAAGTTGTGGCACTCAGTTCGGCTGCTGGAGGGACTGGGGAGACATTATGGCTGACCATACTCACATCTTTTGACCTTGTTCTGTTATAAAACCTTTCTGGAGGGAAGTAGGAAACATCATTTCCAAAGTCTTAGGTTTCAGTATCAATGTGTCTTTTATACCTTTATATTTGGGACTCATCCCTGATGGACTCAGCATTGAGGATGGGTACCTCTTAAAGATCTTTTAAGTTTCCAGCAAAAAGGCTATCGGGAGGTTTTGGCTTCAGAAAAGATGCACCACTGCTTTTTCTTTCGTAGACATTGTTAAACAGTTACATCTTATGGAGCAGATGACTGACTCAATAAGATTAGAGAAAGAACAAGGTGAAAAGCAGTGGGAAAAATGGTGTATGTATTTAGCCAATGAACAAAGATATCAGTGATGGGAAATGCAATATGAATAATGTTAAATAATAGGTATATGCTTGTGTGTTTGTTCATAGGTGTAGGTGGTGGTGTATCATTACACATGCTTTGTGTACTGACTTGTATAGCAACATAAGTTCCAGCATGATGACACACTTAGTATAGACCTTCTCTATGCTTAAGGTAAAACTCACTCCACGACCTCTTGGATAAGGGCTTTGTTTATTGTTGTTGTTTATTTGCTTGTTTCGTCTTGTTTGTTTCGTTTTCTTGTTGTATTTTCAATTGAAAAGTAAAAAAAAAAAGGTGGAGGTTCAGGATTGAAAGAATGACTGAACGAGACAAAAAAGAAGTTGACCGCAGGATAACACGAAACAACAGAAAATGATGGACGTTGAAGACAAATGTGAAAGCAAGAGAAACTGAAACCAAATTACAGTTTAATAAATAAGTCCACTTTACGACTTAAGGGGTATTTTTTACTCCTAGCAGATATCTTTATTTATCATTATATGAATGTATGACATGACTTCAATAATCAAAAACTGCTGTATCATGGAATTATTGTGATCTATGTACTTGGTATTGTGTCTTACTGTATGAGTTACCGCTAATGGAAACACAGAGAGGATGCTGACAGCAGCACTGAGATGCCTGATTAGAAATTATGTTGTCCTGATGAAAGTAGATATGTTGAGCCTCTTCATGTTCTGACAACCATCACACGCCGAGAGGTGATTTAAGGCGCCTGATTAACCTCCAGAGCTCCATCTTCCCTCTCAGGAGACTGATGTTTGTGATTAAAGTGACAAATCAAGCGGCTGTAGAGAGAGATAACTTAGAGTGGAGGTAAAACAAGCTAAGAGTCTAAGAAGTTGTCCTGAAAAAGGAGAGTGAGCTGCGTGGAAGCCTGCCATGTAAACAACTCAAATCTAAATGTTTGATCGGAGCTACAAAGAGTTTTGTCAGATCAGTCAAGTTAAGGATTTCCTTTGAGGTCCAGCTTCTAGACAGAGGAGCTGTTTACCTGGGCATAGGAGGGAGGCATTGGGTCCAATAAGAAGTGTTTTTCCCAGATACTGACTCATGTAAATCCTTTGGGTAATGTGTTTTTAAAATAGATGTCTTTAAGAATAACAGTTGGAGCATATTGAGACATCTAAAGGCATCGATCACGTCTTATCTGCACTTCTAAGAATCGAAAAACTTAATTTGACTTTCACCATATGCTATTTAAAAACACTGTAAGATTACAGATGATGTAAAATAACCCATTTGCATTCCATCATTTTGTGGAGGGGAAACTTAATTCATCTAGGGAGGAATAAATAAGAAAAAGGCAGGACTGTAATTATAAATGGAACCTACAATGCACAATCAATCCATCCAAATTCAGGACACAGGAAAATAAATGTCTGGTGCTGAAACTAAGCCATAACTGAAATACAAGATAAAAAACAAACCTTAACAGTCCATGTATGGCCATAATTTAAAGGTAATAAAGGTGTGTGATGATAAATGACAAAACAAGCACTTGCGTTACAGGAAAATCAAAGATTTTTTTATTTAAATCTCTTAAACTTTAAGCAATTCTATAGCCAAACATCAAAAGTTCCTATTTCTCCCCTTTTAGTTTTTGGGGAAATGTATCCTGTGATCCAAACTGGCATGAGGCACTGTCTGACATAGAGTAAAAGCCTCTGAATTAAACAAAAAAAAAACATATAAAGGCTGAGAATGTTGTATGAATTCTGATGATCTAAACCTCCATGCTGATGGCGTATCATCTGCAGAAAATGTGTGTTTTTAGGACTGCAGGGTTCGTACATAACAACACGTTCTGCTCGGTCTTTTCCTGAGATTTGTTGGCAATATAAAAAAATACAGGACGTCAGCTGACTGATCCAGTAAAGCGTGACTTATTCATGTCCCGCCACATAAAGATGAGGAGGATCAGTCCAGGATTGAGCAGGTAAAGCAGGTTAATATTCACTGAACCGTCCTGAGGTTAGAGCTTTGACTGCAGCTCCGTCTTATCCACCTCTAACAGAGTGTGAGTTAACACCGCAGCCCAAAGCCAGCAGTCACGCTCCTTATTCATGAGTAATGTGAGAAAAACACAAGCATTTATAAGACAGACAGAATACATTTTCATAAACTAACAGTTGCCGCTGCGATTTGCCGCCGGGAAGGTCGTTCTAAAGTTTCAGATAATATTTTATTTTCTCTGAAGCTTTTCCTATTTAATATAAAGATAGGAACCCAAAATATATTTTGTGTGGTGTGGAGTGTTTTTACATTTGTGTCTATGACTGTGGGTGATTTTCAGAGCTCTTAAAATCATGTTTGTCAGAATCTGTCTGGAGCAGAAGCTTGACATTTCTTAGATTAACTTTTCCTTCATCTCTTCTCCTCCAATATTTATTCTGCAATTTTTCTTTGTGATCCATTCTAATATTTTTGTTTTGTTTTGAAGCTGCCACTCCTCCTCCATCTCAGATGGAGCATTTACCCGACTTTTCCTTCCTCTTTTCTTTGCCCTTGCTTTTGGTTTAATCTCACCTCTCTTTTCATACCATCCTGCTTTGGAGACGTTTGTTTATCTTGGCCGGCAGGTTTGGATGCTATCAAACTTAAACTCTCGGTGTTATTCTGCTGGTTGTTAGAGCCCGCCCACTCATTCAGGGAAACATTTGGCCTAACGTGAGGTTTTCAGAGTCTAAAATCGCTGGCACACTCTCATCCCTCCCCTTAAACAGCCAAATTGGCACCTTTAAAGGTTTCTTAATGACTTTTGAGTGGGGCCATTTCGCAGCCGACCAAATGCTGCACACACAGCAATAACCTTATAATGAACATACCATAAAACAAGAGAGAATTTAGAGCAAAGGAGTGCGTTTAAACCGAAACCAAATGTTTTCTGAGTGTGGTTATCGTGCTTAATGAGTTCCAATAACCTGCTATGACCCTGAACAAAAATTCACCTCATTTAGCATCTCTGGCTACAACTTTGCCAACATTATCCAGTTTCTAAGTCTTGGCTGAGAGGACTGCTTTCCTTTAAGAGCTTTGGTAGAAAAACAGAACTTGGCTGAGCACAATATGACTCTTGGACTGAAGAACATCCTGGTCGAGGTAAAGTTTCTGCAACTGGAGTCAAAGCATCTTAGCATTATGGGAATATGCCAAAAATATACTAATAAAAGCCCAGAAAAAGCATGCATTGTTGGGCAATGTATGAAATTCAAGCAAAATATAACTCACTATTTCTTTAAGGCTTTAGAAGATAAACTTAAGAAATAATGAGAATTAAACTGAAATTCTATGTCTTCGCTATGTATCCTGTAAAAACACATATGTAACTCATTATTTAGCCATGACAGCAGGGTTTGTTCCCTTTTATGTAAACCCAAAGCATCTCAGCGATGCTTTGCTGGAAATTGATCAAACAAAGCAGCAGCATTTACGGCTGAAATAATCAGAATTCAGCAGTGGAACAAAGGTCAGGGTCATGGAGCTTCACGATCATGCTTGAGTACAATTGTCTTAAAACAACAAAAACACCCACTTTGACCGGAAGATAAAGTCATAACATTTTGTGTGTTGGGTTAAAAGTCAAGGTCATGGTGTTTCACGGTCATCAGTTGCTTGTGAACACGGTCTTGCAAATGGGATACTTCAGGAATATCATCACTGTTTGTTTGTTTAGTTTATGAAGACATCAGGCCAGCAGGGGGCCGTTCTTTCTTTTCCCCAAAGCAAACTGTGTCCGAACTGTGTGTTGAATGTTTATCACTGAATGTTTTTGTAGATTAGTTCATGCCAATAACTTGAAGAAAATTTAAGGAGGTCTAACTCTCTATAACTAGTTTTACCCTTCAAGTAAAGTGAACTTGGTTTTATTCCTGCCTTAGATGAGCTAAACAGTTTCTCGCTCAATTCAAAGTAAAATGTAGAAAATGTCAGCGGTTGTGCTTCTCTGAAAAACATGTAATCAAGGTATAAAGGAGAATAAAGGGAGACTACTTTGGATTACATGTGGTTGTGAATAAACATAAAAAGCATTAAAATACTTACAGATAATTGCTGTGACAAACAGATGCATGAAAAAGAGACAGAAATCCAAACAGGACAAATAAGTAGCACATAAATACGGACAAAAGGAGCAAACATTACAAACAACAGATGGACTGCAATTATACAAACGAGAACAGAAGCAATAGCTGTACAAATGTGGAAGCTGCAGTCGAGTATTTTCTTTGTATGCCTGCTTAAGTTTAAAAACTCAAGTCTGTTTAACCCTCCTTCACTCACCCGACACCGGTCCAGCTGGACTTTGAGAGGCTCCGGTTCAGACGCCGGAGGAGCCTGCACTTTGAGCCAGTTCTCGCTGCTGTCCACGGCCTGCTCGCACTGCTCATACAAGCTGTAGAAGGCCAACACCTGCAGGACACACACATGCACAGATAATCACATTCTTGGGTGAGGGTTCAATTTCCCAGCAGGAGATGGGCAAACACCCACGCAACATCTGCTGTCTTTCACAGGCATCTTCTCCGATTGCAGAAAGTCAAAATGGCTGAACAGATTCAAAGGTGTGATGACCTGAGAGTGCGTCATGCCATATTGAGACTCTTACTCTGTGCCTGCAGAGCTATTTTTAAGCTACACATTTTTCAAAAAAGCAGGCTGGAGTCTCTTTTCACTTGCCTTTTTGACACCTCCAAGGAAAATATGATGCTCTGTATGTTTAGAGCAAACAAACAAACACAACCATGGCTCTTCTGGGCCGACCTTAAAACTAAGTAACCTACCTTTACAGATATGATGCACATTTAAAAACCTAATAATACAATGCCATCAAAATAAGAAATGACAAAAGCTCATTTTCTGAAGGTATTCTGCCTCATGCAACATGAATGCATTCATGGAAAAACAGAAAAAAATGGAAAATTGAAGTTTCTTTCTTGCTTTGAAATGAAACAAAATTACTACCCAGACAGATGAACTTGGATGCTGCTCCCAGTAGAAAAACACATGAGCCAATGAGGATTTACAGCATGCTAAACACAGACCACCTACACACTTTCATCATTTACACAAAAAAGACAGCACTGCCTACTTCACAAAGAAAATGAAAAATAATTAAAAAAATATCTACGGCAAGAGAAATCTACATACCAAAAAGAAGTACCTATTACCTTTTCAAACTCACGTTCTTCTTTATTCATAATCACATTGATACCTAATTGTTAAGATCATTAAAGCTGGAAATGTGGCTGCTAAATTCAACAATCACACCAGAGTTGAATGCGTTTGACAGACATTCACCTAAACTGTTCTTCTTTGTTTTTCATGCTGTTTTAGGTTGTTTAAAGCCTTTATTGTTGCAGCTTCTTTCTTTCATGAAGTGTTATTGTGAAGTTTTTCACACAAGAACTCAAAGAAATCATTGCATCCCACAAATAAAGCAAGAGCAGTGCTGCAAATTAAGCTCAGTGACTCACTGACGCTCTAGTTTGACGCTCATCAAGTAGAGAGGTGGAGAGGTGTGACCACATGCCAAGTCTGAGTCACTCAGCTTGTTAAACAGACTGGAATGGGGCATTTGACATAAGCATGATTGACGACAGAAGGAGGCTCAAAGCAGTTAGAGAGTATTTATGCTGAAATAAAGACTTTGTTAACAGACTGTTTGAGAGGTCTCCTTGAAAGGAAAGGGTTTAATTTGTCCCTGTACATCATGATTTCCATGTTACTCAGTAAATTCCAGAATGTCCACTGTCTGTGCTGCAGTGAGGCTCTTACGTTTGGTTGTAATCGTAATGGTACAGTATGTGAGCCTGCAGTGACAGCTGTGAGTCCACCTGCCTGCCTCTTCTGATCACTTGCTCTTATTAAAGCTGGGGTTGGCGATTTTGGAAAACTAGCATGAATTTGAAAGTAGCATCTCCTCAGGGCTCCGCCTAGCCCCCCAGCCTAGCGGCTGATATATCCAGAAGACTGATTCAACTCCAAACCCTCAACACAACGTGTTTGTTTTACACTACACCAAGTCATGTCTCAGTCAGCGGTAAGAAAACACCAAACAAGCATGTAAAGTTAGTTAGTACTCACAACCTGATGGTGATCAGGGTATAGGTATTTCCTCTGACATTCTCCACATAGCTGTCAAATTTCCGTTTTGGCCATGAAACTACCGTATTTTCCGTATTTTATCCTCTTTTCCGCCGTCCTCCTGTATTAGTATTCTCCTGTAAATCTCCCGTGTGATGATATAATAATAAAAACATTCCTCTGCCTCTCCAAACTGAGCTCTGTCTCTTGCCTGAATGGGGCAGTAATGCTCCAAAGTGATGGATGCCAACCCCCGTAAAACTGAAGAAGAAGAAAAAGCCTTGCGAGAACGTCCACCTGCAGTAGCCTGGGTGGCAGCTATCGCGAGACTAGAGCAGCAGAACTTAGAAAAACAAAGAGTTTATTCTAGATTTCTTTTACATCTGTCTTAAAATGTGAGGGATACTGGAGCTTGGTTGGGGTTGTGGGACGGCTCACGGCGGGCGTCCCTTATTTTCAAAGACAAAACTTGAAAGGTAAGCATTCTCTAGCGGAGTCTGAGCCCTTGCTCGGCTACCTACATGCACCGAGTCTGTGCACGCCGGGAAAATGCACGCGCAGCAAGCGGGCAGAATGGCGACGGGATTTGATTGGTTTAAAAACAGGTATCCCGGCATGATTATTGGTTGGTGTTTTCCCTGTTTTACTCCTGCTGCAGATAGCGGATATTTTTCGCTCTTTTTTAAGAACACATTATGAGTTGATTACCATCGGGTCATGAAGACCATTTTTACCAGTATTACAAAAAGTGCATCTAAATAAGATCGCCAACCCCAGCTTTAACTGAGAAGCTTTCTCAATCCAAGCAGCACTCCACAGCTTTTATTTACTCTCCAACTTTTCCTTCAGTGCAGGATTACGACCCATGACAAGAGCAAACTTTCAACAAGTGGCACTGACGGCTATCATTTGATCCCTGAGGTCTGAAGGTTGGAGTTACGTCACAGGGAATGTCGGAATTTCTACTTAGGAAGTCAGACAACCTACAGGTACCTTCAGTGTATAAGCTTGTAACTGGAATGAGTTTAACTTGGATGTGATGTAATTCCTAAAAAGATAAACTGAACGCTCTTTCAGTCAGTGTGCCCCATGTGCAGACAGCTGATGTGTGGGCCCTTTGCTGTATGTTTTTCTTTGCTCTCTTTGCACTTTCTGACTCTACCCACTGTCTCTCATTCTATTTTAGAACAAAAAAGACAAAAATAAGGTTTATAGCTTCTTCTGTCAAAAAAACAAAAAGTCAAAATGGCAAACTAAATAAAAATCCAAACTTCTTGCAGGCTTCCCTGATACCAAACAGCAGGCGAATGTAACTCAGAGAACACAAAACAAAAACTGAAGCGTGAGGAGGGGGCATGTATGTGTTTACCTTTGCCTGGTAAGCCAGCCATGCCAACCTGTCAGCCAGCAGAGCACAGAATCCCACCCAGCGCTGGTTCAGCTGCTCCGCTGCCTGGGCAATGTCATCAGCACGACTCCCCTCTGCAGGGGGGACAAACAGAGAGAAAGAGAGAGGGGATGCTGTCAGAAACAGACACACACTGAATCACAGTTCATGTGGGCATGACTTGTCCCTCTGCAGGGGACAGGCATAAATACAAACAAAATCTGCTGAATGTCATCTGTAGGAGACGTGAGGCAAACATTCATATCCCGCTCAAAATATGAGCCTCACAAACTGTTTATCTAGCAGGCCGCTGAACACACAAGCACACACCTTGTTGAGCAGCCATGTGTACAACTAACTGCCTTTTTTATCCAAATAGGAAAAAATACAGTGCCAGGAAGAGTCCAGTGCCTGGAAAATAAAAACCTGCAAGAGGTTCCAGGAGATAGAAATCAATGCTAAAGTTGTAAACAAATGGATTTCACGCTCCAGCTGCTCTCAGGGCAAATTCAACTCTATTGGCTGGATGATTATTGGCCCTGTTAGAGTCAGCATTCCTGCTTAAACCTCTCCTGATTGTTTCTTCCTGTAACTGTAGCTACATTACGTGCCATTTAATTTTATTTTGAAGAATGTGGCTGATGCTTTTTTACAGGAATATGCTGGTGATACATGATGCCATTAGGGGGGCTTCCATGTCGAGGTCAGGCTTTTTGCTTTATGGTATTGTATTTTTGATTTTGGTGGATGTTCTAGAAATAGAAAAGCTAACGCAGTTAAAGAATTGATTGATAGCTGTAATCAAAAACTACAGAGCTCCTGAAAATTCAAACTGACAGTCAGTGCAATCCAGATCCTCAAAAGAAGTACAGCTGTACACTGTTGTCAGGTGACAAATGGCCACAGTTTTTCTCTTCTACTATCATCTAAAAATGAAAGCCGGTTTGACAGAAGCATCCAAAGTAGTCTGTTGGGTAAATGACAGCTAACATTAAGAGAGATGGGGCAGTTTTCAACTTTACTTCAAATGACTCAAAATACCTCGGAATGTTGGTCACGGCATAGAAGTAAGGGTAAAGTTTTGGTGGTGAAAGATTTGTTAACATTGTTTTTTTCCCCACATTTTTGCTCACAATATCAGAGATGCCTTGATGGAAGTTTGTTCTCTCGGGGCACTTCTAGTTTGTAAACAAAAGCCAAGCAACAGTGAGGCAAGGCGAGTTTATCTGTAGAGCACAGTTCATACACAAGGCAATTCAAAGTGCTTTACGGAACAAGAAAAAGGCATTGAAATCACAAGACAAAATGATCATTTTAAAATAAACTTTAAAGAGACAAGTGCAGATCAGATCCTTTCAGTCATATGCACAGTTAAATAGAGTTGTTCTGAGCCTAGATCTGAGCATTGTCAGAGCAGAGGCCTGTCTCACATCTTCAGAAAGACTTCAAGATTTTAGCTGCATAAAACTGGAACCCTGATTCTCCATGTTTAGTCCTGACTCTGGGCACCAGCAGAAGGCCGGTCCCTGAGGTCCTCAGAGTCTGAAATGGTTCATATGGCACTAACATGTCAGAGATGTACTTTGGTTAGGCCGTGGAGAGACTTGTACACAAGCAGAGCTGCTTTACAGTCTATTCTCTGAGCCACAGGAAGCCAGTGTAGGGACCTGAGCACAGGACTTATGTGCTTGTACTTCCTGGTTCTGGTCAGGACCTGAGCAGCAGCGTTCTGGATGTACTGCAGCTCTTACAGCTCGTCTGGAGAGGCCAGTGAGCAGGCCGTTACACTAATCCAACCTACTAGAGACAAATGCATGGAGAAGTCTCTGCAAGTCAGGTTTAGTCTCTATGCCTGTGATTTTGGCAATGTTTTTAGATGGTCAAAGGCTGCTGATGTTACTGATTTGATGTGGCTGGTGAAGTCTGAGTCCATTATCACCCTGAAATTTCTAACCTGATTCGCAGGTTTTAGGGAGACAGACTGGAGGTGACTGCTTACACTTTCTCTTACATCCAGCTTCTTCACTTCGTCACACTCAGAAGACTGTTATCAATACGTTTTGAGCTGTTCTGGCATGTTTAGCCGGTTGCTGCAGCACATCCAGGAGTAAAAAATGAGGAAAGCATAAATCGAGTGTTACTCCGCTGACAGACAAACAATTGCAAAATGACAGAGGAAAGAACAGGCGAGAAGAAACCCCTCTCTCTCTCTTTTTTTCTACCTGTTCCTCTCTCTGACAGTGTTTCTATGGAGACAAGCAGAGAGGGTGGGACAGGTGGAGGGGTTGCCATGGGGACAGACAGGGTGTGCGTGCATGTGTTTGTTTGCATGTGAATGAATGTGAGAGTGTGTGTATTACCCTGCTCCACCAGGGTCTGCGCCGTGCGTGTCGCCTCCTGAAGCTTCCGGTACTTCTCCGGTCGCTCTCGCTCTATCGCCTGTGTGAGAGAGAGAAAGTTAAGGGACAAGAGTCATGAACAAGCACGGGCAGGCAGGGGGAGAGTTATTATTTATTGCAGAGAAAGATTAAAAACCCTAAAAATCAATGTTCAATTCAGCCCAGCATTACTCTTAAAGAATAAAAAGTCGTGTAGCGCTCATCCACCTCTGATCTCATTCTGCTGAGACATTTAGGACGACCCCAGCACGTCATTTTGCCATTTTGAGGGGAAAATAGAAGGTTTGAGGGGAACAAGAGGGTCAATTACTGCTGTAAGGCATTTTACCAGGGGCTTGGGCTTTTGAAAAGGAATATCTAAATCTAAACTGAATGATTCTTCTGTCTGTTGTCAAAAAACAGGCAAGCAAATGTGGAGGAGACTGAAAGATGTTGACAACTCCATCGAACTTTAAGTACTTTTTATACTTAAAATCTTTTATTTATTTTTTACATTAAATAAAGAACATATTCAACAGTCACTATACACAACAGTTGTTGCCATATCTTCTTAAACCAGCTTTACAGCTTACTTTAGGATTTATCCCATTGCCATATCATAGTTTTCTTGGACTGAAGGGAACACAGACAAGATTAAGAGCCATATCTTATTAGAGGCAGAAGAGTGAATATATATATAGTACAGGCCAAAAGATTGGACACACCTTCTCATTCAATGTGTTTTCTTTATTTTCATCACTATTTACATTGTAGATTCTCACTGAAGGTGCCAAAACTATGAATGAACATGTGTGGAATTATGTACTTAACAAAAAAGTGTGAAATAAATGAAAACAGGTCTTATATTCTAGTATATATTCTAGTGTATTCAAGTATCCACCTTTTGCTCTGATTACTGCTTTGCAGACTTTTAGCATTTTCTTTATGAGCTTCAAGAGGTAGTCACCTGAAATGGTTTCCTCTTCTTAGGTGTGCCTTTCCAGGGTTAATTACTGGAGTTTCTTGCCTTATTAATGGGGTTGGGACCATCATTTGTGTTATTCAGAAGTCAGGCTGATGCACAGCTGACAGCCCCATTAGAAAACTGTTAGAATTAATATTATGGCAAAAACCAATCAGCTAAGTTATCTGAAACAAATGGCCATCATTACTTAACTGAGA
Source organism: Scarus forsteni (assembly GCA_036419115.1). Classification (NCBI taxonomy): domain Eukaryota; kingdom Metazoa; phylum Chordata; class Actinopteri; order Labriformes; family Labridae; genus Scarus; species Scarus forsteni. The sequence continues at coordinate 5,606,251 of JAZDUH010000054.1, read as the reverse complement.
ATCTACAAGGTAATTAGTGATTAAAACAAAGAAAACACATTGAATGAGAAGGTGTGTCCAAACTTTTGGCGTGTACTGTATACCACCATTTATGATCTCACTTTAGACAACAAAGCTGTCCATTTTGACCATCTTGCAACACACAAATCACTTTTTAACCGAAGCAGAAATGTCATTCTTTTAGATCTCTTCAATAACTCTGAGCCATTCATCCACTGTAGGTGGATCAGTCCGCAGCCATTTGAGTTTGAGATGAACTGCTTTTTTTAGCAGCAACAGTCAAAATTTTTTGAAAGTATTTGCACTGCTTATCATAACTTTAAGTGCTTTTATAATCAAGCATGCAGCATGTAACAGTCTACTGCTCAACTGAACAAAATAATCAATGAAGAGTCAACACCAAAGAGATGGAGCATGACCCACAGTCACCTCCGCCCACCTTCACTGTTTTCTTTCTGTTTTAAACTGAAGTTTTCTGTTAAAACAAAAACTTTGTGCTTGTACTGACACAGTTGCTGTTTTTATTCATCTGCGGATTACTTTACAGATTTGCTGTTGAGTGCACTTATGCAGCGTGAAAAGTAACACATGTACAACTTTTTTACATACTTAGAACGCTTTAAAATTAAGTATTTTTCTACCTTGACACAAATAATCACAGGAGGAGAAACTATTGCACTAAAATAATATTTAAGAAGGAGGATCTATATTTTCTAAGAATGAAAGAATAAAAGACGCTACAGTTTGACAGTCAGCATCTTTTATTCTGTCATTTTTTTATCTATTCATCATTTTAACTCTGGATCCTATTTGGGTTTTTATTTCTTTTCCATCACTTTATTTCCTATTTTCTTCTATGGTTTGGTAGTTTTAGTATTTTTAACCTGCTTCCTCCTTCTAATTTTGTTGATATTAATCTTTTATGTATTTTGCTCTCTTTTCTGTCATTTGTGGCTCTTACACTGTTACTTACACTTTTGGTCCATGTATTCCTCACATTTATCTTTTATTTCTCTTTTATCTTTTATTTTTGTCTGCAAAGTAATCTGCATCCCTGCTTTGAAAAGTGCTATACAAATAAAGTTTATTATTACTATAACTGAAGTTGTGTACCGTCTCCACCACTGCTCAAAGTGACGTTAACGAATAAAAGTATTGGCCTCCCTCTGCATAGTTCAGAAAGAATCCAAACAATCAGGACACCCTCCATATTCCCAAAATTTACCGAAATCCAAACTCATTCTGCATCTTTGATTATGTTGTGAAGCACACTCTGGTAGACCACAGCTGACAGCAAAGCTTCAAAAGCAAGACGATCAGAGAGTTTGAGGAATACATTTCTTTAGAAAATAGAACGGTTAGTATCTATTCCCAAAGTGCACACGCTGATTGTAATGCAGGCAGCTTGTAAATCATGTTCCAGTAATGCTTACATAACGTAGACATTGTTTATGAGGCCTGCAGTCTTTAAATCATCTATTATGAATGATTCATTAGCACATTTGTAATCACTGACTAACAGTCAAACAAGTTTGCGTTTGGCTTACTCTACAGCTTGAATTGTTTATCGTGAGCAGCCATGCATCAGGGCTTTGTGAGTTTTCTGAGAGTATTATTCATTCAGAGGTGTTTTTTAATTTAATATGTCTGTATTTATCTAAGTGAATGCTCTGTGTATGGATGGTTTGCTGCCTCTAATTTGAAGCTGAAGCAAATGGCTGTCATTTGTGTGTAGAACAAGGGCTTAATGAAAACGGATATTAAGCTTTAGGAGATATTACAGTGTTTATATATACTGCAGAGCTGTAATCTCTGCCACATGCTCGTGTGTTTTTGTCTGTCTGCAGATGTTGTAATGGCTTTTCAATCTGCTATGTCTCTCCTGTTTGCTGGTGTGGTTTGTCCCGTTTCATGGACCTGTGGGAGGAGTCTTACACTTTGTCAAGAAAGCAGCACACCTGAGCAGGCTGGACTCAGAGCTGCAGGGTGTCCTCACTCTCCGACAGTCTGCACTTTATCTCTGATGTTTCTCACTGATACAAACTTTCCAGCCAGTCTGACAGCTTTTGTATTTATACCAGTGTCACTGGTGCAAGGGAAAATTCACAAGGTTAAGCAGCAGGTGCTCAAGAACATCCTGGCAGACAGATAAAAGTATATACACGGCTTCACTGCAGCCGCAGCAGTTATGGAGCGGTTTTGCAGCAGCTGCTGATGTTTGATGTGAGCATAATCATCTCTGCATCATTTCTCTCAGCAAGTTTTCCTGAATTTTAGCCACATTTACCTGCACTTAACTGACAATCTTTTGGATCCATTTTAGCTTATTTTACACAGAGCTTGACCTGAAAGTGTCTGAGTAGGTTTGTCTTAACACAAAACATCACATTTAGTGATTCATATTAGTGAATTAATTCCTGCTGCAAACATCTGACATTTGAAACACCATTTCTCATCACACTTTAGCTGCACTTCCACAGAGCTGTGTGGTTTAGTTCAGCACAATGTCAGATAACGTGAGAGGTACCTAATTAACTGATCTGTGCCGTCCCACTTTGTGGGCAACCTTCAGTTTGGGTGCCAAAATTACCGACCCCAAAGGAGCTAAAAACATTGCAGTCTGTGGACTGGATGCAAGAATAATTACTTCCTGTTTGACATCAGCTAAAACAATAACAATGTACTGCACTATGATTAAAATCTGAGAGAGCAGCCTTCCTACTCCGATCTACTACATCCATTCCTCTAAGTTAGGGTACAGGACAGCTTTCAAGAAAAAGACAAGTTGGGGTGCTGGTTTGGCGGAGTGGTTAGCATCTAGGCACCCCATGTACTTGCTTCTGCCGGTCCAGGTTCGAATCCCGCCTGTGACCAGTTTGCAGAGTGTCTCCCCCTACTCTCTCCCCCCTTTCACAATCCTATCCACTGTCTCTCTCCTTTCAATAAAGGCACAAAATGCTCAAAAAATATATTAAAAAAAAAAAAAGAAAAAGAAAAAGACAAGTAAGCTCAGGGTTTAACGCTCCAAACTGTACAAGACTGCACTGAACCAAACCAGACCACTCAGAGGACTGCGCTTTAAAGTACAAGCCTTTATATACTGTAGCTGAGCTGTCTACTCTATTCGTAAACACTGATATAGGTAACCAGTAACTCCATCAATCCATCACTACTACCCTTTAGTTCTTGACTTTTGTTGTCAAAATATATGAAAGTATGTGTCTTTTAGGCAAACTTTGGATCAGAGTGGTATAATCTTTCAAAAATCGGAGCTGGAAACCGTGGGATGAGGTGAATCAACCCTCTAAATTAAGAGGAAATCTCTACTTGTTATGTCACAGCAGGTTGTTGTTATCTCTGATTATTAGCAGCAGAAAGCAGAGGCTGCTTCTGCAGGCTCCATTGATTTTCCTGTTTTCTGTCTTTATCTTCTCTGAGGACACATTCAGTCAGCTGACATGCATTGGTAGCTTCAATATTAAAGTTTGAAAACTCCATTATGGACACTTTGCAGCATCTCATCTCTCTGTAGAGCCACATCAGCACGTCCCGTCTGCATAATCACAGCTCACAATGTCCTACAGGTAAGACGGCTATATGGAAGGTAAAATTCATTTCCAGCCCATCTATGTGCTTGAACTTGTTATTTCAGCATCACGGGTCTCAGTAGATTAGGCTCAGCGGGGAGCCTCGAACACACACACACACCGCTCTGGTGTTGTTACCTGCACTTTGTCATGCAGCTCCTGGATGCTGCCATCTTTTCGTGAGACGGAAAACTCTGGGCTCTGAAGGATGGCTTCCCCACGGGTCATGTAGCTGTGGACTTCTGTGAAGTCCACGTCGAACCTATGGAGACAAAAAGGAGTTGGTTGGGCGATGGGGGAATTTACCCTCATAAATGATGTTCTTCAGCTCAAAAGATAAACAGAAACAGGGTAACCTACATTTGGAAAGTTTTCTCATTGTCTACCAGGAGCCAGCTTACTGGCTGATCAAGTGTCTGAACAAGAGAGGGTTTCTATCTCCTTCATTTAGTCAATGTTTCTTTACTTCTGGAACTGCTTTCCTTTGTGCCGTGCTGACATGAACAATTCTGCATTAATGAAATAACCGTACAAAAAAATGGTTATTGCATCCCTACACTGCAACTGAACCATTTCGTATTTAGTTTACAACAAAAACATATTCAAGCAAAGCAAATGGGATAATGATGTTAACACTGTGTGTCATTTTGTGATCTTTGTGAATTTCCAACACAAGATCCTGGTTTTACATGTGTTCAATCTGTGAGAATCAGGGGCCGGCTGTGATTATTTTTTTAGGAATAATGAAAATAAGTACAAAAAAGATAAACAATGTCCAATAGATGTTATAGTAAGTTCCAGTAAATCAGTGGTTCTCAAAGTGTGTGAACTTGGGGCCCAAGGCTATCTACTTAGGTGAAAACTGCAACTTAAAGATGTCAGTGTTTGAGTATTTTGGTTATTTAGTCCTGCCGAGCATTTTCGAGTGTCTTATATGTCAAATATACGTCTAAATGCTCCTTGGACATCTAGTCTAAATTTGGTCCACCAGGGGTATAGCAATAAAAGCTTTTTAAACATCTAAATGTAGACTAGATGTATATTAGGTGTCTAAACAACGTATGTATATATAGACATCTTTGATGTTTAAATCACGTACAATAGAGGTCTGAATTAAGATGTGTACATTTTAGACGTGCTTATACCAAATATAAACCCAGGTACAGACTTAGGCGTTGGTTAGACGTCTATTAGAGGTCTAGTCTAATTTTAGATGTCTAAATCACAGCAATATCTATATTATCCTGTATATTGCACAATGGCTATCATAATTATTTTAGTTCATGCTGCGTTCCATTAACCTCGGAACTGGGAAGAGGGAACTAGGAGTGACGTCATCTCCAACTTATCAGTGTTCTAGTTACAAAGTCGGAAAAAACACATCGATCTACAAGGCTATTGTTAGCCATTGTTAGCAGGCCATGCGTTGTTGTTAACAAATATCACATGAAGAATGTTAATATCACTATTGCAGCATTTTTGTAAATATAAGTTGAACAATACTGTGTATACAGCTGATTTAGAGCGACACACCCCAGTCAGAAGTGCTAATAAATTGATTATTACAGGAACTTAATTACTGTTTACACTGGGTTCCCAGTAGGAAATTCCAATCTTGTAGGGCGTTCCAGTTGCAGTTTCCAACTCGGAACTCAAAAATTCCTACTTCCGACCACAACTGGAATGCACCATAAGTCTTTGGAGTTCAGTTATGCACCTTACAGTTTTTTTTTAATAAATAGTTAGCAAATAATGAATTAAAGTGCAACACCTAAATTATATCTAAATATAAGTTTTAATCCTATAATCTAGATTTTGCCATGTTTGTAGTTCGCTTTTCATACAACAGGTTATTGATACAGTTTCATCTCTTGTGTATCATTAAGTAACACAAATTACATATAGGCAGGAGTTTGATGCCAACATACAAATAAAGAAAGAGAGGGGAAACATCAAGAGTATCTCCGGCCTTACAAGAGTGAGAGTGACTGGCTTTTCACCACCGCACGACAAATCTACTTCTAGTTGGACTTGTTTTGCTACTCACTACAAAGTTCAAAAAGACTTAAAGAAAGTTCTGCTTCACGTCTATCAAAGGCTTCACTTCTATTATCACCATCACAGACTCATTATCAGAATCTGTTTCATCACCTACCTGCTGAGATAAGACAGCAGAAACGGGTGCATGAAACTGAACATTTCAAATACGTTAGAAAAAATCACCTTTGATGTTTTAGTTAGAGTTCAAAGTTGACCTCCTTAAGCTTTAAAACACACCTTTTCCTGAGTTCAGAATCCACCACAACTTGTCTCTTCTTCTGCGGCGGCGACTCTCGAGTCTGGCGCAGGGCCGTCACCTTCTCCCTCGTCGTCACCTTGGTAACAGAGGTCGTGACGGAGTGTGTCAGCTCGGACTGCTGCGCCAGGCTGACAGCCGTCGAGAGCTGCGTGCACACAAAAACACACACAGGAAATAAATGTAAACAAGCTGCAGGGAACAGCAGGTGCCGTAGCAGTTTACAAGGATCTGTCAAAATCATACAGATCCCAAATCACCACTTAGCACACTCTCACATCTGGCTGAGTGCCGACACACACACACACAGACTAACACTCAGATTAGCAGTGTCCTTGACAGGTGACAAGTCAAAGATCAGTCGCATCAATCACATTATCACTTCCAAAATATATCAGAGTGAGTGAGGTGTCAACGGCTGATATATTTTTGCAAGTGTGTGTTTGGGAGTGTGTATCTCGACAGCTGGGAGATGGTTAAGTAGCAGTTTGGGATTTCTGAGACCAAGACTAAAAGCAAATTCAGAAATAGCTGAGATGGAGACAAGAATTTGAGAGATAAATGCCACCCTCAAGTGGGGCTGTGCAATGTATCAAGTTTTCCAATATAAATACGTCTTCCAATAAGATAGAAGGTAAGGCAATATGGGACATGGTTTATGCTTAGCGAGTAGATTGTTGACTTTGTTATTAGCTTTAATATACTTTTGAATGAGATGATGATATCCCACGTTAGTTACAGACAAGCAAGCTGTTGGTAGTTCACCTGGCGTGTACATCAAGAAACAAAAAGAAAGTAACACTACGAGAGATACTTTGCATGATAAATGAGGGTTGAAAGCTGGATAATTGACACTTTAAATCTACAACCACTCTTACAGTCCAGGACATACCCAGCTACTCTGAGCTGCCTTGTGATTGGACTGAGTGTTCACACTTAACAAGAATGAAGCAGTAAATGTATAGAAGAGCAGTGTTTGTTTTTTAGGCAACTTGATAAAATGGCTGTGCCTGTTTTTTTAATGCAGAATCAATATCATACTATTTTAATTATATTTTATATATAAAGCATAAAACAGCTTTGACAACCAGAACATACAGAGTTGTAGGTGCCTAGTTTGGAATTGTTTTTTCCCCTCTTCTCTCCTCTTGTGTTCTTTTCTACAAGCACTTTGAGTTACATATGTTGTAGGAAAAGTGTTATATAAATAAAGTTTGATTGATTGATTGATTGTTGTCAAGAGAATAGGAGTGTGTAGGAACTTTTCTGCTACTTTTTTAAAATTAAAACAAAGACACTCAAAAAGTTAAAGCTTTACAACATTTGTTGTAGCTGCTGTGTCAAACAGGTTTCATTACAATTGATTTTTTACAATATAAATATAAAGGTTTTTACTCTGGCATTGTATTTGTCATTTCATTACAGAGCCTTCCCAGTTTAAATTTATAGCTTAGGTCTTTGTTGTTGATTCTTTATTTGTTTGTCCCCCCTTCTTTGGAAAGCTGAATTACCATTCAGCAAAAAAATATCAAGGTACAATTTCTGGTTTGAATCAACCAGCCCAAGTTTATCTGCGTGTTAACGGAAGTCCTGTGCTCTTCTGATTTGAAGCCACTTTATTTCCCTTTCTAATCAAAGACTGTGTGTTCAGGTGTGTTTGTGTGTTTATGATAATTGTGAAGCCAGTACAGATATCAAGATAGCCTTGCTGCCATGGAAACCCACAAGTGTGTGTTCACTGCTGATGCATCTGAGTGTGTGTATGCCCGGGGAGGTCAATCTGCTAATTATCTGACTGATTATAATGGACAAGTAATTGAGAGGCAGAGAGGAAGACACACACACAGAGAACAGATGCAGCCATATAATGCTGCAGTTATGCAAATAAAACCGCAAAACCCTGGATTATGATGAAAGTTGAAGTGTAAACATGGTGTCATGTCATGTAAGAGTGCAACAGCAAAGAGAAGTGAGTGGTGATGGAGAAAAAGAAAATATCAGAGAGATAATGGAGAGAGCTGAGCTGTGACCTTGGATGTGACTTACCTGCCTTGATGTTGTAATCTATCTCAAGTCTTTCGCCTTGAGATGCAGTGAGACTATACTGTGGGGCTGTAACAACAAGCTGGATCTTTTTGAGTGTTACTGAGTCCAAACTCGGAATATTTGTGCTTCTAGCATGGGTACAAATGTCACTACAGGTGGACAGTTATGTCTGATTGCATGGATGTATAGTAAGGGAATAAGGATGCATCCAACCCAGAGGCTTTACACAGAACAATCTGATGGTTGATATGACTGCTCAGTATTTTAAATGACTTTTCACGCTTTAAGGTTTCATTATCTCTAAAAACTGGAGATAAAGACAAAAGAGAAAAAGAATCTCTGAGAAACAAGTGGACAACAGTGTGGAGAACCACAAGTCCTCTGAAAGGAAATATGAAACTTGGCATCTTTTTCCTCCCAAAGGTTATTTTCAAAAAGTGGAAATAGCTGTTATTATTGCAGAGAAATAATATGATTAAAAAGAATTTCAACCTAATAGCAACAATAATCTGGTGCAAAGTATTTCTATTAGAAATCCTGGGGGTTGACTCATACATTTTGTGTGATAGTTTCATTTTTCAGGTATTTTAACCACTAAAAATTGAAATATGTGTTCTTTTTTTTAACCTTTTCTTTCAATATAAAAGGGAAAAAGAAATACAAAACATTAAGAATAGAAAATGTTTTCAAAGATTTCAAGAAGACCAGAACTTTTTTGTTTCTCAAAGATAAAGACCTGTCGTTTCTCTTTGTAAAGGTGCAGAACTTTATTCAATATTTCAGAATTTCACTTCAACCTTTCAATTTCCTGAAAGTTAATGTCTCTGTTAATCGAACCAACCTTTAGAGAAAGTCTGTTTAGTCATAGGGCAGTAAGATGCACCCGCTTCTTTCTATTGCTCTTGAATCAGAGTTTACTAAGTTCACCTCTTATACAGTCCTGACAGCAACAACGGATTAGAAACCACATACTTCACACTAACTACTTTCATATTAATGTTTTCTAAAGTTTCAAAATTAATTAAAAAATAGACTTCAGTAATGCCGCTGTCACAAATCAGTAGCTCGTAACTGTGTGTATCCATTTAAGGCTTTAATGCTTGGTAGTTGGGAGGAAGCTCTGCCTTGAATTTGGTCTCTAAGGCACTCTTTAAGAATAAGTTTAATGTTTTAGTAATGTTGTCTTCAGGAAACAATTAAAGTTTAGAAGGGGATTATATTAAGAAAGCAACTAATTTAGCAAAACATTTTTCCATTGAAGCTTCTGAGTACAGACAGTACTGCCTAAGAACAAACGCTTTGGGGCATAAACGCTTCCTTTCAAACCAAGTGTATAAATAACTCCAGTAATTTACTCAAAGCTCTGAATGAAGCTCTCCACAGGGCTTAGAGCATAAAAGCAACATGCCAGTGTAGTATCTTTATCAGCCAAATTCAAAACCCACAGAAGCCTTTTTATCTTTATCTAATCACTTGTCAGCGAGCATGTCAGTTTTAAAAGCGCTTTTTGAAAACACGGGGAGATAAAAAGGAAGAGGATTTTACCGAGTAGTTAGACAAGAAGATGAGAGAACAGCGGGGGGAAGGAGTGACAGTTTAACAATCCAACATTTGATCATGAAGAGCATAATTGCACACTGCTGCTGATTGTAGGCACCTCCTTTATCGAGGATTTTACTCATGATGGAGAAGTTTCTGCCCTTCCTTCATTCTTCTATATTCTCATTTTTCTACATCATAAACCTCTGTAGGTATTCACTGACCTCTGTCGCCCAGACAATCCATTTATTTCCTCTATCCCTCAGGCCACACTTGCTGCTACAGGGGCTAAGTTTCATCACACCATCATCCTTACAGAGGGATAAATGTGACCTTAGCGTGTCCAAAAGCAACAAGACTCTATTACAGAACACCAGAGCGAGCCGAGTGTAGAGCTGTCTACAAAAACAATCAAAACTAGCAAGAAACAACGTAACCCTGTGAGGAAGTCTAATTTTGGAGCACTTTGGTCTAAATTTTACCTTTAATCCACACTTGAATCAGTCTTTTATCTTGGTCCTGGGGTCTGTTTTTTTATTCTCCTCTCTAATCACAAACTGACTTAGACCTGAGACTCTGAGTGAATGTAATTACGTGCCATCACTCTGCTGCCAGGACAGAAACCCTGCCAAGACTCTGAACTCTGAAAACCAGGACTGACAGACTCTTAACCCGGCCAGGCTAAATGTTAATGGGCAAAGGCTAAACCAAAGTTAATTTAGAGGGCTCAGGTTGCATTCCTTGGTTATTTACATGTCTAATTGCACATATCTTTGAAGCAGGTTTTGGTTTTGTTGTTTTTACTTTGCTGTAAATGTAGTGACTGTGGACATTCTGTAGCATACCAACACAATATCATGTCATACAATAGCAGAACTCAGATTGTGCTGTGTACCTGGGAGCTGCTCATCTCCAGACTCTGGATCAGGCGGTCCCAGCGCTGGGCGAAGCTGTCCAGTCTGGCCTCCAGTTTATTTGCCACGTCTTTGTTCTTAACACTAGACAACAAGTCCTGACTCATGGAGCACAGCTTGTCCATGGTGGGCCTCTTCAGCTCCAGCTCTGCTTTCACCGTCTGATAGAAATACAAGAACGTATTCATGTAGAACATTGTCAGGGCACTAAAGGAACTCCTTGTTCCTCCATTGTGCTTAGAAAAAGGAGCAGAGAGACTCACAGCGAGACGGCGGAGGCAGGCCACCATCTCTGCCTGGTCTTTCAGATTGGTGGTCTTGATGGAGCGAACAAGCTCCTCTTTTTGAGTCAGCCAGGAGTCAAATAAACACTGTGAGGAGACGAGAGAGGAAGAAGAGACTTAGTGAGAGAATATAAGATAAAAGAGGTGAAGAAAGAAGCTGAGGTGAACAGAGGGAAAACAAGAGGAAGTTGGAAAAGTTAATAATGAAGAATAAAGTTGAAAAATATGGAGGAATTCATAAGAAGATTTTGATGAGAGGTACAGAGCTAGCCATGAGAAGAAATAAGGAAAGGAAAGGAAAGGAAATAAATGAAAAGGAAAGGAAAGCAAAGGAAAGGAAGGAAAGGAAAGAAAAGGAAATGAAAGGAAGGCAAAGGAAATGAAAAGAACAGGAAAGGAAAGGAAAGGAAAGGGAAAGGGAAAGAAACGAAAGCAAAGGAAAGGAATGAAAAGGAAAGGAAAGGAAAGGAAAGGAAAGGAAAGGAAAGGAAAGGAAGGGAAAGGAATGGAAAGGAAATGAAAAGAAAGCAAAGGAAAGGAAGGAAAGGAAAGAAAAGGAAAGAAAAGGAAAAGAAAGGAAGGCAAAGGAAAGGAAAGAACAGGAAAGGAAAGGGAAGGAAAGGAAAGGAAAGGAAAGGAAAGGGGGGATACATGGTCATGTCAAAGGAAAGAAAAGGAAGAACATATAGAGGAGGGATTAAGGGCAAAAAGGTAGAAATAAAGAGAAGCTGGGTAAGAAGAGAAGAAGAGAGGCAAAGAAACAAAAGGAAGGGATCAGGAAAGAAAAGGAAAGATAAAAATAAGGGTAGAAAACAAAAAAGATAAGTAAAACGAGAAGAAAGTAATAAGAAAAAGGAGATGAGAGGAGAGAAAAAGAGACATAACAGGAGAGGACAAAGAGAAAAGGTTAATAAAAGAAAAAAAAGGAAGTAAAATAAAGTAATGAAATGAAAAGGAAGGGAAAGGAAAGGAAAGGAAAGGAAGGGAAAGGAATGAACAGATAACAGATAAAGGAAAGGAATAAAAAAACTGGAGAGCGAATGTATAGAACTCTTACTCACCTGTCACGAAAACCTTTCGTGACAGGTGAGTAAGAGTAAAGGAAAGTGCAGGAAAAGAAAGGAAAGTTAAGGACGAAATGAAAGGAAATAAATCAATAGTAGGTAAAGGAAAGGAAACCTTACAAGAATGGAAAGTAGAATACAGAGAGATTTAAGGAGAAGGAAGGAGGAAACAGAAGACGGATGATAAGGTAAGGTTGGATGCAGGAAAGAAGCGATGTTAGAGAACAGATGAGGTACGTCGCAAAAGGAGGACAGGAGAAAAGAAAAAGGCACAAAGGAAGATGTGAACATGGTAAAAACAGAAGTAGGAACATGAGGAAGGTTAAAGGTAAGAGCTACACGGCAGTGAAGGGGAGAGATGAGGAGAGGAAAACATCTCCTGTGGAAGGAGGAGCACGTGGAGTCAAGATCTCCTGCTGCGATCGACAGCTCGTGCCTGCAGCTTCCTCCTGGGCTCTTATTGTCTGTGACAGCATCTCTTTCTGCCCAGGATTACATGAACATTTCTGTTATCTGTGAGCGGACACTTCATTTACATCCACAGCCTGCGGTGCTACTTGAACAAGCATTTAGCCAGAGAACGAACAAAATTGAGTCCAATGTATTTCCTGATGTTTTGAATAATTAATCAAATTAAATCTGCTCCTTATGGATGTCTGGAAGCCATTACAGCCAATGATTCCTCATAATGAAACACAGAGAGGGGCTTATTTCATAATGATTCTGCACTTATGTGAGCAGCTGAGTAATCACAGTTCATCATAAGAGATGCTGCAGAGCCTTACAGTCCAAGCTCAGGGCATATTTGCACTGGAAAAAACTTGAAGTCACATAACTTGCAGATGCAGTTTAAAACGCTTCAATAAAAGTTCCTTTTATTAAATACCAACTGTGCAAACTATCATTACTCCCTGCTTGTAAAATAAAAGTACCTCAGCTGCAGCCTTGAAACTGATCAAATTATCCCATAATGACAAAAGACAACGTGAGACTATGACCACAGGAGTAGAATTATCAATCTCCTTTAAGATTTTTTAATCAGGACCAATCAATTAATGTTGACTTTAGCTTCCCTTCTTATTAAATTACAGAACATGAACAAATGTCCCAATAAAGGGGGTGCTGGTTTGGCGGAGTGGTTTGCAACCAGGCACTCCATGTACTTGCTTCTGCCTGTGACCAGTTTGCAGAGTGTCTTCCCTGACTCCCTCCCCCCCTTTCACAAGCCTATCCACTATCTCTCCTTTCAATAAAGGCACAAAATGCCCAAAAAATACATTTAAAAAAAATGTCCCAATAAAGATTTCTTAACAGAGTCTTCTTCACAGACACATGTAAAAGCGATAAAGACTTATTTCTAGAACAAAAATTTAAAAACAGTATCTAAATAATAATTTAGTCTAAAAATCTTTCACAACAGTTGTGTCACAGACCTTTTCAACTGAAGATCCGAGCTCTATCTATCCAAGCTTCAACTTAAAGTTACATTTCAATGACCTTGATTCATTTTTACTTGAAAGGGATCATTTTTTGGAGTAGGTTGCTCAAGGCTCATGGCACTACCATGTTACTGCAAATAAAGCAAATTTCAACCTTTGGTCCCTGAGCAGAGATGCAAGGCCATACATTGCAGTCAGTGTTGCCAAAGACATCCTTGTACTTCACCGACTTTTACAGTGAAACTACACAAATAAAACAAAATCTGCATGCAACAGTAAGATCCCTATAGCTTTTTCACTTGTCCTGGAAAGAGCCTCTGTGTTTGAACTGATGCAACATACACGCTACATATCTTTACGCTATTGTCCAGTTTCAGTTATTATGATTTTCATTTTAAACCTGACCGGCTGTTGAGAGGAAAGCATAGCACTGACTGCTATGCATCGCCTTACATCAGTACCTGACTCTCTCCCCTCAGGCACAAAGCTGGAGAGTTACTTTGATGGCAATCATATTTACTAGAGCCATAGGCCTCGAGCTAACCAGCTTCACAAATCCTGAACTATCCCTCGAAGCCAGGAAGTCAAATCTTCAATCCATCAGTGTGATAAAGGGAAGGAATAAAAACATAAAATCATTTGGAGTCATATTTACATTTAACAAGTTATGCAGCCTAATACAAAATCACAACCCACAAATCTAGGAAGTGAATATTGCAACAGTGTGAGCATTAAACACATTCTGAGACACATCTGGTATTACAGATCATCGAAATGTCCCAAGATCTACAGGTTGGTGACCCCTGCAGTGGAGGTAACATGCTTTTGTCAGATATTTATGATGGTCCCCTTTTGATGAAACTTCCATATGCTCCGTTAAACTCTGGTTAATATGAGGCCAGGCACTCGCATACAAAAAGGCATACTGCTTAGTGCTGTGTTTCAACTTTCTGTGACCATCTTTCAGGAATTTTAGGTTTGTTTGACTTTAAAATTTCCCTTACAGCCGTGATTGAGGGGAAGCATGTAATTTCAGAGATTTAGCCTCAATTTTAAATGCCGCAACACTGAAGAGCTTCCCCCTCATCAACAAATGTGAACAAAGACCCTAAATGTAAGTCCATACCCACGTAAGCTTTACCTGTTCATTTGTAAAGTGCTGCCATTTCAGTAAAATCTCCTGAAGCAGGATCCAGCGTTCTTCTGTCCATCTGCAAATGGCTGCCCAGCGGTCGCCCAGCACCTGCGCACACAAACAGATGCACACACACACACACACACACACACACACACATGATAAATGACTGTCCAGATAATCAGAGGAGTTTTTGAATGTTTTCCTTTTGAGTCACAGAATCGTTCTGCCTCGCTGATGGATTGATGGTGCCACATCTTCACTTGCCAGTTTATTTTTTTTAGCTGCCAAAACTGCAGTTTGATTTGCCGTCATCTCGCCCCCAGAGGGACGGGGCTGATCATCATGGTGGACAGGCATGAAATCCAGGGATGACAGAACCAAAATATCTCTTTATTCAGTCCAAGTGAATGTGCTTCACCAACAGCAGAGCTCAAAAATGAAGAACAATGGCCGGAGTGCTGTGATAACCAAACAAAAAGTGAAATAATAGGCTGATAGAATATTTCTAATGGCTCATTGTGGCCCAGAGGAACACCTGATGTCACTGTTTACCCCCTTTTGGACAGTATCACTGGAATATCTTGTCCAAGCTGAAGACGCATGCTTATTGTGTGTTTTGTTTGTTGTGTTCTCTCCACATCCACAGCCCCGATGTGAATAGTTACATTTCAAATAAGATTAACATGAAAAATAATTCAATATCACATAAAGAGAAACAATATTGGCAGAGAATTGATTAACTGCAAGTCCCGTCAGTTTGTTCAGTCACAATCCTCAGCTGTATTAATGGATCAATGATAATCTATCCCTGGTCTCTTGCTCTGTTTGTTGATCTCTGGTTTCCATAACCAATAATTAGCTTATTGACACTGCTATCAAATCCCATGGGTCATAGACCTCAATGTTATAATTCAAGTCATGTCACTTCATTATAACCAAATCACTACGGCACAAAGATACACTGATCCTTTAAACATCCAAGTCCTGTTATTCACAACAGAATCAAAAGAAATCTGCAGGTAAAATAAAAAACACAAACAAAATGAGATCTGTTAGATGTATTTTGTTGACCCTTCAGAAAGAGGGAGTATCTCAGCAGCCCACCAGAGAGCCCACACTTTGGAAAGCACTGCATGAAGCAATGTTTTGGTTCTAAATACACAGAAATATCTGACAAAGCCAAGGATTCATGGGTCCAAACAGCCTTGGGTTTCTCTTTTGTAGAAGCCCTGGGTTTGTCAACAAGCTTGAAAAGGACGTCCACTTTCTGTTTAGCTGATAAGTATGTGTACTGTGTGACTCTGGAGACCTCAGCCCATTGGTAAAAGTCAGTTAACCAATTCAGACAAATTTCCTCTGGCCAAACAATTTAGATAATGAGAGAAAGAGTCCAGATGGTCCAGAAATTTATGAAGAACTGACCGCAAGTAACAACTGGCTAACTTTGCTTCACCAGCTGGGCTTTGGAAAAAAGGATCATAAGACAAAACAAAAAAGATGACCAAAGTGATGCTGTTGCAGCTTTTTTTTTAAGTTATTTTTTCGGGCTTTTGTGGCCTTTATTGATAGGACAGCTGGAGAATGACAGGAAAGCGGGTGAAGAGAGGGGGGAAGACATGCAGCAAAGGACTGTGGCCGGGATTCGAACCTACTGCTGCTGCTGGGGTTTGGAAGTCCCCGTACATGGCGGACGCTCTACCAACTGAGCTAATGTCCGCCCATACTGTTGCAGCTTTGCCGAGATTTTGATGTTTCTGCTTGTATAACCAGCATAATACTACCCTACATGTAGGAACTAGAGCAAGGACAAAAGAAAGATGATCACCTGCCTTGTCCCTCTTTACCTCAACAATTGTATACTCATTAGTATTCAAATTAAAACATGTTGCATGCCATGTTGACACCATTTCTCATGCATGTATATTCAGTTCTATAACATTTACTCCACTACAGCTCCATGTGTTTCGGCTCGTCTTGTAACAGAGTCAAAATCTTTCATTTGGGACACGCACAGAATCTGTGAGCTGTAAAACTTTCCTCGCCTCCATTGTATCAGCATATTGGCAGCTGGCTGTTAGCTGAAAAAAATGGCACAGACACTCTTCCGTTTCATTAAACTGGCACAGACGAACCCCTCAGAGTGCCCACTGAACAGAGTCATCACAGAGACGGAGGGAGGGCGTGACGGGAGGCGAGGAAATGAAAAGACAATGGGATGTGGAGGGAAGAAAAAGTGAGAGACGTGCGAGCGGCCAAAGACAGACGTGGGGATGGGGACTCAGCAGGTTAATCTTAAGATGAATGGCCTGTAATTAATCAAGCGACAGTGGAACAGCGGGGAGAAACCAGAGAAGGCACCTAATATTTGCATTTTAACATTCCTGCACAGGTTGCTCCCTGTAATTTATTTCCTCTCTTCTATTTGTCTTTCTTATTTTGCGTTTTGTAATAAACTTCACTGCAGGAAACGACACCAGAAAACCTCAAACCCTCTCATTTGGTTTCTAATGATGTTAAGTGTGATTTGCATGTAGAATATTGTACGCGTGCTCTGAATCTCTTGGTATGACACGGTGAGTTTAAGAAACTCGCAGCTGCATTAATACATTCATGCAAATGAGTCGTTTCTTTTGGAAGAGACTAAAGTTTGGGAGGAGAGATTCTCATTTCGGGCTAATCTGCTTTCAGTACAGAGCAGCTTACTTTTATCCACGGCTCCTGAAACCTTTTCTCCCCAAGGAAAAGTTTCACTCGCATCCAATTATCTACGTTTCTTCATCTCCTGTACGGGTGCATCGAGGGCTAACAAATTGACTTGAACAAAATGGGTGTGACCTCAAAATGATCAGAAGCTCTCACCACATAATTTATTCACATATCATTTAAGTAAAAATACAAATAACCTAAACTTAAAGAAAAGTTACACGTCACATATTATCTAAATGTACTTTTAAGAATTTTACACAATAATAGGTGCTAATGTCCCGTCTACCAGATGGACAATTTAATAAAGAGAGGTGCAGGAGTGAGTCTGAAACACTAAAGTGAGTTAGCACTAAGGATGAAGGTAAAGAAATATACCTGAAATAAGGTTCATGAACGCATTACGTTGTACATATGTCAGTTTTCATGATGTTTCCAATTAAAACAATTAAAATATATAAAGTCTAACAACATAAAAGATGGTGGAATACTTGTATTGCCTGGGCTTTAATGGCATATTGATTTCTGTTCTTTTTTTGTTGATGGATTGCTTATTCTATGTTTAGGTTCTTGTGCTTTGTTTTCTATACTCCATACAAATAAAGTTATCATTCCCATTATCTTATCAACCAGAGGCCGGCAAACGTCTTAATATGACAAGACAAAAACATCTTTCTTTCCATCTGTTTGGTCCCCAGTTGAGGTTTGACTGAGGATCTTTTAATTACACCATCTAATTACACCCTTTCCTCCAGGAAGCTTACAATCATCGGGCTGAAGACCAATAGACACCTTACATTTATCCAAAATATTGACATTACTCAACAGAGTGAAACAGCAAATGTTACTCATTAGAGATTCTCTGGAAGCAGGATTTAACTTGAACAACCATTAGACAACTTGACTGCAGTCTTAACAACTGTTTTCTTTGTGTGTAACTTTAAATCCCACATAATTTAGCATAAGCATACTCCACAGAAAATGTAAACAATTGATATTCTAAAGATGTAAAAGAGATTTCCCGTGCTTCATGGTGGTGCAGCTGCTTCCCAACAAACAGCTAATCCATTTCAGAGCGAGGTGCCTCTCAACATGAGCATCCCAGACAAACACTGTGATAGTGATGCTGCATGGACACGGGGCAGCATTCTTCAATTAGGACCAGCGTATTAGACAGAAGCAAAGATCAGCTGCCCTGGTTTTAATAGATTTGGGCTCTATTCTTTGGGAGTTAACAAGGGGAACTAAGGCCCATACATCTGGAGCTAAGACAAGCGTGGAGAATTAGCCGTACAAACAGGCAGCAGAGTCTCGCTCCTAGCTGGAGTCTGTGCCATGATGACTTGTAGAGTAAACAAAATCAGCAGAAAGATGCTGTACACACACACACACACACACACACACACACAAGCACATCTCAGAGGCAAGGCCTAATTACAGCAAAACACCAAAGACAAAACTATCTCCTATTCAATCTATTCTCCAAAGAAACAACAGTGTGCTGAGCTCGCCCCCACTCAGACAGAACAAGTGAGCCAGTAAGAGCTAAATATCATTAAAATGAGACCAAAATTAGGCCACTGAAGAGTTTGTTTCCAATAACACTTCCCAGAAGCTCTGTGTGATCAGCAGTTGTTTGGAAAGTGAGCAAGTTCAGTCAGGAGTGTAGCTGTGTTTGGAATAGTCCCAAAGTTTTCACAGTTTGGAGGTCGAGGCTCAGTCAGTTGGTTCATCGTGTGGTTCAAACATCAGTAAAAGAAATGCAAACTGTTTACTCTCATGTTTGTGGTGGTCAAGAATAAGCCATCCAATGTCCAGCTTGTGCTTTAGAAAGTCACTCCGGTTGAAAATGACTTGAGTTTGATCCGATATCCTGTAACCAGCTTCCTACATTTTGGAAATTTAAGATTTCTCACAGAGACAGAAGTCCTGCCTGATTCAATCAAGTCAATGATGAATGGAGGAACTGGGCTGTGGCTATGACTCGTGGTCGAAGGAGCAGCATTTAATGTTGTAACTCCAGACAGCATTGCTGAAAAATAACTGCTTGGCTTTGCTAATTTAATACCACAGACATTTTATCTCTGGAGAGGTTTTTCTACAGTTTAAGTATCCATTAATTATGCTGGCATGCCTTTACCTTGATACACGGGCGTCAGGATATTAAGTTATCAAATAAGTGATCTATTTATTTATTGAGAAAGTATCACTCTACTTCTAAAACGCAAAATAAGAGAGACAAAACTTGACTTAGAAGCTAAATGGTACAAAGAATTGAATACTCTGGGATTTGTGGACTATTAGAAAATGATATTTTAACTGACCATAAACACCTGCCACACTGACTGTTACAGCCAGAACAGATGGATGGACCTCCAATAAAATCTAAGTTATGTGACAACACACGACTAAATCAAATATAAATCAATATTTTTGTCTTTATATTTATGGGTCTTCATCAGGATGTCATAGTCATCTCTGTGTTTTTTGCTGTTTCTTTTATGTTTAAGGTTTAAATCTTGAAACCTGTACCAACAACCACAACAACAGAAAATTGAATCTCTGGGACTTTTTTTTGCTTTTTTTTTCATTTCAATTGAACAAGTCCCACTTCAGAATTAGACAAGCACAAACTGATCTGTAGCACTGCCTTGTTAAATATAGTTAAATGTGAGTTATATTTGTACAGACAGGCTATGAATTTTTTCTCAATTTGAAAACAAATGACTAACTACACTGCTTATTCAAACAACGGCAGGAAAAACAGGATTGTTGGCTCACTGGTTATATTTTTGTCGACACAGAAAACATAATTAACCTGAGAGTGTTCCTACCTGTAATTTGCTCTCCAACGCGGCGGTAGCACTGTCCCCGCTGCTCTCGTCCACCACCACCACCATGTGCGTCAGAGAGTTCACCCTCACCTGCTCCAGCTCCAGGTCCTCCTGCAGGAGCTGCAGTACAGAGGAGGAAGCACGAAAACATATTTATAAAACAATGTCATAGAAGGAGAAGTTAAACCAGATTTTAGAAAAGTTGCTTTAAAGATGGTGGGTTTGGTGGCAGGAGTAGAAGAGGCAAACACTTGGTAAAAAGGTCAGAGCAGAGAAAAGATTTGATGAGATTCAGGGAAACATAAAAGACTAATCAACACTCAGACTGTCCCTGAGAAGGTGTTCTTGTAGTCTCTTCATATTTTATTCAGCTCTCTACTTTTAAGGTCTTTGTTTTGGTTCAGTTTCTAATATTTCCAGCCATACACTTATATAAATGAGACTCAATTAAGACATCTTAGTTTGTTCTACTCTTCTCAGAATCATTTTCATCTTATTTTAGCCTCTTTCTTGAGCTTTAACCATAAAATTAGATTAAAACTTAAAAAACCCTTATAATGTAGCACTGTTATTTCAGGTCTCTGACAGTTTCTCAGAAGTAACAGTTAAAGTTTCGTCCAACTTCTTCAGGAAACTCTATAGTATATCTAAGCTATTAGTTATACAGCAATTATTATTCCAAGGAAACCATTTACCTTCAACCAAGAGGCCAAATGTGACATCACAGTCATCACTGACCTGTTCAGATCATGCTGACAGTCTGTTTTAAGTAAGAAAAGATGAGAAGTAAGACGATGATTTTGTTTTTTAATAAATACTACTTCTTTTTTAAAAGAGTGGGGGGAACCATTAACGATAAAATGCAGGCCGTAAATACTGGCAAAAATTATCTGTATCTGTTATAACTGGTATTGTTCTGATGATATTGTGAATTCCCACTGACCCTTAACTATGAAACAAGAGCACATCGGTCTTTCTTAACCTTCCCAAAATGCACTGCAGTTCAAAAGCTATGCAGCAGCTTTCCTGTCAGCAAACAGCGAGCAATGTAGAAATAAAAGTAATTATACTGTAAAACTTTTACAGTTTTCTAAATAACACTCAAATATTGACACAGTTGTGGAAACATTAATGCATATTTCTTCTTCTCAGAATCATTTTCATCTTATTTTAGCCTCTTTCTTGAGCTTTAACCATAAAATTAGATTAAAACTTAAAAAACCCTTATAATGTAGCACTGTTATTTCAGGTCTCTGACAGTTTCTCAGAAGTAACAGTTAAAGTTTCGTCCAACTTCTTTAGGAAACTCTATAGTACATCTAAGCTATCAGTTACACAGCAATTATTATTCCAAGGAAACCATTTACCTCCAACCGAGAGGCCAAATGTGACATCACAGTCATCACTGACCTGTTCAGATCATGCTGACAGTCTGTTTTAAGTAAGAAAAAGATGAGAAGTAAGACGATGATTTTGTTTTTTAATAAATACTACTTCTTTTTTAAAAGAGTGGGGAGAACCATTAACGATAAAATGTAGGCCGTAAATACTGGCAAATATTATCTGTATCTGTTATAACTGATATTGTTCTGATGATACTGTGAATTCCCACTGACCCTTAACTATGAAACAAGAGCACATCGGTCTTTCTTAACCTTCACAAAATGCACTGCAGTTCAAAAACTATGCAGCAGCTTTCCTGTCAGCAAACAGCGAGCAATGTAGAAATAAAAGTAATTATACTGTAAAACTTTTACAGTTTTCTAAATAACACTCAAATATTGACACAGTTGTGGAAACATTAATGCATATTTCTTCTTCTTGAATGCAATTAAAGGACAGACTGTAGCTGCGTTTCCATTACAGTTTTTCGCAAAATAAAAGCGATATTCCTAAAATTTCGACGTAGTATATTTGAGCTCTGAACGTGTTTCCATTGAAGGTTGTTCTCGGCAGTAGCGTCGGAACTCTCGTCAAATATCATCCCGCGAGATTTCACTGCAGGAAGATGGATACGAACCCTTTCTCCTTTATTTCCATTTCTATCTCCTTGAAACACTGTGTTCCTCTGTTGTTTGATGATTATTATGGCACGTGTGTTTTTCTCGAGAATAATGGCAAGAAAAGCCTAATTCTCCCCCTCTGTCCAAACTTCCCACGCCATGTTTACTCCGAGAGAAGTGATCATGTGACCAGGTACGTCACGTCCTTTTCCGTATAATTGCGGAAAAAGTGTTTCCATAGCGCTTTTACGATATTTCTCTTTATCGACACGTCTGAAAAACCTCCTCTTGAGAGCGTAAAAACCTTTTTGCGATATTTGAGGGTTTTTTATCGAAATTTAGGTGTTTCCATTACCAGTTTTTTGTTGCGATATTCAGGTTTTGCGCAATTCGAGGGGTAATGGAAACGCAGCTTGTGACTCTAGCTTTTTTCCAGCTTGGCAAACAAAGCTCAGACTAGAAACACATATTCAAGCACCATGATGCAAAGGTGACATTATTTAGTAGGCTGGATGGTAAAAGTAACTGTTTGAATGGTATGCAATATCCATCTGAGTAAAGCACTGTCTCACAGTATGGAGAACATTAAGCAACATTATTTCATATTTAAGATTTTGATCTAATACTCAATGATATTTTCTGTCTTAAAATTTCAGAGAGAATAATGCAGAGACATGTCTCAAAATAAATAAATGTAACGTAGCAGCTCAATTCATTGTCCCTTATGAGCTCATGCAGTTTTTCACGTCATTGTATAAAACACAGGCCTTTTTGGTATTGAAATAATAACGTGAAATGGAAAAAACACAAATCCCTACATCAAATTGCCAAATCAGTAATATATAATAGCAATGAATACATCCTCATCTCATAGAAGCAGTAAAATAATTCATCTTTACCTTTCTTTAGGATGACTTTGAGAGGAGTGGAAGAGGAGGAATTGCTTACTCTACAGTTCATGATTGTACATATATTAAATCTTCATGCTCATTATTGTGTCATTCCCCACAGACAGACGCAACTGAAATTGAAACATCCTCAATAGAATAACTGCATGAATATCATTGTTAAACCTGGATTAATAGAACAGGGATGATCACAAGCTCACCCTGACAGCTTCATATATCTATTGAAGCTTTACCCTTAGGTTTTCAGTGAAGAGCTTCTCCATTTCATCGACTTTGCTGGTATGTTTGTGTAGAGAAGGACTCCAAACAAGGACCTCCAACTAAAACCATTTTGCTCAAACAAATGTGCCAGACTGTGTTTAACATCTGCTTGGATTTTTTAATCTCCCAGAGTTACTTCTTTCTTTCTGTAATCACATAAAAATGAGATTCTCAAGGGCAGCCGGGGAATTAGCTGAAAACAACAAAGAAAGTAGGCCGAACACTTTTAAGAAGTAACACCTCACTTTTCTGTTTCTCTCCTCGGCAAACATATAATTTGAGGTGATTGACAGCATGCTGGGTTTGATGTGAAACAGTGCACAATTTGGCCAATACAAGCCAACCTTCCATCTCTCTTCTTTAAGTGGAATAGAAAAAAGATCCCAACCTGAACCCCGTGCCCTCTTTAAGTGGTTAGTTAAATTCTTCAACCCTCTAAATGCTGACTTTGTCTGAAAGATGTTTCCCCTCTTATATAAAACCTTCTCTGACAAAACCTCCAGCTGCATGAAAGTCACTTTGTTGGACACATTTAGCTGTCAGAAATGTTTTTAACTGCGACATGAACAGATGGAGTTAGACTAGCTGCAGAGCAAAATCAAACATTTTAAACACTGCTGTCCGTGATCCTTCTGTGGAGGAAGATGATTCATTTTTAACCTTGGCAAAAGCAGCTGGAAAATGTCGGTTTGGTAGCTGTTCTGAGAACCCAGCCTCCGTGTTGTCACATACTGATACTTATCTTAGCTCAAGTTTGTCCAACAGTCGTGGAAATATACAGATTACAACTGATAATATGCCTGTGCATTCATTTTTACTTACTACGGGACTTTTTGGAATAAAGGAATATTTAGTAACCAAAAGCAAACCATTTATAAAAGTCTGAATATACACATGATAGGGATCTCAAAATAGAAATAAAGTGTTCCCTAAATAGCCTTTAATCAACTATATTATGTCACTTTCATGATCGTTATGTTGGTTAATGCACTGACAATAAGAAGGGCTGTGGTTCAGGATTTTGCAGAAACATTCACACCCAATGAAGTATCAACAGAAGCCGAGGGAACAGAAAAAATCAAGGCCCATTATTAATTTATAAAATAAGTTAAAGAAATTTTGCCAGAAGGGTTGGCTGTATGAGATGCAAGTGTTGGTTTGGTTTCATTCTCTACAGTTAATTACTGTCTTACTTTCACTCCTCATTTTAAGACAAATACACCTCTGGGCACTAACAGAAGTGCATTTTGTACTGATACTATGTAAGCAAATGACAGTAAACTGGAAAGTGAGTTCAGTGGAGTATAGAAAAGACACCTGTGCTGCTCAACTCTGGGCATTTGATATGGTCGCAGTGTTTTCAGTTAGATGGTTTCTACAGCCTGTGCCTCTCGCCCACCTTGTGCTCTTCCACTTGGTGCTTGACGTCCTCCAAGTCAGGTCCTAGCGGCTGAGCCCCCATCCTCTTGATTCTGGCCTCTGTCACATCTAACCAGTTCGTGAGCTGCTGCAGCTGCTGGTGCTGCAGTTCCATCAAGACCTCATGGAGTCTGAGAAGAAAAGAAAACTCTCAATCACAGGAGGAGTCTGCAGGCTTTGCCGCGATCAAAACAAGAGTCTTGCTGAAAAACAGTTCAGAGAGCAGAGGGCTTGTTTAAACGTCAGCGCCCCAAGCTCTGACCACTGCAGATCTAATTGGGAAAAACTCCAAAAGCCTCCTCCCATCCTGCTCTCACATTCACCCCTGCACTACAGCAGACCCTGGTCGTCTCATCTAAGTGGTGTTTGGTAGTCCAGGCCATGTCTGCACAGCTTTGTGGCTGAATCACAAGATTATCAAAGCAGATAGCTCAACAGTTAATTAAATTTGGCTCAGTGTCAGTTATCATCGGACTCACAGTAATTAGAGGGGCTGCAGCTCTTTGTATCCATGAATGTTTGCGACAGTGGGGACCTTCATTTATTGTGTGCATGGAGATGACATTTCATTCATAGGCCAAAATTAAGATGGATAAAATAATGTGAAGGAGTCTTTGTCCCTTTATCCACCAAGTACAAGTTCGATCTATCAAGTTCAGTGGACATGATCTGAATTATCTCTTCGTGTTAAAGCTTCTTTTCCTCACAATAACAACAAATGATCTCCCCAAGCTCTATCTATTCCAAAACACGCCTTGTTTCTTAATAATAAACATATCTGCATGGCTACACAGTTCCTCGATACATCTTCTATCACACTTCTTTGTTATTTTCATTTTAACCTTTGTTTTAAGTCACCTAAATGCTTTATACCTGTATCGCTATTGTGGCATAGTCTCTTGTACACACCGCACCGCTCCTGAAACTGCCGCTTGTATCTCCTCATTAAACTAGTTCGACCCTTCAGATGTCTTAGAAATACCCAAAAACCCTCTGCTGTCACTGCAATATTTGGAGTAATTCCACAAGATATGCACCTTAGTCGACAAGCAAAGGATGTAATAGCCTTCATATCCCTTCTAGCCAGACGACTTATACTCCTCAAGTGGAAGGAGAAGTTTCCACCAACCTTTAAAATGCTGATTAAAGACCTCTTACACCACTTAGTGTAAGAGAAAATTCATTACTCCACAAGAGGGTGTGCTCAAAAGTTTTATACTATATGGCAACCTTTTTTGACATACATAGAAAAAATAGATGACACTAACATCTGAGATTTATAAAATTGATTCCACATTGTATACAATTTATAGCCCATGTATTTAAGTTCTATTTTTTTTTGTTTTTTTTCATCATTTTCTGAATACTCCCATATTATTTACTTAATCTGGACTGCTATCGTATTTATTTTATTTTTATTTATTTACTTAATTTATTTATTTTTTGACTACTATCTAAACTTATTTTTATATTTGTATGTACAAGAGTAACTCTTTATAAGATCATTATTTAATTGTTTGATGGTACAGTAACATTGTTGTAGTGATGGGGCTCTGTTGAGCAGAAAGGGGGGAAGGGGGTAAATAGGGTTATATTGTGTTCATGTAATTCCATCTGTAAACTCTTATTATGTATGATTTAAATATGTCAATAAAAATACTTTGAGCAAAAAAAACTAGTTTGGCCTGCAGACGGATCGCACTTGAAGGACTCTAACAGATGGACTTTTCATCCGCTAAGTAAGTACCTGCTCTGTCTTTCCATGCTGGCCACTCTCAGGTGCTCCCATCGAGAGTTCAGGAGGTTCATCTGCTCCCTGACCTCCGAATCCTCATCATCGCTCAGGTTCCCCTCCCCCAGCAGGGCAGCGCCGGCACGGAGGACGCGCCCCACGCTGCCCTGGTGAGTGGTCAGCTCCACCATGTAGCCCTGGTGAGAGAGAGGCAGACATGTTTCACTCACAGTCACACTCAGTTTGCCTAATTGGTCCTCCGTCAGAGGAACAGAGCTTCAGATCACCACTCCCTCTGAACAACCCCTTTAACTGCACTCCAAACACACTTCCACCTCTCGCTTTAGTCCTTAATCTACTTCCCCAGGAGCACTTATATGATCCTTTGAGGGTCCTACACTGAAAAAACGGTCAGGGTTAATGTAATTCTAAGAGCATGAAAGTCGATTGTGAGCTAGTGTTCCTGCAAATCCACATTCATCAGACTTATTTCAACAGTTACAGGAGTTTTAAAACAGCTGCTCTGTGCAGTAAAACTCCAAACATCAATTCAAAACAAGTTACAAAATACAATACAGCTCAGCATACAAGACCTACAGAAGCCCTGCCTGACTATTTCAGGCACAAGAGCCAAAAATATTTTCTTACCTTGTGTTATTATTCATGTTTGTGTATATGACTTTAAGCCCCTGTCTTTGCTTTCTACCTACAAACATCAGAAGTATTTCTTCCATGATGGGCCACTTTCCTCTCATTACTGCAGCGTTTCTAAAGCCTGGCCCTTTAGTGTTCTTGAAAGAGGCTCATTCGTGTCTCTAACTACACAGTTTTTCTCGTTATTGTACATGGTATGTTGTTGGGGCATGATTGCTGCTATTACTATAACTTCTTTGTTGTTTTTCGAGCTTGGTGTTGTCTCTGCAGAAGCGAGTAGACAGGAGAAAAAAAACTTTTCATGTTTGTTTACAGCTTCTGCAGGGGAATGTAATTGTTGTTATGACTGCAAGAGACTCTCATTTCAAAAAATTTAACATCTCATTATGCAGCTTCATTTAGCAGCCCATTACAGTCCCATTCTTGGATTGTTTCTGTCTTTCTGGTCTTTATGGTATCAACTGCATGTTCTGTTATGAACAAAAAACACCTTTTGATAGTTTGAAGAATTGAAGTCTCCTTTAAACTAGCAGGTTGTTAAGCATACAAGCTGTGCATCGTTTCTCCAGCAGAAACACTTTCATTCTATATGTCCAAATAAGATATTAAGTTTGTACTTTGGGAATATCAGTGCAGTATGAAATATTTACACAGTTAAGAACATAGAAAATAACAGTCTGGTACTTTCCATTCTCTTACCTCATGTGTATGGAACTGCTCTTTCACCTCCTCCACGTTGCTGGAGATCGGAGGTTGGGCCTGCAATCCATCCTCAGCTGACAGCAACCACGTCAAAACCTGTAAAAAAGCATAAACACTGAGTTATAATGCTCTTGTTTTTAGGAAAAAAGGGAAAATGAATATTATCACAGTCCTGCTATTGAATAGATATAGACATGAACTAATAATATCAAATATTAGAGACAGATTTGTTTGACGTCACACCTCTTCCAGTGCAGCCTGGTAACTCTCCAAACTGGTGGAGCCTGGAGGTAGAGGACTGAGGCCTCGCTGCAGCTCCTCCTGGCTGGGAGTGAGGAACTAAGATGGAGGAAGGACGGAAGAACAAGGAGGGGATATTGGGAGAAGGATGAGAAAAGTGGAGGACATCAATGTTGAGGGAGTTGGAATAAAAATAAAAAGATAAACAATGTGAGAGGGAGCAGGGAGGTAGAGGGATGAGTAGAAAAAAATAACAAAGGTGAGACCATGAGAGCAAGGTCGAGAGGGAGAAGATAGAGAGATGAGGCGGGCTGTTAGTGTTTGCCATTACTGGTGCCGACAAGCAGCCCTGGCCTTTGTCCAACCCCAACAACTTGTCCTGTTTCTCTCTCTCTCTCCATATCTCTCTTTGTGGGCCCGCTACTGATGTGGACACTAACAACTTCTCTCTTTTTATCTGTGCTCCCTGCTCCTCCTCTCCCTCCATTCTTCTAGCCGGTAATAAGGTTCTGAAAAGATACACAGGACCCTTCCACAGTGCTGATAACAGTCCAGGATCAGTCAGCACTGCTCTCTCTTTGTGCCTGTTTTGTTTCCCAAGCGTGGCCCACGGAGACTCAGAAACAAGTCTTTTGCTGCTTCTTGCTCTGTATTAAAGATGAAATATGAGGCACATATGTAAGCTGGTTTTGAATCCTACCTTTATGCTCTAAGTTGACTATAAAACACGATTTTCTGATGCAATCTGAGGACAATACGTTGTAAAATGCCAGCTCTGTTCCTTGTTTCCTGGAGTGAAGAAACTTTGTGCACTGAGGCAGTTTTTTCTGCCAGGTTCTGCTTTACATCCTACATTTCAAGGAACAGTGGGTGTGCTGGAGTAAGGCTTATCTGACAAATTATCTTTTCTTCTTGCAAAATCCTTTAAGGTGCCAGCCAAGTCGAGTCAAGCACCCTGCTGATGCTTAAATATTTGACACTGTCTCTGAATACTCTGCACCAGAGTCTGAGCAAATTATGGGCAACATTTGGCCACACAGCGCAGGGAGACGGCTTTGAAAATGCATCTAAACATTTGGAAATGGCATGTTTTTGATCAGGAAGGACACATTCAACAAAAGTACAAGACGGGTGGAAGGACTGGATCTTCCTGTTCCTGTGGGCTGAGGCACTGAGAGAAGACATACTTCCTTTTTTTCTTTGAAAGCTCTGTGAGGAGCAACTTTAAAGTTTTAATAAGCAGTACAACACAAAGACTTTTTTCCAAACTTATGTAAGTTGTTTCATATTCTACAAAACCCAAAACCAGTTAAGTTGGCACGTTGTGTAAATCGTAAATAAAAACAGAATACAATGATCTGCAAATCCCTTTCAACTTATATTCAATTGAATACACAGCAAAGACAAGATACTTAATGTTCCAACTGAGAAACTTTATTTTCTTTTGCAGATAATCATCAACTTAGAATTTAATGGCAGCAACACATTGCAAAAAAGTTGGCACAGGGACATTTTTACCACTCTGTTACATCGCCTTTCCTTTTAACAACACTCAGTAAATGTTTGGGAACTGAGGAGACCAATTTTTGAAGCTTTTCGGGTGGAATTCTTTCCCATTCTTGCTTGATGTACAGCTTAAGTTGTTCAACAGTCCGGGGTCCCCATTGTTGTATTTTATGCTTCATTATGTGCCACACATTTTCAATGGGGGACAGGTCTGGACTACAGGCAGGCCAGTCTAGTACCCGCACTCTTTTACTACGAAGCCACGCTGTTGTAACACGTGCAGAATGTGGCTTGGCATTGTCTTGCTGAAATAAGCAGGGGCAATGCCATGAAAAAGACGTTGCTTGGATGGCAACATATGTTGCCCCAAAACCTGTATGTACCTTTCAGCATTAATGGTGCCTTTACAGATGTGTAAGTTACCCATGCCTTGGGCACTAATACACCCCCATACCATCACAGGTGCTGGCATTTGAACTTTGCGCCTATAACAGTCCGGCTGGTTCATTTCCTCTTTGGTCTGGAGGACACGACGACCACAGTTTCCAAAAACAATTTGAAATGTGGACTCGTCAGACCACAGAACACTTTTTCACTTTGCATCAGTCCATCTTAGATGAGCTCGGGCCCAGCGAAGCCGGCGGCGTTTCTGGGTGTTGTTGATAAATGGCTTTGGCTTTGCATTGTAGAGTTTTAACTTGCACTTACAGATGTAGACGAACTGTAGTTACTGACAGTGGTTTTCTGAAGTGTTCCTGAGTCCATGTGGTGATATCCTTTACACAGTGATGCCGGTTTTTGATGCAGTACCGCCTGAGGGATCAAAGATCACAGGCATTCAATGTTGGTTTTCGGCCTTGTCGCTTACATGCAGTAATTTCTCCAGATTCTCTGAACCTTTTGATGATATTACGGACCGTAGATGATGAAATCCCTAAATTCCTTGCAATAGCTGGTTGACAAATGTTGTTCTTAAACTGTTGGACAATTTGCTCACGTATTTGTTCACAAAGTGGTGACCCTCGCCCCATCCTTGTTTGTGAATGACTGAGCATTTCAGGGAAGCTGCTTTTATACCCAATCATGGCACCCACCTGTTCCCAATTAGCCTGTTCACCTGTGGGATGTTCCAAATAAGTGTTTGATGAGCATTCCTCGACTTTCTCAGTCTTTTTTGCCACTTGTGCCAGCTTTTTGAAACATGTAGCAGGCATCAAATTCCAAATGAGCTGATATTTGCAAAAAATAACAAAGTTTACCAGTTCCAATGTTAAGTATCTTGTCTTTGCTGTGTATTCAATTGAATGAAGGTTGAAAAGGATTTGCAAATCATTGCATTCTGTTTTTATTTACGAATTATACAACGTGCCAACTTAACTGGTCTTTGGTTTTGTAGAATATATCCATATTTCTAATGATTACTAGGAGCTGCTGCTGTGTTGTGGTCTGGGCTGCCTCCCAAATGTTAGCATGGTTTTGATTATTGTTCTGTGTCTTACACTCAATATAGGTGTTTAATTCTGCCTTTTTATTGATGTAGCATGTGTCCGGCGCCCAGGAATAAAACCACGCACATATTTATCTGATAATCCAGGAAGTAAATTTCTACTTTCCTTATCAATCTTGAGATCTTATGTTATATCTCTGAGAGTTGAGTCAGAGGATTGATAGCAATATCTTGTTTTTACAAGTAATATAGAGCAACAACCTCAAGACCAAAAGTAAAAAAAACACCGGGATTAAAATTGAGAACCTGAGAGGAGCTAACCTGGCATTTTTAAAGTTAAAAAGCTCAGGAATAAAGATCTATTCAACCAATCAATACATTTTTCATCTTCATGAATGAAACAAATCTGAAGAGTTGAAACCAAAGAAAAAAAGGCATGAGGAGATCACTGATTACACCGCATTTTCAGCTGTTTACTTCAGAAGCAGCAATTGTGACCAATAAAAAAAGAAGGTCAAATATCTGTGTCTATAAAATATCTTTCTAACAGCTTGACAGGCCAACATCAGTCAGGTGACTTTACATCCTACAGTATTTAGTTCATCAGGATTACATTGACAGAGTGAGAGGAACACCAGTTTATTTTGTTATTGCATTGAGCCTTTTGATAAATGGTCCAGAAGAGTGGCTTCATTCCTTGGAGTCTCTTTTTTGTACTTAAAAAGAGTTGACCGTCCCATGGGGCCTACATGAGAAAGATCTTATGTACTGCTGTGCAAAATGAATGCTTGTTTGTGACCAAGGCATCACCCTCTATGACACTATTGTATCATTTTTGTTATTCTTATTTCACTTGTTTTAATTGATAATACTTACTGAAATTAGGCCTTAAGACACATTTTACTGAGATCACCCAAAACAAAGGATATCCCTAGTCAGTTGTAACGGTCTTAGTTTATATCTGTAAAAGAAATGTTGAAAACCTTTACTGAATTCATTTTCAAAAAAGAAGTCACCAGGAAACTGGCTGTGGAAATTCAATGTATATGCATCTTATAAAAAAGTGAACTGATTGAACCATCTTGGTTTTTGCTTGGTATGATTATCTCCACTAAGGAGGTTGTTTTTGCCAGCGTTAGTCTGTTTGTGAACAGCATGAATCAAAAACTTCTCCTTGGATTATGATGGTATTATCATGGAACTGAAGCTGACTGAGTGACAAATGTCGAATTAGTTGCTGGTTTAGCGGTAAGAACTGATTAGCCTGTCTTGTCAAGGAAGCATCAAAAGTGATCTCTATATCGTGATAGGTTAGCACCACTTCTGACCTGTAAAATGTTAACATTGAGTTTGTCACATAGCAAAATACAACATATGAAACAATTATTTAATATTTGTTTAAAGAGTTAAACAAATATTAGAATGTCCAACCCAACAAGTCTCTTCAGATCAAATACTAGACTTTTAAAATGAGTGAAAATGGTGTGGTGATGACATTAATCTCAAATGGAGCCTCATTTTTTTAGGTAAAAGCATCAGGCAAAACAGATCTCAAGTAAACAATATTACAGTGTATGTATGTGTTTGAAGGCTTTTTACTCCAACGACTTGGTGTGCTGGACATTTTCGTAATAAAGCTAAGACAAAAAAGACAGACAGTGCAACAAGTTTGCACCCATGACATGCACAGACAGATGGACGTTTGGCATGAAGTGTTAGCACTGCGAGACACGGACCTGCTCAGTAAAACGCCTCCTCTTTTGCTCTGGCGACTTGACATATGCAGCCTGGGTGTAGGCATAGCTTTTATAGCGAGGCTGAGGGGAGGGGCTCCGCACTCGGCCCTGAGCCACACTCACTGTGATCTGAGAGAGAAAGATGGAGAGACAGAAGTGGACAGAGAAAGAGAGAGAGAAATGTGTTGGTGGAAGAGCAAGACAGGCCAACAAATGCAAAAAAAAAAAAAGAACATGAAGCGAGGGTCCAAAATCAAAAAAAGGAGCAGAAAATGAAGAAGCAGAGTCAAGAAAACAGACACCGAGGGAGAGAGGGGTGATGAGATAGAGAAAAAGAAACATGAATAATCACACATAAAGCTCTGTTTCCATCCAAATGTCAAGCTAATTTTAGCTGAACTTTAGAAATACAGATTAGCTGCATTTCCATTACCAGAGTGTCGAAAAACACATTTAAGGGAGAAATGAAAGAGTCAGGAATTTATGTTTGAGGGGAGGTAATTTACTGTCATTGCAGCAAATGGTACATGTGTTGCCTTATTAGACGCTGTTTGAGGGTGGAAAATAAGAGAAATACTGCAACAGAATCAACCAAATCTGACATCTTCCTTGATTCAGTACATATTAAGATCTGTTTAAAACAACAGTCACAATGAGGAACATGTATAACATATACATTAAAATTAAACTGTTGAAAGACGGACTACATAACTTTCTTTTCAATGCAGATTATCTGTACCCAGATGTCAATTATTGGCTTAATAGTTCAATTTACTTTGACAAGTGAAATTCTACATTCAGGACTTTGGCCACCATGTACAGTCACCAGAGTCTTGTTGTTTTGTCCTCTTATACAACAGCAGAGGAGAACTGATCACTAAACCTCTTCACCTTTGCTGTGCTAGGTGGTAAAACTACCTCCTATCAGTTAGTTCCTCTTGTAGGAAACTGGGCCTACTTACAAGTTAGGCAGTATTGAACGAGATGTATGTCCAAACTTGAAAACATGACCAACCCTGATGCTCCGTACATTTCATACAAACTCTGCACTTTGCTCTGAAAGTACAAATCAATTTGTCCTTTGCCTCTAGCATACAGCGGACTACTGTTAGCCACACTAATTCACCCTTGTAAATTGAAACAATAGCATAAAATTAGCTTATTCAGTATTTTAAAAAGGTTTGGGTATTGTTTGCTTATTGCCACAACCTGCTTTAATCACTGTCATTGAGCTGGGCACTGAGCTGTAAGCTTAACAGCATGGAAACTAGAGAGTAGTGAAGCACTGTTATCTGCCTTAAAATATAACTGTATACTTGAGGTTTGGTATTTATTTAGTCAGGACCTAACATAAAGTGTATATCATATTGAAGTATACAGAGCTGGGTTTCATGTTTTCACAATTTGACCTTTAGAAAATAAGCTGCTTGTTTACTTGGTAGTGGCAGGAACATTGACGTAGTTTATTCTTGTTGCAGCCTGTATGATGATGCTTCTATCTTCTTTAGCATCTGTTGAGCTGACTTTTGATCAGTAGGACTGACACAGAGAACAAAAATCTGCATTGTGTTTGTTCTTGTCAGTGTATTGTTGAGGTATTTTGGTCTTTGCCCCTAATCATAAGTCTTCAAAACTTCAACTCAGAAACATGAAAAAGTACTTGGTAGAACTCCAGTGATTGAGTTAATGAAAAGGTAAAAGAAACGTTTGTAGAAAGCTGCACCAGAGCATTAGTTCTGAGTTTTGATATTAGAAAAACCTTCTTGGATGGAAACTCAGTTACACATGAAGCTGACATGAGACAAGAATGAAGCAGATGAGTTATGCAGGAGACAGAAGCACAGAATCAAAGCTGTCGTTGTTGTGAGCAGCTCCTGATGAACTCTGTCTAGCTGTTTACTATAGTCATCTATTTTAAATGGAGTGTTGTGTTAGATAATAGTATTTGTTTTGTACCAGCACTGTAGGTTAAAGGCGATGATAGGAAATCAGTCAGGATGATGTCAGGCATAATGCACAGACAAATACACTTTTCAGTAAGAGCACTTTAAACTAAATGCTTTACGACCACAAGATAACTGATAGGAACGTTGATGCAGCCACTTGAATGTTCCCTTCTTCGCCTGCTGAGTTCCAGTCAATCACCAGCAAACTTCCACACACTGGGAGTCCCCTCACACCTCTCTGGGGCCAGTGTTGGTAATAACGGCGTTACTAACGGCGTTATTTCTTTCAGTAACTGGTAATCTAATTAATTACTTTTTCATGCGTTACAACGCCGTTATCATTACTGATAGTGAAATGTGGCACGTTACTTTGCACCGATGTCAAGCAGCTGTTATCCGACCAGCCTCACCCTCAAATTCCACGGCACACAGAAGCGCCGTGCCACGGTCTTGCCCTGACAGACAAAACCCACTGAAAGGGCGCACCGAGCAGCGTCCCCGCGTGCAGGGGGAGGGCTGATCCCCGTAGAGCCACAGGCTCTCATGATGAGAACAGCGATGTCACACGCTCATGAAGCATGTTATAGACTGAGAAAAGAAATAAACAACACCTCACTTCGCTTCTCTAAGGTCTCTTTGCTGGTCTCAATCACACAGCTTCGTGATTTATTGTACTTCTCCACGCAAAAAATAGATCTGAAGCGAATCTCCATCGCCTTGGCGCGCGCTGGCTCTCTCCAGCGCAGCGCTGCACGTAAGTGAAGCTTACTGCGGAGCACTTCGCCCCCATTCTAGTCTACCAGGCAAATTCCACTGCCCGCGCTGTTGGAGAACTGATGATGTCAGAGCTGCTGCAGCAGGTAACAACAAGGAAGGACACAGAGAGGGAGACACACAGTTCAAGCAGAAACAGCTTTTTCAAAAAAGTAACGCATCAATTACTTTACCTGGTAACTAATTACATTTATGAAGGAGTAATTCCGTTAGTAATTCAGTTACTTTTTTGGGAAAGTAACTAGTAACTATAACTAATTACTTTTTTTAAGTAATGTTCCCAACATTGTCTGGGGCTGGGCCGAGATTACACCATAAACAACCACTCATGCAACTGAAGGGTTTCCCAATGAAATGACAGCCCCTCACAAGAACACACACAGTGGACGAGATCAACCTTTGCCTTTATAAGACAAACTGTGCAGGGGTTCATATTATAGCAACAAGGGTGGGCAGGTCCCATCATGAACCTGCATCAATCCAGCCAAGACTCGTTGGCTCCATCTGTATATGCAGCATTGACATAAAACAACATTGTTTTGGATATTTCTTCACAAGAAAGCATCAATACACCAACTGTATATTACCATTCAACTTCAAATACTCAAATGTGATTTTTGACTCTAGTCACCCAGCCCTATGAAAGAGCTAACCACTTACATTTCAGCATTAGATTATATTTGTATCCATAATTTGCATTTACATTTGAATGTACAGACAAGGTACAACATCAGTCAAATTAGCGACCTTTAAAAATTGTTTCTGGGCAGATGCTGTAGCTCCTGGATCAGCCTTGGCAGTTTCCCTGCATCCTGACTGGGGTTAGCCGAAAGTGCAGAGCTGAGCTTTGGCAGAAGTTAGAAAGCAGACTGAAGTTCACCTGAAGTGTAGGTGTGTTGCTCAGTAGCTCACCCCTTTAAAGCCATGTGTGATGCATTATTCATTTGGAGCGACCAGCTTACACCTTTGTAAATGTTTGACATGCTTGATGAAAGAATGGTGTTAATTAAAAATAAGTCACTAATGAATCATTAGGAAAGTGCTTAACTCAATTCTAAATGAAGCCTCCTGGATGTAGTTCCCAGTTGGTTGTGCAGCCTCTGTGTGGCTTTGCATCCACAAATGTGGTAGGAGTGTGTTTTTGCCTTTCAGGGCTGCTTCTTCATGTGTGTTGATACTTAACGTGGTCTACTCAAAGACAGAGGCAATTACAAATACTTCATTAGTCAGAGGATGACTCACCAGCTACAGAGAAAGAGCACCTCAAAGGAGAGAGGCCTTATTTTCTTGATATAGAAAAGATGTTTCTGGTTTAATGAGTCAGCTGGTGTTCTCAATGAAAAAACATCAATGCATGAAAATGCCGCTTTCAACAAACACGGTCTACTTGATACAGCCACAAAATGAGCATAACTATGTGGGAAAAAAACATGCATTAACATAAATTAAAATGTATTCCCCCAAATGCAGTGGCATGAGGCAATCTTCCATAAGTACAGTCTGCGGGGGTGTAGTGGAGGGCGAGCCTCAGCACTGTATACTACATTTAACGTAAACAAATACAGGCTGATACCTATAATCATTTCTGTCTCTCTGGTCTGAGAAAATGATGCAAACTGTGTAACAAAATGCTGCATTAACTGAAACAAATGTGCTAAAACAAATGTATGTGACACTGAAACATAAACTATTTTTGTCTAAGAAACACGGCTGGCTGCTGAGTTCATTTTCCTACCACCTTAACCAGAAAAAAAATCAGGTTAAATTTTGGATCTTGCTGATCTTAAATCAATCCAAAACTTGCAATATGATCAATTTATTAATCTACATCGAAGAAATAGGTGCCATTCCTTTGGTTTCAAACCAACAAACAAATATGTTCTCAAGGCTAAAAGTTTTATAAATCCTTGCCAGCATATAGTACTATACAAGTTTGGCCATGGTAAACTAGCATTTAGTATGTACTGATTAGCAGCATGAGGTCATACTCAGCTACATGACGCCAGTTAACCAAGCCAGGAGGTAGTTTGCCCGTCTCTATACGGTGTCTCGCAATGGCTGCGGCTAAGAGAAGAAAAAGGACTGTGATGGATGAGGCTTGGTAGAGAGTAATGCTGCGTTCACACCGCAAGCAACTCTGCTATCAAAATCGCATCGCCCACTGAAGTATCGTCGCGTGTCCATAAATACCTAATTTTGGTCTCTGTTGCCGTCGGCCATCACAAGGTGACATCACGTCCGCTCGAGTTTCACTGCGATCATATCATATATCATATAATAAGATGTATAAGCGGAAATTATTCCAACTGTTTACTTTCCACTCACCTATCAAACACGAAACGCTGCAGCTGATACCCGCAGCAGCATCATCTGTCAGTTTTCTGCGGTCTGTCTAGGCAGAACTAACGTCCTCACTGACTAATGGTTCCCACACGGACATAAATTGTTCCTCTCTAGTACAGATGAAAAACTGTTTGTCATGGGTACCGTCACACATGCACACCCCGCTGATTGGCTGTTGCCGCACAGCCACACACGACTTCGCCTGAAAATACACTTTATTGCCGAAAGTATTCGCTCACCTGCCTTGACTAGCATATGAACTTAAGTGACATCCCATTCCTAATCCAAAGGGGTTCAATATGACGTTGGTCCACCCTTTGCAGCTATAACAGCTTCAACTCTTCTGGGAAGGCTGTCCACAAGGTTGAGGAGTGTTTATGGCAATTTTTGACCATTCTTCCAGATGTGCATTTGTGAGGTCACACACTGATGTTGGACAAGAAGGCCTGGCTCTCAGTCTCTGCTCTAATTCATCCCAAAGGTGTTCTATCGGGTAGAGGTCAGGACTCTGTGCAGGCCAGTCAAGTTCATCCACACCAGACTCTGTCATCCATGTCTTTATGGACCTGCTTTGTGCTCTGGTGCACAGTCATGTTGGAACAGGAAGGGGCCCGCTCCAAACTATTCCCACAAAGTTGGAGCATGGAATTGTCCAAAATGTCTTGGTGTGCGGAAGCATTCAGAGTTCCTTTGACTGGAACTAAGGGGCCAAGCCCAGGTCCTGAAAAACCCCCACCCCATAATCCCCCCTCCACCAAACTTTACACTTGACCCAATACAGTCCGACAAGTATTGTTCCTCTGGCAACTGCCAAACCCAGAATCGTCCATCAGATGGAAAAGAGCGTGATTCATCACTCCAGAGAACGCATCTCCACTGCTCTAGAGTCCAGTGGTGGCGTGCTTTACACCACTGCATCCACGCTTTGCATTGCACTTGGTGATGTGAGGCTTGGATGAAGCTGCTCGGCCATGGAAACCCATCCATGAAGCTCTCTGCACACTGTTCATGAGCTAATGTGAAGGCAACATGAAGTTTGGAGGTCTGTAGCGATTGAATCTGCAGAAAGTTGGCAACCTGTTCACACTATGCGCCTCAGCATCTGTTGACCCCGCTCTGTCACTTTATGTGGCCAACCACTTTGTGGCCGAGTTGCTGTTGTTCCCAAACACTTCCACGTTTTTATAATACAGCTGCCAGCTGACAGTGGCATATTTTGGAGTGAGGAAATGTCACGACTAGACTTGTAGCACAGGTGGCATCCTATCACAGTTCCACGCTGGAATTTACTGAGCTCCTGAGAGTAACCCATTCTTTCACAAATGTTTGTAAAAGTAGTCTGCATGCCTAGGTGCTTGATTTTATATATCTGTGGCCATGGTAGTGATTGGAAACACCTGACTCTGATTATTTGGATGGGTGAGCAAATACTTCTGTCAATATAGTGTGTAAAAAAAAGTTGATCTTTTTAGGTCGATGTCGTGTGTGGCTGTGCTGCAACAGCCAATCAGTGGTGTGTTTTATCTGAGGAACAATTTATGTCCATGTGGGAAACATTAGTCAGTGAGGACATTAGTTCCGCCTAGACGGACCGCGGTAAACTCACAGATAATGCTGCTGCAGGGCATCAGCTGCAGTTTTGTGGTTGATAAGTGAGTGGAAAGTAAACAGTTGGAATAATTTCCGCTTATACATCGTATTATATGATATATTATATGATCGCAGTGAAACTCGAGCGGACGTGATGTCACCTTGTGATGGCCGACGGTGACCAAAGTGAGGTATTTATGGACATGCGACGCTACGTCAGTGGGCGACGCGATTTTGGTAGCTGGGCAGCTTGCGGTGTGAATGCAGCATGAAAGTGATTCTTTACCTTTGTAACTTGAGGAACAAAATGGCTCAGAGATGTTGTGTAAGCCAGTCAAATATTTGGTTTGGCTTGGCGCATGAAGGCAAGGCATTGCTAAATTTCAAAATATTTTGGAGAAAACTTCAGTATGAAATAACTACTGAGCTCAAAATATATATACAGTATATGCTACAGCCATACTATTACTAAAGCTTTTAAACGATGTGAAGTAACTTGTAAGAAACAAAACTGTCTAGTGCACATTATTTTAGTAGAGCAGGCTGCAGAAGAGATGATCACATCTTATTTAGTCTCATGAACGCAGCACAAGAAAAAAAATCAGGAGTTTTATCATTAAGAGTGAGAGTAATTCACCTTCAAATCACACTGGAACCACACACTATAATTCAAAAGCGGGGCTCTCATTGTGGAAGGACAAATAACTTTTAATTGATGGCTGATTCTCCCACTTGTTTGACATTCCCCAGCTGCCTTCTCAGACCGCCTCTGCATCGCTAAAACCAAGTCAACCGTTCCACCACAGACATCGTAAAACTTTAATCTCCCCCCGTCTCTGCTCCCTCTCCCCAGCCATCAATCTCGCCTTTCACCTCCGTCCTCCTCTCATCTCTCTTTTCTCTTTTCTTCTTCTCCTCACCTGTCGGCGTTCTCTGTCTGTCCTCTGCCTGTGTTTTACCCCCTTGCTGTTTCCCCCCTCTCTCTTTCAAGGTGGATTAGGTGTTTCTTTGCTGTAAAGAGTGGAGAGCCAGAGGCAGTGCAACCTTCGAATCAAGCATTGTTTCCACCTTCTCTAAGCACCAGGCGGTGGGGTTAAAGTGCAATAGTAGGATTCCAAAAAAGAGCTACACTTATTGAGTTTCTGCACTTTCTCAAACTTTGCTTTTAGTATTTTTTTTTTCCTGCAATTGGTCCATAAAAAGCTGTGGTGTTTTTTCCTTTTTGGGTCCCAGGTGGTGTTGGTATGGTGTTGATGTAAGGAGGTGGTGACAGCACGGCTCTGATGATGACAGATGAGTGGGGAGGTAGATAATAGCCGCTGTCAGTTACTCTTTTTTTCCTCCTCTCGTCTCTCGTTTTATTGCCGTCTGACTTGTTCCTCACACTCCCTATTTGTCTCCTCCACCTCACTCTTCATTGTCCTCCTCTCAACCTCTTCATCTTTCCCTGCATCCTCGCTCCTCCTTCACTTCCTCTCTTTGCTCTCTTATCTTTTATTTCCACTTTTCTTTATATCTTTCTCAGTGATTCCCTGAAGACGGCGGCCTGCAGTTTTCTCTCTGCTCCCAGACAGTCAGCTGATGGTAGGAGGGCTTGATGTGGCCATTAGACTGAGTGAGATAATAATATTACCAGCCATTACTCCAGGAAGCTCTCTCCATCCTGCTGTGATTTGGCGCGATAGCATGGCCCTGACCTCAGCTTAACTGGACTCTAAAGGTCAGCGCTGGTAGAGCTCATTTGTGCCTCCACATTCTTTATCACGACTCTTTCATTCACAATTTCTGTCTCAACTCAATGCTCGATTATTACTCTAATACTCACAAATTCTAGACAGTGACTTTTAAGAATGAGAGGTAAGAAGAGTTTACAATTTACTAAAAGCTCCAAGGGGACTACATCTCCCAGAATGCCTGGTTATAGCTGAGAGGAAAACAGTATGAAGTTAGCAGGAGAAAGATAATACCACTGCTTTGGTGGCTGACACTTTAACCTAAGCAGACAACAATAAAGTATAGAGATGAGTGGAAGAATGGGCGTCTGATCATGAAACACTGCATTAACATTATATCAATGTACCACTACAGTTAAGAGAAACCTTGTATACCTCTACAACACAGGTGTCAAACTGATCCAATAAAGGGCCGCTGTGGCTGCAGGTTTTCATTCCAACCAAGAACACACTTGATCCAACAAATCGACCTGGTAAAGACAACCCATTTGATCGAATAATTTGCGTCAGGTGTGTCCTTGCTTGGTTGGAATGAAAACCTGCAGCCACAGTGGCCCTTTGCTGAATCAGTTTGACACCCCTGCTCTACAATCAAATTCTGCTATATTGCTATATCTCCTCCTTTGCCAGGATCTGCTTAAGTTGTAATGAG
The DNA here is from genome assembly GCA_036419115.1 of Scarus forsteni. Classification (NCBI taxonomy): domain Eukaryota; kingdom Metazoa; phylum Chordata; class Actinopteri; order Labriformes; family Labridae; genus Scarus; species Scarus forsteni. Next base: position 5,564,761 of record JAZDUH010000054.1, on the reverse strand, counting down.
TCAAAAGCTTTCATATGACGCTGATAGTGTCTGTTTTCTCCACTGATATCAGTGTGAGCTGATGTGATGTTTCTTTCGATTACTGATGGGTATTTTTTTAGTTCCTACCTCTTAATTGAATCTTTCCACATCAGGAGGTTGAGCTCTACCTCCATAGCGCACAGGTGGAAGAGTGCATGAGCACAAGGTTTAACCACGAGCACATCTCAAGTAGTTTCTCTTTCCTCACAGTGGGGATAGAGTTAGAGAGTAAATGAATAAACTTAAAAAGACTGTCAATATGTCAGGGTGAAAAGGGCTAATTTGTATTACTGTGATTGTTTGCCTAGAGATTTTGAGTAACTCCTTTGCTGAGGTTCATACTGACTACCTCTTGCTTCAGTATTACATTTTGCTTTGTTATGTTTTGTAAAGGGTGTAGAACAAAGTGAATGAGAGGATTGTTGAAAAAAAAACACAGAAAAGACACAAACTTTAGGTTGACTTTAACTATTCTTTGCTAGATTCATGTTAGATTTTGTGTGACATCCTCAAAAAAAAGCACTGTTACTGCCTGAGAAAAAACAGCCTTCATGATGACAATGCTTCTTTCTGTTTCACCTAAAAACACAACACATCAGCAAAAGTTAAAACATAATTTCCTGCATGAGCACTGACAATCACAGAAACACCTACATCAGATCTTAACACTGGTTGCCTGTTAGATTTGTTTGATTTAATGTGTTTATAATCCTTAAAGTCCTGCTCCATCATGGTTCTTTGCTGATGAACCAAGAAGTCTCTTTTAGATCTTCAGGTTCTTTGTTTTTAGCTGTCAGATAAAGGTGAGTTAGGATGAGTTAACAATCTTGTACTTCCAAAACTACTTTAGTTTAAACTCAAGTCTGTAAAATATGACTGTAGCGCACTGGTTTAAGTTTTCTCGTTCAGCCTTTTAGGTACAAAAGCTGCAGACATTGTGGAACTTCAGTCTGTTCGTGAGATGATTTGGCAAGTTGAAGCTTTAATGTTGACATTAAGCCAGCGCAACAGATAGTGTGTCAGTATTTTGTAATAAATCCATTCAGATAAAATTATTTGAAACATTTTAAGAAAAATATTCAAATAAGGCATTAATAAATGTATTTATTAAAGGTGCTATGAGGAGAATCTATTACCGGTGACATTAAGACTCTGCTACCCATGAGCACGTGCAGCGACTGTCGTAATGCTGCGTTCCAGTAACCTATGGGAGTGACATCATCTCCGACTTATCGGCGTTCCAGTTGAAGTCAGAAAAAAAACATGCCGATCTACCAGGCTATTGTTAGCTGTTGTTAGCACGCCCTGCGTTGTTGCATGAAGAATGTGATTATCACTATGGCAGCATTTTTGTAAATATAAGTCTAACAATACTATGTATACAGCTGATCTAGAGCGACACACCCCAGTCAGAAGTGCAAATAAATTTATTATTACAGGAGCTAAATAACTGTTCACACTGGGGGCATCCATCTGCAATTGTCAACTCGGGGGTGGCGAGGTTTCACCGAGTTCCCAGTAGGAAATTCAGACTTCAGGGGACGTTCCAGTTAAGTTTTCTACTTGGAACTCAAAATTCCTACTTCTGACTACAACTGGAACGCACCAAAAGACGTCTGCAATCCAAAGCGTGTGTTTGTTTGTTGTTATGCAGCTCGGACCTTCCTCAGAACTCTGCATTGCTTTACAACTTCTTTTTTCAACAACTTACAGGATGCAAAGCGATGAGGTAATGTATCTCTTTCTAGTTACGTAGCGGTAGTTTTTGATGTGTGACAACAAGCAATTTTTTGGAAAACTTATTATTGTAGTGTTAGCCGGCTATATATCGCTACAGCCCGGTGCTCTAAGACATGTAATATAAGTAATAAAATAATATAAATTTGCTCCAGTTTGAATCGTCTTGTTCCCGAAGTTGAGTATCGAGGCCAGTCCAGCCCTGTCCGACCCGAACGGAAGGCTAAGGAATAGCATTTATGGATAACCTATTTTGATGCTATAAAACTCATCTTAAAGTGTGTATTTCCATCAGGCATATATCTAAAAGTGAGACTTTTTTGTAATTACTGAGAAACTCCTCACAGTCTCTTTAAATCAAGACATTTTTATTTATTTAATTAAGACTTTTTTCTGAGTGACACTGCTCATAAAAACATGTTTTCAAGGTTCAACTTGAGGTGAAGAAACTTGAAAAACACTTTGTTTAAGAAGCTGCTTCTTTCAGCACGTTTCTATTATATAGCCCTGTAACACTGATTTGCCCTCAAATGGAAATATCTGAGGCACACAGAGGATATTAAATTGTTTTATTTAAAAGTTATCCCACCCAAAGGAATACAACATAAAGTTTGTCCTGAAATGATACATCTCTATTTATTCAGATTTAGAGACATAGAGCTAAGAGAGAGCTTTACAGTCTCCAGGGGTGCAATTTTATTTTCTCTGCTAAAATCTTTGCTGGTAATCTTGTTTTTAGAAAGAATGCTGCAATTATTGCACTTAATCATGCCTTGTAATTAAAGTTGTTTTGGTAATCTACACACTGCTGTTTCCTGCAGGAAACCTGCTTTTAGTTTGTGATACCACTGAGAAGTAAATATATGATCAAACTCTTAATTATCCATTTTATCATTAAAAGTAAATAGCTTTTCTTAATCTCTTTAACAATGCTTTTGTGCAGTTGAGGCTGCTGTTAGGCACTTTAATTGTATTCGGCAGAACTAGGGGGAAACAAGAGTTTTAGATCTTCTCTTATCTTTTTTGTAGCTCAGAGGGATGTAAAAATTAAGCGCTGGTGCCCGACCCTTCATTATCACATTTACTCCGAGATATTAAACCTCTGCAGAAATTCTTTGATTAATTTGGTTGTTGGTGCAGCAGCCATACAGCACTGATTAAAGGCAGCTCAGAGGAGAGCAGAGATCATCCCCTTCAGTTTCTTTGATTCCTCCAGTTTCTCTTAAAGGCTTCAACACAGAGAGGGTCCTGCTGGGAGTATCACAAGCCCACTTAGTGATCCTGCTAAAGTGGCAGGTTGGCGGGATGCTAAAGAGAAGTGCAAACTCATTTTTTTCTCTGGGACAGATAATCCTGTTGTGCAGCTGATAATGTGCCGTGTACAAACGGCTGAAGTCATTTGGTTGTATAATTTGCAATACTATAGAGTCTACTTGAGCGTTATTGTTTAGTGTGGGCGCTGCCTCAGCAAAGCGATGATTGTAAATGTGAAGAATATTATCTATAAGCACTTAGTGAGTGTACAGAGCTAAGCACAGACAAAATGCAAGCACAGCAAAGGCCGATGAGGAAAAGTCATGGCTACATATTGTATCATAAGAGCGCTCAGCCCTCTTAATCACAGTCAACACACAGATGAGAATCAAAATCAAGATGCCAGTGTCACAATAAAACTTATAAGTACTCATTGCTGACTGACAGGCGGGCTGATCACACATCACATGTTGAATGTGACTGTGGCAGTGACGTGCCATGCTTCTGTCACAATGTGCAGGGATCACTTCTTTAATTCTCAAAACTACAGTCATATTTACAGTTAGATCATGAAAACTTGAAAACATCCAGTTTATTAAATCTCCACGATACCTTTTACTTCGATGAGGCATTTACTCATGTACCCTGAATTTTAAGCATCTTAGATGTTTGTATTTTTTGTCAGTAGCACCTGTCAGTAAAATCAGTATGAACCAGACAATTGCCCGAGTCCCTCCGATCCGAGTCCCAAGCAAGTCACGAGTCATTTGATCCGAGTCTCAAGCAAGTCCCAAGTTTTTTCTGTTGTGGGCGAGTGGAGTCACAGGTTTTGTCAAGTCAAGTCGAGTCGAGTCACAGGATATGACGGGTCAAGTCCCTCACCATTGTTCCCCAGTCCACCCAAAAAGCACTCAGATTTATGTCTTGAATAGGGAAACCTTATCTTCCCACACATACAACACACATACACTCTATTTACTAATGTTAGCTTTGCTAGCTCCATATTGACCACAGGTCAGGCTAACGTTCCTGCCATATTGACCTATCGCAGGAACGTTAGCTACCTGGCTAACGTTTGCAGGTTTTACTTACTTGGCCTCATGTGTCCTCAGGTGGTGGATAAAGTTCGATGTTGTGCCGTCTTTTTCGCTTATCGGAGTGTTGCAGGTCGTGCATATGGCGTGTCTTTGTTTTCCATCAGAATTGAAATTCTTTATATGCAAAGAAATAACTTTGGGCACAGAAGACATTGTGGTTGCCAATTTGAAACCCGTGCCCTACGCACCCTGCCCACTGATGATCACTGTAGCAGAAGCTGTTGTGTGGTAGGAACATATGTGTGTAGTACTGTGTTGTGTGGGGGACAATAATAGGTGACGGACAAGTGTACTGTGAATGGAGCATCTATAAAGTGAACCTAAAAGGAAAGAGCGGCGTATTTCTCCTGTCTGGCTCTTCATATAAAGCCTGAGTGCGTGCAATTTTCCGAATCATGTTGTCTCAAGCCAGGTCGAGTCTGGAGACATTTTCTCCCGAGTCCGAGTCAAGTCTCAAGTTTTTACCTTCCGAGTCCAAGTCGAGTTGCAAGTCGTCTCATTAGCGGCTCAAGTCACCTCGAGTCCGAGTCCCTATGACTCGAGTCCAATTGTCTGAACAATGGTACCAGCAAATAAGATGCTGTCTGTTTTGAGGGCCTCCATGATGTAAAAAAGCTTTTCTGGAGACAACTTCTAAGGATGCACGATATTATAAGTACAACATCATCATGGGCAGATAATGGCCTAAACAGTTGAATATTGTCTAGGGGTGCACGACACTAAATTATCGCTGATACCGATACCAATATTTCTGTTCAAGAGACGAGCTCTGTACTAAACAAAAAATATGTTTTTGTTTCAGTGTTACAGTGGGTTTTTGCTAAGAACAAGAAAAACAGCAATGAACTCTTGCAAAAATGAAACCCGTGCTTTTTAAATGAACCCATGCAGTGATGAGAAGGTGCATCAATATTGTACATTTGTGTAATTTGCTGATATTCCACTTGATTTATAACTGATATGTGGGGCCCATAAATCAGCTGTAAATTTCTTCAAAAACTTCAATATTGGCCAATACCGATATCAAACAGATAATATTGTGCATCCCTAATGTTGTCATCTGCCGAAATTGACATTTTGGTAATGTATATACCTTATATCAGCTGTAATATCTACAATGTGTGAAAGTTTAAGATAATGTGACCTGATCTTATTACTGCATGGGTACATTTAAAATACTATATTATTTATTTATTATTTATTATTATTATATTATTTATTTCTGAAGAGGGGAATATTGTTTTTCTTGCATAACTGTTCCTTACAAAAGATTGTCTCATTAAAGCAACAGGTCAATTCTATTCGATAAAGGCTTTCTGCTCTTGTACAAAAAATATTGGTAATAAAAGTAATTGCAAAATATCTGCATAATGACAAAAATCCAATTTCGTGCATCTCTGACAATTTTTACTGCATACAGAAAAGGCAGCATTGTACAGTTTCTGTTTCTTGTAAATTACTGCCATGGCACATCAATGTTATGTCACTGTTTATAATGTCTTTTAAGTTTTGAATATTTTATGATACTTTTACACAACCAAAAATTAAAACCCTTGTGTAGCTAGTTGTACATGTTGGAAATATTGTCCCAACAGCATACAGCCAACTTTTTCACCTTTGAATGAATCCATACTACGTCTCTGCAGAGCACTGATCAATATTATAATCTGATTATCCCTTTTAAATGCTACCGGAATGACAGAAGTAGAACAATGCACACAATATAAGGCAAGTCTGTTTCCTGAAAAAGAAAGCTGTTAAACTTGGCATCATGTTGTGTACAGTGTCTGATGGTGGCAGTTAGACTTGCAGTCATAAAATCATGTTCAGCATTTCAAACCTGGCTATTAGTCTACAAATAGATTTGACACAGTCCATGTTTCAAATGGACCACAGATCCACGTTTTAAAATTGAGTCTTTTACACCAGATTTTGTAACGCCGTCTCCACACAAATGCATCTTATTGCTTATGAAGATTGGAAAGGCACTAATCATGGCACAACAGGAATGTGATTCAAAAGAAAACAGTTTTACCCCATAAAGAAAATTGATAAAATTTCCACTACAAGACAAAACTATGTTTCAAGTAAAGTTATTGAAACGTCTGACAGTCATGTGTTGACAGAACTCTTCCTCATACATTAAAAGAACTTGTTTACATGGACTCTCTGACAAAACAGGAACTGACAGGGCAATTCAAGTGCATTCAAGAGTTGATAAATTAGCTTTATTTTATCTCTTCACTTTCACTGCAGGCAGATTTCTCTGTATGCAAAACAAATTATAGTAAACAAAGAGTGAGCGAGCTTTATTTTTTGGCTGCATGGGAAACATCAAATCATGGAAACTGCCTCCAGCTTAAATCGTTTTTTGACAAAAGTCAGGGAGAACTTTCAGATGAAGTTGCCGAACGACTAAAAAGAAATGAGCCATAGCAATGTCACACGCAGCTCTAGGAAAAGCAGCAGAAAATGAGAGTGTGCGTGTGTGCATGTTTGTGTCCTACCTGTTGGGAGAAACGTTGCTGGGTCTGGATCTGGTAGTGCTCCTCTGTCGTCACCCTGGCGATGCTGGATGCGGCCGCCCGTGGCAGAGTCTCCACCTCCTGGATGGCTTCCATTGAGACGCTCTGAGGGAGCACCTGGAAGAGGGACGTCACGTACATGATGACACTCTTCTTGTCCGGGTTAGGCACGGCCACATCTGAGGAACAGAAGGACAGACCACTTAGCTGGACATGAAAAGTTAAGGACAAACTACCATCACAATCCCTCTGAAGTTTTGTTCTTTTTCTTGGGAAAGTCACAAAAGATATTCCATAAAACAGAATTTAAGGTTCACAAAACGGAGAAAAATGAACAAAAAACAGATCTGAAATGATCACAACTTTCTGCTTTGACAGATAAAAAGTTGAAGTTAAAGAAGTTCTTTCAAAAGCTGGAGTTTTACATGAAGCATCCACGTGTCTGCAGGGTGATGGAGCAGACTGCTTTCATCTGCAAAACACCAGATTTGTCTCCTTTTTCTTTGTGCTCATGAATGGCTGTGGGCCGCTGTAGAGGCTGCTTTTATTTCCCACAGCATCCACACTTGTGTGTCAGCATGTCTGCCCCCAATTCTTCCAGCTGAATAAAGTCTGAGCAAACTTTCCTCTGCAGGTGGAGGAGCAATATGAAGAGAGTAGTGATTTCAGGAAGGGTGGCCGAGAGCCTGTGGCCCCGGCCAGTCAGCTCGGGGCAAAACTAATAGAGACAGATCACAGCAGGGGCCGAGCCGCTGCAGATAAATGAACACTATAAGAGGCTGAGACGCAGATAGAGGGAGAGGGGGAGAAAAGAGAGTAGGGGGGTGAGGAAAACAGACATAGGAAGAGCTAATGAACTGACATTGTGGAAGCGTTAGCAGAGTGCAAGAATAATGAACAGCAGGAGCAGGAAGAGAAGACAATCCCAAAAAAAGTAACGAAAAATGTGTGTGCGCAGACAAAGACGTTCGTGTCATTGTGTGTTTGTGTTCAGATAAGCTTGAGTCATATTTCTGGCTGTGGCATACTGATTTATCAGCATCACAGAGAAATCCGAGGATGTTATTGTTTGTCTGAGGAAGACAAACAGCTCCATAAATAATGGTGCCATCTGCAAGTGTGTGTGCACGCCCCGTGTCTGTTTAGTCCACTCTCTTGTTTTCATCCCATGATCTCCATTTCAATCATTTCCACATGCTTATGAGGCTCCGCGGGTGTCTGGGTATGTTTGGATATTTGACTTTGGGTGTGTGTTTAGACTTTAAATGTGTTTTTTGAGGATGGAGGCAATTTTGCAGTTAAGATCTCAGAGTGGCAAACAAAATCTGACCAAGTCTGTGCAGGCATGAAGAGAGGGGTGTACTCAGCTTCATTTCACAGTTTTCTCAAGGTGTTTCTGTGGTGCTTCATCAAATATGCTTGCCTGTTAACTTGGACATCAGAACATGTCCACCATCAATAATAAAAAAGATACACTCATCAAGAATGTACATTTACTTTTCTTCATTTCTGGTTTTAGTCCCCATACAGAAAAAACTGAAGCTTTTAGATTAACCAGAAAAGAGAGGTGACATAATGCTTCCCAAGAACATCAAATCATTAATATATATTTTAACCAATATGTGTTTAGCGTTAGCCTACAATAAGGTTGTGACAATACAACAGTCTCTTTAGGAAAAGGCTACTATCATAGTGAGCTAAAAATAGGCATACAGTAATATAGTGCGACTATTTCCTCCAGAACAGGATTCTCAAAGTTTTAGTTATTGAGGCCAGCAAAAAAAGCACAAAGAGATCGATGCAGCATCCAGTCCATGTGCTGTGCAGCACTGTGTGTTATTTTTTTCTGTAAGTTTGATGTCAGAAACATTATGTAAATGTGTCCGCTCAGCAAAGCGTTGTTGTCCATCTTAAAGCCTTAACAGGGACCGTGTCGTAGAATATAGCCGCAAATTGTCTAGATCAAGGGCTTGAACTGTTATATCTCAGTCTGAAACCAAATTCTTGTTTGTTAAAGTCCAAAATGATCCAAAGAAGCTGCTAAAACTGCATCCAGGCCACAAATTCGCCACTAACCTTCAGCATTGCAAAGCACCACCAATAATAAACAAGACGTCTAAATAGATTTTCACAGTTAAAGCCCTCATCTGTAACTATGCCAACAGTCCAAACATGAATTTGTCTTTTCAAACAACAGCTTTACATCACTCAGGAGAAAAATGAACCAGTGGATCAGTTACAGATACAACAGACTCTAACTAGGATGGGTAAACCTATCAGAGTGGACCAGCAAGGGAGTCAAAAGGAGCGTCCTGGACAGAGAGAGAATACAGGTGGATCATGGGTGACATTGCGAATATACTCTCGCAGTCACTGGAAGAAAATACATGAACCAGAGGTAGGGCTCTGGAAAGATACTGCATCAAATGCTGCATTCAGTATTGACTCGGTAGATTACAGAAAAATCTGACCGAGCTTCACCATAAACTCAAACAAATGATCCCACAGAGTGTGAATTAAATCAGAACAGCATCCAACAATAGCTCAGGCAGCCGTGAACTTGTGAGATACTTTCTGTTGCCAGCTGTAGTAAAGTTCTCCAATTCCCCTCACACACTCAGTTCGGTCCTTTCACAAACACAAATCTAATTCTGCTCTTTCCAATCAATGTGCATGCTCTCAAACACAGAGCTGCAGACTTCAGCGCTCAGACTTGTTTAGTTCTCACTCAAATCTTTTGTCATCAGTTGACCCCAATACGTAAGCCTGTCAGAGTGTCAGTACAATCACATCAACTGTTTTTCTCTCTTGTTGCTCTCTGGATTTATGCACATCTTCGATTTTGTGCATTTGTGTATAAGTGTGTGTCTCTGCCTTGCAGTGATTACACCTGCTTCTATAAACATTTGCTGCAAAAATGTCATTAACTTGGATTAAAATGGCTTCTTAAATTAGTTCCTGGGAAATATTTGGTTCTCACAGTCGTGTTTGGCTTCTGGATGAGAATCTCTGCTTGTGCAAATACAAAAAGCGACCATGCTTTATATAAATAGCACTGATTAGAAACTTTAATCTTTATGGATATAATATGGGGGGCCACAAATACTATAAAACATTACAATAAACTATTTAGTGGGAACAATTGTGACATATCACTCTGCTTATAATGTCAGGCTGCTTCATGTTACATCATATTACCACCTCTGTATTAACATACATACTGTACAGCCAGATTCCCTTACTAATTTACGTCTAAGTGTTCATCTGTCAGAGCAGATATGTTGAAATTATAGGTTTAATAAAGGGATAAAATCAGGTGTTTATAATAATCAACAGCTTTATCAATAAATGCATCCTCTGAGACTGTTCTTTTTTTTTTTTACTTTCTTTTTATTGTAATTTCAGTTTTAAAAAAGGGAGAAGTCAGATCAAATAAAATAATTTTTAAATAAAAGAAAACATAAAAGGGAGGTTGTCTCAGGCCATTCAGTAGTAAACATCAGTATATATTAGGGATGTAATGATCCATCGATACATATCGATACATCGATTGGTTAAGCAATGATCCAATCACATCGATGGAAACTCAAAACATCGATAAACATCGTGGTCTTTAATGTACGCCTTTCTTTTGAAATCCCGACCGGACATGCGTGTCCGTTTCCGGCCAACCGCGCGTCGTTCTGAAGTTTCCTCTCAAGTCTTACGCGTAGCGTATGAGACACATTTGAACCTTTTCACTCTCTGACACGCCACACCTGATATTTCTCCTGCTGTAAAATGTACTGTGTAGCGCCCACCGAGTAACACCGCTGTAGGCGAACGTGTAGCAAGACGCTGTTAGCATCACAGAGCTAAACGGGAGCCAGACATATCGGCCAACCATAAAATAGCTCTGCTGTATCCAGGTAAAATACGGTCGATCTGACAGCAGAGGATGCATGCTGCACGCACGACAGGAGAGCGTTATCACACGACTGCACTGAGTTATCTCATTTGATTTTGTAGTGCACTGATTAATGAAATTTCATAGTTAGAAAGTAAAACAGCGAGAGCTTAGTGTCATTCCTCCTCCACATCGACCATTAAACAGTTAAACAAAGTCTGATCACATTGACAAACAATCCATGGTTACCAGTCATCACAATAAAACAAAGTCATCAACAAAGTCAAACATGAGAAATGTTTGGATGTAATTAAAATCAAACTACACATTTTTGGTTTGATAGAGCATGGTCAAATGTTGGAGGTCAATATAATGAAATTTAAATAATAATTCAATAATTTTTATTAAAGTGTTGCATCATTACTTGATATAATAAACAAATATACAATATAACAATAAGACCCATAAGGTAATAGTGGGGGCAAAAAAGCACCTTACCTGCATTAAACCAGTTTTAATTTTAAACATGATTAGATCATACAGATGGTTATAATCCTCTATAAACTATTATACCCAAAGGTCAGCACATCGTTCCACATTTCAGTAATAAAACTATCAAAATTGTTTTGTATTTATTTCTTGCTTCAGGTGAAATGTAGCTGATTGTGTTCAGTGAGGACATAATATCGTCTTAAATAGATCGAAGGTTCCTGAATCATATCGTATCGTATCGTATCGTATCGAATCGTGACAGACTTTGTGATATCAGCAAATATCGTATCGTCCAAAGAATCGATATCGTATCGTATCGTCATGAAACTGGTGATTTACACCCCTAGTATATATCATTTACACAGATATGGGGTTACAGACTCTGGTGTATAAGTTCCATTTTTTCCAGTATTTTTTACAGTCATTAGATTGTAGTCTTAGGGAGGAGAGTTTTTCCATAGAATATATTTCGTTAACAATTGTAGTCCAGTCCTTGTTTGTTGGTGGGTTTGACTGCATCCATTTGCGTGTGATGGCCTTTTTGCAGGCAGCCAAAATGATTTCATAAAGATATCTGTCCTGATAGTTGAGACCACTTGGCAATTTACAAAGGTATAATGTGACAAAACAAGAATGAACTTCAATATCAAAAATTGTCCTCATTTCTTTTGCCAGCTCTTGCCAGTAAGAATGGATTAGAGGGCAGGCCCAAAACACCCTCTTAGACTGTTCTCAACCCGAATGGCACAGTAGAGAGGCAGAGTAAATAAGACTGACATAAACAATACGCACCCTCCTAAAGATCATCTGGGCAGTCTGGCTTCAGATCGTATAACAGAGAGGCCTTGTTCATTCTAATGCACTGTCATTGTGACATATTGATGCAGTAATAGCCCTGGCAAACTGCTCTTTTTGATACGGCGTAATGACTAATTTGTACCTGGATAAGTTGAAGCTCATAGAAAAGTTTTTTGGTGTTGTTTATTGAGTCAATCAGAATTCAAAACTTGTTTTGGAGCCAATATCTTTTTATCACTACAATGTGACATTACAAAAGCAGGACTTGTTTCCACTTTTGTTGATAATCCCTCTTCTAAAGAATAAAAAGTTATTTAAATGGAGAAGAAATATACCAACATAAAGCATGAGAGCATAATTTAAGTCTATGATTAGACCAATTCATTGTGATTTGAAGCCTGGGAATAAAACAGCTGCTGCTGGTAACACAGACAATAGGCTTTCTAAGAGTGTATATTTCAAACAAGAGACTTATTCTCCAATCCTTACAGCTCCTCTTCACTCTGATATTAGACTAAAAAAACAACTTCAACATTTTACAGATTAAGAAAACGATCAAACAACGAGATCAGGGGTGAAAATCATGTTGAACACTGAAAACATTCACCTCATTTGCCTTTACTGATATTGTTTATTCTCAGATGAATAGAGGAGCTTCTGTGATGAGTCATTTCATGCTTTAAGCGAGATGCGATGGATAACAGCATCTCCCATTGTGCTGACTCAAAGCCTGAACAACACTCACAGCAGGGAGATTAAAGAAGAATACCTCCCCAATTCTGAATGTTACCCACTCAATAGACCATTTCAAAAAGGCCCATCTTAAATCCTCATATGAATTTGGCAAGATTTTAAATTCTGCTTTAATGGATGCACTTTGAACCAGAAATAGTCAATCTACAAAAGCCAAGTCCCCAATTTTATGCATAAGAGATTTAAGGTGGTAGAATGAGAGTAGGTGGGATGGTAGGTGATTTGGAGGAAGGGTGAGTTTAGGAAGCAAACACAGGGGAACTATTGAAGGATTAGTTAAAAATGCTAGCAGATATCAACCATGAGAAAACATTCATGACTGGTGGCAAAGTTCTGACATGTTATGATTAAATTTCAGTTGATGCGTTACACTCATTATTCACATTTCACTAAACGCCACATAGCTTAGTAAATATACACATATCTAATCTAACTAACTCTTCTGCATTGTGTCTTTCCAGATTTTAAGTCATTATTTGGCGAGGAATTAGGTTATTAGCCATTTAGGTTGCTTTCATATAGAAAGTCTGGAAGCCTGGTTTGGTTCAAAAGGGAAAGTTGTGATTGTAGTTACAGTGTCAATTGCTTGGTTAGCTTTCACACTGCAATATGCCAGGCTGTGGCCTTTGCTCCTGCCATCTGGCTCACTGTTGCAACATGACCTGGCATGAAGAAATAAAATGGCTTAGAAGGAAGCCATTATTATCTAAGCAGTTAAATACAAATAGTACTTAGACTCTGTCAGACAGTACTTGCATATTAGCATAAGTGGCGTCAGTGGCGCAGTTGGATAGTGCGCTTGTTCAGTGTTCAGTAGGTTGCAGGTTCAAGCCTAGCTCCGGGCGACACATGGTGATGTGTCCTTGAGCAAGGCACTTAACCCCAAGTTGCTCCCACTGCTGCGTCAATGTTGCGTAAATGGGCATGAATGTATTAGAGATACTGATGATAACTAACATAGAAACTCAGAACCATCAGTAGAGTGAATGTGAGAGTGAATAGGTGTGAATGGTGACCTGCGGTGTAAAGCAGGTTTGAGTAGTCAAAGACTAGAAAAGCGCTATATAAGCTCAAGTCCATTTAGCATAAGTGATGTGTAGCCTTATTCAGCACATACTTGTAGCTAGCCACAGTCTGTTTGAAACTGTTTAAAAACCCAACTTTTGCCTGCTTACTGGTGCTGTGTTTGGTCAAGCTTAAGTCAGTGCCCTGCTTTTTGGTCCACGTTTGGTTTGGATGGCTCTGGTCTGATTAGAAGAAAACCTGACCTCCAGATTTAGAGTGAACAGAAGTTTGGTTCCTTGGCATTAGGCCTGCACTAAAAAAAATCTCAACAGTAAGATATTTCCATTTAATCCTTGCCGATACATCTCACATGCTGGAAAACAGCTGATTTAATGTTACTTATGGTGCAGTTTAAAGATGGTAGTAGAAGCCAAACATGTTCGCACTTTTAAATCACTCTAAGATCTTCGAGTACTTAAGCTTTAAGTCTTGAATCTTGAGTTGAGGAGGCTTTCAAACCTTGTCCTTGCTCTAACTGTGATTGCAAAAAGAAAAGTTGTCAGTTATGTTCTTAAAGTCGCAGTCAGTGTCCACAAGTTCTGCTACAATGATACGTGTCATATCACAGCCTCCAGACCCTGAGGCTGCTGGAAATACCCAGTCCTAGTCCACATCAGAGTTTGAGGGATCTTTCACACCAACCCCAAGTCAACAGACTTTTTGAAAATAAGAAACAGAGTTCATCTGGTCAGGACTCTATGTGTTGGGAGCAAGAGTGACCCGAGTCTGACTTTCACACTAAATTTCCAACATATCCTGCAGACAGGCATCAAGCATTTTGTACCAAACTCAGGAGAACTGATGGGTAAAGACCCATAGCGTCCCAGTTAAATAAAATCTTTTATAATTTGCTCTGAATAAACGAAATTGAAGGAGACGTTAAGGCTTCTTCACTTTGTTGATGTACCACTTTAATATCACACTTTTCTCCATTGATCTGTCCAGCTGTTTTCACAGAGGCTTCTCAGATTGTAGCAGATCAAGACTTATGTTTGCTAAACACACCCTCACCATTCATCACAGAGAGGCAGAGATATGAACACAGATCCAGGTCGGCTTTACTTGCTTCACTCCTGCCTGACAGTTTTGATTAAGAGCCGCTAAACTGGTCTGAGGTCAGCAGCAGCCCCGGCAGTGATGGATGCCAAAACTGTCAACAAATTCTGGCTGAATATACTTGTTAGGAGGACTGTTTTTGGCCAACCTGTCCGTCAGTTTTTGCATCAGCGATCAAGTCCTTCCACCAAGGTGACCACAGATATCACCGAGGCAACACCCAATCACAGAGAGACACATCATGTTTAACTGGGCCAATTAAGGAGCATGATTGGGAGGCGTGAAATACGATGGGAGCTGTAACTCACCTCGAATATTCTTCTCTGCAATTACCGCTGTGTGCGAGAGCATGTGTGCAGCTTTATGCGTGTGTGTTAGTTACCCTCAGGGTCCAGCAGTCTCTCTATCCCCAGGTGTTGCTCTGCCTTATTAAAGGCGTGTTCCAGTCTGTCGATCGCAGACATCTTCTTCTCCACTGAGCTCCAATCAAAAAGCTCAGGCCTGCAGAGAGAGACAGGGACATAGTCAGGGATCATGTTCCTTCTGTTTCTTTGTTTTAATTACACAAATATAAGGGAGGACCCCTAGTATTTAGCAGATTATGTCCCTGGATGATGATTTTCTCTGCTGCCGCATGCAAATCTGCAGAGTGAGCAAACAAAGCTGGAGAGAATTCTTCAAACAGAAAGAGCTGACTTTGTGAGGAGCTTTTATTAAAAATCCTTTAGATTAATTTTCCCTACAAGTGAAATACACTCCAATTAACACTCTTTAGCTGATGAGCTCCAATTCATTTTTGGAATTTCAGAAGTCAGCAACCTGCAGTCACCTACCCTGCAGTGATTATATACTCTATCTATTCCCCATAAAACAAAAGTAGACCTAAAGACGAGCTGGAAAGTCAAATCTTGATATATTTCCATACATATTTTGCTGTAAACATTTTCCCAGTGTTTTCTGATGCAGCTCAACCTGTACTGTATGATAAAAAGCTAACCTTCATCTTGTTTTAAATTATCTCACAAATGTTGGTTTTTTTTTCCTAAGATTATTTTGGGGCATTTTGTGCCTTTATTGATAGGACAGAGAGTGACAGTGGATAGGCTTGTGAAAGGGGGCGAGAGAGTAGAGGATGACACTCTGCTAACTCGGCTGGATCTGAACCCGGATCGGCAGAAGCATGTATGTGGGTCGAACCTGAGTGCTTACCACTCCACCAAACCAGCATCCCATTTTCTCACTAATGTCTCCAACATCTAAGGAATCTATCAGCTGAAAGCCCCAAGATCTACCCACACTACACACAATCAGACTGGCCTACAGTTCATTTATTGAAATGTCATTTTGAATCCAAGTCCTCTTGGAAAGACATTATATGGTCTTTTTTTTTTTTTGTAAGTATATTTTTTGGGCATTTTGTGCCTTTATTGATAGGAGAGAGACAGTGGGTAGGCTTGTGAAAGGGGGAGAGAGAGCAGGGGAAGACACTCTGCAAACGGGTCACAGGCGGGATTTGAACCTGGACCGGCAGAAGCATGTACATGGGGTGCTAACCACTACGCCAAACCGGCACCCTACATTATATGGTCTTTAACTTAAAAAAAAAACATCACAAGTTTGCGTGAAAAACACCTAACAGTACTAAAACTGTTTGACCAAAGCAACACACTTGAAATTTCAGACACTTAGTAGTAAGTAATTTTACTTTTTTTCAAATTTGTACAAAAAAAGAAAGTAAAAGAAAACATGAAACATTTCCATAAAACAAATTCATCATTACGTTCATTATTATTAGAAGGTTAAGTATAAATACTGCCTTAGTTGTTTTGTATGTATCTGAAGCTCTCTAACCATAGGTAGACAAAGTATCGTGCTGGCAGATGTATGCTCTTTGCCTTAAAAACATTTGCTCGGTAAAATCTGCAGTTCTGCAAACATGGCCCTCTCAGCATGGAGCAGCAGAGCGAATGATCTGCAGAGCAGCAGCCTCGGCGTGTTTGATCTTTCACTCTGTATTCCTGTAAGGACATTGCTAACAGATGTTCACGCTTGCTAACCATGATTTAATTCATAAATAAATGAGATTAACACTCTCATTGATACCCTCAGAGACAGGGAAGTCATTCATCAACCTATTCATGTAGATTCCATCATTACCCATTTACTGATACATTCACTTGTTTTCTTCATCATGTATTTGACTTTTTGCTTTAATCAGGTCAAATTCAACGGTAAGAACAGATCTGCACAATTATGACAGTGTTTGTGACATTTGACTTCAGACAGGCCTGTGTTTCTAATTCTTTTTTTTTTTAACTGTATTTAAGCATAAAAAGACACAATACAGAACAAAACATTCCTTGACAACAACACATAATACACATGACAGTCCAGAAATAAAGAAAAGGGTCTCTTTTTACCCTGCTGGGGCCAGGAGATTTCAGTGATGTCAGTAGATGTTAAATAAGTGGACCATTAAGACATTACAACTTAATGTGGGGTTCCCCTCAGTTAGAGAGGTATCTTGTTAAAGGTAGCCACCTCCTCTTAAAAATCTCAGTCTTTAATTGTAATTAGGCAGTAAAAACCTCCATTCCATACACCTCCCTCAATTTCTGTTTCCACTGTGCCACTGTAGGTGCCTGTGGGTTCATCCATCTTATTGTCACCATCTTCCTAGCAGTCATCAAAAGTATATGCAACAGGTACTTTTGGTCTCTCGTGTACATGTCTTCAGGAGTTAGATCCAGAAGAAACTGACTTGGGGCGAATGGTAAATCAATCCAGATAACTTAATCTATCTCTCTCTTTATCCCATTCCAAAAAGAAAGCATCATTGGGCAGTCCCAAAATATGTGCGAGTGGTCGCCGACCATTCCACATTTTCTCCAGCAGTACATAGCAACTGGATTATCTGTAAATTTGGCAACCACAGAAGGTGTCTTAAAAAACCTTATTTTCATCTTCCAGTCGAACTCCTTCCACATGTTACTATTAATACCCTTATACTCCTTTGGGATACCTGTATCGATACAGATTCTACAGAATCGATACAGCCTAAATATTTTGACAGTTGTTGTCAATGAAGCATATGTTCTAAATTTGAACTTAGGTCTACCATCTTTGAGGATCTGAATTTATGTCTCTCAAGTGGTAGAACCACTTAAAACTCATCCTTGCTCTTTTTCTTCTTATAAGAAAAAACTAAACTTGTCAAGAATTATGCTTAAAGCATAGTCAATGTTCACAATTTACGTGTATCGGGATACGTATCGTATCATGGCCTTAGTATCAGGATACGTATCGTATTGTGAAGTTGCTGGAAATACACAGCCCTACAGGCTTGTCAGGTTATTTGGTTACACCAAGTTGCCCATAGGTGTAAGTGTAAGTGTGAATGGTTGTCTGTCTCTTTATGTAAGCCCTGTCACTGGCTGGAAAACAGTCCAGGGTGTAACCCACGTCCTGCCCAAATATCAGAAGGGATAAGCTGTACAGATAAAAGATGTATTGATCATAACCCAGGTCCCAAAGGTCATCATGTATTTTTGTGCCGAGTTCAAGCTTGTTAACGTTTCCTCTCCACTAACGAAATCAACTTCTTCTAACCCTTCTACTCAGTCAAAGTAAAGGCACCAAAATTAACAACTTTATGATTACCTGAATTGTTAAAGGTTTCTCGTGGAGATGTTTGTGATGTCTGTGCCACTCATCAAGCTCATGTATCACTTCTGTTGCCTTGTCAAACAAAGCAAATAATCAAGCTTGTGCTGTTGCGATAGGCTCCCCACAGGTTGCTCAAATATTCAGCGATTTATGGACTTTGTGTGAAGTGCTTACTTATCAAACTGATTTCTCTCTAGCTTAAACTAAATTTTGCATTTGGAAGGACAACACATCAGAGCGATCTAGAAATAAAGCAACTACAGTTTTCACAAATGTCATTTATTAAAACCAAAATAAAATATACCAGCAAACCATTTAGATTATATACATCACAAATTATCAGATATGCTCAAAAATAAATACCTTGTAATTCAAAGATAATTTTTTGGGAAACGCTGTTTTTTGGAATAGTGCTAGACTTTTAATGTCTCCTTCCAAACACTGATCAATCACAGCCAAGAAGCTTTGTCGACAACAGCGACTGAGCAGGAACTATCCTGATTTTCACTTTTGAGGAAACATGATTTCAGTTCAAAGCCTCTGCTACTGGTAGGACAGGATTTATTCAGATAGTAAATATCAAGAAGGTGCAAAATGAACACCTTCTCAGGTAAATGTGGTTTGAGACATCTTGTTAATATTGTGTGAATTTTATCACCACAGTGCAAACCAAATGACAAAAGGTAGTGGCCTTTAGTGGCATGTGAAATGTATAAAAACAAGAAACAAGAGTGTAATGAAGTCTCAGGGGGATAAGGTAAATGCAAAGCAACTGGGCCTCAAAAGGATTTAATGAGGTGTAAAACTTAAGCAACAGCATTAAGGACAACAACAGTAATGGCATTATTGATAGCAGCATTGCTGAACAGACGGATGCTTACACTGCTGAAGCATGTGAGATGCTCTGAAGAAAAAAGGTGAACCAGAGTTCATAAAAGTCCTTGCCTGTATATCCCACAGGGCCTCTGAGGAAATTGATATTTAATCATATGATATTTAAGTCAAATTCATCTTACTCAACATTCTTTCTTTCCGCACCACAGCAGTCCCTCTTAGGCTGACCATGGTTTTATTATCTTTGTAATTTTTCACTTCTCTTTCCCATTAGACTTGGCTTCCAGTCGCTGTGAGTCGATAATAGCTGGCTGGCACTACCTGACATTTTCTACCCATTTCCTTTTATTGCTTATCATTTCTAATGGAGGTAATTTTCCACCTCCAAGTGTATCTATTTAATACAACGTGTTAACAAGAGCAAAAATTTGGCAGCCAAATAAATCCCTCACGGTGTGTCCATCTGCTCCCCTTTGACTTTCCCTTGTCTCCCCGCTCCTCCTCTGAGTCTATATCTTGATTTCTGTTCTTCCCTGCTAACACACACAGAATCTGTTTTACAATACCTGTGGCTGTGGATGAGGGCATTAAAGGCCAATCCATCATTCCAGCTACTGGAGAAGTTAACCACGTTGACCTGAGGACAGAGATAATGGATATAAGAGAACTGACCTGTGAATGCAATACGACACACTCTGCTGAAACACTATCACCTCAACAGTATCTTTCAATTTCACAGACATATGTCTCATTGTAGAAATCTTTTGCCTCAGAAATAGCTCATCTGAGCATTTAATAAATGATGTAGCAAAGTAAAATCCCTGCAAAAATGTAATACAAAGCTGCCTGGAGCACAAAAAAGTACTGAGGACTCAATGAGCTGTTCACTCTGTCCTCGTCCTCAGAGTTATGACTATGATGGCATAAAACCACTGTGACGTGTTTTTGGTAAGGGCAAACCTGGAAGTTAGCATGAAAGGTTGTATATATTGCAACAACTTTACTTTTTAGAGAAAACTGTAGTGCAAGATTTAAAAATATCCATAATAATAAAATTATAGTAACTTATGAAATGGTGCTTAGCTGACTGGTACTATGATGATGTTAATGCACAACAACTAGCCAAAATTAAATGCAGCATGGAGGATGAAAAGAAAAGACTGAGGTGTAGCTACTTTTGCTAACTTAAAGCAAGATCTGCATATGAAGTTTGTGTCAATAAAATTGGCAAAAAAAAGTCTGTGGTTAACTTTGCTTTAAACTTGTTATGGATTTTCTTTAAGGATGGAAGAGTAATGCACGATTTAAGTAAATTGCTTCTTTCAGTACTAAATAAGAAGATTTTCAAGGTGTAAAAATTAAAAGTAATTCATTACAATTTTTGAGTGACACGTGCAGAAAATGAACCAAAAGCTTCCGCCTCTTTCTGCATCGCATGATTTTTATTTGCAGCCAGTGAAATGTCGTCCAAATCAGTTTTAAAGTAGATTTTATAAAATCAAAAAAAATCTCCAAACTACAATTTTGCTGTTAATAGATTTTATTTTTTTCTCCTAAGACATTTCTTTTGTCCTAACTGTGCATTTTGAATGTCCTTGTATCCTTCTATTGATTTAATCTCCTGCACCAATAAGATAATTAATTAAAAAAAAAAATGTTGGCAAGACTGTAGCTTGAAACTGGAATAAATATCCTGCCTTGAAATGCTGGTAAAACAAGATACAGGCATTGACAAAAACTGACAAAACATTATTGTCTTAAACTTATTGGCTCCTGCTCGAAGCCGAACTTCGAGAAAAGAAAAGGTTTAGGTTACCAGCAAAATTATTGAAGAGCCAAAAGTCTGATGTATGCAATAGTTTAATTGATTTCTGCTGTGCTTTTGCTAAAGTTCCTTAAAATTTTATCTTTTTACTCATTTAGTTTCAAATTAAACTTCTGGTTGTCCTCAGGATACTTACAGAGCAGAGAAAGCTTAATTTGCCTTTAGCATTTTCAATTTTGAGATTAAAAAGATCAACAAGTCCACACGTAGACTCTTTTGAGTGAATTTGTATCAATAATTAAAAACAATTTAATCCTTAATTTTAGTGATGAATTTCTTTATCTTTAAAGTTTCATCAATTTAATGTGAGGGGTGTCAGGCTAATATGAAGCAATGTAATAATTACAAAAAGGCTAGAGTGTTTTGGACTGTACCAACTGCCTGCCACAGAGAGGGGGGTCTGGAGAGATGTCCTTTACTTGTTTGGGAAAATTTGGGGGTTAATTTACTGTATATACTTGTAAATATGACAAACCTTTTTTGAGCATTATATATACCGATTTACTAGCAAATAACCATCTGCTGTAAGAGCTTTTGTAATCATGTATCCACCCCTGTTTCTCTGTTGGTTTGGCCTGATTAATAGTTTGCCTCAACAAGCAGCCCAGTTAAAACTCTTGTCCTTGGAGCAGTTGGTTCATTATCTCTCTTGTCTTTTTTTTTGTTTGTTTGTTTTTTGTAATAATTTTGAAAAAGTGTCTCTTAGTATAGGTAACATAAGGTTTAACTTAAAAATATGGGGTGTGCATGACACAAAGCGCTGTGCCACCAATTAAATGCCTTATGCCATACAAAGTTAGCATATGGTCTGTGTTAGTGCCTTTAAATCTGACTTAGAGGCTTTATGCAAATAATGCCAAAGGAAACAAAATATGATTGAAAAACAGATGGCAGTCAGACTTTACTAACACTCCAAAACCTGCCAACCACTCCAGTTGTGAGTTAATTGGATTTGTTTCACAGTAAAACATACACTATTTTCTGGACTAAAGCTCAAGACTGTTTCTCTGTTCCACACTTAGAGCTTAAATATGATAATTATCCAATGGCAGTTATCCCAGATCTGGACTGCCATCAAAACACAATTCATTATGCTTTGGCCTGAGGCCGATCTTCCCACCAAATTTAGTGAAAATCTGTTCATTAGTGGTTTGAGATTTAACTAACAGAAAGACAGATAGTAAAAACATATCTTTTGACAGGAATAAAATAGCCTGAACCAAAAGAACGTAACAAGATTTAAAGACTCAAAGCTCCTTTTGACAGAAACATAGCACCTCTACATGAAAAAAGGTCAGTTTACAAGACAAATACTTCTCTTTGACTGCAGTTATTGAAAAAAGTAAAGACTACAGGAGAAAAATTACCAACAAAGCAGCAGACTGAGGATAAGACTGAATAAAAAGTAGGAAAACAGACCTGAGGGTAGTGGCGTGTGTTCTGACGAACCCAACTCAGCAGAATCTTCTCACTGTTGGTCTGCTGTAGGCCCGCCATCACATCCTTCATCACATCCTTTACCTGCACAGAATACAAAGTGTTGAAGCAGCATACATAAACGCAGGATGGAACTGATTACAGGATGTGCCTCAAAGCATTTTTTTAAATAGCTAATAAGATAATGGGTATACAGAACAGTGAGCTTGAAGAGGTTCATCCTGTGAAGAGCACAGACAATCTTTCACTGTTGTTTGGATAATTACGTGTTTCCAAAACGGTTTTAAGTCTAACAGTTAATGTTTGGATGAGAATTCAGATGTTGTCCAAGTGTCAAAAGATCTATCCTCTGAGAGGCATGAACGTCCACAAAAAGCTGTGTTAAACTAGCTACTGCTATCCTTTTACTGAGCTAGTGGTCTGGTCATGAGTGCAATAACAGGAATTTCATTGAGTCTCCAAAATGGAAAAGGTTCAGCCTCTGGAGAGTCTGCTGGCACACGGCAAACACCATAAAATAGAATAAAATACTGAAATGGAAGTTTAGTCTGACTTGTTTTGCTGTCACTTGAGCTAAAACCTAATATGCAACTGTAAGATTTATAGCAGTTTGTCTTTGTTAATATCATAGTCCCAAGACGAGTTAGAAGTGCTGTTAGAAGAACGAAATTCTGTAAATACACTATGTTGCCAAAAGTATTCGGTCACCTGCCTAGACTCGCATATGAACTTAAGTGACATCCCATTCCTAACCCATAGGGTCCAATATGACGTCGGTCCACCCTTTGCAGCTATAACAGCTCTACAAGGTTTAGGAGTGTGCTAATGGGAATTTTTGACCATTCTTCCAGAAGCACATTGGTGAGGTCACACACTGATGTTGGACGAGAAGGCCTGGCTCTCAGTCTCCACTCTAATTCATCTCAAAGGTGTTCTATTGGGCTGAGGTCAGGACTCTGAGCAGGCCAGTCAAGTTCCTCCACACCAGACTCCATCATCCATGTCCTTATGGACCTGCTTTGTGCTCTGGTGCACAGTCATGTTGGAAGAGGAAGGGGCCAGCTCCAAACTATTCCCACAAAGTTGGAGCATGGAATTGTCCAAAATGTCTTGGTGTGCTGAAGCTTTCAGAGTTCCTTTCACTGGAACTAAGGGGCCAAGCCCAGGTCCTGAAAAACAACCCCACACCATAATCCCCCGTCCACCAAACTTCACACTTGGCACAATGCAGTCCCACAAGTATCGTTCTCATGGCAACCTCCAAACCCAGACTGGTCCATCAGATTGTCAGATGGAGAAGCGTGATTGGTCACTCCAGAGAATGCGTCTCCACTGCTCTAGAGTCCAGTGGCG
Source organism: Scarus forsteni (assembly GCA_036419115.1). Taxonomy (NCBI): domain Eukaryota; kingdom Metazoa; phylum Chordata; class Actinopteri; order Labriformes; family Labridae; genus Scarus; species Scarus forsteni. Next base: position 5,540,962 of record JAZDUH010000054.1, on the reverse strand, counting down.
GCGTGCTTTACTCCACTGCATCAGGCATTTGCACTGCACTTGGTGATGTGAGGCTTGGATGCAGCTGCTCGGCCATGGAAACCCATCCATGAAGCTCTCTGCACTGTTCTTGAGCTAATCTGAGGGCCACATGAAGTTTGGAGGTCTGTAGTGATTGACTCTGGAGAAATTTGGTGACCTCTTCACACTATGCGCCTCAGCATCCGCTGACCCAGCTCCGTCAGTTTACGTGGACTAACACTTCGTAACTGAGTTGCTGTCGTTCCCAAACACTTCCACGTTCTTATAATACAGCTGACTGTTGACTGTGGAATATTTAGGAGTGAGGAAATTTCACGGCTGGATTTGTAGCACAGGTGGCATCCTATCACAGCTCCACGCTGCAATTCACTGAGCTCCTGAGAGCGACCCATTCTTTCACAAATGTTTGTAAAAGTAGTCTGCATGCCTTTGGTGCTTGACTTTATACACATGTGGCAATGGAAGTGATTGGAACACCTGATTCTGATTATTTGGATGGGTGAGTGAATACTTTTGGCAATATAGTGTATATACTGTCTACAAAAAAAATCACTTCCTGATAAATCCCACTGACTCAATTTATGTCCTTGTTTCAGTGCTATGATAAAAAAAATCCAACTAAGTCATCAAAATGGAAAAGGTCAAACCTCTGGGGAGTAACCTTCTCTCCCAGAATAGGATAGGGATATGTGGCAAATAGAATAATATCAATCTGATATAAACAAAATGAAAGACACTTTGAGGCTGCCATGATCAATTTTGAAAAATATTTATGCCCCCAAGAGGTATAACCCTTTGTTTGAGGTGAATCATTGTAGAGATATTCAAATGTCATGCAGATGAATCCACAAATTTCATGTATTCTTCCTCTTTAGCAACCTTCAGAATTTAGAGTGTAATGACAAAGAATCTCATTAGGTCTCTAAAATGGAAAGGGTTCAACCTCAGAGGGGTTAGACTGCATACTAAACACCATTAGAATACCGATTTAACAATTGAATTTAACATTTTCAATTTAAATAATTCATTTGAGTTGACCTGTTTTGCTATCACTGAAAAACATCCAAGGTTGGAACTACTATATTCATGTTTCAAGATATTCAAAGTCCCAAGAAAAAAAGGCTTATTTGAAATGGAAATTTGAGCAGATTAAAAATTTCAAGGACTTCTCTCTCGCTTGCTCACTCCATTTTTTCACCGTCATTTCCACTTAAGAAACTTTTGGACATTAATTGCGACTCATTTTGAATGATGCTTTAAAGGAAAATTGCCAACCTGCTGGTCATTTCACAAATTAAAATACTGAAGTGTTGCTCAATTTTGGGATGAATTTTAAACTGAAATATGCTTCAGAGACGTTTTATCTCATGGCAGTCATTGAGATCTTTTCATCTCCTCTACATATACTGGCATGTTTTTAGACTTTATGCACTTTATAGATGTGCACATTTTGAGGCCTCAACACACAAAGTAGATGAATCGTGGTTATTTCATCCCGGAGAGGCTTGAAAATGCACATTAAAGTTCCTTTTTAAATCCACCTGGAGAGAACAGACATGCACAGTTAGCCACGGTTGGCATCAAACACACCCATAACCACTTTTTCCATCACTTCCCGACTCAAATTCTCAGGCTCATGCATACACAGCACAGTTTTTAAGAGCTCCCATGGTGGATGGGTGTTGAAATCCATGCTAATATGATTCCTGGTGATGTAGCATTACCATGAAGAGACAATTTTTCAAATATGTGCAAAAAAACTGACATGGCCTGTCAGTGGATATTTTGCATTTTCACACAAGAAGCACCACATGGCAGGAAGCACTCGGTCAAAGGACACCTGCACACACACGAGCCTGAGTGTGGATGTAGCTGCATCCTAACAGGCTGATTTTTTGGCAGTTTTGAGTGACAGTTTGGGAGCACTTGTTCGAGGCTCAGGGGGAGGGAGAGAGTGAAAGATGGAGCAAACAAAAAAAAAGAGGAAGAGACATTATACTTTTCACTGCCCGGGCGTGCATTACTTATGCATTTCTCACCCTCGCTTTCCCATCTGCCATGCACTCACACAAACATAAACACACAAAAATGTGCTTTTGGTTTCCCTTGACTCTCTCTTTTCTGTACTTTTACTTTCTTACACTACTCAACTCTCCTCTTTTGACTCGCTCTCCATGCTCTCTGCGCTCCAGCAAACAGTCATGCAGCGAGGCGGCACAATGAGTGCTGGCAAGGCCACATGCAGCGGACAGACGGAGAGTTTGAATTTCAGCAAATTGGGCAAAAAACATTCTACAGTCCCCGATTCCAATGAAGTTTGGATAGGGGTTGAAGTTGTGTAAAGTGTAAATAAAAACACAAAGGACTTGCAAATCATTTTCAACACATATTGACTTGAATACTCTGCAACGACTAGATATTCAATGCTCAAACTGATAAACTTTGTTTATTGCAGATGTTCATTCATTTTTAATTTGATGCCTCTAATATTTTCCAAAAATGATGGGACAGGGGCATATTTATCACTGCATTACACTACCTTTCCCTTTACCAGTTTTGTAGGTGGAATTATTTCCCATTCTTGCTCTAACCCTAACCCTAAGATTAAGATGCTTAACTGCCCTTTGTCCTATTTTGCCCTTCATAACACATCAGGTATTTTCAATGGGAGACAGGTCTGGACTACAAGTAGGTCAGTCCAGACCTGTTTAGTTCCTGAACTCTTTTACAATGAAGAATGCAAAATGTGGCAGAGAAATCCCTGAAAAAGACACTCCCTGGATGGCAGCATGTTGCTCCTGTATGTACTTTATGCAAGTTACCCATGCCATGGGCACTAACACACACACATACAGTCATAGAGGCTGTTTTTTGAACTCTGGGCAGATAACATCTACCTTTTCTACTTTAGCTCAGAGGACGCGACATCCATGATTTCCAAAAACAACTTGAAATGTGGACTCAACTTTGCATCAGTCCAACTCAGATCAACTCAGGTCATAGGTGCTGTTTGGCTTGGCACGGTAAAGTCTGAACATGCACTTGTAGATGTCGGGATGAGCTGTGTTGTTTGTGGTATTTCTGGGCCCGTCATATCTTTCAGAGAATTATGTTTCTTTTTAATGCTGTGCTGCCGGAGGGATTGAAGGCCACAGGTAACCAATGCTGTTTTTGTTGCCTTGCTGCACATTTAGTGATTCTCTGAATCTTCTGATGATAGTATGAACTGTGGACGATGCAATCCCTAAATTCTTTGGTGTTGTATGTGTAGAAACATTGTTCTTGAACTGCTGGACTTTTCGCTCATGCAGTTATTCACAAAGTGGTGAAAGCACCGTTTTACCCAATCCTGACACTCACCTGTTTCCAGTCATCTGAGGGGATTTTCAGGTCTTTCAATATTCATTCACTTGTTTTTCCCTTGTCCCAGGTCTTTAGGGACATGTTGCTAGTGTTGAATTCAAAATGGGTGAACACTTGCAAAAAAAAACCAAGGGCGTTTTCACATCAGGTCCACTTGTTTTGAACCGTGCTGCGGCACTTGTGTATTTACTCTGTTTGAAACAGCAGAGGGCGATATGCACGTAACTGGTTACCAAACCTGCTACGGAGGAGAATGAAGAAGAGGCTACCATGGTAACCATTTCCTACACCAGACAACCAATGTTTACTTTTCGCTCTCTTCTGAGACGGCATCAGCGACCTTCTGGACCCTCGTAAATCATCGTAATCCTCAACCAGAATAAACAAATCAACAAATTGAATAAGCAAAAGATTCAACCGTGGGATTAACAGGAAGTAATGCATCAAAAGTAGATCGGTTCGGACCACTTTGTTTCACACCAGTGAAACCGCACCAAATGTAGGGAGATGGGGGCGGATCGAGACCACCCCTTCATGGAGGTCTCGGACCGGCTGATTTGGTGCACACCAAAGTGCGGTGGTTGCATTCACATTGACACTAACGTACCAAACCCTGGGCCAAAACTTCTTTGATGCGCATTAAATGTGGTTGGTGTGAAAACGCCCTAAAAGTCAATCAGTTAAAAATGTTGTCTCTGAAGTATATTTAATTGATTTAGGTAAAAAGAAGGTTTGAAAATGATTGCATTCTGCTCTAATTTACATTTTACACAACATCCTGACTTTATTGGCATTGTGGTTTGTAGAATCACATTAAATAAACATAAATCTTAAGACGTCAGTCAACAAATTGGGCAAAAACACACAACAAAAACACAAGTGATGGAGATAAGGAGTCATTTTTGTGCAGATGCATTCTCAGAAACACACACTCTTAAACTAAATGCAACAACACCTATTAATAGAGTTCGGTGTAATTTAGTGTCAGGGTGAATTCCCAGCGAGGGGACTCAAAGACACACACACACACACACTCTCTATGACGCACACACTCAGGTTTGTTAGCGACGTGGCCTGCCGGGTAAAAAAGCGGACTCATTTGGGAGTAGGTCACTGCATGCATTTCCACTTTAATTGGAGGGGCGCTTTGACAAAGACTGCTGCAGACCCACACTCTAGATGACACACACCTACACACTGACTGAAACCCACACACACACATATTCACAGACTGGCATACGCACCAGCACGATGCAAACCATAACCTCCAGGGCGTAGCAGACTTTGACAGACACAGATATACACGCTAACCACAACATACACACTCCAACAGCACACACAGCTCATTACAGAGTTGTGTTCGCCATTAATCGCGTCATTAAGTCTATGCCAAAAGTGGCGTGATTGAGACATTAGCATCTATGCAACTTAATGAGGAATGAAATGCAATTAAAATGTATTGTAATGTAAGCCATAAAAAGTGCTGCTTTTACATAGAGCTGATTTTGAGCAGAGTCCATTAAGTCAAAGATTTGAACGTTAAGTACAGCTTCAAGGGAAAAGTAACAAACGATGGCGACATAATGTTGCTTTAAGACAAGGATGAGTTTAAGAGGGTGTTAAGGAAAACTTTGGGGCACCAAGTAATTAACACTGAAGGTTAAACATGATTCTGACAATCTTGAACAGTTTTATGTTTTCATGTTCAGTTTCAGTTCATTTCCACCAAATTAGATTATTTTTTCAAGTTATCTGTATTTTATCATATCTATATTTATCTTTACACACTCACCATGTTCAGCACCTTCATTCTTTTTCTAGATCAATAAAAAGTGTCTTTTCTTATCTTTTCTTTTCTATACTTGCATTATGACACTTGCTAATACTTTTCTACTAAAAGTTGTTTCATACTTGGCCAGTTTCTAAAAGGTGGGGGAGGTAGTCAGGAATTAAATCGCAGGTAAAAGATTAGTTGTTCCACCAATTATTTGTCTTTGTAAGCATTTAATAAACATTTCTGTAACAAAAAATGTGGTGATATTCACATATGCCCTATTAGATGCCATCATCATAGGCATCATAGTGAGAAGAAAAAGGTTTTTTTTTTATAAGTTAGATCTACTTGAAGCTTGATAATCTCATGAACAGAGCAGGAATCATGTCTGTTAATGTCATCAACTAGAAACCAGTATTAGTGTTCAAGTGATTTTAAAGATGGATGTTGGTCTGACATATAATTAGAGAACCCTTTAACTCAGGGGTGGGCAACTGGCGGCCCAGGGACCATATGTGGCCCTTTACCTCACTCAATGCGGCCCACCAACCATTTCCTAAAAATAACAAAACAAACTGGAAATGTAAAGAAACAAAAAAACAGTTACTAAATACGATTTATCATGTAGTGCATATATTAGGATCAGTGATAAAATATGTTTACTAACGTTAGATTGCCGGTAAGTGCTTTGTTCTTCAAAAGTACCGTAAATTCCGGACTATAAGCCGCTACTTTTTTTCTACACTTCAAACACTGCGGCTTATACTACGGTGCGGCTTGTTTATGTTTTTTTTTTTTTCGTGGCGGCAACAGTTTGCCTAGCAACAGCAGACCAATAAAATTCTTCTGTTTTAATCTCTTGGACATGTTTGCCCTGCTCTCTGTGACTTGTTCTCTGTGGAATGGGAATAAAAACATTAACATGAGCTAAAAACAAAGCACGCGTCATCAAAAAAAAAAGCGCATGGCGAGCTCTCCGCTGTGGATAAAAGTAAATAAACTGGCTTTGATCAGATGATTTGACAGGCCGAACTAGTGCCGAATTATCTAAAAATTAATATTTTGTGGTCACCTAGGTGTAGATGGGCGGGGATGTGGTGTACAAAGTGCTAATAATAAAAACACTAGTTTTTGAATGTTGGGGCCACGCTGCTGGCCACAGGGCGATTTATGGCGGGTATGTGCATCAGCTGATCAAACAGCTGTTCACCACAACACGCACAGGCACAAACAGAACACAAAGCTCATGGATGTTTTTAAAAATTTACAAGCACGTTTCACAGAGAGGTTTCAAGTTTTTATGAGTTTATGTTTTATTCAGTTGGGCATATTTGACAAACAACTCGGAAAAAATAGGTGAGGTCCGGACCTCGCTGACCTCATACCTGGCTACGGCCAGGTGAATAAGTCGCAGCGCCGCAGGTGCAGCGCACGCGAGTAAACTTCAGTGGGGCGGGGGCTGGGAGAGTGAGCCAACATCAGAGAAGGGGTCACAGCGGGCTTTACGCGCCGTTACGCTGCAAAGAACCAGCACCCGCAGGCTCATACCGCAAGCACGCATAATAAAAAATGAAGACAACGTGGTGCTCCCTCCGCTACATCACTGGCATGGAGTGACACCGAGCTAAAGAGCCACATCCGGCACCGGAACCGCTGGCTGCATGCAGGAGTCAAGAACAAGTAGCCGCATGCGGCTCCGGAGTTTAGACAGTAATTGAGGCCGCCGCCGTCCTCCATTAAAATCCGTTAATATCACAAACAGTGACAGCTCCTTCCCCCCCGCCACACACACACACACACACACACTCATACGCGCGCGCACACACACACAAACTCTCTCCGCCCGGTTGACTGAAATCCGTCGCAGCGACGGAGAACTTTAATCCATGCTAATTTCTAAATAAAAATAATGAAAGAATGAATGAGTGTTTGAGCTAATTTTTCATATTACTACGTGGGATACTGCGGCTTAAAATCCGGTGCGGCTTGTACAAGTACAATATTGATTTTTTTTCTAAAATTAGACTGTGCGGCTTTTAATCAGGTGCGCTCTGTAGTCCAGAATTTACGGTAATTAAAGTTCTTATTTTGCTATGATTGTACAGCTAAAAATGTTTTATGAGGAATTTAAATATAATTTATAGTGTTGGTAAAAAACATATTTGGAACCAATAGTAATAGTAATATATTTGTGCTTTAAAAACTAGTAAACATTTATTCTTTTAGTGCACTAAAGAGGAGCTTAATTTAGCTCTAGTGATGTGTCAAGCTCAGCAGTCATGGATTTTTAACCATGTTAGAATATTCAAGTGTTGGTAAAATCCTTTGCTAAACTTTTTCTTTGATATTTTTGTTTATTTATATATTTTCCATTATTGGTGAGTGCCCAACAATATATAACAGTGCAGCCCTCTGGCACTGAAAAAGAAATGAATGTGGCCCTTTTGGTATTGATAGTTGCCCACCCCTACTTTAACTGGTAAATGTAATATTCCTTTGTGCCACATTTTGTTGGTTGAATTCATTTGTATTTACTGTAATGTTGACCATGGGGAAGGCAGAAAGAAAGTCTGTGAGAGATGTTTTTGAGCTCATCCTCTGAGGTCTTTTCTGCATTTACTTTAGATGACAGCACAGTGGATGGGCAGTAGAATGGGGATAGAGAGCAGGGGGTAACATCAGGATTCAAACCATGACTGCCCATGACACGGTCATCATCCTCGGTACACGGGGGGTGCACGGACAAACCCACCAGGCCATTGGTGACTTTGACTGCAGAGATGGTTACAATAGTGACTGCATACTTTGCTCTTACTTTATATGAGGAAGGACTAGAGACAGACAGAGAGAGCATTTCTCTTCCTGTACATTGGCAAGTTTATTGAAAAATAAGCCAGAAGATGTTAGGAAAGAGTAACTGAGAAAAAGTTTTTACTGAGTAAATTTTCTCAGAAGTGTTGTGCTGCTTACTTTTGGCCATGGCTTGTCAAACAATCGAGTATGACTGAATCTTAGATGTCAAATATCTCACGAAGATGAAAAATAATGTTGTATGAAATACGGTCACTACTAAGACTTTTAAACTAGCCTTAAAGCTCAAACATCGCTCCTTTTTTCTTTACCTTGAAGTGTTCACGTGTATCTCCTGCCTTACAAAAAGACCTTTCAATTTTCAAGCCTCTCTCATTTATTATTGTTGTTTGGAGCTCTGCAATGTGACTGCAACCTTCACCTCCACAGCACCAATCCAGGAAGCTGAGCACACTCCAAATAACTCCAATAAAAAGATTCAGTCAAACACAGAGAGATAGTCTGCAGCAATTTGTCCTTTTTATGAGAAACTAGATGAATTATGGAAGTTTTGAGAGAGCACTTCTACAGCAAAAGACAGACTCACTGTGTTAGAGCTGATTCGACTTGTACAACACAAAGAAAGACAATTTTAAGTGAACATTTAGTAAGGCTTTCTTGCTGTAAATACTTTATTTATGATCATCTCACCAGCATCAGAGTCATGATATTATTCATTGTAATTTGTTTATACTCACTAAAAACCTTTGTGTGTCCCTCTTCATGGACTATATTAAATTCAAGGCAATAAATTACTACAAGTTGGGTTTAAGAAGGATTTTATGGCCCCATTTACCACTCGAAGGGTTTTGTTTTACTTTGTGTAGCTCAGTTAAGAGTATAAACTAACCAATGTCAAACTAAAAACTAAAGACTTAGGGCCAAAACTAAAGGAGAAACTTATTTCTAACTTCTGAAAAAAGTCACACTGAATGTTGAAGTGGCATGCCAACACTATCACACAATAAAAAAAAGGGTTCACACTCACCTGCCAGTGGAGAATGATGCTCCAGATGAGCCCGAGGATCAGTTTGTGATTGCCATCAACAATGTCTGCCGCCCCGATATTCACCAATTCAACCTGAGAAGAGGATGAAAACAAAGAGCAAATCCTGTCATTAGTTTGTTTAGCATGAGTTCAGAGGATTTCTAATGATGCAATTCAAAGATGTGTCCCAAGGAAAGTCTTTAATTAAGGGAGTAAAACACGACTGTACAGAACAGAAACATCGACTTTGATTAAAACTTGAGTTAAATGGAGCTACTTTCATTGTAAAAAGATTCCGGATGCCAAAAAGATCTTCAAATCAAACATAAATCCATGTTCATCCACAAACATCTGCAATGTTAAAGATACTGGTCCATGAATCTGATTTTGTAGCAGCTTATATCTGAAAATCTTGAAAGAAATGGTATTCTTTTTGATCTATTTGCATATTATATGGCTTAATAACAGCTCTGTGGCTTTCTTCTTTATTTTTGTTCTCCTTTTTTCTCAACTAAGATTTTTCTTCAAAGGTTCCCAATGTTCAATATTGTACAATGCGTTTTTACTGGTCCCAGAGGTCCTGTAATATAAGTTTCTTGACTAGAAATTCCCTCAAATATATTGAAAGTTGGCCTCCATCAACACTCCTTTATTTCAGCCCTGCCAAACCATTTTCTCTTAGACAGCTGAGAACTGTACAACCATCCAGCTCAGGAGATGTCTCCCATCTGGGGGAACATATTTTAATGGACTGTTTGAGCATTTATATTCTGAAAGGAGCAAGTAACAGAGGATGGGAAAGATTTTACTTACGTAAGGGGAGTGTTTTTTGTACAAAAACACTAAACGTGTGTGCTTGGGACCTTAAATGTACTGACTAGGGATGTAACAATATTAAAATTTCATATCACGGTTATTGTGACCAAAATTATCATGGTTATCATTATTATCGCGGTATTGTTGCAGTGTGCTCAAAATGTTCAAAATGTACTTTAACACAAAATTGAAATCATTAACCTCTTTAATGTCATAATAATAACAGTTCTTTTTTGTCAATAAATGTGTCTAGAAATGCCCTTTGAGTATATTTTTTACCCTTCTTTTATGAGAAATAAATGTAAACAATTCTAGCAAGTATTTGTAATTATCATGTAATAAATGCTTAAACTGTGTGTAATTACAAGAAAAGGAAACAACAGATTTTAACTTTTCATATTAGACCATGTCATGGCCTTTTTTTTTTTTTTTTTACTGACGATAGTCCCTGAGGCAATTACCCCTCTTCCTGACTCTCCTCTGGTCTCCTCCTCCTCTCCCTGGCAGATATCCTTGATATTTTCTCCTCTAATCTTTCCAGATTAGGATCGATCAAATCCATAAAGCACGAACTTTGACGGAAAAAGACGATCAATTTCAAAATATGGCGAATAAGTGGCAAAAGAATGGCAAGAATACACTCCAGAATGATACTACTGCTATTATTTACAATATTTTTGCATTATTTAGACAGAAAATACTGACAAACCACCTGTAATTCTCTCGGGTATGGCTCATTGAATCTTTTCTCTCTCACTCTCTCTCTCTCTACCTCTACGGCTCGGTCAGTTCACTTACTCGAGGAGTTACGGCAGCCTTAACCGTGCATGTCTTTTTCTTTCGCCGCAGCTTCGTGTTTAGACAGGGTGACTGTCTTCTATCAGTTTCCCCTTGGCATCATTGTAAAATCCAAAATTTAACCAGACTTAAGAGTCCGTTTCAAGAGGGAAATCTCCGATGTCTCTAACTTCCGCTGAGGCCAAACAATGCAAACTGCACGTGCACGCCTCCCATGAGGGGGCTTCATCCAGGAAACACGGTAAAACGGTAATTTTTATAGGACGCGGTAATGATTACCGTGGAAAATTTTACCGCGGTTTACCATTTTACCGGTAATCATTACGTCCCTAGTACTGACTTGTAATCCTTTTCACTAGAAACCACTCAAGGTCCCATGTCCTTGTGTGTTTGATTGTTACATCATGTTTTGGGTGTCTATGAAGCAAGGATTAGTCCATGAACTGAGAGCTCAGTCACAGGTGCCATGTTCTTTGGCTCTCTAAGCCCCTTCCAAAAACAGAAGAAAGAAAATTGATTTTGCAGGACGTGACCTTTAACGCTTTATTATTAATACAACTCAATGTAAACAATGTAATTAACACTTCAGTTAAAGGCTTGATGTATATAATAACAAGGTTCAAATATGTTCTACAAGGCAACAGCATTTTGAATTATAAACAACATAATACATTAATATTAAAGAAAAGTCAGAGAAAATACATGGATTGGAAATGAGATACAAAATACAGGATAAAGAGACAAGGTTAAAGATCTATAAAAACACAATCAGGAAAAAGATAAAGAATGACCTTACGGCATTTGGATTTGAGCTTATCTGTTATTTATGTAAATCAGTTGATTCATATTATATTTACCTCTCATGCATAATCAAATCAAGGCAAAGGTCTAAGTCTGCATGCGCATACATCATACTCACATTGTTCTTCTGCAAGATCTGCAGCGCACGGTTGACATTGTTAAGCGAGTGAACGCGCGTGAATCCCCTCTCCAACCTCACCTTCACAAACACACAAACAGGACGGGTGAGTTTATTGAGGCATATGAATAACAGACCTTGCTCAGGGGCATGTATGAGTGCCAGGAACAGGTACAATACAATGAAAAGTGTGTGCATGCCCTTACAATTAAGAGATACTATCAAGCAAAGGACATTGATGATAACGTCTCTATTAAGTATAATCAGGGGATATGCATTCAAGGTAGGGAAAACAGAGAGAAACAGGATGACAAAGACAAAGAAGAAAAGATGGATGGAGCTGCAGGGAGAAACAGAAACAGAGAGACAGCAGAAGTTTGATTAAGACTCTGGGCTGAGTAATGTGTGTGTTCAGGTGTGTGTTTGTGCTCTTTTCAATCTTGGCACTTGGCATTTCTCCACACTTTAATGTCTGCATGTTTTTAAATAAAGATTTCAGGTCAGGAACATGATTAGTGGTGGGTTAAGCTGAGGTTAATGCCGCTCTCACTACATGCGGTATTTGGGACCGTAGCCAGTGATGTGTTACTGCTTTTTTTTTGCCTGGCTACAACTTGGCTGAGTCATTCGAGTGGACAAACTCCAAATGGCAGCGTCTGGTGTTACTAATCAGGAGTGCAATTAACACGCTAGATAAACTGTTATCTGCTGCGGAGATGATCAGCAGAGCCAGTGGTGCAGACTAAAAACACTGTGAACAGTATTTATGATTTGTTTCAGACCTGTTATGTCTGCTGCCTGTTCTGTTGCACTCCATCTACACAGATGAGTTTCAGCCAGGGGTGACCGTGGTCCACTTTTAGTTGGCCCACAGCTAAATGAAAAAATGAATGTAATTTGGCCTACATTAAAATTAATGATTGTGTTTGCCTGATGAAGGAACAACAACATTAATAACAGCAAAAATTGCTCTCACTTGCTTCGCTACAGAGTGGTGCAGGAATAAGTCCAAAAATGAGGAGATGAAATTGCCTCTTTGCTGCTCTGGTTCAGATACATATGGAACCCCACAGGGATCTACTTGAGTGAACCAGGGTGTATGAAAACAGTCATCCCTGCACCACCCCATTGTCTTCCTGTCAAGGTTTCATTAACATAGTGTTGTACATGTTGCTCTTGTTTTGTGTCTGAATGAGTAGATGAGCCATCCCCTTTATGCTCAGTGGTGTTTCCCTCAAAATTATCCTGTCAAAGGGTCACTCCAGCGGTAGGCAGGACCAACCAGGGTCCCAAATCCTTGGCAGTGATTGACCTTTTGCTTGGTAAACTCATTCATGGAAAGATCTGATGGTGCATTTTTAAGCATTTTCAATAAATAAGCATATCCAACTACAATGGATTGTTATAATGAGCTTAAAGCTGGGGTTGGTGATTTGATTTAGATACACTTTTTGTAATACTGGTTAAAATGGTCTTCATGACATTAACTCATAATGTGTTCTTAAAACAGAGCGAAAAATATCCGCGATCTACAGCAGGAGTAAAACAGGGAAAACACCAACCAATAATCATGCCGAGACACCTGTTTTTAAACCAATCAAATCCCGTTGCCATTCTGCCCGCCTACTCACTGTGCAGTATTTTCCGGCGCCAAGACAGACTCGTGCGTAGCTGAGCTCATACATATCAGAGTCCGCGGGAGAATGCTTACCTTTCAAGTTTTGTCTTTGAAAATAAGGGAAGCCCGCTGTGAGCCGTCCCACAACCCCAACCAAGCTCCAGTATCCCTCACATTTTAAGACAGATTTACAAGAAATCTAAAATAAACTCTTTGTTTTTCTAAGTTTGTTCTGCTGCATAATCTCGCGACAGCTGCCACCAGGCTACTGCAGGTGGACGTTTTTCTTCTTCTTTGGTTTTACGGCGGTTGGCATCCATCATTTTGGAGCATTACCGGCCCATTCAGGCTAGAGACAGAGCTCAGTTTGGAGAGGCAGAGGAATGTTTTTATTATTATATCATCACACAGGAGATTTACGGGAGAATACTGATACAGGAGGACGGCGGAAAAGAGGATAAAATACGGAAAATACGATAGTTTCATGGCCAAAACGGGAGACTTGACAGCTATGTGGAGAATGTCAGAGGAACTACCTATACCCTGATCAACATCGGCTGTGAGTACTAACTAACTTTACATGTTTATTTGGTGTTTTCTTACCGAAGACTGAGACATGACTTGGTGTAGTGTAAAACAAACACGTTGTGCTGAGGGTTTGGAGTTGAATCAGTCTTCTGGATATATCAGCTGTGCGCGTGCATGTGAGCAGGGGCGGTTAGGCGGAGCCCTGAGGAGATGCTACTTTCAAATTCATGCTAGTTTTCCAAAATCGCCAATCCCAGCTTTAAATACACCCTTTGACTGTAACCCTGTTATTCTCCCTTATATACTTTTCTCTTGGTGAAACATGATTGGACATCCCTGATTTAAGCACTTAAGAGTGTTGATATGAATTGTTCTGTGTTTAATGGGGTCTATTGCATATCAGCACTCATTTATCTCTTCCTTATAACACCTATGTTACAGCATTCAAAGTCAGCACAGATTGTTTAGGTTGCGGTATGCATTTTTTTACTTAGTACAACTGGATGTCTGCTAAACCATTGATCTAAAGCTCACCTTAAACTAATCATTAACATAATTAACTTAACTTTACTTTTAGATAACACTTTAATCTGTACATCATCACTTTTACCTGTAAGTTTTAGCAATGTAATAAACAGCTTACTGAACCTATTACTTTTTCAATTATCTTTTAAATAGCTAGATATTTACAACTTTCAGAAAATGAAGTCGGGACAGCAAAACTGTCTCTAAAAGCATTTGGAATAATTCTGTGTTTAGTTTAAAGAAATGCTCATGATTGAGTCACCCTCTGCTTGAAATTTGTCTAAATACCCAAGGTGTTCACTACTGTCCTTGCTGCTTTTCTTAAAAAATCTTGAAACCACACAAATCTGAAAATCTCATAGCAGTTAAAATGTCTAGCTGTAAATACCAGGTTACATTAAAGTGATTTATAAATCAGACACTATCCCCTTTTTTCCCATTTTCTCCTGTCATAACCTACAATCTTCTTCACGAATATCAAATGAAATGTTAACAATCTAAGCAGAATGGCAGACCTTCTTGTATGTTCTCTCAGAAAAACATTATGCGTAAATGTACACCTGCTGAGAGCACTCTGTGTATTTTCCAGAAGAATTACAGGGTTTGTGTTTGCATGGTGTTGCCTCACTGAGGGAAAGGCATCGCTGTGTTTATATAATTGTCTGTTTATGCTCATCTGTTGTCTGTGTGTGCCTTGTTGAGAGGAAAGTAAAGCTTTTATGTCCCCCAAGGGCAATTTGGCTGGTAAACAGCAGAGTCTGTGCTTCTTGTACGTATGCATATGCTGCAGTTTAAATTGCTCACCGCACGGCCTTGTAATTTGTGCAAATTCACACTTAGCTGAAGAGGTAAGGAGGGGTAAATCTTCTCTGAGCATGAGAACAATTTCTGTTACAGGGTGCAGCCACAGAAACAGACATTACATTGCTACACTCATTTTAATGCATTCATTTTACTATTTAATGGAGTTAGTAGCTCAGACAGATAGTCCAGTTCATAGGTGTCCAAACTATGGTCTTGGAGCCAGGTGCAGCCCTTGGTCCATGACTCAAATAACAAATCAAAGCTTTTTTACTTGTCTTTCAAGTCCAACTAATCAATTATAGCAGTTAGTTGCACAACTAATCTCATTTTTCATTATCTTCTCTGGGTTTATGCCGATTACTCTGCTAATTCTCTTGCAGTTAACTATTTTTGCCTGAATGTGCACAACATGACGAGCAACTTCCAGCGGTGAACAATGTCCCGCTGCTGCTGGGCACTGTGAGAACATTGGGCTCTCTGCTAGTTCGGCTACTAATCAGCCTCACAGACAGACCGGGCACCAGCAAACAGTTTTCTGACAATCATCACCTCTGTGGTTGTCAATACTGATGAACTGGACCTTCTGATGGCAGGGAATCAGTTTGGCCGTGACTGTTTTATTGTGATTATGATGTAAATCTGGCTTTATCGCATGTTCCCGACACGCCAGCTAAGCTAACTAGCTAGCGCGCTAACTATGCTACCGTTAGCATAGCTCCTGGGAGCCCTACGACGTCATCAGCAGACTCATCCAGGGGAGACGTCAGCGTAGCTGGGGACTTTAATCAGCCTCTTTAAATAAGTTTATGACATATGTGCAGTGTCCCACAAAACACTTGATTTCCTCACGCACATTACCTCATGTTTAAAATAAAAAAGTGGTTCAACCTGAACTAAAACCTGCTCCTGATGAACTGATGCTGTTACAAAGAGTTCATAAATAATCTATTTATTTACATTTTTAAAAAGGTTATTTGTTTTATTTTGCAGTAATTTGCACACCATTTTATTTTGTGCTTGAAAGCTGCAAAGAAAAAGAAAAATGCCTATGAAAAGAATATTACTTAAGTGTTTCTGTTGCTACAAC
The DNA here is from genome assembly GCA_036419115.1 of Scarus forsteni. Taxonomy (NCBI): domain Eukaryota; kingdom Metazoa; phylum Chordata; class Actinopteri; order Labriformes; family Labridae; genus Scarus; species Scarus forsteni. The sequence goes on along the minus strand of JAZDUH010000054.1, from coordinate 5,524,871 downwards.
TATTTAAAAAGTTGTTCTACCTATACTATAACCTACCTTTAGTTTTTATCAACAAGAAGTAAAACATACAGAGTGACTCTTTTTTAAGGTTATATAATGCATGTCCCAGAAGTTCAAAGCTTTTTTTTTGCATGTTATTATACTTTAAATGTTCTCACTGGTGTAAATTTACATGAATACTAAAGGAACAAAACTATGCAATGTTCTGCCTGTAATTCACATATTCATTGTTGTGTTTTAGGACCATTTTTTTCAAAGTAATTTTATATATATATTTTAAATTAATCGGCCGATTAATCTGTGTTTTTTTCTGCCAAATATCGGTATCAGCATCGGCCTAAAAAAATTCATATCGGTCGGGCCCAAGGAAATATCCAACTGAATAGCCATTAAACAACAGCACCATGTCAGACTAAATGGTAAAAGTCCTGTTCATGCTAAACTACCAGTATGATCCAAAAAAATCATCATGTAACACTAGCTCATGGACTGTTGAGACTGCAGGTTGAGTGGTGTCAATCTCAGCTCAAGTAAAATCATGCTGATGAGATTTTAGCTGTTCTGTTGGAGGTGAGGTTTTCGATTAAACCAACAGTGGGTTTCTACCTCCCTGATGTGCATTGGCAGAATTTGTCACATCATGATCTGATCTTAATCCGTTCATGTGCTTGTTCTGTTCTGAGCATGTGTGTCAGCGGCCTGTCATACGATATGTTCCTCTGTGAGTGTTTTCATGCATCCGTACCAGCTCATGTCCCGACAGCCCCTCCAGCAGCTCCAGCAGGCGTCGTCCATCACACAGGTCGGAGAACAGATCCTCCACAGGTGGTTTCCCTATCTAAAACACAGAACAATACCGGATTCATTATTTACCCAGGAGTTTCCACTGTGCAACATGTTGAGGCATTAAAAAAACAATAATCCAGTCTCTAACACATGTGCACAGGGGGAAACAACTCCACAAGGTTACTTGAGGTCAATTAACTCTCTCCATGTAAAGGTCACACAGGCTGGAGACTCGACTTCTTATTGGCCCAAACCACATTAGAGTTGTTGGGAGTTATAGGGGGACATCTCGGGAGTAATCACAAGCCAGCGCTGCGTTAAATGTGAAGATAGCAGTTAATACCCAGGAGGTTGTTCTTTATCGTGGCTGATAAGTCAAGGATTACAAGCTGGCAGTTACCAGCCTGATGGAAGCTGCAGGCAGGATAAATAAAAGAACTGGGGTATTACTTTGGTACATTAAATATTTCTTAGCTGAAGGTGCAGCAGTAAAAGTTGCCTCCAAATGACAAAAATCAATCATCATTTGTCCTGCTGAACATTCAAGCTCGTCTCAGTTTTATTGTAAGTTAAACCAGCTTGAGTGAGAACAGTGCTAACGACACCACAACTTAATTTAACATGGTTCACGATCAGGGCTTTGGAGAATTCATAAACCATAAAGTTATCCATAACAATAACTGCATCCTGTAGTTTCTGAAATCAATGTCAATGATTACAGGAGTTGTTTCCTTGTCTATAAAGAATATTTCCCAAAAGTGTAGAGAACATAATAACCCAGAAATGAAAAAAAAACTCTACATGGTAAAATATAAACTCTGATATACTTTTAACAAGTTACAGGGCTTGACATTGTATCAGTTACCAAAAAGCACTGCAGAAGCTTCAGTTAACCTACCATGTAACAGAGCTTTTTCCTGAATCACTCTTCATGATAGAAAAATGCAGGGTTTGACATGCTTCACATTTAAATCCCCACAATAAAGTTCTTAAATCCACCAGACACATCCCTCAAACAGAAGCTCCTTACAACTTGAATATATCAGGAGCATGGATGAAACCTATCTGCATCATTCATTTATAACTTTAGCGAACTACGTGAACAACCTGTTGGGTCATTTTGCAAACTGCTGGGGCTGTTTGCAAAATGTTTATGAAGACTATCTTACACATTTGGCTGAATTTTTGCACTGGCCAGTGTTTTTTTTTGCTAACTATCTTAACCATCCAAATGTTTTTCTTTCCCTCACTTTTTTAGGGTTATTTTTTGCAATGTGTATTACCATTCTTTGGCTAACTTTGACCGGAATACTTGGAGAAGTTGTTTGGACTGTTTTGTTAAGCTCACCTTAGTCTAGGTTTTAAGTTTATTTTTAACTTTACAACAAATGTATCCACGTCCTAAAGGTAAACAAACATCCAGGCACATTTCTACATTTCCGTCTTTTTTTACTCACAATATTTTATGCACATTAAATTGCAGAGGTATGCATAACTGGATCTTTGAAACTGCCCTCCAAAGGCCTGGTAATTTCCAAATCATCACTATTATGGCTTGCAAACACATTTTGGATACAAGCTCTACTCTCGAAACAAATTCCTTGCCTGTGCAGCATTTATTTGACAATTATTTCTCTCACACTTCCTTCTCAGTTTCTCTTACAGGGTGCAACTCTTCACCTAAAACCAGCCAATTACTTCAACTTAACTTGGAACCTGCAAATGCCCTTCACATACACATGCTTTATTAGAGGTGTCATAACAAATTTAAGATCAGCTAATGTGGACTAATTTTTGTGGCAACACTTGATTTAGCATGCTAAGCGCTGCTATTATATCATTTAAAGTTCCCGAGAAGCCCAGTGAAGTAAATAATTATGAGAAAGTGAATGCGGGATCGGTGAAGACAGGAGCGGCGCAAGGACATGGAGAATGAGTCAGCAATGACATGTTCCCCTAAAAAAATCTTCCTTCAGTACCAAGCACAAACCACATGTATTATTACTGTCCTGCTGCTGTGGCGGGAATCCCTCATTTCCTATCAATCATGCATCATTACAGCAATGGCTGCCATGTGGAAGCCTTCACTCCTGCGTGTAAAATGCATTAGCACCAGCAATGAGACATAAAAAGAAAGACAAGAAGTAAAAAGAAATGGAGATTCTGAAAAGGGGAAAAATCAGTTTGCTATAATAAAGAAGTTCAGTTATCAATCTTCTTGAAAACAACCTGTTCCTATCCTTTCCTCTCATTTTCTTTTCCAAGTCTCTCTCCTCGCTCTTGCATTCACACTCAAAGTCTCCCACACACACTCAGCCTCACACATCTCGCTCTCTTTCTTTGCTTATTTTCTCACTCGGCCCATCTTCCTCTCTGCTCTCGACCTACGCCTCTCGGCATTGTCCCGAGACTCGCCGTTATTGAGTCATTTTCCACACCAGGGCAGAGTGTGTGCATGTGTGCGTCAGGCGTTATTTAAATGGACTGCAGAGAGTGTGTGGGCGTCTGATTTAAGTCCAGAAACCACAGCTAAAATCACAGAAAAAATACGGGCAGAAATAGATGATCATTAAACATACGCTCTTTTAAGAATTACAAGACTAACACACAAACAACAGCACACTCTGTCTGCCCACTCCAAGCCATTAAAAGTCTCTCTCTTGTCCACTTAGAGGCGGCCTCCTTCATATTTCCAGAGCTCTCCAGCAATGAAACGGTTCTTCAGGTGTTCTGAATTGATGCTCATGTAATCACAGCTCTCACAGCGACTGCATGAAGTGCAGAAACCGGTCAGTACTCGTGAGTGAAGAGTCATCAGAAGTGCACACACTGAGGCAATCCGGTTTATATTGATCTATAGCAAATTAAATAAAAATGTAGGCTTTTATTTTGCTGTATTTGTGTTTTTTTTCTCTGACTTAATCAAACTACAGTGTGCCCCGCTATTGATTTCATAAAAGGAGATGGAGGAAGAGCTTAGCTTAGCAAGCCCACGGCAGCTTGCTTTGTTTTGAGCAAAATAATCCTGAAATCACAAGCAAGCTCCCCAAAAATGTGCTTTTATTATTTTAATTAATTGTCAAGGGTGGGAGAAGGCATCAAGTTTCCAAATTTTTGCAAATACAGTAAAACAACACTTGAATTGCAGGTTTCAGTCCTTAGCATGTGCAGTTCATGTTAGGTTTATAATCAAAAGTCATGAATGAAAGAACACAAACATTTCTCCCAAGTTTGTTAGCTCGATGCTAGCACATAGTGGAAACTGTCATTAACAGGCTAATAGAATTAGCTTTGGATGATAATTCTAAGTTGACAAACCATCTTATTGGTCATTCCTGTTACGATAAGTAAAATGTAGCAATACAATGTGTACTGTAAAACAGGGTTGACCATGCAATTATCAAGATATATCACAAGCCTCAGTAGGTAAATAAATAACTTTTCTTCAACTGAGTAGTCAATTTTAGAGTTTCTTTCAAGTATCAAGAGCCCAAATATTACATGCACTAAATAATGTTGTTTATAATCAGTGTTTTAACACTGTTTCAACATGGATAAGAGTTATTGTCTGTCTCGTACAGAGTAACCCTGGAGGTTGTGCACACATGGGTCAATCACATGTGGTTTGTTCCAAAGTCTCCTGTGGTAAATCTTTATCACTGACCTGATTCATGTCAATCAACACAACAGTATGCAGCAAATAGACAAGTCTGTGGTGTGAAAGTGTGAAGTCAAGCATTGGATTGTTGTATGTAGAGATGTAAATTTGCAGAGTGACCTGCTGCAAGCAGCTGCAAGTTTTCACTTATCTCTTTATGAAACAGAGAACTTTTGTTGAATGAGCTGTTTAGAAAAAAGCAAATGAACAATCATGACTGACAGCTCTATCGACAGATTCAGCCTCTTGTGTTCATCTGATTTTAGATTAAATTACCAGCATAATATGTCAGCACTCTTTGCTGGGCTTTCAAGGCTTCACTTTTGTATAGCTACAGGAGGTGTACTGCCCATGTTAAAACATGTTTCAAATTGTTGTTTGTCCTCATTCAAAGAGACACACAGTACAAGAGCAATTTCTTTAGGATTTATAACTTTTGTTGCCCTGTTATTCTCCTCTCCTTGTTGTAATAAATAAAACAAACTCGACCTGAATTTACAGTCTACCATTGCAAGTGCACACCAGCTATATTACTCCAAACGAAAGAATAAAAAGTCAAAGAAACAGATGAAAAATAAATCCTTCTTGATGTATTGAAAAGATGAGCTTGTAGTCTGCGGGGGTAAAGTGAAGGACAGCCTGTTCTCTACCTCTGCTAACAAATAAGTGTGAAATTACAGGCAACACCTAAAACAACCCCGGGTTTGTTTGTTTGTTTGTTTGGGCTGATGCAGCTTTCTATTTTCTTCTGACTACAACAGGAATGAGACTTCACAAAAAAACCAAGGCCACACCCTGATAAAGTCTTTATGCACATCCTGTATGAGTTTATGATTACAATTTCCTTTACAAGCATGCGAGCAGACTACCAAACCTATTGTAGCAGGGGTGCGTTAATGTTTGAGTTTTTCACATCTTCCCTTCAAAGAAACATTTTGTCTTTTATCCCCTTTAGAGGTAAAAGCAGGTTAATGCTGAGCTAAAGTATAAATCAGGAAGTTTAGAGGTGAGCTGTTAATATTAGACCATAATATCTTTGACAAGGACACGCAGCCTTGGTGAATACTGAGCAAACTTACACAAGAAAGTATAACTGTGTCTGTCACAGTCCATTTATCCCACTCTGTTGTAGGCGAAGGTGCTTGTTTTTTGACTCTCCTGTAGATTACAGCTTAGGTCGAGTAAGTATGGGTGCTTCTGGTGGCGTCCTGACAGTCATCACGGTGCTCTCAGCAGGAGCTCGAGTCAACAACCCCAAACTACAACCTATGCTCACTTTACTTAGAAAGTGTTCCCTTGTTTTGTCATCCTAATAACTACTCTTACAAGTGTTACAAAACCAAGCGGCACAGGGCTGGGATATACAATCATCTGTCAGGTGATTTCTCTGTTAATTGTGAAAAGTATGTGGAAGTCAGCTGGGGCCACATTTGTAATCACAAAAGGTCTTTAAGTGCTAATACGCCTCCTGCTCTTAGACAAAGAAGCAAAGGCATACTTTGTGAAGTTGGGATGCACTATCACAAGTTACTAGATGGAAAAGTTTACTATTGGTATGAACAGTGTCATTCCCTCTGCTTAGTTTCTGTCTTATCTGTATAACAATGTACTATATTACCAAAAGTATTTGCTCATCTGCCGTGACTCCCATATGAACTTAAGTGCCATCCTATTCCTAACCCATAGGGTTCAATATGATGTCGGTCCACCTTTTGCAGCTATTACGGCTTCGACTTTTCTGGGAAGGATGTCCACAAGGTTTAGGAGTGTGTTTATAGGAATTTTTGACCATTCTTCCAAAAGCGCATTGGTGAGGTCACACACTGATGTTGGTCAAGAAGGACTGGCTCTCAGTCTCCGCTCTAATTCATCCCAAAGGTGTTCTATCAGGTTGAGGTCAGGACTCTGTGCAGGCCAGTCAAGTTCCTCCACACTAGACTCTGTCATTCATGTCCTTATGGACCTGTTTGGTGCGCTAGTGTACAGTCATGTTGGAAGAGGAAGGGGCCAGCTCGAAACTGTTCCCACAAGGTTGAGAGCATGGAATTGTCCAAAATGTCTTGATATGCTGAAGCATTCAGAATTCCTTTCACTGGAACTAAGGGGCCAAGCCCAGCTCCTGAAAAACAGCCCCACACCATAATTCCCCCTCCACCAAATTTCACACTTGGCACAATGAAGTCCAAAATGTACTGTTCTCCTGGCAACCTCCGAACCCAGACTCGTCCATCAGATTACCAGATGGAGAAGTATGATTCATCACTCCAGAGAACGCGTCTCCACTGCTCAATAGTCCAGTGGCGGCATGCTTTACACCACTGCATCAATGCTTTGCATTGCACTTGGTGATGTATGGCTTGGATGCAGCTGCTCGGCCATGGAAACCCATCCATGAAGCTCTCTGCACACTGTACTTGGGCTAATCCGAAGGTCACATGAAGTTTGGAGCTCTGTAGCAATTGACTGTGCAGGAAGTCGGCGAAGTCTTCGCTCAATGCACCTCAGCATCTGCTGACCCCGCTCCGTCAGTTTACATGGCCTACCACTTCGTGACTGAGTTGCTGACATTCCCAAACTCTTCCATTTTCTTATAATACAGCTGACATTTGACTGTGGAATATTTAGGAGCGAGGAAATTTCACAACTAGATTTGTTGCACAGGTGACATCCTATCACAGTTCCATGCTGGAATTCACTGAGCTCCTGAGAGCGACCCATTCTTTCACAAATGTTTGTAGAAACAGTCTGCATGCCTAGGTGCTTGATTTTATACACCTGTGGCCAGGCAAAGTAATTAGGACATCTGATTCTGATCATTTAGATGGGTGAGTAAATACTTTCGGTAATATAGTGTATGTGTAAGGCTGCTTGTCTCTCTACCCTCTGCCTCACTGCCTGTGCCGTTGGTTTAGTTTAGCTGTTTTGCTCACTTCTACACCCAATACCATGCTCACACACCAAGCATGAACACGCTACTGATCTTAAATATTACAGCAAATTTCCATGTTAAACTGAACTGAATTGAATTTATTTAGGATAGCTCCTTGAGTTGCAGCATCTCGTTTTCGAGGGGGTCCCTAAAAAAATACAAAAATAAACACACAAACACAAAACACAAAAACAGACATAACAATAATACACAGTAAACAAAAAATGTACATTACAATAATACACAAAAACACAAAACACACTGCTCTACAACACCCACTGCCCCCACACCCATACGTTCTCTCTTCCCACCCCATCACCAGTTCACAAAAGTTGTGCTCGCACGCATGCACAGTCCCAATGCAATACAATATAATACAATCAACAGAAGCAGCAGAATGTCACAGCAACTTTGAAGAATTAAAATTAAAAAATAAATAAATAAATAAACAACAAAATAAATAAAACAATCAAATAAACCAAAATAAATCATCAAAAATCAAAAACATGAACACCCTGCTTGTAAGTGTGAAAATAAATATGATGTAAAGATGACAGAGAGGTTATTAACTTTAATGAGGAAGGAAGATTATTCAAATCAGATGGTGCTTTGAACTTGAATGACCTACGACCTACTTCTTTATGGATTTTTGGGACCATGAAAAATGGATTGGTAATATGTCTAAGAGGATATTGAGATTTATATGGGAGCAGAAGCTGTTTTAAGTATGGTGGAACATGTAAGTGGATACATTTAAAAAGAAACAAAACCCAGTGAACATGTTTATTGTTTTCGTTGATTTAAACGTATTTTTCTTTGCTTAAATCCTGACAAAAGATATGGACATTTCTTTAGTTACCTAGATTAAGCCGGATACAGTCCATTTATTGGCAGTTTGGATGTACCACCTTATTATCACTGAATATGCATATTTAAAAGTGAACAGTGTCATTTATAAGAGAATGTTTGACAGCACAATCAGTGAGGATGTGAGAATACTTTACACTTTCATATTAGAGTTAGCATCAAAATATATTTTCAAACATATATTTCACTCACTGATGCTTACACTTGAATGAACTGGTGAACAAAATCAAAGGAAGTATCATTCTCAACATGATTTAATTAATTTTAAAGAATTATTTATGTATGAGGTCCTGACTCGTGACAAGAGGAGCACAAACTTCTACCAAGCACTCTGACTTTGAAATCAGTCTCAAAATGTTAACTAATATTTGAAATGATTCTAAATCTTCATCCCCCCCCCAAAAAAAATCAGTTTTAAGTATTGAGGCACATATGGCCTGGTTGTTAAAAGTCCACATGTAAAAAGATAATAGTCCACAAAAGCAGCTGAAGAAAGTTTTAGAGTTATTAGTGAAAATGTGAAACTCTGCTTGATTTCCCACTGTTATCAAATCCTTTAAAACTGGGGCTGGGAAATTAATCAAAAAATAATTGAATTCAAGATTTAGACCCTGTAATCGAAGTAATTTTACTCATGTCGATTATTTTGATTATTTTCCCTGTGTAAGTCCCATGACTGCGCCCCTTCCATACAGTCTGCGTTCACTTTCGTTAAGAGTGATGGACGCACCACCAACATGGAGGAGATAAGTGCCAATCCATCAGAAGACCTTGTAGTCAAGAAAACTACTGTCTCTGTTGTTTAGGCACATTTTGGATTCTGTGCAGAGAACATTGAGCAGAAAGAAGTTAAAGGTGAATACTGCAGGGAGACCGTGTTGACAGTCCTCGGTATCACCACTAGTTCGTTCCAGCATCACATAAAATAATTGTTTGTTCATCGTAATCGAGGTAACAGCTTCAATTAATCGTGATATTGAGATTAGGTAAAATCGCCCAGCCCTATTTGAAACCCTCCTGGATTAGCATCTGCATTCTGATCACCACCACAGTCGAGTCCCTTCTTCTCTTTGCCATTACCAACATCTCCTGGAAAGTCCATCAAAATTGGTTGAGAGGATTTTGTGTTGTCTTGCTCATAGGCAAACATATAAGGGTGTCAAGTATACCTTTCATTACTGCATCTTAGAGACAGTGGCCTAACTCCAATTAATCACTTTCCACCTTCTTCAGACCTGCAAAGGCGCCAGATTCCAGCATTACAACCTGAGCTAAATTTAAAATGTGTGTTACATCCGTCATACTCAGAAAACCAGAACAGACTCAGAGGAGGAAATGTTGGCAATGAGAGATATGTTTACACTTCAATGGGTCTGAATAAGCTCCTTGAGATTTGAATGCATCTCTTTCCAAAGGAACCGATGAGGAAATCCTCTAAAACATTAAAAATGAAGCAGGCAGTACGGCTAAATGTTGGTTTAGTGTAGCAGCATCTTATCTGTACTTCTGATGATTCTGATTCTCTTTGCACTTCTCATATCATTTCCTATCATTGTAATATCCAACCTTTTCATCCTTCTCGTTTAAACAACAGCCGAATAAGAAAGCCCTGCAAGATGACTCTGTGTTTGTCACCTGTATTTGCCCTCCACCCCCCCATGTCAGACCCACCATCAGCTATGAAAACAAATCATAAAGCCAGGTTGTTTTAAGGTGTCAGCTCCCGTAATTGAATTTTCCACCAGGTCAAATAACAGAGAAGATGGCTCAACAGCAGCACAATCTGATCCGAGGACACGAGGACAACCTTGTATTTTAGAAATTTGGTAAACATCCGCCAGGAAGGATCGCTGTGCACATTTTCCCAATCCGCCCACAGACCACTTATCTTCTTTCTGGGGGTGTTTCTTTCTCTGAGACAACAGTCGACGTGACACAGTTGATGGTAAAATCTTTTTGGTTTTTGTGGCAGGAGCTGGTTGCAGATGAATGGCTGCTCTGACTCACTGCTGTGGTTTGGTTACAGACAAACACAGCAGTTCAGTCTGACGGAGCACACTCCTCATCATTTAATAAAATTACAGAATGCTGGAAATTCAATCCAAATTTCTCAACCCCTAAAGCATTACATCCATTGATGATCAATCTAATAATAAGTTTAATTAAATTCTCTCCACAACAGCCAGGCTCCAGGCTCAGTATGTTTAGAAATGCTTTTTTTTTTTTTCAAATGTAATTAAGATGCCTTCTGTTCAATATATCTTGGATAGGTTATGATTATGATTAATTACCCGATCAGGTTACCATTGCTTTGAAATAGGGCTCTTCGGGTAAAAAGAGCACTACTGTACACAATGGGATGATTCATTAATGACATAACTAACCAGCAAGAAGATAAAGAGACACAGAGAAGGAGTATTTAAATCAGTAAATATCAAAAAATATATCATTTTAAACATTTATAGGTACTCCCAAAATAAAAGCCTATAAGATTTAAAACCTGAGTTTCTTTTGAATAGGGAAGCACTGAACAGTTTTCTGAGTCACATCAGTGGCTAAATAACTCGCCGAGAAATACAATCGGACAATTTGGATGGTGACAACAATGCAGCTTATGAAAAGGAAATGCAGTATAATGTGCAAGTATGAGTTCTTTAAAAGGAAAACTAGTTAAATTCAGCACTTTCACTCAAACTGAGTTTGAGCTAAGTGTATTTGGGTGATAGCAGGAGCAGGTATGCATGGTTATTTTTGACTGAAATCGAAGTATTCCTCTTCAAGATGATGTTTATCTTCTGCAACAATGTCTCCACAGAGCAGCCCCCCAACCATAGGAGACAAATGAGAAAGTAAACAAGGCACTTGAAAGTTTCTCCTGTCAGGACGTAAGCTGAGATGCTCTGAAGGTGATCTGCTCTGCACACTGCTATCAGCTATTACACGAGCGGGAAGCTGAAAAATGGGTCTATTTAATTCATATCTCTGAGCAACGCAGCGTCTCTCTTCACGACAAGAGAGAATAATAAACCCAGACAGACACAGATGGAGAAAAACACACATAAACAGAGATTTTACAGTCAAGGATGTTGCTTTTTCACATTTCCAGACAGATTTTTCACAACTCAGAGCAGAAGCGTTTAATACGGTGTCTCGTTTGTCTCCTTAGCGACAGAATTCAGATTTAGATGCCTCCAAGTCCATGTTATTTCCCAGATTAGGTGACTCAGGACTGAATCACAAGATTTCACGCTGATTTTGTGCTAAAAAGGAAATGTCATCCGGTATAAAAACCTCAAAATTGTACCTTCGGGGGGTTGTATTCTCCTCATTTTTGAGCTGATTAGGACAAATAAAGGGCTGTTGTTTTCAGACTAGAGAGAAGCTAATTGATTTGCAGAGCTGTTTCAGAGCAGAGAGACAAAAACATAAAGGTAAAATGAACGTTAATGTTCTCACATGTACTGACCTTGTTTAAAAGCAGAAAGCTATAATGGAGGACTGTGACCCTGGTTTGCTTAATTATCATCATGTTATTGCTGAAGGTTATATAATAACTTGTGAATAATTAGAAGCTGTTGAGAGTTAGGTAAAGTCACGTGCCAGACTGTTATTGTTGAAGTTAGTTACTTTTATATGAAGTTATCAGGAACGTCACATTGTGAATTTTTGATTGTGGTGTGATTTTCAATAAAGGACTTTATTTATTCACAAGGAAAACTATTTAATACACTTAGATTTCAGATTTTCAGATCAGTTATGTACTGGTTTATACATCTTTAAAGCTGCTTTCTATGTTTTTCCACAGCATTGTGATGGGATGCTGGATTTCTATCAAAGCAGATTAGAGACCTACTATATTTACTACTATGATCATACAGTCATTAAAAGGTTTTGGATATGCTTCTTATTCTTCTTTTTCAGTATTTTACTGTTTTTTTAAGATCATTTTGACAATTTGATCTTTCTTGATGGTGGCTGCTTACACAAGGCAGGAGCCACCACATTTGTTACTATACTCTAACACCCTCTTTTGTTTTCTCTCATTTAAACCCCACTGATCCCACAAACATCCACATCAACTTAACAGAAAAAGCTTAACTTCATGCTCATGTGAACCATTAACATTGGCAAGAAAAGAATGAGCAGTTATATTGACCTTTACCTAAAAAAATCCAGAGTCTTGGTGGACACTCCATTTATCTAAGTGTTCTTGAGATACCGTATCTTGTATCCAAGAACTTGATGCCTGAAATATTCACAGCTCCATCACCCAGAGTAAAAGTTTTTTGTGACCATCTCACCTTGTAATATGCAAAAAAGCATGCACGCTAACCATTTTGTTTTCTTTCTACAGACACCATGTTGGATCTAATCAGCCAAGTTCCACCTGAGGAGCACGAACACCTACAGACACTCCCCCAAAATGAAGTCAACAACTTAATAAAGCTGCCTGTTGTTTGTGGAGTTTCCATAAATTGAACCCTCTCATGCATAACTGAGAGAAAAGAGAAAACACATTAAAGCAGAGCAGCATGCAGACGCAGGATTAAAACCACAAAGCAGGTTTTATAATGGAGGTAAAGGTGCTGTTTTGCTCAGCAGTTCACCAAAACCATTAAAAATACCACAATGGAAATTCTGTTTTGACTGGTGCTTAAAAACAAATGCTGATGATAAAAGTAGAGATTACATTACAAGCTCTCGACAGCTAAACATTTATCCTTTAAGTATCTTCAATCAATCAATACTGAGTATCAGCTCCTGATTTAAGTAGTGCATTTTTCATCCAATTAGGACGCTCTTACATGAAACAGCTGCCAAATTAAGTCCTTATCATTGATGTTCATGGACTCTGAAGCTAATTGACTGATTCTGTACCTGATAACTTTTGGTTATTTAAGACTAACACAATAAACTTTGATGTTAATGCCACTTAAAGCTCGAAGAAGAGTCAAATTAGGGCCACAGAATATAAAAAGATACTTAATTTATCACTAATTTGACTGAAAACAGTCCCAGAGACACTTTTGAATATTTTTTTAGCATGTTTGGACTCGTTCTTTACGTCTCAATATAAAGATTTGCCAAACTAGCATTTAACATGGCAAAACAAAAGATTTTGGACTGATGGATTTGACAAAAGAACCCACTTTAGCCCACAATGAGCTATAATCAAGTATCCAGAATGTTTTGGATTAAGAGATGTAACCCTGATTTTTAAAATGACCACAAAGATCACAAGGGAACAACTTTACAAAGTATCTGTGAGTTCATGAGATAACAAGAAGGGCAACATGCAAACAACAGGTTATATCGCTCGCCTTAAGTTGATTATTTGCGTTGTAGTTTGAAATTGCTCGCATTTTGGTCGAGGTGCAGGCTGTAGACACAGATTGATTGAAGAGACTTCAGCTTATGTTTATTCAAAACAAAAAAATGCTCCTCTAAATTTCTTATCTGACCTGGCATTGAATTTGTCTGGATCATTTTCATCAGAATCAGATTAAAGGTTGAAGTTATAGTAACAGAAACACTCTTATGTGAGGTATCCATGTTATGGCACGTTGGGCCAAATACATGAGGTATATGCCTAACTGAATCTCTCAGACTTTTATTAAGGATGCTGAGATCATAAATAACCCCAAAAACAAAGAGTCACATCAGTCTCACACTCTTACAGTCATGCAGCTTTCTTGTCCACACCTTTACCTTCCCACATCCATCGGTTTGAACGTCTTACAGGTTAAATGCAAAACAGATAATGAAAACAGCAGCAAAGTGATTTAGGCAGAGTCTGTAGATTAAGAGTGATGACTCACATAACAATAAGAGGACCGTGCTATTAGTTCTGCTCTAAACATTTCCTGGAAGTGCCGTCTCATTATCTTTATGCGTCAGTTTAGCTGTTTGACAATATCAGCGATGTATCATCAGCATGAAGAGATATCCCAGAATACTAATCCTTAGCTCAAACTCTGCATCTTCACTCTCACTTCTCTTTTGTCTTCCCCTCTCTTTTGTCCTCTTCTGCACTTTCAGACAGTTTGCCGAGAGTTTTGGAAGACCTGAGCAAGCAGTGACAACCGGGGTGTGAAATTAACACCAAGGACTGGACGAAGATGGGCTCGCCATCTTAAAAGCATCCATTTCCCTCCGTTTCTAGGCCTGCTTTTTGGTCATTTTGAGCTTGCAGGTGGAGAAAAATTAATTTTGGACCAAGTGTAGAGGGCTTTTAAGTAACCACTGGGTGCCAACAAGTTATCAGATGTAATAAGGCAGACCAAGTGCTTCAAAAAGACTATCAGTGTTTTGGGAGAGAAAATCACAGGTTTTATCAACAGAACCAAGGAGGAAGTATCTTACTTCTTGTAACACCAAAAAAAAAACAGAATCTTGTTTTTGGTTAAATCCTACACAAGTACTTTGTCGCTAAAGCAAAGGAAATGGGGAAGCATGTCTGAATACTGAAATAAGACCTAAATTGTGAGGAGTAAACATGAAGCTGTATGTTTTCATGTGTTTCTCAGGGTTGAAATGAAATTTTGCAGGAAAACATTAAGTAGCCGTTTTTATCACACTATGAACAAATTCAGAGGAATTATTAATACACAAATTTACAGCTGAAATAACGCTGTTGCTGGAGAGAGCAGAGGAAAAGCAGCAATACAGTAAAAAAGGTAATAAAAAGAAAATGACTGTTGTGCAGGATTAAACAATCATGAATTACGTTAAATTAGATTCAGTAATGCAAAGGGAGCGCTAAAGCTGCTGTGCCATCCAGAATAATGTGAGAAGTGAAGAAAACCTCGAACAGTGTAAACAAGAAAATGAAGACATTTTCTCACAATGATGATTTTCCTCGAACTGAGCATGAACTGTAACTTGTTGTAATGTGGCAAAGCAGTGCAGGTGGTGACTGACTGACACATACAGTAGTCTATCCTCAGGGCTACAAGCTTTGTGCACTAACCCCTGATGTTGTCAAGTACAACACGACACTGTGGTTGCTGATAGGAGCTGTCCTTGACCACTCCAGTAAAGAAATTCATGATTTATAGATTTTTGCTCTAAGCTACACTCCAGCTCCTGTTAGCATCCTCTGCTCTGCTGTGACTAAATGGGTGAGCATTACTTTTGCACTAAATTATAGGAAACTCCTTAATTTGATCAATTTACAACCCTGGGTATGGGTAGAAAGAGGCAAAGAAAGGCAAGCAACAGTTCATCAGGCTGTCCTCAAGGTGGAATGTTAATCACTGTTCAGGGAAATTTCCTTCAGAATTAATAGCTTTAGCTGAAAATGACAGGCTGTCTGAAACCACATACACAAAGCAGACATTCAGCTTTGATGTGATGCTAAAATATTATAATACTGTTGTACAAATGTCTTCTGAGTTTCCAATCATTCGATGTTTAGTCTGACATTTTGACCTTTTGTATAATATACACTATGGAACCATTTCTTCTTATAATGCTGTTTATATCTTTATGTTCTTCATTCATAAAGGTCATCTTAGACGACTATTCAGGTACCAAATCAGTTTTTATTTCAGTGTATTTCACACTTAGTGCAGCACTCTTACAGTAAAGAAGGCCCACATAAACAGACATAAAGACCATGGAGGAAGTAGAAACATGGAGGATAGCGTGCCTCTATTGGTTGAACTTTATATACAAAATCAAGTCATTGTTTGTAATTGCGCCACTTTGCCGTCATTTCCCTAAAAGTTAGGTTTGGCCAACAGTCACTTGAAATGAACAAACAGCTCATGATGCTGGTCTGCCAAATCGTGTGCATTTAGGTGCAATAAATAACCAATAACACCTAAACTTTTTCTTCATTGGCAGACTGTACAGTCATTTGCAGCATTGTGGGGCAGCAGGAGACGCAGACTCTGCATGCACAGTGACTGTCTTGAATTATCATTCATAGAAAATTAATCTTAATTTCAATTTTGTCAAGGAAAGACTTTAACTCAAACTACAGACACTAAAAAGCACCAAATGTGAGCTGAGTATTTTTGCTGGACTCCCTTTGATTGACCAACTTGTAATGCAGCAGTTTAATATTACGACAGTATACCCAGGGATGTAACGAAACCACACAATCACTCAGCTAAAATAACTGATGTTTGGGCAAGTAAACAACTGTAACAAGAGGATACTACACATGTCTAGCTGCTTTATTTTGGTGTCAGTTTCTCAAGGCATGATGTTTTATTTGCAGCTGTGATGCATTAAAGTAAGAAGCACTTTATGACAAAAAACAAGTGAAGAAGTGTTTAAGGTATTGTATCAAAAAAGTGAATTACAGCTGAAGTTTGTGCCACACAGGAACAAACCGGCTGCTTATCCCCTTGAACAAAGTACAAGTCGTGATTGGTAAACAAGAAAAATAAAATATCAGTTTCCTGCCCGGCTGACAGATCCTCGTATATTCCTGAAGTGCCTCTTTTTACGGTTTGCTGAGTAGCAAATCACACTAAAATCAGACACGAAGCTGCCTCACCGCCAGATTGTTCCTCCATATTTCTCCAGCCTGCTGTTAACCAAACTGCCCGTCCCTCGCCATAACTCTGTCGTTTTTTTTCAAGTCCCCGTCTGAACTTCTATTTCACTCTCACTCGTTTCCTATTGTTGCTTCATCCTTCAAATCCTTGTCTCCTTTCCTATCTCCTTTCATTTTCTGCCTTCCTGTAATCTTACTTCCTCCCATCTGCTGTCTCACTATCTCTTACTCTCCCGAGGCCTGTGTGTACACTCTGTGTGTGTGTGGGAGAGACTCATCTATCTAGGATGGGTATTCATTATGCTCTGCTGAGTCTGGATGGATGAGGGGATCTCTTCCTCCTCCTGCCTATCTCCATCCCCTCTTCCTATCTATCTCTTCGCCTACAAGTTTCAAATTTCTCCCCTCCTTCGCTTCTCTCTTAGTCATGGTTTGAGGGGATGAGGCAGGGAGGGTGAGGAGGAGGGGGAGGAGAGGGCTTGACTGGAAAAGCAAGAAGTGACAGAAAAGGAAACAGGGAGGGAGAGTAAGTAACGAATGACTTAAAACAGACGGACATATGGACAATAGAGGAAAGGATAAATATGACGAGGGGAAAGGACAAAAGACGTATAGCATGAAACTGAGTAAAAAGAAAAGGGTAGGAAACAGAAAAGAATGGTAAGGAAAGAAGAGGGAAAGTAAGGGAGGGGATAGATAAGAATGGAAGATAAAATAAGGAAGAAGAAAGGGCAGGACGGAAAAGCTATGGATAGAAAAATAATAGACAATAAAGAATAAGATGGTGCAGGAAAGAAAAGAAGAGTGATTAGAAAGGAAAGGAATGGAAAGGAAAGGAAAGGAAAGGAAAGGAAAGGAAAGGAAAGGAAGGGAAGGGAATGGAATGGAAAGGAAATGCAAGGAAAGGAAATGCAAGGAAAGGAAAGGAAAGGAAGGAAAGAAAGGAAAGGAAAGGAAAGGAAAGGAAAGGAAAGGAAAGGAAGGGAAGGGAAGGGAATGGAATGGAAAGGAAATGCAAGGCAAGGAAATGCAAGGAAAGGAAAGGAAAGGAAGGAAAGAAAGGAAAGGAAAGACATAAAAAGATGAAAAGAAAGAAAAATAAAAAGGCAAGAACAGCAAAAGGAAAGGGCAGGAAATGTAAGGAAAGGAAAGAAAATCAAATGAAATTAAAGACATGGAAAGAAAAGGAAAGGATGAGAAAGAAAGGAAAGGACAGAAAAGGAAAAGAATGGAAAAAAAGGGAAATACCAACATCTTTTTCACTTTTAGATAAAAAAAATACATCCACCCACTGTAACAAAATGTATTATGTGGCAAAATATTTCAGAGTTCTTCAGCACTTCTTTAAAAGCAAAAATTGACATGGCCACTAAAAGGCATCAAGACTGAGCGTCTACAGTGAGATTTGGGCTGCAGCTCATGTCTCTCTAAGCCTGACACTCCAGACATATTTGTACCTCGGGGCTGTTTTGCCTCCAGAGCATCATGTCACTCTCTCACACTCTACCAAAGCCACATCAAAATTTTATCAACACAAATGTAATTTCCTTACTGAAGTCATGTGAATGTGTTGAGGTGTAATGGAGACAAAGCTTTGGTGCTACACTATGGCATAAATACTCTCTCTGTCTCACTCCCACACTGCACCCAGTCAAAAGTCCCTAGACTATCACAGATGCAAAAATACACAGATAATCAAATCTATTCAGACGAAAATTTCTGGGACAGTGTGTCCTACAAAACTGACACAAGATCCAGTTTCTTTGTTGAAGTGTGACAATGTCAGATGAGTAAGATGGACTCTGTGCAGGGGCCTTTGGGAATGAAAAGTCAGAGGAGGACAAACATGGACAGAAGTGGACAGGGAGAGCCGATTAAACAGGTCTTCAACTTGACTGACTCGAAAATCAGAATCAGAATCAGAAATACTTTATTAATCCCCAAGGGGAAATTCGGTTGTTTCAGTTGCTCTTATACACAGTATAGCAGTCAGGAATATCAATTGAAGACATCACGATTGAGATAGCATTTGTTACACGTAATTAAAGTAGAAATTAGAATAAAATAAAATAGAATAATGGAAATATATTTTTATAAATAGAATAAGATAAAATAGAATAAAATAGAAAACAGTGCAATGCAATGCAATATAATACTGTGCAATTTGAGCTTTGTGATATTAGAGGGAGGAGTTATAAAGTCTGATGGCCACAGGCAGGAACGACTTCCTGTGGCGCTCTGTGGTGCATCGCGGGGGGATGAGTCTGGCACTGAATGTGCTCCTGTGATTGTCCAGCACGCTGTGGAGGGGTGGAAGGTATTGTCCATGATGTCCTGCAGCCTGGACAGCATCCTCCTCTCCATCACCTCAGTCAGAGAGTCCAGCTGCACCCCCACAACGTCACTGGCCTTACGGATCAGTTTGTTGAGCCTGTTGGTGTCCACCACCTTGAGCCTGCTGCCCCAGCACACAACAGCGTCACAGGATAGCACTGGCCACCACAGACTCATAGAACATCCTCAGCATCCTGCAGATGTTAAAGGACCTCAGCCTTCTCAGGAAGTAGAGCCGGCTCAGGCCCTTCTTGTAGACGGCCTCGGTGTTCCTGGTCCAGTCCAGTTTGTAATCCAAATACACTCCCAAGTACTTGTATTCCTCCACGATGTCCACCTGGACCCCATGGATGGAAACAGGGACCGCTGGAGCCTTTGTCTGCCTCAGATCCACAACCAGCTCCTTGGTCTTCGTCACATTGAGCTGTAGGTGGTTCTGCTCACACCATGTGACAAAGTCCCCCACCACCGCCTGTACTCCTCCTCATCACCCTTGTTGATACACCCCACAACAGCCGAGTCATCAGAAAACTTCTGAAGGTGGCAGGACTCAGTGTTGTGGCCAAAATCAGTGGTGTATAGGGTGAAGAGGAAGCGGCACAGGACTGTCCCCTGGGGGGCCCCTGTATTGCTGACCACCCCGTCAGACACACAGTGCTGCAGACGAACATACTGCGGTCTGCCAGTCAGGTAGTCAACAATCCAGGACACCAGAGGAGCCTCCATCCCCATCGCTGTCAGTTTCCCACCCAGTAAGGAGGGCCTGATGGTGTCAAAGGCACTGGAGAAATCAAAAAACATGACTCTCACAGTGCTGTCAGGCCTGTCCAGATGGGCGTAGACTCTGTTCAGCATGAAGATGAGGGCGTCCTCAACCCCAAGTCTGGGCTGGTAGGCGAACTGCAGTGGATCCAAGTGGGACCTGACCTTAGGCTGGAGCTGCTCCAGGACGAGTCTCTCCAGGGTCTTCATGATGTGGGACGTCAGTGCCACCGGTCTGTAGTCCTTGACGCCGCTTTGGACACGGCGCTTTGGAACAGGGACGATGCAGGACGTCTTCCACAGCACAGGGACCCTCTGGAGACTCAGGCTCATGCTGAAGACATGGTGAAGTACTCCACAGAGCTGGGGTGCGAGGCTTTCAGGACCTTTGGGCTCACCCTGCCTGGGCCTGCAGCCTTGCCTGCGTGGAGTCTCGGCCAGCTGTCTTCAGACGTGGTCGGGGGTGAAGGACACCGAGGCGGTGAGTGAAGATGGCGATGCTGGAAGAGGTCCTTCAGTCAGGAGATCAGAGGAGGAGGAGGAGGAGGAGGAGGGAGGTGAGGTTTCCTCATCAGAAGGCAGGGGGCTCCCAGGAGGGGGAGGTGTCGCTGTAGTGGCTGCTGGCTGCTGGTCTGCAGGGAGGAGGGGAGGGAGGACAGGGGTTGTGTCAAATCTATTAAAGAAAAGATTTAGTTCGTTGGCCCTGTCCACACTGCAGTTTTCTCCCTTGCTGCTGCTGCTCCTCTTGTAACCAGTGATGGTCTTCATGCCACTCCAGACCTCTTTGGTGTCATTTTGTTGGAGCTTCCTCTCCAGCTTCCTCCTGTAGCTGTCCTTAGCCTCCCTGATTTTCACCTTCAGGACCCTCTGTGTTGCCCCCACCTCCTCCAAATGTCCATCTCTATAGGCCCTCTTCTTAGCATTCAGACAGTCCTTAATTTCCTTTGTAATCCACGGCTTGTTATTTGAATAACAAAGGACAGTCCTTGTTGGGACGATGGTGTCCACACAGAAGTTGATGTAGCCTGTGATACACTCTGTGAGCTCGTTGATGTCCTCTCCATGGGGGTCACAGAGTGCCGGCCAGTCTGTCACCTCAAAGCAGCTCTGCAGTGTGTCCATGGACTCTTCTGACCAGGTCCTCACAGACTTTGTGATGGCTGGCAGTCTTTTCACCAGGGGCACATAGCAGGGGTTGAGGTGAATCAGGTTGTGATCTGAGCGTCCAGAAAGAAGAAGGTAGGAAGAGTAGGAGAGGCTTGAAGCAACCTGATGAGAAGAAAGTCTTGTAAAGAAAGACAAAAGGGCTACGGGACAGACTTGGGAGAAGACAGGATGGGTGAAATGGACAAGAAAAGTCAAACGGCAGCGTAAAGGTCAAGAGAGGATATACTTGGCAGTGTTGGGGTAAGGGCAGACATGACAACAGAAAAATGGCACACTCAGAAATAGCAGAAGAGGACAAACTTTAAAAAATATTGGAGGACAGACTTGGACACAAAAGGGCGGAAGAGGACACATAAATTAAAAAATGGGAGGGGACACATTTAGAAAGAAAAGGACAGAAAGGACTGAAGAGGAAAGATTTGTGAAGTCAAGGACGATGGAGGTCAAATATGGACAGTAAGAGAAAGGAGGGACGGGCTCGGACAGAAAGGACGGATGTATCAAAGGATTAAAAAAGTGGAGACAGACTTGGAAAGCTCAATTAAGACAAGAACGGCACTTGGAAAAAGGTGATGTAAGGACAGGTGAAAAGGGACATAAACAGGTAGGAAGTGTAGAAGAGGGAGGAGAGAAGGATGCAAAGGCGAGAAGGAAGAGCATCCTTCCTCTGACTTTAATCACCTGCTCCAGATCCGACTGTTTCCCTCACAAATGAGCAGCGACCTGCACACACACTCTCCCAAGTCTCCGTCACGATGGCAACGGCACACCTCTAGTGCCCTTGTAATCAACTTTGAAAAAAGAAACAGCGCTGATGTGTTGGCACGTACCAAACCCCAGCCTCACAAACACACACACACAAACAGTGAAATGTAATTAGAAATAAATTCCAAACAAGCGATTCAGCCCCTGTGAGAGGCAAATAACTGAGTTATGGGACAACAAAGAGCACAAGTAAACATGAAAAAGAAATGACAGGGTGCTTTTTAGGGAAAATATGTCCCTTATTGTCTTCAAACAACCCTGAAAGCAACGCTGAGCTTCACAAAAGGGAGCCTGTAAAAATGTGAGAATGCTCTCCTGCCCTGCCTGCGGGTTTCTCTTCATCCTCAGCGTTACTGAAGCGGCTCTCCTGAGAGAAAAGACGTGGTGGGAATAACCTTTGTTTGTTTGTGTGTGTTTGAATCACAGCCGTAGAAGAGGAAATGCCTCAATAAAATTGTCCAGGACTGTGACAGACGAAGACAAACCAACCTTGGATGAAAGGAGGGAGGAGATGCTGCCAGGTCTTAAAAATACCAACAAATCCTCTTTTTTTCTGATCATTTTGAGTGGAGGGGACAAATGACTTAAAACACAGGAGAGGAGAGGACATAGGAGACATATGAAGGTGACAGAAGAGACAGAGAGGCTCTCCTGCTCCCACAAAACCACATTTCCAAACAGTTTCTTAGCACAGGGCGGGCTGAAAGAGGCAATAAGCATCTCCCAAAGAAACCACTCTTCTGGTGATAAGTTTTCCATTTAGAGGCTGTTTTCAAAGAAATGGGCCTCAGCCAATAAACCCAAGAGACACGAAGGAGGAGAAGAAGATGAAGACAGAGAAAATGTTCAAGAAGCAGGTCTCAGAGCTCAAGGAGATTTTGTTAGAGCTGAGTGAAAGGTGGTGGGATCTGCAAAGTATACAACAACTGTGTTCTACAAAGCTTTAGCTACTTAAGCTTGTGTAAGCTCAATATTATTTTCTGTTTTAAATTATGATGCTGAAATAAACAAATCCAGCCCCAAGCTTGAAGTCAAGGTCAACTTTTACAATTCAAACCTATGAAAATGATCCCTAACTAATGCATGGACATACATTTGAAATGTTTGTGTTTGGCAGAATGGGAGTTCTAAGTCCCTTGGTGCAAGCAACGATGCTGGGAGGAAATAGAGCTGGATTAGAAATTCAGCTGATCGCATTATTATGGCAGCTTCATTTCCATATGCCAGTTTAGATGGATGGTGTTTAGATATTTGCCAGTCTAATGTGAAAGGTATTCCAGATATGCTGGCAAAAAGCAGATCAGAGCTGCAATCATTCTTCGTCTGCCATTTTTTTTACTTGTTTTGAACTGATTTGTCTTATAACTTGTTTTTATGTGAACATGTACTTGATTGTTTTTCTGTAAACTTTTGTATTATTTTATGCTCTTAAATATTTTACATTCTATGATTTGTTTAAGGCCCAACTAGGGACAAGAGTTGGAGATTAGCATTTGCAACAAACTCTCTGTGCAGCACATCAGATTTATGCTCAATGATGAAACTATTTTAAACTGCATCGTCCCAATCAAATAAATACATTCAATTTCAAAATACTTTACAGAGGTCTTCAGCAACAGATGGTCATTTGCCACAGTTTGAGACCCTCTGTCTTCTTGGTTCTACATTGTTTATCAGTTTTTGCTTTCAGTGAGTATCCATGCACACAAATGACCATTAAGGGTTAAAGGATAAGTTTGGTTTCTACAGCTTTCACATTGTTTATAGAATGAAGTAGAACAATATACTCACCCAGAAGGCTTTCCTGATCCAAACAGTGCTTCAGGAGATATTTAGATCCAAAATGGAGCGGCGAATATCTGTATAATGGTAGCACATAGTGCATACAGTGCCGCTCCTAAAACTGCATTAATCATCCAAAAACTCATTCGTTTCACCAATATTTCATCATGGTCCGCTCGGGCTACTCCTCCAAGACAGTCCGGGGTCGCTCCACCCATGTTTTTGTGACTGTGCTGACCTCTGAACTGAAGACTGCTCTCTGGCCAGCTGTTCTTCTCTTTGCCTCCGCGTCCTCCTTTCGATGAGCTCCTCCTCTGTAAACTCTGGCTGGAAACTGTAAGGACACCCATCATATTCAAAGTTCTCCTCCACAACATCTTCATCCGATAGATATTCGTCCATTTTGCAAAAAATTTGAAGAAAAAAGTTGTTGAGTAGCTGGCAGTCGCCACTGAAATAATGAGCCGTACTGTGCATGCGCGGCAGCGTTAAGCAAAGTTTTCAGTTCAGAGGTCAGTACAGTCACAAAAACATGGGTGGAGCGACACAGACTGTGATGGAGGAGTGGCCCGAGCGGGCCATGATGAAATATTGAGGAAACTAATGAGTTTTTGGATAATTAATGCAGTTTTAGAAGCGGCGCCAACATGCCCCGTGTGCTACCATTATACAGATGTCCATCACTCGATTTTGGATCTAAATATCTCCCAAAGCACTGTTTGGATCAGGAAAGCCTTCTGGGTGAGTATATTGTTCTACTTCATTCTATAAACAATGTGGAAGCTGTAGAAACCTAACTTATCCTTTAATAAAGTACTGAATGCTCAGTCCTTATCTGACTCTGGGAACATACTACAGCTTGCAGAGGACGGAAAAGAGGATGCAACAGACACTGTCTTACCTTAGCCAACTGTGAGTTTACCCATTTTGTGAAAGTCTTCTTCTGAACATCTTCTCTTTCATCTGCAGGAGGAAAGAAAAACAGACAGTCAGAAAACAGTTGCCCTCCGGTGTGCAAGACAAAATCAGAGGGTCATGCTGGCTATATGGCAACCCAAAACCAGCTCGATGAAACTTAAAAAAGAAAGTCAATACTTCAGACTTTCATTGACTTCTTCAAAAAAAAAAAAACACTGTTCGTGTCTCTTTATGCGTCTCAATTCAAGCCTCAGTCTCTAAAACACACAGACAAAATGCAAGTGGTGCTTAGCATGATGAGACGCTCCTCTAATCTCGCTCAAGGCTAATTGCGTCCTCATCATATCAATCAGCACGCCACTTACAGACCTCCGCCGCCCAGCCGTCTGAGTCACACCACAACCAGAGCGAGTCTTCTCACTTGTTGCCCTTGTGGAAACACCCGCGTCTATATCATTCTAAATTGTGATCACTCTCTTTGTGTGCTATTTTACTTGTCATCAACATAAACCAGATGCTGCTGTCGACTGGGTGGAAAAACTCCATTATGTGTTTTTTAACGGAGGAGACAAAGTAAGTGCTCTAAGAGAGTGAGTCATCCACACAGAGTTTGCTCTTGGGTTTTAATCTGTTACCTGTCAATCATTAAGGGAGAGAAGTTGTTTACTTCATATTCAACTCTCATAATGAAAGACAAGCCAGTCAGTGGGGCAGTAATTGCAGTGCAGAGTTATCTACAAAGTTAGAGCTTGTTATTCCTGCAATCAAAGTCTATTCAAGAGACTTAAAAAAAATAAATTCAGCTTCAATGTTGCCTACTATGTTTGCAAGTTTCAACAAACTGCTGAAATTTGGTTGAGGACAATCTTTATTTTCTTTAACTGTAAAACCATTCAAAGACCTTTTTAAAGCTCTAACAAGGTCGTGTTTGTATTGTGTGAGTTAAATCCTAACACCCATCTATCCATTACAGGGCTCTAGACTAAGTCTTTGCATTGGTTGCAACAGTGCACTCAAAATTTTTTTAAGGTGCACCAGCACAAAAATTAGGTTCACCCAAATTTTTCATAGTGTCACCTTTAACGCCGTAAGGTCACCATTTTATCACTCTACATAACTTTTGTACAATGTAAACACAATGTAAAAAAGATGTAAAGAAATACTTGTCTTTATTTGAAGCAAAATTATATATTCAAAGAAAAACAGAGCGTTTAAAATGCTTCACTGAATGAAATTGACAATGTCAAACTAAACCATGAAGCAAAATAAAACATTTCCAAATAAAAGTGCTTGTGCTCAAGTGCTTTGCTAAACTGAAATACTGAACATTACTGAACAGCCAGCAGGTGCTGTGTCTTGTCTGTTTTTGGCTGATTTTTCCACTACCTCAGTTACTTCTGTCAACTTTAATTTGTAAGGGTGGGCCTTACATTTTTTCTTGATGCACCAGTGCGCCCAAGAAAAAATATTAGGTGCACTCCCACAAATTTCGGGTGCATGTGCGCTTAAAATAGTTGCACTCTGGAGCCCTGCATTATCTATAAAAGTTATCCCTTTTGTGGTTGCACGGGGGTGAAGCCTGTCCTTGATGACACAGGGCAAAAGGCAGGATATACCTGAACCTGTGGTGTCACAATCGCATGGCTGAAATAGAGACAGACAACCATTACCTGACACACTCATACCTAAAAGCAATTTAGAGCCACTATTAACTTACTAAACATGCTATTGGTCTGTGAGGAAAACAGAATACCCTGAGGAAATCCACTAATGCACTGGGAGAACATAAACTCCACACAGGAAAGCGATGCTCAACTAGGCAGGAACCTTCTTGATGTGAGGCACCAGAACTACCTGCGGCACCACAATTACGCCTCCTATCATAAAGTACATGGACAATTCCATTAGAAGACAACAGTGATTTTTTTTTAAATGTGGAAAGCCTTCACTAGTAACACAGCCTCGATTAATGATGATATATGTTGACTACGACCAATTACCAGGCTGAAGTCAGTGGTAATGGTGATATTTTCTTCAGAGGTTTATAATGATTGTCACCATAAAGTAGCTTCTTGTTTATCTCTGTCTCATGTCATCTGTACTCTGATTTTTCTTTGGCAGATATAAAAACTTTCCTGCAGTTGACTGCCTCTAACCTAAAATGTCAACTATGTGAGTAACAAAGAGGAGCTTTCAAAGCCTCATGGACAACGTTTTGCACTTTCACTGCTTTTCAAAAAGGGTTTGCAAAGCCCAAGGTTTCAGAGTTTTTTTCTAAGACACAAACAGCTTTTAACTTTCAGTGAAGTCGAAGTTTTATAAGCATGAAAATAATCATTTTTATCAACAGGAACGTTTTTGACAGGGTCTTGAAAAGTCTGATGATGCTCACAGTCAAAGCAATCTGTTCACTGAGGAGCTGAGTGGCAGCAATGGAACAATTCACCAAAGGAATAATAAGCTTTCTATAACAATATTCAAACACTGCAGCAAAGGTGCTATTTTATTCTCTCCAATGATTAAACATTTGGAGGCAAGATGAGGCTCGACAACAGAACACATCCTCAGTCACGATTCAACTCAAAAAGTTGCCGTGAGCAAGAAAGTGCAGAGAAATGATCAGTTTGGAAAATACTGACAAACCTCAAGCCTTTCTGGAGGGAAAGTACAGTTCTGTTCACAACTAAAATCGATTTGAAAAGTTTATTTTCCAAAGTTTACAGCAAATAAGCTGAATTTAAACAAAGTGAGGACTTCTCAAGGAAGCTATAGTTACTGAATGACATTTTTCAAGACTGTCAGTAGTTGTAGCAGTGTTAATGATTGCACTTTGCACATTTTAAAAAATAAATGACAATTTCTTTTTCTTTTTTTTTTCCAATTTAGATTTTATTAGTTGCTTTAAGAACAAACATTTCTTCATATTAACACATACAACAAGTCCCTCGCTTGATCCTAGGAGTCAGGACAGGAGATGATACAAAATTATACAAAGATATGTTCCAGCTCTGTACTGAATACCTTGCATTTAACAATGTGTCATCGATAGAAACATAAACATAAAGAGTTGTTGGAAAGAAAGGACTTCTCAAAAATAAATAAGTAAATAAATAATAAAATAAAATAATAATAATAATAATAATAATAATAAATAAAATAAAAAATATATAATAATAATGATAATAATAATAAAGGATATATATATACAAATGTAAATACACATACCTACACACACATATTCACATGCATACGTATTCATACATGTACATATAAAAGTGCACCCGCAGATATCTACCCACACCCATAATTAAATTTAAAAAAAAAGGGAAGAACCCTGCCCATTAAATAAATGAAATACAGTATGTCCAACGACAATTCTTTAATTATAAAGATAAAATAAAAATCTCAAAAATCAAGATTTAGTAGGTTTATGGAAATATTGATTTGTTTTCGCCCTTTGGGTTTTCCTAGCTGAAATCATAGTGCACCTATTGATCTCCGTCATGTAACTTGTTCACAAAAAGTTAGCCAGACACTTTTTCATAATGTTAGTTTTTTGGGGCTCATTACTCTAAGAGTGGCTGTCAGGGAAGCAAATATGCAAGGCTCAATAAACCAGCATACAGTGTTTCAACCACCTTTACTGGTATAACATACTGTTTGATCCTCACAGTTCCACACTGAAAGATTTATAAGGAATAACAAGTGAGCAATAGATTAAATTCAAGCTTTCCAAGATTAATATATTTCAAGATATACTGAAGATTGCTATTGACTTTGAAGGTTAAGACTTAATATGTTATTGATGCTTTAACATGAGTGGAAGAATCTGAATCTCTTGATAGATAAATACTTGGAGGGAGGGCTGTTGACATAAAATCAATAAGAGCAGCTCCGAAGATGATGATTTTTCTGGGACTTTACCCTCCACTGTTCACAGGGCGTTTGTCAGTGTGGCCTGTGACATGCATCACAACGAAAATGACGACACGGCTTCTAATAACAACTCCCCCGCCTCCCTCATTTGACTGGAACGGGGGTC
The DNA here is from genome assembly GCA_036419115.1 of Scarus forsteni. NCBI lineage: Eukaryota > Metazoa > Chordata > Actinopteri > Labriformes > Labridae > Scarus > Scarus forsteni. Next base: position 5,496,352 of record JAZDUH010000054.1, on the reverse strand, counting down.
ACTTCCCATTACTACGGGTAATAAATTACACCCTCATCCTGAAACAGACCGTCAGGTTAAATATTATACCAGCTAGACTAACACGGCTCCTTCAGCTGATGTGTGTACACGTGTGAGCGTGTGTGTTGACACCAGCAAGGCATTGACTAATGGAGCTGATAATGAAACTTCTCCTTTAATTAAAAGGTCCCACATCGAGCAGTGCACTGTGGTAAGACGCCAGACGCACACACAAGCAGGTAAACACACAAACACACACTAAAGCCAGCGCACACACATCTACACACGCTTGTATTGAACGTGAGATAATGGTGACCTGAGCGGTGAAGCGTGAATGAAAAGAAGCGTGTAGCAAACAATCTCATCTACAGCAAGTAATCCATCCACATCTGTGTACAGTGAGAGTGTGTGTGTGTGTGTGTGTGTGCTGCCGTGTTCCCATGATGCAAGATTCACTTCTTTATGCATTAACGCCTCTCAGACGGGGGTGCACCTCTGGGCGTATGAGTGTGTCAGAAAATAATAAATGTATGTTCAATTGTGAATGTGTGCGTGCTTGTTCGCTGAGGTCTGTTTTCAGTGCGGCTTCAGGTCATGTTTGCGCCCTTGGGAAGAAATTCACCATAAATTCAAAGTTAAATTATGATAATGTTCTTTTTACGTCCTCTGTAATAAGTCTGTCAACTTATGCAAAAGCAGTATACATGTTAATCTGGGGTTTTTGTTACCATCGTCCTGTTGAACCAGACCTATACCATGCTGTGGCCCAAAGTGAGGTACGAACCAAACAATAAACTTTGTGAACTGCAGCACCTCGAAATGATACAATACCAGACAATAGTGCAGAAGAGAAACAGCAAAATAAAATATGATATGACACTATGTGGTATGATAACATTTAGTATCAACTAGAATCTGGACTATAAAGCAAGCCAGCGCGATAATGTATGATATGATAAAGCACAAGGCTTTACAGCATGATGCCGGATCTAAAAATAATTTTATGCTGCATAAATGCAAAAATATATATTTTTTAAAGTACCTATATAATTCCAGCAAGATGTAAGTTTAGACATTATTGTTGATATTGATAAAATTGCATTTAGTGGGGGTGCCAATGCTGAAAATGCCAAAACAGGAGGAAAGAAAATTTTGGCATGACACATATTTGCTTAATTTCACATAAGAACCACAAAGTGCAATGCGTTGACTATGCAAATGGCAACCAGCAGCCCCAAACCTCAAACTTTTGCAGCTCCATGCATACAAAAATACAGCTTAACATTTTCAACAAGATTTTTTTCAAATTATCTATCGAAAGATTTCAAGACAAGAAATAAAAGGTTATAAAAAATGGGAAAAAACATGGACCTGGCAGTATGCCCTGTGGAACTCCCATCATTCAACAGTAATTCAATGCTTTGAAACAGCTTCATATCTAAGTGGAACTGGTTTAAACTATGATCAGTCTAGTAAAGTTCACATTCTACTCCAATATGAAATATACATTTTGAAATACAGTATATTTGCTTTATTTCACATAAGAACCACGAAGTGCAATACGTTGACTTTGTAAATAGCAACCAGCTGCCCCAACCTCAAACTTTTGCAGCCCCATGCATAAAAAAACACAGCTTAAGATATTCATCTACATTTTTCCCAGTTATCTACCTAAAAATTTCAAGACAAGTAAAAATAAATGTAAAAAAAATGGGAAAAAACGTGAACCTGGCTGTAAACCCTGTGGAACTCCATCATTCAACAGTAATTCATTGCTTTGGAACAGCTTCATATCTCAGTGTAAAAGGTTTCAACCATGATCAATCTGGTAAAGTTCACTTTCTACTCTATGAAATGTACCTTTTGAAATATTTTGATCACACACCTCTAGCTGCACATCAAGTGTCCAAAATCATGATGAAGAATCATTTTTGGGACTTTGGCAATTTTCTAACTGAACAACACCAACAAATCTCCTCAGCTGTGTGCATCTGTGAATATGCCTTGTAAGTAAATGCTTATGTAGACACACAAAGGGAGAGAATGTTTGAGAATTAGCGAGGGCAGCAGGAAGCAGTCAAAGACCGACCAGCAAGTGAGGCGCAATCAATAGTCCATTTAAAACGTTGTTCTGCTACTAAAACCAACTGCAGCCACACACACAGAAAGTTATGCATGGACACACACAGATATACTCATGACGCATGAACCCAACCACATGCATCTCATTAGAGCGTCTCAGACATAATAGCTTAATCTTGGTTTGAGAGCGGAGTGGGGGAGAGGGGGGAAGAAAGAGAGGAAATCAGGTGGAGAGGTGGTAAAAGAGAGAGGGAGAGAAGGAAATGAAATAACAGTGAGGGAAGAAACTAAACCGATTGGACAAAGCCTGAAACTAAAAGACTGCAGGAGGAGAGGAAATGAATGGAGACGATGTGGAGAAGTGAAGAAGAAAAGAGAGTCAGAGACAGATAAAAGAAACAAAAACACAAGAGAAACCTTGAGGACACAAAGTGGGAAACATTGGAGGATTGTTCTTGGACAGGTCTTTGTTGCCAGAGGTGGAGTAAACATCAATGTGACAGCAGCTTAACTGGAAATGTGAAACGAGATAGGATCCAAACAATAAAGAAGAATTTCGAGATTTTGTCCAACTTTTGAATATTATGGGTGTTTAATCTCCTGAACATTAGGTCCACGAGACGAGATAAAAGTGTTCTTTTGGCTTGTGAGAGTTACAATGTGTGCTGACAGACAAAGGACCACAACAGCTTTCAGGGACAGTTCTCTCACGATGTTCTTATTTCAAATGAAATCTGCAGAGTTCATCGAGAGCTTCAACACTGCCAGCCTGAACAAAACTTAAACAACTCCAGCCCCCCAGTTTTCTAACTAATGTAGAACTTTCTTACGTAGATGAAAATAAAGTGCTCTTATCTAACCGAGGAGGATGAGCCAACCGCATAACAGCAACTCAGTGTTTAGTGGCACATAGGCACAATCATGACGACTGCTCAAACCAAGCATCAGAATGGAGAAGAGAGGTATTTTAAGTGACGATGATTGGACAATCACACAAAACCATCCTAAAGGTTTTCAGAGAATAGTCAAGAAAGAAAAAAATATCCAGGGAGTGGGAGATGTCGATGTGAAAATGCCTTGTTTCAGCCAGAGATGAGAGGAGAATAGAATAGGTATAGATGACAGAAAGACAACAGTAATTCAAATAATCACTTCTTACAATCAAGGTATACATCGGATCATTTCTGCACATACAAGCTGAATCTTGTAGCGGGATTGAATAGTGGAAAAATCTGAATATCCGTTAGAGTTGATATTCTCTTGGCTCACATTGGGCCCCTTACTGCCAGCTTGTCTAAAAACCACAGCCTGTAAGAGCATTAATAATGACCATGTCCATCCATTTGTGATCATAGAGAAACCTTCTTCTGATGGCAACTTCCAGCAGGACTTTGCATCATATCAGAAAGCTTAAAAGAATTTACGGGACTCTGGTGGCATTCAATCACTACATCTCAACCTAAAAATGTAACTTAAGTACGTAGTGGTGCAGGATAACCACCATGCAGCCAACAAATCTGCAGCAGCTACTGCACAGAATCATCTCATGCCATTATGTTGCAGCTGAACATTTCTGAGGAATGTTTCTAGCATCTTCTTAAAAGTATCTCAGGAAGAATTAAGGCTGTTCTGAGGGCAAAAGGGCAAAAAAGGTGTACCTAACAAAGTGTCCAGTGAGTGTGCGTTGAAATAATCCCCCAATGATTTTTGTGTGAGCCTGAAAGGATCTATAGAGGTTAAAAATGAGCCCTCTTTAGCAGAAGTGTAGCCTGCAGACTGAGCGATAGTGAGTACTTTGGACAGCTCCAGGATCAGCACTCTGGACAGCGCCTGTGGCGAAGCAGCACAGAAGATTTAACTCATCCAACACATCTTTAAACATATAGAGCACTGAAACTCAAATAACCCAGCTTTCAAATAATCTCCAGCATTTATGTGAAAAAAAATGACAGATAAATCATATCAGAAGTCACACTTAATCACCACCAGGCCACTTTTTCTTTAACATATTCTGCACAGTTTCTCGGGCCTCCTGCTGAGCCCTGTTTCAGGAGTCAACCTCAATTTTCCTGCTTGTTTAAACAGCTCTGCATGGGTCCGCCTAGAGTTACTGTTCAACAAGAAACTTTTAACCCCCCACAGTTGGGTTTAGTTGTTGAAATATCCCCACAGACTGTAAGCCATCCTATTAGACTCTTTCTGCAGCAACCCTGAGATAATGGGATAATTCCTACTCGAGCAAAACAAACCAAATACAACCCTCTCTTTTAGCATTTATCAGTGGGCTAACGTTTTGGAGAAACTTTGTACTCCGTTGTCACAAATTTCTGTTTCAATGGAAGAGTTTCTCCAAAGATTTCCCGGACACACACTGCGCTTCATATTTTTCTGAGACTAAACTCCTCTGTTGTTTTCTATTCCCTGGAGGAAAATGTCTCCAGCAGAGAGGGAAGCTTCTCAGGAAGGAAAAGCTTGCAGTGAGCGGCCAGACAGCAGGAAGACGGTTATCTGAACCTGCTGCTCGGCTGACGTCCACCAGGCATCAGCAACATGTGAACAACAAAGGGTGGAGGAAGTAACAGAAGTGAACATCAATGCTGCGGCCCAGCTAATAGAGTTTGGTGGAGAAGCCAGAGGAAGGGATTTGATCCTCAGACTCTGCGGGTAATGATGGTTAGAGGGCTGAAAGTTTTTCTTCACTGTCACTGCAGTCGATCAGCAGAGCTCTGTGAAACTACAGAAGCTGCAGAGTCTTGAGGCAGAAGGGAAAACAGATCTGAAGACAAGCCGGATAAAATGAGCCACAATTTAAAAGATATTGACAAGGATTTGGTCAAGTCAAAAAAGTTAGGCTTACTGATGAGCAGATGTGAGCCGAGTGTGCTGATGTCTGACTAACTGGTCAGGAAGATGAACAGAAAAACACTTCTTATGGAAAAAGAGCCATGAAACTTGGAGTGACCCTTACAGATAAAGGAAAGAACAATGGTGAAATATTATTGTACAGATTTATTACATATCGGTTACATACTGAAAGGAACTGTTGTGCTGCCTTAAGCTCAGGACTGAGGCTTGCTATGGCTGTGGCATAAACCCTCTGGCTGTCAGCTGAGTCCACTTTGTTTAAAATTTAAGAGCCTTACATCCAAAAGAATATTTTGTCACCACTCACTGCTGTTTCAATGTGTCTGATGATAGCCTGTCAGAAACAATAACATTCACACTCGAGCTGTACAGAGACTTTTATTGCTTAAATGCTGCAAAGCTGAGGCAGTCCATGAGTAATGGTGCCCAAATGGTCTGTACTGCAAAAGGAGGTCACAAGATGCATCCACAAAAATCAAAGATTAAAATGATTTAACATGGTTTATATTACTTAGTAGTGCCAAACAAAGCTTGAAACTGGGTTAGTTTTAAATAAAATTACAGTTCCTTTATCAGATTTATCCTGAACTGGAGTCATGGATGAAAAATCATAGATGAAGAGATTTTATTTCATTCTCTGGTTCTTGGGTTAATTAGAAGGCCTTTAGAACATTTATTCAGAAATATATTTACTTTGTTTCCCTGAGATAGCAATTTACCTCCTTTTGTTAATTTAATTTCTCGTTATCTTGATAAATGTCTGAAATGAATTCATCATCTTTATCATGAGATGATGCAACGGAAAGGGAGAAGCCAACTCTCAAGAAAACTCCAAAACTTAATTTGTTGTTTGAGAAACAGATTAAAGAGGACGTATCATGCTTGTTTCTCCTTTTTACTATGCCAGACTAGGATGCCTGTAAAGCATTTCTGCCCTCAGTACAAGTCATTTAGTTCCTTCATTGCCCCACAATTGCGTTCTCAAAATCTTCATTTTAGGCCATTATCAAGCTCGTGTTGAAACACTCGGATCTGAGGATGACCTAAAGTTACCTCGCAACGTCACAGCCCTTTGTGCTCTGATTGGTCAGTTCTATCGGGGTAGAGCCAGCCTGTCCTTCTTCTTCTACTGTATTTCCCGGCAGGCTCAATGCAGCGACCACGTATTGAGTCCCCCTACAGGCCAGAGCTGGTAATGAGTGAATGTGAGCTAGGGACCTATATACCTCTGCTGGTGGATGCGTTCCTCTGTGACGGTTTTGTGGCTAACGGACATCACAGAGGAGGAAGTGTTTTATCAGATTACTCCAATAAAAAGAAATGTACCTCGTGTCATCACGACTTTTGAAATCTTGCGGACATCTCGTAATGACCTGTTTTCAGAGGCATCAAACCTCGTTCTGGATATCAGAAAAAATACAATATCTAATTTTTTGAAAATTAAGGGGGTGTAAGGTCTTGTTTTCAAATTTATTATATTATATGTAAGTATTAAATCATGCATCAGCATGATATGTCTCTTTTAATTAAATATAAGGCTCCTCGTTATAACAATAGTCCATACATACAAACTACTTATATGAATTATTCTATGATAACATTTGATCAATTGAATATAGAGGTCATTCTAACAGGCTGATATGTGAATTAAGTTCAGAACTATGTTGTAGTTTCATCTCTGTGTTCACATACTGACTGGAGAGTGTTGTTATTTTGTATGTTTCAGTCTCACTAAGTGGAGTAAACATGTTTAAGTTTGATATAAATTCCTCCTAATACAATCGTTAAAGAGCAGCTTCATCCAGAAGAACAAGATCATTGAGCTTCATATATCATAAGGTCTTTAGTGTGCTATCTCCATTCATGATGACCTTTTATAAATTCTATCTGTACTGGCAGACAGGTCCAAATATATTTGTTTTTCACAATAAGTCTAACAAACTCATCACTGAAGCTTTCCCACAGCTTTGTTTTGTACTTAACAAAAAAAGTGAACCCAGAGTAAAAGTAACTTCATTTGATGTCTCACTCATGTTTTCCCACTGTGATAATCACACCACCATCCAGTCCAGTAACATGAAAGAACAAGAACAAAAGGGGACATTTGCTGCTTTCCATGTGGAGATGATTCACAACTCTGACCATTACCAGGCGAGTGGTGCTAGAAGAGGAACATCTTACACTTTAATCTGCACAGAAAATCTCCTGTTCTCCTCAATGGAGGGAAAAAAAAACATCCAAAACAAATAAAATGATTAAAGTTTTAGCACTCAAGCTACGCGGGGATCACTTTTGTCTCCTTTAATGGCTTTTACTTGAAGTGTAGAAAAGAACAAAAAGAGCTCTCTCCACAGGAAGAAAACGCAAAAGCATAAATACTTTTCCAACTTGAGTCATTACATTTGCATTTTGGGCATTTAGCGGATACAGTGAGGTTGTAAAATTAGCCAAAGGTCCAGGTTCATAAAATTTGCATAGAGCCAAATAATGAGTTGAAAGCAGTGGACTCTAATTCTGACAAACTGCTCGAGAGCAACCCAATGTACTTGATGCATAAAAGTGCAGAAATCGGTGCTTAAAATCTGCTGGGGTGCAGAAGATGAAGTGTTTATGACTTTTTTATAGCATAAAAACACTTAAAACTTAACTCTGATTCGGACAGAAAAAAGCACACAGCAGGTAAAAGTCTCCTAAATAGTTTTTTTAAGCTAATCTAAGATGACTTTCTGCCCCGAAGAGATGTTTGTATAAAGCCAGGAGCAGGTCCTGGCCGTCTCACACCACTGCTTTCTACAACAGTGGAGGTTTCTCAGCTGCACAGTTAATAAACCAGAGTGAAACTGTTGTAGGAGGTGTTCGAGCTGCCACTGCAAACCTGTTTAAAGCTTTCATGTCGAACCCCAGCAGAGTGAAGAAATTAGATCTCCAGAGAAAACAAACCTAAAGCGCTCAAAAGTGTTTCAGACAGTGGAGTTATGAAAAAAGAAAAAGCCCTCAAAGCATCAAATAACAGCCTCGTTTTTGTGTGATGTGCCCCTGTTTCCCCTCACCTGTTGGCTAAAGAACATAAAAAATGTGACAAAGCACTTCTGCAGCAGCCAGCAACGAGAGGAAATGTCAGTGTCAGTGGTTTAAGAAGCAAAAATCAGCTTTTTATAAAAGAAATTCTGAAGAGGTAGGATTCTTCCACAGTTGTTGAGGGTTCAGTGTAACCTGAAGTGAGCTGAATGAGGCAGCAGCACATATGGAGAAGAGTGGTGAGCCTTCTTATACCATCAAATAAACCTGAACCAGTGCTCTCTGGTCAGCTGTTCTTCTCTTTGCCTCCGCGTCCTCCTTTCGATGAGCTCCTCATCTGTAAACTCTTCAGTTCAGAGGTCAGCACAGTCACAAAAACATGTCTGGAGCGACACAGACTGTAATGGAGCAGTAGCGTGAGCGGACCATGATGAAATATTGGTGAAACTAATGAGTTTTTGGACAATTAATGCAGTTTTAAGAGCGGCGCTATACATGCCCCGTGTGCTACCATCATACGGATGTCCGCCGCTTGATTTTGGATCTAAATATCTCCTGAAACACTGTTTGGATCAGGAAAGCCTTCTGGGTGAGTATATTGTTCTACTTCATTCTATAAACAATATGAAAGCTGTAGAAACCGAACTTATCCTTTAAGGTCATCCCTTCATAAAGTCAATTTCTTTGATTTCCATGTCCTAAACTAGTCTGAATCCTAACACATCCTCTCATTAGCCAACTTTTTAGCCCCCAAATTATGTTTTTGATGAGAAAGTACACTAATCACTCAATCTAATTCCAGCACAGAGCTGAAAACTTTAATCCCAGCTGATAAATCTGATCATTATCAGGCAGAAGAGAAGTCAAAGTTGTCTGAAAATTGAACTATAAATCTCCATGTATTAGCTGTAATTTCTCCAACGGTTAATGTAATCCCCCCTCTGCCATGCAAATGAATTTGACTGCCGACAAAGGGCGATGCGTCTTTATCTCTCTGCCTGTTCAGAGCTGTTGTGATACACTTGAGTTACAATCTTGCGGCGATGATTCTTCATAATTAGAGGAAGTCATACACTTAAGCAAACTGTTATTAAATCGTCCCAGTTGTGGCTGGATGGTATGTGAGACTAAGCTGTTAGCATACGCTCATGTAGTCTCAGCTGAGGTACCAAAGTCACATTAAATAAGCAAGTGTGACGCTAAATGTTGTTTATATGTCGGCTCGTAGATAATGCAGAACCTTTGCTTTTCATCCAGGGTGTGCTCCTGTTAGAGAGGCATGTGTGTGCTGGATGGATAAAGTCATAGTCACCATCGGATCCATCATAAGGGCCAGTCTGTCACCGCCCTAATGGGCCTCAGTGAAAGTGTAAGCAAAGAAAACCCCCTGCGAGGGCAAACAAGTCATCCGTCTAGGGGATGTCGGCCATGTTTGCCACTGTTTTGGCGCCAGCTGCTCGGCAACGGTCACGGCCATTAGCCACGGAAGGAATCTGCAACCAAATCCAATCAGATCGGGTCATTACTGAGAGATGAGATGGAGAGGAAGTGATGGAGAGAGAAGGGATGAGACGCGGTGACGAGGCAAAGAGGGGGAGCGACGGGGAGAGGGGTGACAGAAGGAGAAAGAGGGGGAAAAAGATGATTGGAATGTGCGATGCAGGGATGACAAGCTTATGTCAGCCTCAATGTCAATTAGCACCATACACACACTGGCACACTCACAAGTTAATGTCAGCCTCACTCGCTGTCACATAATCTTGCGTCTCTCTACTTTTGACACACTAACACACAGATACAGGCGATGCACATCCAACACACTCTTCCATATGCTGTAATTCATCTGAAATATGCACCCACAGACAGAGCAGTCGTAGCGTTTCAAACTCTGGCTGTCACAAATGTACACCGACCCTTTCCCTCGCACAGTTGGACACAGCTACATGTTTGTGTGTGGCTGAAGCTGGTGACCATCGTCTGTGAGGAAGCAGTGAAGGAAAAGGGGAAGATAATGGTGAAAAACTGTGGACTGAAGACTGCCAGTGAAAACTACGCTTCATATTTGACTTTTACCCCTTTTTACTAAAACATGTCCTCCAAGTGCCAAACCCAGCACTGTACACCATCTGTTTTAGACAAACTCACCAGATGGTACCAAGCTGGGGACAGGAAAAATCTGAGACAGGAAGGCTTTAAAGATACTAAATTACTAGTTGGTGTATTTGAGAAAAATCCAAGTTTGCAAGATCTAATACCACTGCATATCTACAAAGTTAGCAAAGAGGGAGAAGTTACCACTGTAGTCCAGTCTGTCATTGTCATGCCTCTGAAAACTACAACAGCACGAAACAATGACACCACAATGGCACATTCTGCACTTGTATGCTAATCATTCTCTCTGTAGTTATGCTGTAGCTCTCAGTTATCATTATCAGCAGCAGCAGTACCAATAACTAACGAATCATATGCAGGAGAAATGTTGTGTCCAAGCTGCACCACAGAAACCCGCCACAACATTGGGCTGTAGTGACTACAAATGTTTATGTTGCCAAAGTAGCGAGCAAAATTATTGGTGTTACACAGCCTGACCTGCCAACAACCTTCTGCAGGAGGGTGAACTCCAAGGCCCAGGACATCATACAGTGTCCTGTGGATCCTCTCCATGCTGAGTCCGAACTGTTACCCTCTGGCAGGAGATTCAGATTACAAAAGGCAAAATCAACAGAATGAAAAACTAATTTATAGCAAAAGCATTTACACAACTGAAGTTTCATTTTCAACAGTCATGAGTCATGTTGAAACATCACAGTGATTGTTCTGCTCAGTTATGCCTTATGTTCTTATGTTCTTCTGTTTTATCTATCTCAGTGTTGTTAGGGGTGTGCGATATGACGATATTAAATCGTTAAGGATTATAACGATTTAATATCGTCATAAAGCAGAATCGTCTGTGTGGGTACAGAGACTTTGACGCGCATACGACTAGCCAATCGAAGCACATTACGCGCAGTGCATGGTGGTATCTCCTGTTTGGTTATGTAGCGTGAAGCCATGGCGGGAAAAAAAAAGGAGATAAAAGCTTGAAGATGTCAAACAAAAATCTGTTCTAAAGCAGCTGTATTATTCACTCAGGTTATAGACATTGCAGTTAGATAACATTTGTTCTAAATTGTTGCACTTTAAGAGATAATGTTGATATTGTTGTTAATTACCTTTTATGTTTAAATTTACTGCACATTTTCGTAAAAACTGCACCATTTAAATTAAAACCTGTCCAGAAAGTTTCTTTGGCTTTAATTTTCCTTTTTTTTTCTTTCAGGGTTTTACATGTTTTATATGTTAAACATAGGGAAAAATATGGTCAAACATGCAAATTAGTTTAGAAAAATCAAAGTAAAAAAGAACCATGATAAAATCGTGATCGTGATTTTATTTTTAAAAAATCGTGATATATTTTTGCCATATCGCCCACCCCTAAGTGTTGTATACAGATTTGTATGATTGTGTTTGTTCATGTTTCATGTTTTTACCTGCCTGCAAAGCAAATTTACCTTAAGGAAATACAGTGAAGTTGAAGTTGAAAAAGAAAATGCTCCACTGATGCTGAATTTACATCGAATGGTCTAGTTTGGTTCAGCACGGTTTGATCTGGTTTAGAGTGGCAAACCTTGATCTAATTTGCATTCCCACGACCAGCTGAACCCTCTCTTGGGTGGGCTGGGTGCACAGGGTAGCGCCAGCTACAAAACTGCATGACATCAAAGCAGCAACAATGGCAGACGTCCAGCACATTGAAGTTGTCTGAATTGTGATTGAAATCACAATTCAGACAACTCAATAATGGGACCGCCAAAGCTGCATTCTGTGCGGTGCTCCTGATTGTTATTTTACAAATTTGCAGGTAATTTGCATTTATGGAAGTGCTGGTAAGCAGGTCAACAACAAAAACTCCTGTTTCGAAGTAGAAGTTTGTGTATCCCTTAAATAATGAAAGCCGATCACTGGTCATTAAAATTGGGTGATGAGTAATGTGTTTTGATTTCCTTATTGTTGTCTGCACTGCAAACATAGAGAATATTGCACTGCAGCTTGATTTGAAGAAAATCGTGAATCAAATTGAAATCTAAATATCTGCCAAAAAAATAGCGATTAGATTTTTTTTCCTAAAACTGTTCAGCCCTGCTTTGGAGGACTGTTTAGCGTAGACAATCTTTACAGCAACAGCAGTGAACAAATCTTCCTAAATCCACAACTTATTAAAACATTGTGACAAAAGTACTTTTGTTCAGCTGCCATTGCATGGGAATTATCATTTTTTGTGACAAATCAACAGTACGCAGTACTTTGACTCCACTCTTTAGGGACGGGTCGACACTCTCGGCACACCTTCTGAGTGGTGCCAAACATGGGATGGCACAGGTAGGTTATTTGTTTTTCTTTTCTCTTTTTTCAACAGCAAAAACACCTGACATAGCATGCAGAGCCCAACTGAACCAGACTGCTTGGTGAACATGTGGTTTAAAGCTGTGGTCTACGATTTGAAACCGCAGCCTGCCCCTCCTTCCCTCACCTCTCCCCTCCGTGTTCCAAGATCCCGCCCCCAGCTCGTGTCGGCTCATATAACCCCCCTCCGGCAGAGCTACGAGCGACTAGCACAATATATCAGCAGCAAACTCAATCAAAAACAGCTCAGCTCAACTGAAAGTATCAAACACGACAGACATCTCCCTTATAACACACAGCAGTAGCCATTTCAACTGGACCGGCGGCAATGCGCCAGAGCGGAGCCGAGTGTGGGGGAGGATTTATCTTTCTCAGCCTGTCCTCCCCAGCTCAGCTTACAGTGCTAACGATTAGCGGCTAACAGGCTAACCCGCTCCCCTACAAGTTATTAGCCCGTGCAGGCACAAACTAACCAGAGTTATTCAGCAGACATCTCCCACTGTAGTAAACAAAGCCATTACCTGATCAACCAGGGGCTAAACGGCCGATGATGAAGGTCTGATGGCCGGCTGAGGTTATTGTTAGCCGTTAGCCCGCTAACAGGCCTCCACCATGGGCAGAGCTCCGTTGCCCAGGGAGAGGGAGGCGGATCCCGGTTCGCGCTAGGCTTTTCGGCTCCATGATAGTTCAGTAGCTAACGCTGCTAGCTGCTCACCGGAGGTAGAGGGAGGAGGCACCATGGGCAAGATGCTGCGTTCGCTGAGTGAGGGAGACGAGGGAGAGGAGAGGAGAAGGGTGGTCTGCAGCCAGACTGTCTTGGGAGAGGGAGGCGGATTCCTGGGTTTTTTTCGGCTCCATGATAGCTCAGTAGCTAACGCTGCTAGCTGTTCACCGGAGGTAGAGGGAGGAGGCGGGACCATGGGCAAGATGCTGCAGCAGTGAGGGAGACGAGATTGATGGACTCATGGACTAACTCACGGACCAATTAATAGTTGCAGGTTCTTAGGCTTGATTGGTCAGCTAGTATGCAGCTTTTCAGCGGATATACTGAATGGATTTTTTCATTCTTTTTTTGTCTTTATACAGCAAAACACCTGACATAGCATGCAGAGCCAAACTGAACCAGACTGCTTGGTGGACATGTGGCTTAACTGGCTCCTACTGTGGAGTACTTGGGTAGTGTTTTAAAAATGTAGATAAAATTGTATTTTTCAGATCATACTTGTAGAACTATTTGACCAGAATATTCAAGCACTGCTGTACATTTGGGAACAGTCTTCATTTTATTTGGAAAACCAATTCCTTTGCCTATTTGACTGTTTCCTGTTTACTTTTTTTTTACTTGTCAACAGATAAACTTACTTTCAACAGACTTTAAATGTGTGACTTTGAAGGCATGGCTAGACCAAAAGGTAATTAAGTTTACATTTTTGCACATTTGCGCACCAAGTGAGGCTACTTTTGGTTGTGAAACGCAATCGAGATGAGGATTTATCATACCAAATCACAGAGGAATTGCTTCCTGGGCTTCTCCAGTCTTCATGCCAGTGTCTTAACTATCTTCATCCCCACATGCACAGGTGTGCAAATAAATATGAATGAGAACAATTAGCTCTAATGGACTGTAGCTGCCACCTTCAGCGTACAAATGCAAAAATGAAGTGCATTAAACGATCAGAAAAACTAGAGAAGCACGATGGAATTTTAGATTTACTGTTTTGTGCATCCCTTGCATCGAATCAACTGTTCAGGTCTACTTCAGAAAGTTTCAAAGTAAAGAGAAGAGCAATTTTCGAAAGATAAACAAAAGAAAAAGGCCTGTTAAGCTAGGATAGGCATGCATTTGGCTAAATAAAGAAAATACAGTGCACACAAGGGATAAAGAGACATTAAGTGTGGACTAATTTCCCTGCCTGTTAAAACCCTGTTACAACGCTCAGGGACACGTCGACTGATGGTGAACATATGGTGCCGTGTGAGTGTATGCAGACACAGAGCAGTGTGTGGGATAAGGTGTGACGTCTGACTGGGTTTGTGTGAATCACCAAGACTGTGTGGTTGAGTTTGTTCCTCCTGCAGCCAAACAAAAAGACATAGGGACTCAAGAGCAGTGATATTTGATTTTACTGCTCCGTCTGTGGAAATGATGAAGTCAACAATTCAACACACAAAGAGCACAGAGGGAATATAAAGCTGCTGATAAACAAAAGTTAGTGAAGCCATAAAAGCTAAAGCAGAAAGAGGCTGAATGAACTGCCCTGTCGACATTTTTAGTGGACGTTCATATCAATTTGTCTCAAACCGGCAAAACACAAGGACTCCACGTGCACAAAAATACAGATTCAAACTGTTTTCAACTCCCAACAGAACAATTAAAGTGGGTTCAGCGAATCAGATCTGCTTTACATGGACTTTTTTCTCTTGCTTATTAATCAAAAGAGGAGTATCTCACACCCAAAAGTTGGCATTAATATATTAAAGGACAAGCACTTGAGGTTCTGTAGCTTGCTTCCACATTACAAGAAAAGAAAGAACTTTACAGCTGCTGAAGGTTTAAAAACAAACCTGCATACATGGTTAAAATTAGAGAATAACTGTTTGTGAGTGATGAAGCTTAAAGTTTTCTGACTCATCACAGAACTTGGAAGCAATTTAGCACAGAAAAGGAAAAGGAAACCACAAGAAACAATGAGCGATAGAGGAAATTCTGAAGGATACCTTAAACAGGGGTGTCCCAATACACTTTTTTCACCACTGATACAATGCCAATATTGGAATCAAACATATTGTTATTACTTATTTTGATGTATAGACTGTAAGTAAAGGCTTGACCAAGTGAAATTACTCAAACCGAGAACAGCAGTTAACAATATTAGGTATGAGAAGCTGACTATTTTGTGATTAACCAATGGGTTGCCAGTGTGTTTGACTTCTTTAGGGTAAACTTCTTTCATTCTTCATGCCAATGATTCAACAAGAGTTCTGCAGAGGTTTTTGGTCCACATTGATGTGATAGCATCAAGCCTTTTCTGCCACACATCTATGATGTAGATTTTCCATTCCACCACATCCAAAACGTGCTCTATTGGACTGAGATCTCGATTATGGAGGCTGCATATTAACATACTTTCATGTTCAAGAAACCAGTTTGAGATGATTTGAGCACTGCCATTTACTTTCTCGGATTAGCCAACAGAAGATGGGTACACTGCGTTCATAAAGGGTTGGACATTGTCAGTAACTACACTCGGGTCAACTGTGGTGATGAAACAAAGCTTAATTAGTGCAAATGGTCCCAAAGTTGGCTAAAAATATGCCCTACATCATTACATCTGGAAAAGTTAATACAAAAGGTTGGACCCATATTCTTTGTTGTTAACACCACATTCTGATCCAACCATCAGAATGTGGCAGCATCCCTGCCATCATCCCTTAATCACCTCAAACCACACCACTGACCTCTGGCATCAACAAGATGATTTGGCCCTGAGAACTGACAGTCCCTGGATGTTATCGTTTTTTTGGACCACTCTTTAAATCCAAGAGATGGCTGCATGTGAAAATCCAAGAAATCTGGAAGTTATGTCACATTTACAGCCACTAAAATCACCTTTGTTGGGTTGTCTTTGACCACAGACAAACCAAAATGCACTGAGATGCTGCCATGTGATTGGTTGGTTAGCTATTTGCATTAAAGGATAAGTTTGGTTTCTACAGCTTTCACATTGTTTATATAATGAAGTAGAACAATATACTCACCCAGAAAGCTTTCCTGATCCAAACAGAGCTACAGGAGATATTTAGATCCAAAATCGAGCGGCGGACATCCGTATAATGGTAGCACACGGGGCATGTATAGCGCCGCCTCCTAAAACTGGATTAATCATCCAAAAACTCATTAGTTTCACCAATATTTCATCATGGTCCGCTCACGCTACTCCTCCAGGACAGTCTGTGTCACTCCAGACATGTTGTGTGACTGTGCTGACCTCTGAACTGAAGAAGAAGAATGTTGCCTCTGTGCATGCGCAGTACGGCTCATTGATTCAGGGGAAGACAGCCAGCTACACAACAACTTTCTTCTTCCAGTTTTGTGCAAAATGGACAAATATCTATCGATGAAGATGTTGTGGAGGAGAACTTTGAATATGATGGGTGTCCTTACAGTTTTGAAACAGAGTATACAGATGAGGAGCTCATTGAAAGGAGGACGCAGAGGCAGCGCTCCAGAGAGTACTGCGCAGTACTGCATGCACAGAGGCAAGCGTTCTTCTTCTTCAGCTCAGAGGTTAGTGCAGTCACACAACATGTCTGGAGTGACACAGACTGTCCTGGAAGAGTAGCATGAGCGGACCATGATGAAATTTTGGTGAAACTAATGAGTTTTTGGATGATTAATGCAGTTTTAGGAGCGGCGCTATACATGCTCTGTGTGCTACCATTATACGGATGTCTGCCGCTCGATTTTGGATCTAAATATCTCCTGAAGCACTGTTTGGATCAGGAAAGCCTTCTGGGTGAGTATATTGTTCTACTTCATTCTATAAACAATGTGAAAGCTGTAGAAACCGAACTTATCCTTTAACAAGGAATCAAAGAGATGTACCTGATAATGTGTTTAGTGGGAAGCTTCCAAGTTTGTAGTCACATACTGAGTTATGGCTTGTTCAGTTTCAACCCAGACCTGCAGAGGAAAAGTCAAACAGCAGCACCAACCAAACACATTTTCACCACCATCACCAAAAAGGCCTTGAGAGGGGCACTTAACCCCAAGTGCTACAGACTTCTCACTCAACCTAAGCAGATCAAGGCTGGTTTTTACTGGTTCAAATACAAACATCACCTTTTCTGCAGGCAGCCGGCCTTAACTTTCTGGCAGCACTTGACGAAGGTTGTGAATTTTTCATTTTCAACTCGTTTCCATTTAATTAAAGTGTCACTAAAACATGCTGACAGTGTTACTGACAACATTTCCATTTAAAGAGGGCTGGACTGTATTTTCAGTCCAAATATAGAGAAAGCGTGACAGTCACAGATGTTTTGAAATAAAGGCTGCACTCGTCTTCCCAACACCTGCCCGTGCATAAAGCCATTAAGCCTTGTTCCGCTGCTCCATCATTTGCTTTCTGCATGTGTGTCCTCGTGTTCCTGAACCACATGCTGCAGCTCCCACCTGCTCCAGATCAACCCAGTGTGCTTCTTTGCCAGGTAAGGATTAACCTCACTACAAACACAGATTAAGCACACATACACGTGGCTGCAGAGAGCCTCCAGGCAGTATAAACACACAGTAAGGAGAGGTGGAGAAGAGAAAGGTGCAGCAGTGAGATATTCAGAAGGAGGAGGGAATACAGGGACACACCAACACAGCAGTTTATTTAGTCACAGTGTCACTGATAATTCCCATTGACAGATTACCAAGGCCATGTTTCCACCTTAATGTGTTTCTGTTCCCCCAACGTGAATTTCCCAGAATCCTCATCTCCTTCTCATACAAATTTATGCTCTCATAAAAGCAGACTTTCTTGTAATTACCTCTTCTATAAAGAAAAGTAATCTTTCCTCCCGCTGTGTTTTATTAGAGAGGAACCCTTCAAGGGCTTCTTCTGCACTCTCTCCACTTTCCATTGAGTTATATATGAAAAGCTAAACAAAATGTTTGGCGTTTTAGGCATTTTAAAGGTGGAAATTGGTAGTTTTTGGTGTGAGCATGTCACCTTTCAAGCTAGAAAACACTTTCCACAGCAGTAATTTCTGCAGAATCCACTTTGAATGAAGTCAACAAAGGCTGGCTAAAATGTTGCATATTCAAAATGCAACATTTGTTTAAATGAGATAAAGCGTCAGAAATTATTTTTTTATTTCTATAGCATATGCCGATACTGATTGGTGCCAATACAATCTGGGCACCTTTAATTAAAAGCACATTACAGATAATTTGTTTAACCTCACTGACTTGTTAACCTGTTGCAACTATTCTGTTATAAACTATAATCCTGTGGCTAGCTACATCTCCAATCATGGTAACCATTTTCTATTCCTTTAGAGAACATTTTAAAGCATAACTTCAGAATTGCCTTCAATTCCAAGTCTATATCTCTCGTTCAGCTTTACAGCCTGGTACGTGTTCAATGCAGCTGCTTGATTCTTTCTGCCAATCTATTATCTCTTCTGTGGACTCATTTTCATCATCCAAGAGTGCTGCTTCATTTTTCTCTTCCCTGTAATTGGAAAACTGTTCAGATCTGATTTGAATGGGGATTACTGATACTGGCATCAGGTTTTAGGGCCTATCAGTACAAAAACAGAAGATAATATACGAGCAGACTGCACAAATCCTGAACTGATACCACTTGCAGTCTGAAACACTGCAAAGAAACTTTTCTGGATGCATTTGCACAACCTTTCATAATGGACAGTTAAGAGCCTGTGTGTGTACAGAACAGCCCAAATCCTCTTTGCTCTGCACAGATCTGTTTAAACATACAAAGTGCACAGGCATAACCTGAAGCTAAATGGACAGTGCCGGTCCTAATTGAGTTTTTGTTCATCTCCTGTGGCTACAAATAACTTTCTACTGACCTTCAGCAACTTCTGCTTTATCTATACTTAATCTCCTCCCTCCACTGATCTTTTGAATGGCCTTTTAGAAAGGAAGAGCACCATAAAAGCTTCAAAATTCAGCAAAGAAATAAGCAGAAGATGTAGCCTTTATTTGTAAATGCTGTCTTTTATATCAAATTTATTCATGGTTGCATCCAAACAAATAAAATATGGATGGAAAAGCACCAAGACACACGCAACTATTACATTAGCAAGGCCGAGAGCTCAGGGTTGCATTTGATGACATTAATAATAAAGTCTAATTCAAATGCAACATCAAACAGAGCCCAGCAAGAAGAGCAGAAGGGATAGAGATGAAGCCGGAATTTTAATATATGTTTCTCTAAACAAGTTTACCCATCAAAGTGCAAAGGGTCTGATGAGAAGATTGACCCCATCCTCGAAAGCGAACCTAAGACTTCTTACTAATGCTTTTCAAAAATCATTTCTGAGTTGATTTTTAGCTGACTCAAAAGGAACCATTTTAAAGTGTTGATTTAAAGGTGTAGTGTGTAGAAGCTGGCAGCATTTCACCGAACAGAAACGGTAAATATAGGATATAATGTTTCTGTTTGTATGTAAAGTCTGTTGAGATAGATGTACAATCATAACCACAAAACTTTCATTTTCTTTTATATAAGTTAGAAAAAGCTTTTAATATCTATGTACTGCAGGTCTCCCCTCTGTGGAGGCTGACATAGTGATCGACCATGTTGACTGCGACTGGGTTTTGGGGACAAAAAGAGCGAAATGTGATTTTTGAATGAGTCTAGAAAAGTTTACAAAACCTATAATCATTATCTTAACTGACCTATAATCTATCAAAATAATAGTGATAAATATGAATTAAAAAAACCTTCACCTGGGGTGCTGGTTTGGCGGAGTGGTTGGCAACCATGCGCGTCCCATGTACATACTTCTGCCAGTCTGGGTTCGAATCCAGTCTGTGACCAGATTGCAGAGTTTTCTTCCCCTACTCTCTCACCCCCTTTTACAAGCCTATCCGCTGTCTCTCTTCTATCAACAAAAGTACAAAATGCCCAAAAAACATATGTAAAAAAAAAACAAACAAAACCTTCACCTGGTAACTGCTGTAAATGATGCCCTGTTCGCGATCCTTTTTGGTCTTCACCGGCTCTCGTCGCTTAACAGACAGGCTCATTCCAAAATCTGAACACCAGATTTCGCTAAAATGCCAATTTCTTCACACTGCACCTTTAACTCCAGAAGTGTTATGACTTTTAAACTATTATCACCTCTACCTGTCGATTCAATTCTAGAAAGTCGACCCACACTGGTTTTCAAGGTCTACAATGTCCATTACACTCCTGATGTTAATGCTATTTGCTTAAACTTGCTTATTTGCTTACTCCATTTGGTCTGTCCTCCTTTTCTTATAATGGTGCAAAGATGTGGAACTTGTTACCATCTGAACTCAAGACCATCACTGAGTTCAATATCTTATCACCAGGCTTAAGTCTTGGCTAAAAACAAAACAATCCTGTACCCATTTTTAAAGAATACTGTGTGCATGTGAAGCAGGATTTATCTATTTATTTATTTATTTGAGTATCATTTTTAATAGTATTAGTTTTGTATTTTTTTTAATAGATTTTATTAATGTTTCACTTTAATTTTGTGTGTTTTATGTGATGTAATTTCTTGTTTTATGTAATGTAGAAAGGCACAACCAGGGGCAGGACTTGAGAATTAGCCTTGGGTATAAACTCCACTTGCATGGCATCAGCTCCAAATATTTTTTTGTGACTATGTACAATTGCAATGTCTAAAAAGTAGAATAAATAAAAAAAAGCTTTGACCAGTTTGGTGTTTTAAGTCTTGCTCATTGTTTTAGCATCACTGAAAAAAAGCTTTAGCCACCCTTTTGACTGCCTCTGCCTCTCATCTGCCATGGTAACATCTTAAACTTCCTGGAAACATAAATTTCTTGATTGGCAAAGCATCCAGAACAAAGCTGAAGGAAGTGCTAAGGCGATTTTTAAACCAATACTTTCTCTATTTCAATAAAAAGAAGTCAAAGAAGCTAAAAACGCTACACTTGTCAGTTAACCGTAGCATGTAAGACTTATTCACTGATTATTCATGACTTCTGATGACTTTTTGTAATAAAAGGGGTTTACATACATGTTTAAAATAAAATATACGACAGCAGAATGTGCAGATGTGAGTTTAAGAGGTGCAGGTAGTCCTGACAGTACACGGAGGTAAGCTAGATGATTCCCTCTGCTCAAACCTTTGTGCTCCCCGTCTTCTGCCATTAACGTCACAATTAGCAGATATGTAGTGAGAGCAGTGTTGACCTTAAAAGAGTAAAGCAGTAATTACTTAAGTCCCAAAAAAGGTGCAAAGTTAAGTTTAAGAGAACAGCAGTCACAATAGCCATGAGTATTAATTAAGCATGACGGCTCATTTCTCTTCTGTTTCTGAGAGTCTCTTGAGTCAGTGGACTTGGACATCCTCATTAATCAGCCTGGCTGGAATGAGACCAGAAGTACAAAACAACTAAAATATCTTCTGGTTGAGTGCCTGATGTTCACCTCTCTTTTTAACAACATAAGCACAGAATTATCTGTCAGCGGGTGCTCTTAAAGAAAGTATTGTGGAGTCATATAGTCTAGAATCAAAGGCACTAATGTTCAACATATCCATTAGTGGTAATAATGCCTTGGAGTGTAGCTGGGAGCTGGAGCTATTACCATATCATTTTCAGGGCTGTATCTATCTTATGCTTGCTAATATTAGCTGCAGCTCAAATAAGAGGAAGTTAAGATGTAATGGAAAAGTATCTGTCCAGGAGAGGGTTGATTGTTTTCCACTAAAAACTATACAATACAATCTTGATTCACACATACATGCAAATAATTCTAAATGGCAGTGATTCATTTGCTTCTGTATGATTTGTGTTCACTTGCCAGTCATGCTAATGACACCATAATCCATAATTATGACCACTTTACCTCCCTGATTAAGCACTTGACTCTCAATCACCACTGCAAGTGTTCAAACAAATAGTTGGCTGGCACGTGTAGACAAGCAGGATGACAGCAGATTAGATTTGTGGCTGTCAGTTTCACAAGAAAAACAACAAATGTGACCAAGTAGAAAAATAGAGTCATTGCGATGAAAGTGATGTCACACTAGTGGCAAAAAAAGTATCCTCAGCATGTGGAGGGTTTTAACACTGACAAGGAAATGCCTCAGCCTGCAGGAATCTTGTTTTAAATGCCACAGCAATGAAAGGGTAATTAGAGTAAGCACTAAAGGACTAGAAAACTACCTGCCAGACCATACAAACCTCCTCAACCACGCATTACACAGCATGATGGTAATAACAGAAAAGCTAAAAACAAAGCGTGCATTTATGAGAGACGTTCAGGTTTGGTCCATCAATTCTTTCAAAGGTCTGTCTGTTGAAAGCCAAAAAAATATGTTTTTAAGTTAAGTGTAATATGTTTTTTTCCCACAAGAGTAAGAATGATGTGAGAGAATTGAGCTCTAAAATCTCACAGAGAACAGTGGCTCTTAACAGCATGAATTATGCAGCCCTAGTAAGGAGACATAAACACTAAATGAACGAGCTGAGTTATATTCAGCTCATGCTTCCGAGCATTAACAACACTTGAGCACACTCTTCTTGTCACCTGTTGACTTTGCTATTTGTTTGGATGACAGACAATATTTGTGATGCAAATTCTAAAACGATTGCGTGTCTTTAAGTGGTGTTTATAAGAGTTGTAGAAGTGATAGGTGGAATTTGATTTGTGCGGACACTTGAGACACAATTTATCCCCCTGCACTGGGGCACAGCTGCTAAATCAGTTCTCGACAGGTCGATGTGGAGGACGTCTCATCCAATCTGGATATATAATGTATGTTGAGACCTGAGGGGGAGGAGGGCAGTAGAATATCTTGTGCATCATAACCATATTATCATGTATAGCCCATTCTTCTTAGTATTTTATGTGCCACTGGGTAGGTGTTTCTATGACAGGATCAACAATGAAGATCTACATGCCAGTATTTTCATGTGTTTCAGGTTTTTGGCTGTGCAGGCGTGAGTGGAGGCTGCAGGATAAACACAGCTTTACCGACAAAACACAGGCCAGCATCAGCAGCGTGTGGCAGCCAGAGGTGAAGGAGGAATACATCTTTAAAATGAAGTGAAACATTCACCACTGAGGACTGTGCTGGATAAAGAAACCAGGAGAAAAAGAATCTGGGCTCAGTGTTCTCTGTCAGAGCTCAAACATGTGCATCCAGCCCACCATAATTGGTGCCACTGACTGTTAAACTCACCGCTGGCTGCTCTGTGTCTGTGTACGGAGATAAGCATAAATATCACCCAACTTTGTCAAATGTATGTTTGCATTGTGGATTTGTGTTTGCTGTGGTGTGTGCATTAGTACTGTACGGTCGATGGAAAAGTTTTTCTGACCCATGGAACAGAAGTTTAGCATCTGAACCATGAGTTTGTGTGCTAAAGCTGCTGCAGCTTTATGAAGATTATGCTCCACAACACAATAGTTTGTACAGATATTTTCCATCCCCTAATAAATGATCAAGCTATAAAAACTTACATCAGGCACGGCATGAACATTACTTTTCATGATTTGACTTTTCATTGGGACAACATAATTTCTCTTCAATTGTAAATTCTTATTTCTTCAACATCTGACACTTCTTAGTTTTCCTGAATGATTTTAGTGAGGCTCAAAGAGGACGTGAGTCCTGTGTTTTATTTTATTCCATCATATAAAGTCAGTTTTGTTCATTTTCATAACATTTTTAACATGTTTTCTTCAGATGTCAATGTTATTGTCTACTGACAACATATTCACCTGACTTGTGCCTTAATATAAAACATATAATTGCGTTGATATGAAGAGTTGGTATTGATCTGTCTTGACATTGAGACAGTAGGATGACATCTATGCAAAACAATAACAGTTTTCTTGCCTCTATGTATACAGAGTAAAGGTTAATAAATATATATGTATATATATATATTCATAATTCCTTTAGTTTTCCTAAAATTTGACCATCTTTGACCCTCCCTCTCCCTTTATGGGGCTCACAAGTCAATATCAGATATCTTCAAATTGTGAATATATTGGGGGGTAAGGGACTAAATTTGTCAAACATTTAAAATCAAAACATTTTAATAAGAATCAGTAGTTATTGGAATATAGTTAATTCTTAGTGAACATTAGCCTTGTGATTGGCACCTTGTCTCTTTAAAACTCTCCCATATGAATCACTAAATGTTTTTTTTTCACACAGAAAAGACCTGCAACTGAAACATAAACCAAAAACCAGTAAATATGTTTAATTTACTGAAAAAGTAGTTTCCATCGGCTTAATTATCATGTTTAGCTTATTATATAAAGTTTATTTGTGTCTTACCATAAAATTTGAATGCTGGAGTAGTTTTTTTTTTGCAAATCTATATGTGCCACTTTTACTTATTTGTTATTATTATTTGTTAATTGATGGCTATCTTCAGTTGGTGGTGTGGTCCTCTAACTGCGTGGTCAACACTTAAGAATGACAGTTTGTTTGAATTAACTGATAATTCAGCTTGACATCATACAAAATTAAGGGTCAATGACTTCTAAGTCTAAATAAGTAAACAAACATTTGTAACATAACCCTTTTATTCATCTGTAACTAACAGCTTAGTTGAAACCACATATCTACGTCTTATGTAACTGTTTTTGACATGTTGAAAATAGTGGACATGTTTCACTAATGATGGAAATTTGGATTAATCACCAGCATTATCCTAACATGCCTACAAATGTCTGGTGATTTTGACATAATGGCAGCTAACAGCCTGTGTGAGTAAGCCTGTTATTGGAGCCATCTGACACAGCATCATTCTGTTTCTTCAGAGTTCGCTGTCTGTTTTATTTTGAGTAAAACACGGTAAAATGGCTGCAAATTGCCATTGTGTTTTGGTTGTTTGTTATCCCAGCCATTAAATTAGCATTTAGAGAGATGTCATGATATTGAATTAGCCTCTCTCAGCAGCGCCATGTCTGTCTTGAGGCATCTTTTATTGTGTTGCTACTCGACTTGACAGCTTGTGCCACCAGCATATGAAATCAGAGTAACACAGCAAATAAACACACTTGACTGGTGACCATTGGGGGTTTGTGGAAGCTGCGGGTAAACATGTCGGAGCCAATGAGAGCCTGCTGCAGTCCTGGAAGCATGTTTTTAATCTAATGATATGGAGAGCTGGCTCTGACAGGTGGCCTTTATAATGACATAAGCTGCGTGTATGTTGACAGTTTTCCCTGCGGTAAGTGTCGCACAGATCTGAGTTATTATTCTATGTTTTTCTGCACAATTGAAGCATCTGCATTTGCAATTCGGGAGCCAAAAACAGATGACTCGAGGGTCCCACGGTCAATGATACATCACTGAACATATGGGAGGAACATGGGGTGAGCGCACACTCGAATGACATTTGTATAGAGGAATAAATATGCGCGGGCATGTCTCTGTGAACAAACATCTACTCTTTACCCTTTTTAGCATTGATCGCTCCCTTTTTTATCCCGTATTTGTTTCCAATCAGTCTCATCATCCATCAGTCTGCACTTCCTCTCCTCCTTTAGCCTTTTCTGCCCTTCTCTCTTCTTCAAATTCACCTGCTCCACTCCATTCTTTCCTCTCTTGTGGGCCTTTTCCCCAGAGAGATTAACCAAAAGACCAATTTGCTCCATGATTTTTCCTCCTCTAGTCCCTAATTGGCTTGAGGGGGATCTGAAGGGATTTAAAGGGGTGTGGCTTAAGCGAATAAAAGCAGACCCCCTCATCTCTGTCTGGCTAAGAGTTGACGCAAATTAAAGCACAGACCTGACCTAATAAAAGCTCCAATTTGTACCAGCGGCATGTCACCCAGTCACCCCATTACTGGCTTTGTTTACACTTTACTTTATTAGATTTAAGACTTTTGGCCTCAGGCGGGGAGTTTAAAAGCCAAATGATTTTAATGCTCTTCTAAGAAATTTGGTGCTCAGGCCCTTAGCCAAGGGAAGAATGATTTGATTTAAGGTGGTGGACTTAAACCCAAATATCTTTGCACAGTCATGAAATCAATTTGACTTAGTGTGGAGGTGGTAAGAAGGAAAGTCAATGTCAACAGCTGTCTTTGGAGACAGCAGAAAAGTTGTGGAATTGATTTTTACAGCCTCTGTCTCTCTTTCAAGGACTGTAATAAAACCGAATTCTTACATTTTTAATAAGTTGCTGTGAGTGGTTGTCCTGCAAATTATGAACTGTGTAGATCCACTTAATCTTCACTAAATAGCTCTTTGATAAGTAAGCAGTACATATGAATCCACCACTAGAGCCATACAAGGATTAAAACAAAATCTTAACATTTATAAGCAAGTGGACAGCTTCATGAGCTGCCATTATTGAATAGCTTAATGTTAAGACACATGTTAGTGTGGAAAATTTAGGACTCATCACACAAGACAAGGGATGGGATGAATATAAGGTGTTGAGGTTAACTGCAGATTTAAAAGTCACGGTTCATTAATCCTTGAGACTCTGCGACACCGTGTGGTTTTATCTCTCTTTAGAACAGACTGAAACCTTGGTGCTGCTTGCTCAGGCCGTAAACAATTCACAGGGTGCTCTTGGCTGCAGACTTTGTTATATCAGTCTTACAACAGCAAGAGGGACACAGCAAAGAAATGAGTCTGCATTAGCACGCAAGACAGCAAAAAAAGTATGGTAAATAAAAACATATATATCAGATGATGCTACATACATCCGACTTTGTGTAGCACCTGAGTCACCCAGAACCACACACTAAAGTTAAAGTGAATTATAGAGTGACATATGGCTGCTACGAATTGCAATTTTCAGGGAAAATCTCAGAGAAATGTTGCATCTTTCTCTGTGCAACAATTTAATTTTGACCTTTAACACGATTTCTGTAAAGTTACTCTTTCTTTCAGCAATCTCAACATGTAAGCCATGCTTTGAGTCACATGACTAACATCACTGCTATGTAACTATTGCATATAGTCTTACATAGCACAGGGCGATTAAGTCATGCTCGACTCTCTCAGAGTTTTAGGATCTCCTGCTGTTCAAGATTAATGTTGGCGTCTAATGATGAGGAAATTATTCAGGGAGCCAAGAGACTTTCCAACCTAAAGTAAAGACTATGTTGATGTCATATCTGCCATGAGGATGATATTTTATGTGAAGGTCGGGCAGGCTGCAGCACTGTATTGTTAGACTGTCAGGATAATGCTCGAGGAACATCTAATAAAAATAAGTAAATTTATGAGCTTTATCTGTTTGTTATGGTTCATCAAGTATCCTTGCATCCCTAGTATTGTCACACTCAGTCAGCTCTGTAAATGATTGGGGTAAAGGTGGAGCTTTATCTGAGGAGTCAACATGAGAAGCATCTGAGAACACAATGGTAAAATATTCAGGCCTTATTACAGTCAAGTGATCACAAACACAAACATGATCAACACTTGAACTGGTGCAGTATATCAGCTATGTTAACTCCACCACCACTCTGGTCCAGACTTAAATAGGCACAGCAAATGTCATGAATTGCGATAATGAAATCTGTTGACTTCTTTGAATCTTCTAAACCACGCATCATCATTAGCTTCAGCTTTTCTTTGTGTTTAAGCCTCATTAGCAAACAAAAGCACGCTAAAGCGAGCATTTTACATCAAGCTTGCTGCACATACAGGCAGACACTGAGGCTTTAAGCACCCCTCCACTTCGGCTAATATAAGGAGTTCCAGTAATGACAGAATAAATTAACACGTGCTGCACTATAGTGTTTTATGACAGCTGTGTGCACTGAGTCCAGAGCATTGATAAGGTTGGCAGAACAGAGATGAGTGCTCTATAATCCCCAAGAGTATCTGAGAATAAAAAGCAGACAAATGAATGATGAGTGGAAACTCATCCACACCTTGTCTCCAGCTTGTGCAGATATTCCTCTTTAAATACAGTCCACACACAGTCTACATGTGAGCACAGAAGTGATAAATGACACTGAATATTACATGACTTCATCCCTAAAAGCTTTTACAATCCATGTGTGTTATAAAACATTATATAAGGAAATATTTCATACATGCAATCTGCCCTGCCTGTGCTAACATTTCCCTCTAAAAGTATAAAAAACCTGAGTCTCTGATTACTGCTCCAACTCTTGCAACCGCAGAGTGAAACAGATCTTCTGTTGGCTTAATCCTATTTGTCAGAATATATACTGGACTTGATTTTATTCAGAAGTGTCTCTACATACAGTGGATCAGTGTGATGAATTCAGAATACAGAGAAGGAAGCAGCAGAGGACTTGCTGGTTACACTCTGCTGCTAGCATCACTTCTGTGGTTTAATAACACGATGCCCACAAGGCCCAGATATTATTGCACCAGGTTGATATTATTATTACAATTAGATTAACCTGATTAGAGTATTATATAACATCAACCAGCACCCACGTGTAGCTGTGAGTCTTAGGGAACTTTCTGATTGATTTCCCATTTCCTTGTTTCCAAACTGAGTGAGGAGTTCAAGCTTGTTCAGACTGATCAATTACAGCAGATTAATTACATTTTTCACCTGAATCAAGCCTAATAATATATAAATGTGATTAACAGCCACTGAATCCTTTCTAAAGGCAGTCAAACTGAACAAAACAGGAACTCGAGAAGGATAAAGGGGAACAATAAGTAAGGAGGCGTAAAATGCCTGATTGCCCCACACTGCTGTATTTCAAATAAAACATTAAAGTACGCCCACTGCTAACATACAGGATCACTTTATGAAGTTATATTGCAAAACAAATGGACAGTTTTGACAGGAAATCAAACTAATTTCGTCAAGGCAAATGAATGGCCTCCTGTTGTGATGTAGCTAAAAATATAAAAATGTGTACCAATAATGACTTTAAACCAGGTTTGATAAATGAGGCTTGGCTGCTTAATTACTCCAGAGGAGCTGATTTTCTAAAAATTGCTCTCCTTCATGTTTTTAAAGACTGGAAGATGGATGAGCGATCTCTGATGTGGGATCCCTCTCCATATTTTCTAAATTATGTTGGGCTTTTTCTCTGTTATTATACACCTGATTCCCAGCTGCACCCTGCACACTCAAGAACGAGGAAGAGCACTCATTGGACGATTATTTGAGCGCAGCAAATCACCATATGTCCACAAAATAAACTTTTGAAGCAAATTAGAAGATACACTTTTGTGTGTGTCCCTGCAGTGCTCATTCTTCTCCTCTCCTTTTTTTCTGCATACTTTTATTCATTTAGGAGGGGATTTTGATGCTGCTTTCCCTGACATAGCATACTTGGAGTGAATACATTGGTGTGGTTTAAGTGGCCCCATCGGGAGCAGAGAAAAGCCCAGAGCCGAGCGTTGTGCTCTACCTACGGCGCAGAGTTAAATAAGATAAGACCTCTTCTCTGTGTCCTCCATCTATACAGGGTTATTTATATTTCTCCATGTTCGTGTCATTTTTTCAGACCAAATAGCTGTGTCAGTGGTCGAGTGACATTTCGCTGCTCTCCTAATCACATAATGTTGCTCTGAAGGAGCCTGTTTGAGCAGGCAGTGGGTGACTGATAGGCAAGCTCTCGCAGCAGCAGGAAATTACACCCGAGCAATGCCATTTAACTCAGTGAGCAGCTTTGTGCTTAGGTAGAAGCTCGAATCAATCTCGCTTCCTAACTTCCTTTATCTGAAATGCCAACGTTCTCTCCGTCTCTCTCTTACTCTTTCTGCTGATTGCTAAGAGACAGACTGACCTGCAGGGAAGAGTCTGCGCTAAGAGACTTAATGATTGACTGCAAGGTGGGAGAATCAGGCCAGTGTGGTCTGTCTTTTGTGTGGATTAACACAGTTTAAAAAGTCAGCGCAGTCTAAGAAACATGGAAACTCTCAGAGGCAATGAGTTTCTTTTCAATCTGTAAAAGACTGTTTGCAAAGGCCTCACTGGACTGGCTGTATGTATGACTTACAAAAGTAGTATTCACTGGGAAGAAAGACAAACGTGTTGAAGTCGAGGTCTTCAGTCCATCAAATCAAGTCAGAGTCTAGACTAAAGTCCATCTGAGCAAACAGTTATGTCCAGAGAATAACTCAAGAATAACTTATCCTCAGGGTTTGGAAAAGTCCCTCTGAATTTTAACAAAACAAAGTTAAATCAGGCATCAAGCAATTATCAGCAACTCAAAGGACTGATTTTACAAGGACAGGCTTTGACATAAGTGTCAGTCAGAACAAACCATAAGGTCATAGACAAGTTTCAGAGAGTCTTTGCATGTGCTTTATTCTGATGTGAGCCAAAGTCTGAACTTGAGTCTCAAGTCTTTGGCCTGGTCTTGTTGCTGTCAAATCAAGTCTTCAAGTCTAGAGAATGTGAAAAAAAATATTTCAAGTCATCTTTCAGGTCTGTCAAAGCAAGTTCTTGAAATAATGTTTGTACGTTTTGTCAAGTATCGAGTCTTTCAGATTCTTAACGCAATTCTGACTCAAGTTTAAAAACTCGAAGAGTCTGACATCTGCCCAGGATGGTTCTAGTACCCAACAGATGTTTTCAATCCAACATGAAGACACAGGATTATGAAACTATTTAAAAAGAGAAATGAACTTTTGACAAGCACAGTCTTCTACCAAAGGGTGACACATTTCTCACATACAAATTCAATGGTTGATTTTTTTACAAGAAAGTCTCAGCTCACATTCAGTCATGACAAAAGCCAGAACCATTTGTACCTTGCTTAGGACAGCAGGGGAAATCTGTCATTAGCTGCAACTTTCAAAGCCCAAAGGACCGCTAAAGTCTTGATTTTATTCTCCTTAAGGCTCAGAAGGGTTTCTGCAGTTGAGGAAATAAAAGGTTTTCCAGCGTTCCTTCATCTGTACCTTTGGCCTAAACATACTTTGCTCATTCTTAACCTCATTCTTCTTCTCCATTTTCGTACGCCACCTGCCTACCTTGCTACCTTTCAGTCTCACGCGTCACTCCATGTCTCTGTATGATTTTCTTTCCATCTGTCACTTCCCTCTTCATTCCCTTTCTCTTGTGCTCAGCTGGGAAATACTGTAACAGGGCCTAAAAATACCAGCGCTCCTGCCAAGAGGGGGCGAAGACAAACAGAGCTGCAAGTTACTAGAACATGAAAAATCTACGCCACTTCACTTCAGCTGTCTGCATCCAGATCTGTCAAGCACTTTATGAAACCCATCGCTCTCTTTCTCTCTCCGTAGGTTGCCCTCTACAGTTTTTCAACCCCTTCAATATCACTCGTTATTCTCTTTTATTTCCCCCTCCTCTGTTCTTATCTTTGTCACACTGCAGCCTGCAATCTTTCTCTTGCACCTGATGTCTCTATCTAGAGCAGTGGTTGTCAACCTTTCAAAGTCGCGACCCCCAATTTAACGTTCAGTACTGTCCGCGACCCCCCTCCCCCCGGAACGCAATGAAAATTCGCTGAAAGCTGCTGAAACAACACCCGATTGATAAAACGTTTGTCGGATATACAAATCAGTTATTGATTTTGAGTAATAAAATGCCTGTTTGAGACCAATCACTTGTTGTCCTTTAACATCCGGTCGGACGCCACATTAATTTTGCGCATTTATATTTTTCCTAAATGATTTGGCGACCCCCAGAAATCATCTCGCGACCCCAATTGGGGTCAGGACCCCAAGGTTGAGAATGGCTGATCTAGAGGACAAATAAAAAAAAAGGTAGCAGAAGACATGTTGTTTCTTATGAATTATAACACAGAGTTGCCTAGAGTTGACCCTGCATCACTGTGACTCTACTGAATGAAACCAGTTGGTTTATTCAGTCCTGTCAGTGAAATATTCAGGAATGGAAAAGGATTTTCCACGATGACTTTGAGAGGTTATACTGAAATATCAATGCATGACATTACACTGCAAACAAAGGTAAAGGAGCGAGCACTGAGGTGCTCTCCAAGGTGCTGATTCTGCCTCTTACAGTCATGGAACTGTCAAAACGCTGCTCCTTTTTACCAACAAGTTGCCAACAAGTGTCAGAGAGCTTTGGCCAGTATAACCAGAACAATCAGTGTCAAAAGTGCTCTTCCAAGAGGCCCAGCGACAAGAGGGTCAAATCAGTCGATCAGTGAATTACAGCTCTGGTCCACTGCCACACAAAAATGGTTCCAAAAAGGTTGGAATATGCCATCCCAGAAAGATGCAATCACAGAAGATAGGATACAGATTTAGTGATGATTTCTCTACACAAAAAGCACTTTTTTCCAAGTTGAAGTTGGCTTAATTTAAACACCTAATAAACCGTAATTATAAAACAATTACAACTGCATTAAACAAATCAAAGAGATGGAGAAACAAATGGCTGAATGTCTGCTGCCAACTGGAGGTCACAGGCTGCATTAAAATACAAAACTGATGTCCCAAATTACAATACATGAAAAATATATACATACCATTGTGCTGCAAAACACAGTGCTATTGATATTTTTTTAAATCCTGCTGCTCACTTACTCAAATGCCCTCCATGTACATATGAGTTGGAGGGTATTTTGGCAGCACAGCAGCAATTGAGCATCAGATCTGATTCATGAACCTGATTTACTCTTTGAACAGAATAAACAAGATGACTGTTATTTTGTTCCTGTAACAATTAACAAATTGAAGAATCCGTTTCACCTGATTCTTCAATGCATTACATCTAGTTCTGGCTGTCTCATTAATCAAGTTCAACAATTCTACAGCTAACCATGCACATCCTTGGAAACCCACAGGCCACATACTCTTCCCCCAAAGTCCATCTTCCTACAAGAAGACAGATCCTGGAGAAGGGTTCAAATTATTTAAATCAGTAACTAAATGCTTAAAAGCTCAGCGATGTCAAGGCTGACAGGAGTACCATCACTAAAATGCTTTATCAGGCCAATAAACATGGTCGTCTACAAGAACAATTCAGCAAGTCTTAAAAAAGAGGCTTTACTCTAAACCTTTCCATGAGACTTCCGAGGGCTATGTAGATGCCACTTTACCCAACCGTTCTGCAGTAACACCCCACTTCACACGGCAACACCAATTTGAGCTTTGGACTACAGCCTGTCACATACACTCGACAGAGACCTTGAGGGGAATGGCATGAAGCCACAGCCACACTTTTCATGCAGATTTGAAGTGTCAGGCCACAATAACAAAAGTGACAGGCTGCACTGTGTAAGTGCCCAAGGACAAGGGAAGTCCTGCACTCTGTAAGCTGAAAGTGTTTTTTTACTAAGTTGACAACACTTTAGAATTCAACGGTTTCCTTTCCATGAGTCCTACAATTTGGCTGTGACTGTAAAATCATAGCAGTTACAGGATAGATGGGAAAATGTGTTTCTAAATAAATGCCACTATTTGAAGCTCTCTACATAGGCAAGAAGATGGTGATGGAAAACAACGCCATTTTCAAGCTTTTATATTTAGAAACAATGATAACATTTGGCTGTTTAACCAATGGGACCATGGCAAACCTTGCACACCTCTACTGAGGGATCAAATTCACAAGCAAGATGAGCAGAAAACTTTGATCTATAACCCCCAAAATTTAAAGGTGAATCAGAGATAACAACTTGTACAAACCCAAAACCAGTGAAGTTGGCACACTGTGTAAATCGTAAATAAAAACAGAATACAATGATTTGCAAATCCCTTTCAACCTATATTCAATTGAATACACAGCAAAGACAAGATACTTAACGTTCGAACTGGTAAACTTTGTTATTTTTTGCAAATATTAGCATATTTGGAATTTGATGCCTGCAACATGTTTCAAAAAAGCTGGCACAAGTGGCAAAAAAGACTGAGAAAGTTGAGGAAAACTTATTAAGAACATCCCACAGGTGAACAGGCTAATTGGGAACAGGTGGGTGCCATGATTGGGTATAAAAGCAGCTTCCCTGAAATGCTCAGTTTTTCACCAACAAGGATGGGGCAAGGGTCGGTACTGCATCAAAAACCGGCATAACTGTGTAAAGGATATCACCACATGGGCTCAGGAACACTTCAGAAAACCACTGTCAGTAACTACAGTTCTTGGCTACATCTGTAAGTGCAAGTTAAAACTCTACTATGCAAAGCCAAAGCCATTTATCAACAACACCCAGAAACGCCGCCGGCTTCGCTGGGCCCGAGCTCATCTAAGATGGACTGATGCAAAGTGGAAAAGTGTTCTGTGGTCTGACCAGTCCACATTTCAAATCGTTTTTGGAAACTGCGGTCGTTGTGTCCTCTTGACCAAAGAGGAAAAGAAACAGCCGGACTGTTATAGGCGCAAAGTTCAAAAGCCAGCATCTGTGATGGTATGGGGGTGTACTAGTGCCCAAGGCATGGGTAACTTACACATCTGTGAAGGCACCATTAACGCTGAAAGGTACATACAGGTTTTGGAGCAACATATGTTGCCATCCAAGCAACGTCTTTTTCATGGACGCCCCTGCTTATTTCAGCAAGACAATGCCAAGCCACATTCTGCACGTGTTACAACAGCGTGGCTTCGTAGTAAACGAGTGCAGGTACTAGACTGGCCTGCCTGTAGTCCAGACCTGTCCCCCATTGAAAATGCGTGGTGCATTATGAAGCGTAAAATACAACAACGGAGACCCCGGACTGTTGAACAACTTAAGCTGTACATCAAACAAGAATGGGAAAGAATTCCACCCGAAAAGCTTCAAAAATTGGTCTCCTCAGTTCCCAAACATTTACTGAGTGTTGTTAAAAGGAAAGGCGATGTAACACGGTGGTAAAAATGCCCCTGTGCCAACTTTTTTGCAACGTGTTGCTGCCATTCAATTCTAAGTCAATGATTATTTGCAAAAGAAAATAAAGTTTCTCAGTTCAAACATTAAATATCTTGTCTTTGCAGTATATTCAATTGAATATAAGTTAAAAAGGATTTGCAAATCATTGTATTCTGTTTTTATTTGGGATTTACACAACGTGCCAACTTCACTGGTTTTGGGTTTGTACAAAGCTTTATGGAAATCTCTCAAAGATTGCTAAAGGAACTGTCTTCACAAGCAAGTATGACCACACAGCTCCATGATCTTGACTGAAAACCAACAAGACAACATAAAGGTTTGAAAAAATCCACCCAAGTCTTCTCAAGATTTCATATTAGGGGATGGATATGAGGCATCAGGACCTGAACTTTTGACCTTGTATCCAAAGAATCAAGCAATTTTAATTTTATTAAACCAGAGGGAACATTTGTGGAACACTTCAAGAAAACCTATCACATTGGGCCTAAGAAACAACTTTACATCAGACCTATGACTAAATGAATTAACCTCAAGGGAGTTTGACTATATGCATTAAAAAGTTCTTTACATATTGTATTTATAAGCAAGCGATGAACATGAGGCACCACAACCTAAACCTTGTGACTTTGCACTTTTTCAAAAACAATCGATTTATGCTTCGGTCAGAATATGTAGTGCAGTGTGAAGAAATCCCCTCACAGCACTCACAAACACAGTCTTGATCTTCGACACATGTCCTCCAAAATCTCATCGATGGTGCCCCAGTAAAAGCCAGCAGAAAATCCTTCAAAGCATATTAAAGATGTCCCACAATTGGGGTGCTGGTTTGGCGTAGTGGTTAGCATCCCATATACGTGCTTCTGCCGGTCCAGGTTCAAATCCCGCCTGTGACCAGTTTGCAGAGTGTCTTCCCCTACTCTCTCTTCCCCTTTCACAAGCCTATCCACTGTCTCTCTCCTATCAATAAAGGCACAAAATGCCCCAAAAATACATAAAAAAAAAAAAAAGATGTCCCACAATGGTTGGCCAAATGCACCAACAAAAGGACAGAGGAAGAGACGCATAGATAGACAATTTAAAAATGTTTTACACTGGCCTCAGCTGTTACCAGTAAAGAGGCACGACAATTACCCCAGATTGGTCGAGGCTCCAGCGGGACTGGCACTGAAATCTTGTACCAAAATTATACCAACTTATCCTTTACATCATGGGATGAATCACAGATGGATATTTGTGATTCATCTATAGTTCATAGCTGCTTTAGCCACCAAAATGCTGATTAGGGCACCGTTTAGAAATCAACACTGTCTAATGGTATCAATCTTTGGAGGAGAATGAATTGGGTGATGCTCCCCAAGCAATCAATGGAAGAAATAACCCCCTCATCTTAAAAATTAACTGAGGCTTGTTGACATTATCTCATCATAATTGCAAATGCTTTAACCTTTTTCCTGAAAACTCAATAGCTATGACTCAAACAGGAGAATTTAGTCATATGCTGACAGTCAAAGCAGATCTGTAGCATCCCAGGAGCAGTCTGGTTCATTAAGTGGCGAGAAATAAGTGAAATATTTGCCTTTGAAATGACATGAGGATTGCACTTGAGGCCAGAAATGAAGTACATGTACATAGTTAACCTCCTGACCTCCTCTCTAAGCATTAAGAGAGGACCTTGGACAGCTTGATTCCTTTCATTACAAGCACATGCTGTCCTGATACATGGTACAGTTTCCCTCTGCCTCTCTTCTCTCTCATTGTTGTCGCTGCCAGCACAAATCACCGATACTGATGACAGCAGCTGATCAATAGCCTGCTAGTCCTAGTCACGCTTGTCAAGTCAATTTCCCACTAATGAATCCGGTTCGACTGCGATCCTCTTTGATGAACTATCTCAAGTTGTTTATTGTGCACTTGCTGCATCACAGCCATACTGTCGGAAACCCTGGAAAAAAAACAAAAACTCATGATGATGCATTCCTCGTTTCCAGAGGCCAATTTTTTTGTTTTCTCTCCCATTCTTTTCTCAGCGGCCAAATGTAAAAAATGTCACATCCAATCAAGATATTTACAGCCAAACAGTGATAGGGTTTGATAGCACTTTTAGCAATTTTTCAGCAATCTTAAACACCAGTGCTAAATGTCAGATTTTGCTGTCAGACTCTCTGAATCAAAGAGCAGGGGCCTCCTTTCCAGATTAATCATGGTGAGCTGATATTCCACAGACATGCAGGGAGAAATCCATCATTTAAGAGGCAGAGATACCAATTTCTTCACTGACACTGGCCTCATGAGCTGAATACAATGCAGCGAGGGGGTGAGACAGTGCCAAGGTAATCTCGCTTTGCATTTTTAACAGCCTAATTCAAGAGATTGCATTGTGTTCTGGTGAATCTAAAGCATTTATGGGGCAGAAGCTAGTGGACAAAAGAAGTTAAGTTCTCTGCCTGCAAATAAAAGTGGACATGCATTATAAAACACTTCAGGACAGCTTTTTAAATAAAGAAGGTAAAGTAATTTTTAATTACAGGACAACAGCACCAGACTAAAGATTTCTTATTGAGCATCATGGCAGGGAGGATGTCAAGGTGGAAAAAAACAGATAAATATCAAGAAGTGGACGGACAAGGCCAAAAAACTGCAGTTCTTCAAATGTCCACTTGAGGCAGAACCCCATTAGATCCATTATCAACACGCAATTTTTTTACACAGGAAATAAACAAGCTCAAAACAAGTTCCAGTTTTAGTCTCTTAAGGTTATTTTTATTCACAAAACCACCCAGGTGTTGAATTACTTCAAAGTGGATCTGTTTTTACTTACAAAGGCTGATAACTCTGAATTACTAATATACAAAGGATGAGGTTGTTTGTCTGATAGGCTGTGTGATGTCTGAGGGCTCCTTGATGCATTGGTCCATTCACTCATTGCTCATGATTTCCATCATGGCCACCACCATCATCAGGCTTCAAATTACTTCTCAAAATGAAAGATATAGTGATTGACATCACTGACACGGGGCTGGCTTGAAAATGATATAACTGACCTCAATGTTGAGCTTCCAAACAAAACCAACCCCCGAAAGATCCCTTGTAATAATTAAGATAAAGTCTTTATTATTGCCAGTGACTCATTTTCTCATGGATAAACTGGGATATGTGACTAAATGGGTTAGCTTAATGCTAACAGATAATAGAGACCACCCTTTACAGGCTAACAGAACTAGCATCAGGTTGTTGTAGTTAGCAAGAAGGATTTTTGTACACAGCTGTTAAATGAACCAGTTTCTTTAATTAGTTAAGAAACACAATAATGTCCTTGAGATCTGAAACATTTTATTTCTTGGCTTTCCTACAGTCACTCAAAACCTAAACTGTGAAGCTTGCTACTTGAGCTCTCATTTGCTTTGTTATTTAATGGTGATTTGGCAACAGCTTGTAGATGTGCTTCAGCCACAAACTGGCAGAAGTGCTGTTTTACAACCAGGTAATGAAAAAGTGTCTTTCAGTTTAACTTTATGCACTATTTT
Organism: Scarus forsteni; assembly: GCA_036419115.1. Lineage (NCBI taxonomy): Eukaryota > Metazoa > Chordata > Actinopteri > Labriformes > Labridae > Scarus > Scarus forsteni. Next base: position 5,457,967 of record JAZDUH010000054.1, on the reverse strand, counting down.
ATATAATTAATCAGACTTTTTTGGCTTTTTGATGGCTATTACTCATCAAAATTTCAATACCTTATTTTCCCTTTAGACAAGCATCCTGGAGCCAAAAAAAGTATTCAAAACAAGTAATCATCACTGTAGAAAAAGTGCCATCTCCAGTTACACTAATTCAAACAATATCTTACTTCACCATCCAAATGCAAATCTAGATCTTTGCTAATGTTTAGTCCCGTCTAGCCTTCATTTATACTTGTGCTAAAAAAAAGATGGGACCTAAATTCTGCCCATATGTTGCAGATTAAAATCCATACAGAAATATCAGAGCAGAGAATCCCTTAATGGATAATCTGGCACTGTTTAGTCAACCTACAGATGTACTAATATGCAGAAAAACACTTTGATAGGGAAGGACATGAAGATCGATTGGCTGCTTTCATCAAAATCAATTCTTTAATTTGTGTTTTTACCATCTCAGTGAATACCTGCCTTGCAAAACATTATCTCATTAAAAGTACAAATGAAGAATAACTTTCCTCGCTCAGCCTGACATTCTGATGGAAGTCAATTTGTGGAACTTTCTTGTAGTTTTCCGGTTCAGGTTTACAATGCTGAGGTAATTTGTACAATCACAGCAGGCTGCACAGCTCATCTGAATGAAACACAATCACAGAATTGAACTTCTGCATGACTTTGGCTTACAAGAGGCTAAATTCAAGTTTGATAAGTAGTGCATTTAACCATAAAGGCAGAGAAGCTTGGCTCTTAGGAGCTAAGAAATCCTCTTTGCGGTATTGCGGGTCAGAAATTTTGTTCTTGATTTGATAGAGCAACCTTGAGAGTATAATAAATTAAACTAAAATGGAACAAACTGCACATCAAGTCGGATATGTTTCCAGAAAAGATAGATTTGGAAGTTTACTCCAGGGATTTAACAAGATGAGGGGGATGAAAATGCCAGTCTGCAGGCCTGGACACGGACCAAAGTGTCTGAAAATGATGACAGCTTCCACGAGAGGAATACTAAAGGTTTCATATGAAGACAAAAGGTGTTGATGAGGATTAGCCACACAAAACACACACTCAGAGCGTCCCTGTCACTCCCCTTCACTTCCTCTCCCCTGTGTTTCTGCCCACTTATTCCACCTTCCAAACAAAAGACGAACACGCTCAGCCGGGGTGCCTCCCGACGGGACAGTGGGTATTGAACGCGACTTTTCCATCCAAGCTCGCACACAAATACAGAGCAGGAGCACTCTCCATTGGGTAACCTATGATTGAACTCTCCCCCAGCCCTCAGTTTCGCTCTCGCACCCCTGCCGTGACCTTATAATGATCCGCTACGTAAACACACACCAACACACACACACACACACTCTCGCTCCTGCACAGTGTTTCTCTAAATTCCCACACTGGCTCTGTAATGATCTGCCAGGCGCTCCATGCTCTGAATCTTTTAACAGTCCACTCCTCCGCTCAGTCTCGGCGGACCCTACCGTGTGTTTGGGAGAGAGGGAGACAGAGAGTGTGTTTGAGTGCTTGTATTAATTTTGTGTGCAGTATCTCCCATTAAAGTCGGACACTCCTATGCAAAAAAGGGCTTTAAATAACTCTTACTTTGCAGTTTTGTCCATTAGAGAAATTTCAGGCCATTCTAGTAAACACCACATCTAAAGAACACTTTCAGGGATTTTCTTCAAACTTTGCACAAATGCCCACTCTGAATTAAGGGTGTAGTGGTTTAGCTTTGGAAGTCATTCAGCGTAATGTTCACTTCTTGGACTTATTGGATTTTGGAAGTCATGGGTGAAAAGTCAAGGTTAAATATGCTAATGTTCATTCCTCACTATTTAATCTAAGATCTCAAAAATACATCCAATGTTTTTGTTCAAACTTTGCAAACATGTCTACTCAAATAAATGACTCATTTCTGTGATTGTGGATGTCATGTGTCAAAAACTAAGCTGACTAAAGGTGCGTACACACCGCACGCTACTTGTACTACCTCAGCGATCACTCTCCATGCAAAGTCAATGTACAGCGGCGATGGGGCGGAGCTAATCCTCCCGCTATGCGACAGCCGCTTTTCACACTACCACAAAGCTTGTCGCGCGATGTGAAAGTAAAAAAAAAGTTGACCAATCAGCAGGTGTGTGCACGTGTGTCGGTACCCTAGACAGACTGTTATTCATCCAGACTACAGAGGAACAATCCATGTCCGTGTGGGAAACATCAGTCAGTGAGGACGTTAGTTCCGCCTAGGCGGACCGTGGGAAACTCACAGATAAAGCAGCTGCAGGACATCAACTGCAGTGTTTTGTGGTTGATAAGTGAATGAAAAGGATACAGCTGGAATAATGTCCGCTTATACATCCTGTGATATGATATATGACATGATCGCAGTGAAACTCGAGCGGACGTGACGTCACCGAGCAACGGCCGACGGCAGCGGTGACCAAAATGAGGTATTTATGGACGCGCGACGCTACGTCAGTGGGCAACGTGATTTTGGTAGCTGGGTCGCTTGCGGTGTGAACGCAGCATAAGTCTCATGGCCATACCTTTATTGTAAATACACCTTAAAAATGCTTTTGGGATTGTTTTTTCAGACAATGTGCACATTTCTGCCCTGCTTCAAGAACAAAATGATTAAGTTTCACTGGACTGGAACATCAGGTCATGGTAACTCATGTTCTTTGTGTTGAAGATGATATCTCAAACTCAAGGATAGGATATTTTAAACATACAACATCCCGATCTTTTCTTCTTGTTGCCCTGACTTTAATTGTATTATCTTGTACTAATTGGTTCCTAAGTTGACTACAGTATGGCCTTTTTAAAAATCTATTTCTTCTTTGTTATTTTTCTTCCTTCCCTTGCATTTCACCCTTACATGTTAAAACTGCTTTTGTATGCATGTTTCTTGTTTTACAACTTCATTCACTTAGCTCAGTACACTTAGCTACATGTCTGTATTAGACATCTAATGACAAAACAAGCACCCACACTTCCACCTTCAAAGACTCTCACAACACACAAGTCCACTCTGATAAGTTTTTAATCACTGCGGCACAACAAGGGAGACTTTAAATTCACCCCTGTGTATTCTGTATTAATCTCAAGGTCCTCCAAAGTTAGCATTCAGCTAACATCTCGAGTCTCTCTGAAGACGCTGATATAAAAAATTCCTGACCGTACACAATGTACTCTGATGCTCATTTCAGATAGTTTCTTTTTTGATATTTCTAAATACTTCAAAGCCAAAAGAGAGCAGTGCTGACCTCAAACTTTTGGAGCCACAGTCTGCTGATGCTGCCTGATGTAAAGCTGAAGGTGTGATTTAGTCCGTTCAACAGAATACTGATGGAGTTCAGCGTCTCCAGATGTGGCCGGTCAATTACATCATTAAAAAGCATCTCTATGAATAATCATTATGTTAAGGGGCATTTTAAGTTCTTATTTGTGGTACTGAATCCATCACTAAGAATGACAACAATGACTTGAGACACTGTAGCAGCAGTTAATTCTACTGTGAGTTTGTGTGTGTCTCTGTCTCTGACAAAATGGACGACCCAGGTTTGACTTCTGACCTTGGTTTCTTTTCTACGTCAGTCTTTCTGTCTCTTCGTTACATGAATAAATTAATGTGATCTGCAAATCATTTAATCCATGACAGTACGCTATTTTACGTTTATGTTGCAGGAAAAAGGACGTCCTGGCTCCAGTTTCTCTTTGCATTAAGTCGAAAGTTAAGAAATCCTTGTGTCTTATAATCCATGTTTCTATTCTACTTATATCCATTTCATCCATTGTTTTAATTGATAGAAATTGTTTTATGTCTGCATTGGTTTTTCTATTTATTTACAGCACTTTGTTTCAGTTGTGGTAGTTTTTAAAGTGCTTCATAAAAAAGTTGAGTTGAGTTGAGTCTACCTATGCCAGCATGATATTAAATAACATTAGTACTATCCAGGCATCTTCTGCATATTTGAACTCCTATAAAACAACAACTGTATATAAAAAGAGCCACTTTTGAACTTTTATTAGAATATATTTGTTTAAAGCTGTGGTCTATGATTTGAAACCCCAGCCTGCCCCCCCTTCCCTCACCTCTCCCCTCCGTGTTCCAAGATCCCGCCCCCAGCTCGTGGCGCCTCATATAAGCCCCCTCGGACTGAGCGACGAGCGACTAGCATAATATATCAGCAGCAAACTCAATCAAAAACAGCTCAGCTCAACTGAAAGTATCAAACACGACAGACATCCCCCTTGTAACACACAGCGGTAGCCATTTCAATTGGACCAGCGGCAATGTGGGTCTGGCGCCGCCAGAGCGGAGCCGATTGTGGGGGAGGATTTATCTTTCTCGGCCTGTCCTCCCCAGCTCAGCTTACAGTGCTAACGATTAGTGGCTAACAGGCTAACCCGCTCCGCTACAAGTCATTAGCCAGGACAGGCACAGACTAACCAGAGTTATTCAGCAGACATCTCCCACTGTAGTAAACAAAGCCATTACCTGATCAACCAGGGGTGAAACGGCCGATGCTGAAGGTCTGACGGCCGGCTGAGGCCATTCGTTAGCCGTTAGCCCGCTAACAGGCCTCGACCCGCGGGCAGAGCTCCGTTGGGCCCCGCGGGAGAGGGAAGCGGCTTCCTGGTTTCGGCGCTAGGCTTTTCCGGCTCCATGACAGTTCAGTTGCTAACGCTGCTAGCTGCTCACCAGAGGTGCAGGGGAGGAGGCGGGACCATGACGCACTACGCATGATGCTGCGTAGTGAGGGAGGCAGGGGATTGGATGGACTCACGGACCAATTGAACCTTACAGGCTTCTAGGCTTGATTGGTCAGCTAGTATGCAGCTTTTCAGCGGATATACTGAATGGATTTTTTTCGTTCTTTTTGGTCTTTACACTGTGTAGATAGGACCATAGGACCATAACAGCCTTATAAACGGTGTTATTAAAATGTACAAAGCTTCCAAATCGTAGACCATAGCTTTAATTAAGACATTTTGCAGTACTAAAAAGCATATTTATTATTTGTTTTTTAGAAAAAAATGGTTATAGAGCAAGACTAAAACATTAGCTGCATACGTTTTGTCAAGTTGAAGAGCATTTCCTCCACTGTTTAAGGCTTATTTGAGTCTATAACAGGACATCATGTTAGTAACAAAGAAAGTGGTCCATATAATATAGTCATCAGTATTTGAATTGATTCATTTGCTTTACAGACTTTGAGAAACTTTGCATAGCTGCACTTTTGGAACAGGGCCCAGTCTGATATCATTTTACGGGGCCCAAAAGTTCTCTCAGCATCCCTGATCAGGTCTCATATTTCTGTTCTGACACTGCAGAGTTAAAGTTTATAGGCTGTAAACTCAGCTGTGGATTTTAGAGTTCACACATTTAAAGGCCGACGCACAGCTGGCTGCATGCCATTTTAAAGACTTACTTGTGGAGCAATGAGTTGATGGGATAACCATTTCAATGTATCACACACTAACATGACAAAATACTGTTGTTACTGAGTTAATTTCACAGAGTAATGGGTCACTTTGAAGAGTATCACTTCCCACACTGTTATTTTTCAATCTAACATGAAACTAGTGAAGCAAAAGTTGTGCAATATTCACAGAAATTACTTTATTAATCCTCTTCTCTGTGTGCATTTTTATTATCTCTCAAAAACAAAATGCTTCCTACAGATCTTAGCATTTGTAGATGAATTTAATAATATTTCATGTTTTTGTTTTACCTACAATAAGCCAAATTATGTGGAGCAAATAGCCCTCAGCATTTCCGGTTTGCTGCTGCTGTCAACACCAAAGCCTTTCATATTTTACAGGAGAAACAGACTGGCATCTCCTGTGACTAACACTCTTACCACTGATGTGTACCTCATACAAGCCCCCTTCAAAAATACTGAAAAGTTATTGCTCAGTGCAATTAGCAAGTCAGCCAGAGCCACACAGTGCTTAAGATTTCTCTTGATTATTTAACACATAAACAGGACATGCCTGAGCATGCCACTCTAATCATCAGAGAAAATCACATACAGAAACTTGAAGATGTTGAGAATAGTAGAAAATGATCTATGGGTAATAAATCCCTGGGCACAAACTGATTTTTAAACAGTACGATAAAGATGAGGAACCCTGATTGACTTTTTATGGATCAATAGCTGTGTTTTCGTTGCAGATTTTGTCATTTCTTAACTCTTTACAACAATTCTTTAGTTTTTGGACGAAACAATTCTCGACCTACGCTGCTAACCCATGATGCTTTTAGACGTGGTTCAATGCAGCGTCCTGTAGCATAATGAATGAATTAATCCGGATGTCTCCATGCACATTAAAAGAGTACACACTGGCGTCGGTGTGCTGCGCTCACCTCTGCTGAGGGTGTAGAGGTGCATTAGAGCCGTGCTGAGGCAGCCACGCTTAGTTGTGGGCATTCCCTGGACGTCTCTAAGTGGTTTTCTTTGAGAGCCACAGCCAGGCAGCAAGACCTCTATTACTGATATAGACTCACTGTAATAAGGCTGAATGCTCCCTCTCTGTGCACACACACTTAAAGGGAGTGTATCTGCGCTATCAGAGGAACATAACAGGCAATCTACACGCTAGGAAAACAACCGTAGCTGTGGTCAGGTTCATATCAGGAGAGCCAAAGCGTAAATGTAATTTACAGCAGCACAGAAAAGTGTTTGAATCTCAAAAGCAGAAAAATATATCACATCGCTCTGAGTGGTTTTATTACATCTTGATCTTTTCTCTCCTTCTATTTTAGCCTCCATCTCTTCCTGAGCGGGCGATCGTATCACAGATATTGACCATCTGATTGATGACAGCTTTCACTTCTGAAATCAGAACGCAGCAATAACCAGAAGACAAACACGCAGACGGATCGTTATCAGGACGAGGATCAGTCCCGCGCAGGAAGGGAACCAACACTCAAAGCACAGGAAATGAAGGCGTGGTTCAGCCTACCAGGCTCCTCAAGAGACGCTCAGATAAGAGGGGGAAAGAGGGAGAGAAAGGTGGCATGGGGGGTTATGTGACCCTGCCGTGGTCTCCGGGGGAAAGCTGTGTGATCACGGAGGCAGGAAGTGGACTTTTATGAAGTTACACCCCAACAGCCGATAAGGCATCAAACATCAGCAGGCTTACAAACAGCTCTTGCTCCAGATGCATGTTATGATATAAAGAGGGAAAGCTAACACAAGATAGGCAGATATATCCTCCTTTATGCATTTATGAGCACTGGTTTTGTGCTACAATACAAAACAGCTCTAAAACAAATGGGGCTTTCTCACAATGTGTCTGCTGGACTCAGCTCTACTTTACTCGGTTGTTTTGGTTTTCCATTAGTGATCGATCTGAGTACCTGGAGCAGTTTCTGTATCACCTTCAGTAGGATTCAAAGCAAGCTCAGCAGAGATTGAACATGACGTGGAGACACTGTTGATCTCTGGATGGTCAGAGTTTTGGTTACTGTCATGGGGACTGACATGATAATGAAACGCTCCCTGTTGGGGACAGCAGGATGTTGTATGACTTCCCATAGCGTGCTGTTATGCTGCAAAATATTCCTCCAACCTCCCTTCTGAAAGCAGCTGAGTCTTCTCTGGTTTTTCTCACTTATTTTATTCCTGTTCAAAAGGGGGAAAATAGGGTTACATTTTTAACAGATGCAGTGTGAACAGCAGGCTTGAGATCCTGCATGATTTGACACAACATCTGACGCTCGTGTTCAGTTGGGACGCGGTATCACCTGCAGCCTGAGGAAGCTTTAAAAGGATGCACAGACTCTGCATGCACAGTGTTCTGACACCCAAGGCTGATATCTTACAATTAATATGCCCTCCATTTGATATCAAAGAGTGTTGTTTTTTGCCATAATATTATACATTTTGAGGGCTTTTGTCTTAAAAGAGATGCCTGAGAGTGTGGGACATAACTGCCAGGCTACCAGAGACCCATTAAGGGATTAAGTGTTGCTACTGATAAAGACAAATATTTCCCTTTTTATGGGAAATAGGACCTTTATTGATACTAGAGATCCAGTTGATGGATTCGGAAAGGGGGACAGGGAGGATGAGAGGATGTGGCAAGTGGGCCTTGAGCCAGAATCAAACCTTGGCCACCCACAGAAGTCAAGAGAATTAATGTTTTTGCATGTGCATGGTTACTACCCACTTCGCCAAACGAGCGCCCCAACATATTTTAATATGAAAACTGGATGATAAATAAGAAACTTTTTGTACGGCTTTGGTCAGAGAGAGAATTTTGGTAAAGGCATGGCAGAGAAAATCTATAAAATAATAAAAATATTTGGAGAAATAAGTACAAGCACTAAATTTCAAATACAGAAATGTAAATGTGATTAAAAAATTTCAGTTTATTCTTCTGTCTTGCAGACAGTTGCTGCTCTGATGAGAAGCAGACTACCACTCCTACCTTACTTCCTCTCATGTCATCATTGTCTCATCAGTATGAGTGGTTACTCTTACTTTTTGCCTTGTGTTTTCTATTTTCTTGGCTGCACTGGACGGCAGATGTTTTACCTTCTACACCCAGGGTCACTGCACCACACTGAAGTGTAATGGTAGTTGTATATTTCCGATGATAAAAGATTCATATGAGGGTGATTTGTAGCAGACTGCAGAATAACTAAGAGGTTAAAGGTTACACTGACCTTTCGAAGAGGGACTTTCAAGGTCCTGCAGCATGTTGGATTCATTTGAGACCCTACACGGAAGCACAATAGCAGGTATTTTTCACCGTTTACCTGCACAAGGACAGACAGCTCAGCCGGCAGACAGTCAGCAGGTTACATCTGGAGGAACCCGCGGGCAGCTGTAACCAATTGTCTTTTTTGATGATTAATTAATTTGTCAAGGGCCACTGTGCCGTTCTATTAAATTTGGAACAACTTTGCATGAAACCAAGCTAAATTGCCTCAAATAGAGAGCAGGAGAACTGAATCAATAATTGGAGGGAAAATATGGCAGCGCCGGGCTGGCCCTTGCACTTAGACCTGCATATTATTGATGTTGCTGCATATGAATGTAAATGAAGGGATGTTATCTGAGGAGAAGAGGACACTGACCCTTCATTTTGGATCCAAAAGAGGGGGACGTGAGCTGCATGAAGTCTTCTATTGTATAAATTTGCAGAAAAATAGCAAACTAGAGATACAAAGTAGGAGTTTTATGCCTCTGCGGGGTGTGCATTTGCCAGACACTGAGAGTATGCTGGTTGATTATGATAAAGGGCAAGGGTTGTTTTGTGGCACTGTGATTTGTAGCTATCGTATGAGCCAGAGAAGAACATGGGGCACAATGATGTAATGGCTTTTAAAGTTCATCTGTGCACCAAAGTTTCAAGAACATTTGTGAAAGCCTTGCAGAGATAATGTGGTCTTAGGTAATGGCAAATACAGTTATTAAAAAAAGGCCAAACACATTATTAGATAGTAAGTTCATATGTAAGTCAGCATGGATACTTGTGAAGAATCTGATGAAGCTGATGAAGTTCTCTAAACAACAGATGAACAAGTGGAAACATGGCAGAATTACCTTAACGTTTGACCTCCAAAATCAGATCAATTTATCCTGCAAACAGAAGTTCTACCAGAGCACAAACTTCATAAAGTTCTTCCTGACATCCTTAGCCGAGTACTCAGGAAAATGTAGGTCATGTAACAAATCCTAAAAAGGTTCAAAATCAACATGTCATCAAAATCTGTTGAGAACACTCTGAATTATCCTGCACAGACACAAACAGACAGACAATAAACACACAAACAGCCATGCAAGTGCAATGACTTTTCCCCAGAGCTATGGCCAAGATTAACTGATTGTTTCATTAAAGTCTTTTCACAACCTTTTGTGTTATCTTGCTTGCAAATAAATAAACTAAATTACCAACAAATTGACGAGCACCAGCAAAACATACCTACCTAGCTGAGTCAAATACAGTGGATGTTAGTGCTAAGATTGAAGAAATATAACAAAGCATACTTGACATATTAAGTTTACAAGGAGAGGAACATGTTACTCCACAACAGAATTGATCTTTGTGCAGTTTGAAGATATTTTTTGTTAGGATTCTTGGAATATTCTGTTAGGAAAAAAAAGCTCGGATAAAAAAAAATAAAGATAAAGTCAAGGACGAACAACCAGAAAACATAACCCCTCCGGCTTTGGCTGTCACCAAAGGTAAGGCATTTAAATGAACAGAATAAATAAACAAAACCAACAGAAATAAACACAGAAAAAGATAATGAACAGCACAATTACAATGTCAAGGAGCATTATTCAGCCTAGAGACTGGCTGCTGCATGTTAGAGGCTCTGCACACACATACAAAGTGATCCTCCAGTCAATACCTCGATCCATTTCTCTTTCACTCTCTTTCCCTCCTCCAGGCTCCCTTCCTTTCAGCTTAATGCACACACATGCTAACACACAGCCGCCACAACAAGTGCAAACTGACTGAAATTACAATAAAGCTCTTTCGCCCTTGTCGATCGACCGGCAGACACAAAATCGATACACAATCAGATCGGATTAGCGAGGCTCGGTGTAATATCTGGATTCCAATCAAAGTGAGTGACAATTACTCCGGAATAATCTCAACCATTTGGATTTATGCCTTTTCTCAAAACTGAAGGAAAGCCCCAAAATCCTGCCTTGGAAAACCCCCAACAATACGTGTGAGGGCGGCTGGGTCTAATCTCTGGATTGCATCTGTTTGCAATGAGGTTTTCGTTCCAAGCCGCTGATTCAAGACAAGCCGCGGTGGAGACTAAATCTACAGCCAGGGTGAGAATGAAGGAAGGGATGGAGCTGCTGTGGGTGGGTGTTATCTCCAGACTGCATCTGTTTCTGCTCAATACTGAGCAAAGGGTGTCATATTTGCAAATTTACTCAAGACTTGTCGCCATCCACTCTGTGTTTGAGGTAGCTTCAGAGGAGCCCACAAAAGCCTCTTGTAAACAGCAGTTTCATTTCCAAAAAGTGACTGTGGCAAGGTAGGAAGAAATGAAGAAGGCAGAAAGTGATGTGACTTTGTAAAATCTGAGCACATTCACTCAAAATTCCCTCCCTCCCTCCTGCAGTCCAGTTAGAAGTAACAGGCCTGTAAAACAACACTGTGGTTTATGTCCCAAACTCCAGACTGTTTGAATCCTCCTTACACTCCAAAGAACTAAAGCAAACACAGACTCCTTAAAAGTACAAATGCTCGCCTATAAAAGCCTTCTAACAAAACCTTAAACCCTCAAACTTTCAGGGAAAACACTGAAGGACAAGGCATCTCTTTGACTTTAAAACATGGAGGGCAGGTTGTTCCTGGCTGCTTTTACTTCTGAGACCTATTTGGCACCTTTATCCGATCACAATTAAGCCTGCACTATCAACATTTACAAAGCAAAAATCACTCCAGTTATTGAAGTGTTATTTGAAAGGCATTTATTGAAATGATAAATCCACAGAGAAAAGCCTGTCCCTCCATCCCAACAGAGATTTTTTTTTTTACATCTACATCACTTTGGCTTCCAGGGCACAGCTTCTTTATCTTCTGTCTTCATAATCTTTTATCAATTAACAGAGAGACCAAAAAGGTATCAATAATGGGAACTTTTTAAAGAGTACATTATATAAAACAGAAAAAAGCGGAGCTGGGCAATTAATCAAGTCTTAATTTCAATTACTGCCCCCCACATTTATGAAAACTGAAAAATTGGGATTAAAAGGTTTCCGAGCCATATGATTAATCTTTTGTCCATCTTTAATTATTTTTCCGTAATTGCATTTTTTATTTTCCTGTTTTCACATTTTCCTTGTCATTTGTCACAGAATGATACTGTAATCACTTTGAAATTCAAAAATAGTATTTAACTGTTCTTAAGACAGTCAGTTTATCATGTTTTATAACTACAATCTAAGAATCCATCAAATAATTGCATTATTATTGCTGCGAATTTGGAAGAGCCCTCAGGCACTGAACTACTACTTATCAGGTACAAATAATAACAATCATGGCTTCATATCCACTTCATGGTAGGGATGTATGATGTGCCTTAATTTCCAAACAAATTTTATCATACACCAATATGTTTACATTCTTTGCAAAAAGAACATACTACAATTAAACCTTTCCTCTCATAATAACAGCCCAGGTGTGTTGATAACATGATACAAGAAAAAGCATGTTTGTTTCTATAATAAAATATACTGGATTGATTTTTAAATGCAGACATTCAGTTCTGTCTGGTGCCTTATTTTGGTGTAATTGTATTTTTAGCCAATATCATCATAAATGTTCGAGATACTGAATCGCATATACATATGGAATTCATTAACTGTACATATAAGTAAAAATGTCAAGACCTGTTATATCAATGATCCCCTTTTGGCCTATTATGTGCAAATACCCTTCTTGGTAGCTTAAATATCCCACTTCATAATGCAGAAAATCAGAGCAACAAAGTTGTAAAGAAAGAGCGATGGCACACTGCTTCTCAGCCTTGTTACTATCACAGAACCTTAAAATTGACGCCTTTGTTTCTGTAACCGAGGTTTAATGAGTTTTTATTTGAAGTTTTAAATGTCATCATTTCTCTAACTTATCTTGCAGTTACCACTGTTTTTGTTTGTAAATATATATTTAATGTTCTCCTTGTGCATGCCTGGATTTTCTTCAAGTACTCCAGTTTCTCCCCTCATTCCAAAAACCTTCTCATGAGCTTAACTGTCAACTTTAAGTGATTTATCATAAGTATCAACGTGTCTGTTTCAAAATCCACCCTGTGATTGTCAGGCGACCAGTCCAGGGTGTAGCCCACCTCTTGCTCTAAGCCAGCTGGGACAAGCTCCAGGTACCTCCATCCCTGAAGTCATGGGCTGCATGAATAAAAGATGGACGGAGTGGAAACAAAGAACTGATGGCCTTACATAAGTCTTTTCACTTATTCATGAAGTAGAAATATTTGTTCAGCAACCAACTCTGACGTTTCAGCACAACTTGGCTGGCAAAAAATAGTGCAACTTACATTTTAAGAGGCAGTAATTGCTCACTACAGCAACAACATCACCATGAAAAGATTTGCCAACAGTCGAGCTAATGCTGGACAGTCCATAATGATACATCCTTTATCTGATCAGTGACTCAAGGCTGAAAGGTTAAAGTAACAGGCGGACCAGAAAAAACTAATGCAAGGTTATTTTTTTCAGGATAGTTTATCTGTCTATTCATCGAACTACACCGCTTATACATTTCTGGGTCCTAGTGGTTGGAGCCAGCTGACCTTAGGTGAGAGGCAGGGTACCCCAAACCTGGTCACAAGCTGATCGCAAAGCCACATAGAGAGACCGACAACCATTCAAGCTCACACTCATACCCAAGGCCAATATTGAGTCACCAATCAACCCAAATGAGAAAGAAGAGAACCCACGCATGCACAGGGAGAACATGCACACACAGAAAGGCCTTGATTAACATGGAGATTGAACCGGCAGCCTTCTTACTGAACCACACCAGGATAGTTTTACCATCATTAGTTCTTTGCTCACTCTAGACTGGATTATGTGAGGAAGACAAACTCCGGCCTGCATCACCTTCCTTTAGTGCCTGCACTCTGACCGGTCTCTTCTTAAATGGGGCCACGCTGACCAGCATCTCTGGAGGCTAATGAATTCTGAACTGTTGACAAGTACCTCAAACAACTCCACTTCTAATAGACCAAACTATCTTCTTACAGGATGATATCCAGCTTACAAAGAGCAGCATTTCATTTTTCTGCACTCCAGTTCAATGCTTGAACTTAGAAATATGCCATTTGTTTTCATTTCATTTGTGCTGTCAAACTTTTTCTCTACTGCATAGCATGCAGATAAAAAAGGATATGAATCCATTGAAAATGTTATTTTAATGTAACCTGAATTCCATTCACTGTTTTCTCTTTAGCTTCCTGCAGACACAAAGCCGATAATAAATCAAAGTATGAGGTTCAGACTGTTTTTAATCACACAATAATCTCACAGGAGCAGCAGGGCCCACGTCTCTCCTTTTCAGGTGAATTTCCAGATTCAACCAGACGCTACTCTCTAAATCAAACACCAAAATCAAAGCTTTTCCATGTAGAACATATCTCCCTTTGTAGTCTCGTCCTCCACATGCTAACCACACCTATTACAATGATAATGAGAGCCCTCCATTAAATATTCAGACTGCAAAAGAACAATGTTATCACAGGAGAGTCGCAAAACGCTTCTTTTCAACTCCAGAAACGTTTTTCATCAAATGGCTGTTTCTAAGTGGCGAGGAGATGCCTGTCAGCTCCGAGGGTAGACTAAGTAAGTGTATGTGAGAGTAAAGAGGAGGCAGAGAGAGGACAGGAAGGAAGTAAGTCATCCTACCCATGCTCTCCGGGGATGCAAGGCAATTTGTGAAGCTTGTGACAGCACAGATTTTAACTTTTATATCCCTCCCTCCCTCTACCCTCCCTTTGTACTCTTCCTTTTGCATCTATCCTCTTTTTTTCCTCTCACTTCATCATGTCTCCGGCTACGCTTTGATAAACTTTACTTTTAAACCACTTTGTCTGACACACAGTTCATGACATAGACTGTCCCTGACACCCCAAACTTCCTCTCCCTGTCCATCTCTCCATCCTTTTTCTCCGTTCGTTCCTCTCCATCTCCATCACGCTTTCCGTGCACACGCATGCTTAAAAATTCAGTCCACGGTCTGCCACTTACAGACACAAAGGGGAGCGCTGGCCGGGGGGCTAAAAGCGTCCTCTTTGAAAGAAAAGCAATATGCATGGCGCTGAGTGATGCAGTCTGAGCTTTTGTGCAGCACACACAAACCCCTAAATGGACATTGTGATGGACACAGGTGAAAAGACGACACACTAACACAGAAATGTCAGATAATATCAGCCCAAAAAGAGGAGCTCTCACACCATTAATGGACAACAGAGGAGTGAAGGGAACAAGCAGCGCCCCACTGAGAGACAACAGCAGGCCATGTTTGGACAGAAAACACTTGCTGTCATCAGAAAGCTTTAAAAAGATGACGAGATATTTCGGTTGTTGTTCATCAAGCTGTTCATTTATGCAGCAGAATGGCCCACGGGGACTCCAAAATTCAATGTCATCTTTTCATGGGTGGTCATTTTGAGCATGCAGATCACTTCCAAACCCTAAATCCTCTTCTGAGACCGTAAGCTGATCCCTTTAAGCATGTTTCCTCCATTAAAAATCCTCACAAAAAGGTTTGGACAGCTTTTTACATAACCTGCAATCATGCCAAAACACATATTTTCAGGAACGATTCTAGGAAGTCTCTTTCTCGCTGCTTAACTTCAAGTTTGATTCCAATTTTGTCCCTTATTTATCAAAGCAGTCAGTATTGTAGGGGAAACAATAATGCTTACATGTACTGGATATATGAATTATGAAGAAGTTATACTCTGCCCAAAAAAACAACTGTAAATGGCTCAATAAAAGTCAGACTATGACTTAAACATCCAGGGTTGAAAATGCAAGAAAAATGAGAGGAAGGCAAGAACCAGGAGATCTCAAATGAATCAGGATCATGCATAATTTGTGATTAACAATTATCATCTACTTGTAAAAGTGACTAGGTCCAGCTTTTGTGAGTTGAGTGTTTGGTACCCACACTTTTCAGGGACTAAGGACCCCCACCATATCTCTTGAATGATTGGTGTCATGTGTAAACTAAAACTTTAAGGATCTTGTTGACATATGTACTTCCCTCATTTCATTTCAAACCCTATTGGCTACTGTGGATTTAATTTAGCTAAAACTATTTTTTACCATTCTTTTATACTACTATCTGATTTTTGCCTTTTCTTGTCATTGATGCTCTTTCGAGATTCACCTTTGTTTACATCTGGGAGGTAAAGCAGGAAGAGCAGAGGCCTATATCACGAAGCGCGGTAAACTTATCCCCAGTAACTCACATCTATCCAGGATTGAGTAACCGCAACAATGTCAATCAGATAACCGATAGCCCGACGCAAGTTATCAACACGGTAACTCAATCCAGGATTGTCTCATCAAGAGCCGTGAACGCGCACGTATAAGGGGAGGGCTCAGAGGCAGCTGACCAATCACAATCATGAGCGGAGAACACGCTGAGAAGCGCCGGGAATGCACTATCAGAGCTTTATATTTAACATGTGAAGAGCAGCGTCTGATAAAGTTAAAATATGAGGATGAAAAAGCCTGTAGGCTATAATGGAGAAAGGAAACACTGTAGTAGCTGTCAATCACAGACAAAATGCCTGGTGGACTGTGAAACTGCGCAAATTATTCATCATTGGCTAAATCTGATCACACTCATCGTGAATCTCATGAAGCAATATACTGTGAAAATGTGTTGCATGTCTGACAATTATCACCCCGTTTCCTCAGATGTAATCCCTCTGTAGTGAGGAGGTCGTGGGAGCAGATTAAAAAAAAATACAAATACATAACTGCATCTGGGAGGTTGGTCTGTGTCATGTCATATCAGCTACATTTGAGATTTAAGTCGTCGCCTCAATTAAATCATAAAAACAAACCGATCTGAAGTCTGACCCAAATTAACAATTTAAAATTAGCAAGAAAAAAAATCCCTCAAACACATGATTAAATGAACACAGAGCAGGAACGACATGATGGACATCATATATAATGTGGAATAATGTGCTGTTTCACATAAGAATTACATCCCTTTAATTTGTCAAGCACTTTATGATGCATTTGAATGTATGAAAGGTGCCATAGAAGTGAAGTTTATATTGCAGGGTGATGCAAAACGACAGCGGGACAGTTCGTGCACCACTCCTGTGGGTCACAGGGGAATAAACGGCTCCAATATATCACCCAGGTAAAGATGATTCCGGGCCGTGAGAACCGGTACGTCTCATAGTGCGTCGTCAGGTTGATCTAGTGGGTCAAATCAGTATTGTGACACTCCTTCTAATCTTCATGCTCGTCTCAAGAGTTGTGCACCTCCTTCTACCGGGTTCAGAAGAAGAGGGCAGGCCATTGATTTGGAGATGCTGATTGGCTAGCGCGAGGGTCATCTCGCAGGATCAGATTCAACCTCCAACTTATCCTGCTCCGGAGCAGGATAGCCGTTCAGAGTAAGTCACCATGGTGATCTACTCTGATAAAAAAGGAACCGGCTTCGTACTATCGATAATCAAGAGTTAACCCTGAAGTTATCTCGCTAACACATTAATCCTGCTCCGTGATACAGGCCTCAGGGCCATTAACCAGATATATAGGCACAACATTAAGCTGACATTGTAGCCATACACTCAAGAAGAGTATCAAATTCTTTCCCTGAGTAGTCGTTACGGTGATAGCTTGTAAAGTTGATAAAGTTCAACTGTTAAGTTGGGAAGCAAAGCACAACCCTAAATATGACCAATATCCTTGCTCACGCAGATGTAGACAATCCAATATTCTTTCTTAAATCTTGAAATGATGTGATGGTCTGGAGTTTCACATCCCTGTAAATACTTCTATACTCTGTTTTTTAATTACTCCATTGCACTGACACAAGCAGAACAATATTTGAAGGTTTACAAGTTTTCAACCAAGCATTAAGTTATAGGTTTATGGACATCAAACAAATACAAGGAAAAAACAAGGCGTGTGCCCACAGATCAGTTCCTGAACTGAACATCTTATGTCTAAAATCCAGCCGTCTGGAGTTTCTGAGAGCAAAAGACTCCTCACAAAACCAGAGAGAGAAATGTAAAATACCATTTCAGGGCTGTTCTGTGGAGCTGCAGCTTTGATCTATGAGGAAAGTCTCTTTAAAAAATCACCACAAACAGGCCGGGTTCCTTTCAACTCTCCCTCTTGCTCCTGTCTTTTCCTCCCATATGGCTTCCAGTCTCTGTTCTGTGCCTGAACCTGAGCAGAGTTGCGACAGGAGCTTTTCCTCTTGACAGGAATGCCTGCCAATTTAACAGAAACTCATAGGAGGGCAGGGACAGCTCCATCTGTTGAGCAGAGTTCATTGATTGGCTCTGCATACATCTGTATCCCATCCTATTTTTTACCCCTCCATGAAATAATTCACTATTTATACCTGCATGCACTGATTTGCATATTACCGTTTTTCTAATCAGATCTGAGTTGCAAACAAATTCAATATCCCATATTTTACACATACACATACAAAGACTCTTTCTCCACGTGATATTTAAATAATCACAGCGACAAGTCAATCCCAGCGTGAGGAAAATGAGGCAAGGGGAGGGATAATTCCAATTTGACAAAAAAATACATAAAATGAGGCAACACTTTGCAACCCGGTTAGCTCGCAGTCGGCACTTCCTCTGGGATCGTTATCAAGCGAGACACACCTCGGGTGTCAGAGGAGGGTGGCGTGGAAAGTTTTTCATCCACCTTCCTCTGCTCGGGTACGCGATGAATTCCTGGTGAGGAGCAACGACAGAGAGATATTTGATGCACGCTGTCTAAAGCTGCAGAAGTAGACGGTGCATTTAAAATAATAGAATGAAGTCAATGGGATGCAATAGTGAGGGAGTTTGGGTGGGCAGGTGAGGGGAGGACCAAATGCAGATGCTGGTGCAATTAAATGATTTTTTGTGTCATGGCATGAATAATCACAAGTTGAAAGGCAGAAAGAAGGAGCAATGGGAAACAGGTGGATTGGTACATCCAGGTTAAAGTGGAAAAAAATAACCCAATGTAGAAACACAAAGTAAGATCCCAACAAGGGAAATGGTCCAGTATGAAGTGGAGACAGAAAAGCAGGTGAGCAGACAGGTCAAAGAATTGCAGGGTTTTTGATAACTGGGAGCAGGTGTTTCAACAGAAAAAAGAAGGGAAATAAAAGAGATGATGGTGAAAAAAGGCTGGATAAACAGGCAGAGAGCATCATGAGGGGCAAAACAGGTGAACAACTTTCTCATTTTTCTTCCAGTGTCCTTCATAGAGAGCAAAATACAAGGCAGCAGGTAATAGAAAGATTTATGGAGAGCTGCTAAGGCCAACAGTTCTTCAGCTAGACCTTTTATACCAGCAATACAAAGCCCTGAGCTCCATCCATTTCTACACGACACCTGAGCTGTCCTTCAGGCTTTAAAAAAAAAAAGTTCATTTTAATCTGTCAACTTAATTAACAAAAGTGTTTTTGCCAGCAGAGCCAAAGTAAAGACACAGTGATTACAAAAACTAATCAGCAAATACTGAGAACTTACTTGAGTTTGCTGTTTCCAAACACGGTAATGTGTAATCTTGAGGCTAACCAGCTCCAACAGTTCATATTCAACCTCTGAAACTCTTGTGTATCTCTTAACAGGTCTAAAAGCAACAGGGAGGCTAACAGGAAGAAACCTGAAGTATAACTTCAATCAATTTTGTAATTTATTAAAAAAATATATTGTAATAAATAACTGTCATCACTAAACTATTATTATGTACATTTGTACCAGCCTTGATTTCAACATAAATTCTGGGAGAATCCTTGATATGATTTTATTATCTTGGGCCATGTGTGGTAAAGGTTTACATCACATACTTAATTACACTGTTACTTCTTCTGCCAGTAATTGTTAGCTTTTATTTAGTCAAAGAGGCAAAACGAAGAGTCTGACAGGAATATTTTGACTCATTAAAACTGTCTGTTTTGCAGACATGTCTCTCCTTGACTGTCTTCCCCATCTTTTGTACGATGTGATTTGTCTGCAGAGAGGATCTCATTTATATAACTGAGTAAGTCACAAAGACATCAGCACTCTGTTTAGTGACCCAGCCTCTATTCACACTGACCTTGGTGAGAAGAAAAGTGAAGAGCAGAGAAGCAGACACAGGATGCTGCATTGTTGAGACACTCAGCACAGGTAGGACGTTTTTTATTTTATGTGCTTGAATTTATGATCCTTGCAGGCTGAGTTTTCACTGTGAGGGACTCTGAACCTTGTTATGTGACCACACTGCAGCCTTATGGACTGAACATTATAAACTCATATGCTGTAAAATCGATTAAGATCCCCAAAGAGAGGAAAACACAATAGGCTGTAAACGCAGCTTAGCTCAAGGGCTGCTGTCCATCGGTGTGCACTTCAACCTAAGTCTTCAGGGTCCTCACATCGACTCAACAGTGAATGAGCTGAAACTTCTCTGTGCACAAGCGTGAGTCTGAACCTCAGTGGACGTCATTTCAGTGTTAATGTCTGCAGGTCTGAATTAACATTTAGCGTTAAGTATTTCCATCACACTCAAAGGCAAATGATGATGATGTTCAGTGATTGTTGCAGTGGCATTTCTATTAACATTTAACACTGGTCAGTGCAGACACAAGCCTTTCTCTCGACTCACACTGAGCAGTGCAACAAGAGAGCGCTAATTGAATATGCATAATGATGCTTCAGCACAATCAAATGGACTCTTCCCATTTAAAGGCTTGGTCTGTGGTAGGAGTGTAATCATTGAGTTAAAGCAACATGAACTCCCTTTGTCAGGACCACAAAGTACACTACACAAAAAGTACAGGGTAGAGGTTAAGGGAGTATAAAATAAAATGGTTTTAAAATATTTCTTGGACAGAGACTGAATGTACATGCAGATGATTGTGTAGGAACAACATGGGAACATCTTTAAATAGCTTAGGCTTGAATGATTGTGTAGCTTTCCCTTCAAAGCCCATCAAATAATCCCCTTGAAAATCAAATAAAACGCAATTACTTTTGAAAAATAAAGGCCACTGATGATTAATAAGTAATCACCATTCAAATCAGAGGCAATAAATGCTGATAGATAGGTAACACAATTTCAGAAAACTTGTCATAATAGTGCCACAATAGTTTAACAATCCCAAATTAAGAAAAACATAACATTTAGTGATATCGACACTTTCTCCTTTTTTCAGGAAATGTTTGTTCAAACAGTCTGTTTGAAGAAAATACATCATGTTTCAGCGGGGATATGCTGCCTCTGCCAATACAACCTGTGTTTGATCAGCTACTTACAGCAGAAGAAACATGTCTAAAGCATAGCTGTGCAACCAAAGTAAACATTAGAGCACAGAGGGGTTAACAGGCATTCAAAATCCAATATCTTCGTGGATTTGTTGGCAAGAGTATTAAAACATGTTCTGAGGACACTTGGACCAACTTGTTTAGCTGTTCCTGGCCTGTTATGACATTCCCAACCTTACGAAGCAGACAGATAAGCCTGCTTCGTGTTTGTCATCAGGAAGATCCATCCTGCAAAGCTTGTAGCTGAAACGATTGTGCTGGGTGAAGAGTACATACCTGGTTTGGTTGTGTCAAATGTGAAAAGAGACCTTCAGCCTCTGACTAGTTTGAAATAAATGTGAGACACCAAGCGGGAAGTCCTTCCTCTCCCGATCCCTTTCTATTGGATGTTTCTCAGACGGATGTGAGAGATAGCCCCTGGATGTATGAAACAAGCCATCTGGTGTGTCAGGTTAAGAAGTTTCTGATAGTAGGAAAAAGTTCTTGTTGCAACTTCCAGGCTCAGAACTCAGAGCCATATCGGAGGAAAGGCAGGAGCAGGAGGGAGAACTGGAAGGACCTGGCCTGTTTAAGCTTCAACTATTGCAATTCTTACAGACATATTAAACATATCATTTTTTGTTATGTGGTTGACAAAAATGGTGGCTGTTAAAGGAAACAGCAGGACCACAAAGTTAACTGGAACTGGCTGCTACTGTAGCCAAGCTTTTGAGAGCCTGATGAGCTCGTAAAAGTAACAGACGAACAGATCGAGACTTTATAGGCTTTAAAAGCTGGACCTATCAAATAATATTTAAATTGAGTCCTGTTGCTACAAATGTCTATATATCACAGAAAGAAAGGCCATTTCAGTTCTCAAACTCAACAAAAAATCTTCCTGAATCCTGTGCAGGAGTAGACTGTACTTTCAAAGACGAGTGGCACCAAAGACTGAGCGGTATGTTGGCACTTGCTTAATGTGCAGAGCTGGTCTAAAAGCCATGGTGTCACAGCCTGGAGCTGACACATGCCACAGCTATCATGCATCCAATGTGCTTGAACTGTTAGGAAGAAGCTGGACTGCAGATATTAACTTTAAGATTGTATTACTTAACAAGCTGATTAAGCAGGGTAATACAGTATGTTTCATTATATCACATTTATTTCCACCTCATGCTCTATTCCACTAATTATCCAGCCTTCTCACCCTCTTCTTTCCTCTGTCTGTCCACTGCATACACAAATATACAAGCATTATGTCACACAAACACATCCTGCAGCACGTGGATCCAGGTGATTTATCGAGAGCACCAGCGCCTCCACAATAAGCTTGCTGTCAATACAATCATTGCCTCTGCCAGCACACACACTCACACGCACACAAGCTCCACCATTCATGGCTCTATCTCTGTCCATTGCTCTATTTGGCTGGCTAGACGAACACACAAACACAGACTCCCCTCCATCTGCTTTTCATTGCTCTATTCCACCAGCTGGACCGAGCGTCCTGCAATGATGTCTCTTCTTCACAACACATCTCCCTTAATTTCCCCCCATCCGTCTCCCTCTTTCCCAAACAAACTCACACACACACTCCAGCTTTTACCGCTGGCAGCACCTAAAGGAAGAAAAAACCTTGCACAGATGCAAACACTGAGGATTTTGCACATCCCGCCAGCTGCTGTAGAAAAAAAACAACAGCCTGTAATGCTATCATGATAAAGGATTGCTCTTCCCGTCCAATTTTTATGTAGTCTGGCAATCCCCCATGGTGATACAGCACAACACGAGCACACAAACAAATCATGTTTTTGCAGCAGCTGCAGCACATTTCACCTGATTTACAGCACAAGGGCTTGACACTTAAGGAATATAAACTTATGCTCTGAATATTGAAGTTTTCATCCTGTTAGAAATATGAGCTTGGAAAATATCACTCAAGGCTGTAAGAATTAGAGTTTCATCTTCACAGAGGTATATCGTTTTGTGTTTTAGGACAAGTGTGGTAATTTCACGACGTTTGAGTGCAAAGATGTAGAAGGTCCAGATGTCTCCTGCATGGATTTCCATACTGTGATTCATGTAAGCATTCATCCAATTTGCATTTAAAGCATCACTTTAATTACATGTTTATGCTCTTTTCAGGTAATTATTTGATCTGCGTAAAGCCTGTTTCATGGGTTGCCTTTCTGGTGTTGTGTGATGGTTATTAAGACATAATTCAAGCATGTCTATGTGATGAATTTACACTGCAGATGCCATAAATAGGCAGGTTTAGTCCAAAAGTGAACCTGATTTTCATTTTTGGCTTTTTGTTTCACAAAAAGACTGTTGCAAGACATCTTTATTCATGTGGAACAACAAATGATTGGTGATTCTTCCAACTGCATTATGTTTTACCACTGTTTAATAAATCTAATTTATAGACTGAATTATCATATTTCTCACTTGTTCTTGATACGTTGACGAAAACAGAAAGCCTTAGCTTGTAGTGCATGCATTGTTTTGCTCTTTACCATTTACAGCAATAATATAATAATAATTCTGCTGCTGAATGGATTCAGTTGACACTATTACAGTCGATAATAGTCGCTCAGCTAACAACAATAGCCCTGATTTCAGGTAACATATAAACATTACCAGGAATTCTGCTGTAGCTACTCATTAGCACAACAATGCCTTTGCCTCTATTGTTCCTATTACCTTGACTTTCTACAAACAATCCACCCGTTCTACAATTTTATTTAGCTTTAGACCAAAAAAAAAAAAAAACATGAAATACAACAACCAAAAGATTCACTGCAACAAAAATTCCACTCATCAAAAATAACTTTTAAATAACTGATGATCCCTGACAGTTATTTGTTGATTAACACAGCAGGAATAGCTTCAGCTGTGATATGGAGCACAGCAGCACATGAAGCACACGTGCAAAAACTTTAATGGTGGCTTTGAAACTGCTCCAGTCAACTGCTGAAGGAGCTGTATGAATACTTAATTTGTCAAATCATCTGCTTTTCTGAGGCAAAAGAAAAACTTGCATGGTCAAACAAAAAATGGGGAAATAAACATTAACAGGAAAATTGCGCCCCCCTTTTTTTATTTAAAACTTTTTCTTAAACTAAAGAATAACTTAATGTTATGATACTGTGTTGAATATCTGTAGGTCTTTACAGATAATGGATGTTTGTCAGGACAAATGGCAGACTCAGTGAGTCCAACAAAATGAATAATTAATCAAACAAAGCATTATTATTTGTGCTGCTCATTGCCATTTACAAATACAGAACGCTTGCAAGGACTTGAATAAAAATGATATCAAAGTGAATGTCATGATGTGATAATGTTAGCACTTGCTGTGTAAGAAAACAGACACATATTTCAGGAAATTTTGTGGGGCAACATTGTTAAAGCAATATTGTGATATTTTATTATTCAATAATTTTAAGACATTCATGACACATGTTGGAGCAGACCATTTGACCCTCCCCTTCTCTGTTACCTGTGTTACCTTAGCATGGACTTTGGGTTGAGTTTTTTTGCGTGCATTTGCGAGCACGATAACTCTAAAAGTTTATGACAGATTAAAGGAATTTTCAGGAGTTGTTGGAAGAAGTGATTTGACCGAGTTTTTCAAAGGATTCAGTAACAATGTAGGAGAGGGCAATTCCTCAGTTTCACTTCTAACGCGGCTTGGAATGACAGAAATGCTAAGTGGAAGCTTATTTTTGTTACTGGGACTAACAGTAAATGTTAGACATGTTAAAAGGTCCCAGAATAAGATTTAATAACACAAATTGAAACTGTTTGTAATGACAAACTGAATATTTTGGATTCTTAATGCTGAAGAAAAACTTTTTGTGCCTTGATTTTTAGAATTAGCGTATATTGCGATAGATTGTGTTACCCATATATCGTGATATTACCCATTTATTGTACCGACAGATTTCTTGCCTTCCCTCCCCTCCATCAAAGAGGCTTAGAATTTAAAATTTATGATCACTTGAAATTATCCTGTTTTCCTCCTGCTGCCTATTAAAAGAATCAAAGTAAAACTAATACCACTCTCATGGTATGGTTTTCTATTTGATACTCGCATGACTGTCAACATTTGTGTAAATCAAACAAACCGAATGAATATTTCAACAAACAAATGCTTTGTTTTTTAGATATTAAACTGTTGTATGAAAGTGACATCAAACTTGTCCCATCCCACTGGACTGGTTGTTGGATTGATTGATTGTTGCTCTGTAAATAATCAATCCAACAGCACTCCCCCTTGTGTGTAGTTTTGATTAAATTGTAATTATTGTCATCCCCTTGTTAAATCATTCCTTCATTTTGAGAATGATTCCGGTCTCACTGATAATCACAGTTTTTATGAGGTGACACACTTGTAGATGATCAGCCTGCTGGGATTACTGGAAAATCACCAGATTATACCACCTTATTTTTCCTCCACACTCCAAAAGCTCGATAAAAATATTTTCTATTCATTTCATCACCCTGCTCCTCCTCTCTCTCCAAACACACCTAGTTTTAAGTATTGCTCGCTCAGTCACCGCAGGTCCCTGGGGACGTGACAGGGGCGTATTAGGCGGTGAGAGGTAGACCGCCAAGGGTGACAGAACAAGATTCATGCACCGCAGTTAAACGGATGGCTGGTTTAGACATTTTCCTTTCAAAAGCCCACCCGTTCTCCCCCCCTGCAAGCCCTGCTCCCCCACTCCATGTTTCTGCGAGCTACCCTAACCCGCTAAACCAAGTGTGACAAGCGGGTGTGTTGTGTCACCCAACAGCAACAACAGAGGACTAGACTAATCAATTCACAGGCAGGGAGCCAGGAGATAGGCTGTGCAACGCTGAGGAGGGGGGAAAAGGGGTGAGAGGTGAGAGAAAAACAAATAGCAAAAGAAGGAAAAGCTAAGAGAGGACCGAAATAGAGGCAGATTCAGGTAGACGGAAAGGTAAAACAAGAGGAGAGGGAGATGATGCAAGAGTGGGACAGAGGGGGTGGGGGGAGATGGAGAGAAATGGAGGGGGAGATTACGTCCGTCCTTGTCCAAAGAGGATAATGAGGTGAGTGGAGCTGAGCCGACCCTGTGTGGCAAATCCCGCTGCACACCTGGTGCCTGGGAAGCACCATTAGGGATAAACACACATGCTGACACACATTTGAGGCTCCATACTTGAGAGGACCATCCTCGTCTGACCGGTTAAGATGCTCAATTTCAGGTGGTATGAAAAAAGAAAAAACACAATAAACACAATAAAGTCTGTTTAATCTTATTTAAAATCACATTAAAAGCTCCTCTGTTGGTTGGCTTAGGAACTGATTTAGAGTTAGGCATACTCAAAAATGTATTTAACTGTCTTAATATCTTATACAGTCACTCATGGTACCCAGAGGATACATCCCCTTAATTTAAACCACTATCATAATGTCAGTCCTGGGTTAACCCAGCACTTTTAATAATTGCCTTCAGTCCTAAGAAGATCCATAATTCTGATTCTTCTCCTGTGGCATGTTAAAGACTTCAACCATTAAGTTTCTATTTATGGTTTTTGAGTGAACTTTTTAAGCAATCTAACAGCTGAAATATAATTTTCATAGACATTCTTGTTCTCAGAGGATGGACCATTTCAGTTTTGCCATTCCTTCTTGCATTATTTCAAAAAACTACAAGGTCCCTTTTTGAGTTGAGGCTGAGAGGGGACTCTCACTAAGGTGGGCTTTACACGAGTACGAATTTGTATGACTCTGGTAACATAAACTATCAATCTGGTGATATTGACACACAGAGAAGCGTATTTGTCCATGACTCCGCATCTTTTTTGAAAACGGGTCTGCAAGTGGATATCTGCGTATTCGTCTTCATGCTGTAGTTGGTATAAACAGATAAGTCCGGAAAAGACGGTGACCTCATCGCGCCCCTCCTCATCCCTGCCCCCCAACCCACGCTGTCACACACAACAACAACAACAATGGTGGCAGCCGGGCTGATTCTGATCTTGTTCCAGCAGCTACAAATATTGCTATGACTTTTATACCAACATTTGCTCACAGAACACCAACAACACCAGATACGGTAACAACAGCAACAAGTGCTCATGCAGAGACGCAGCATGTTACGCGTGCATGAGCACTTGTTGTCGTGGAATCCACCTCGGAGCAGAACCAGACGGGCAACCCGACAGGATTTTGCGTGGATTTTGCGTTGTCATGTAAATGCACAAGCCTATGTACAATACGATATGTGAACAGTGAGACATGTTTTGATGCCGACGCCAAGACAATACAAGGACGTCTTCGTGTGAGGAAGGCCTTAATTTGGATCAAATCTACTATTAAACAATGTAATATATCTGTATATTAATAAATGACCCTTAAAAAGTATCTTTAAGTTCATATCTCTGGCTTATACTTTGTACTAACTGAACACGAGCGTCAAATGTCACAATGCATTCAGTCTTAAATATGTTACTGCATTTCATTGCGTACCTGTTGTCCACAATGCAGCCTTCAAAAAAACTACCACACGCTGTATTTCCCCTTAAACAGTACATCAAGAGAATGGAGATATTGGGCATGGAGGGCTTTGTTTAGTCAAGAAGCTGACTCATAGGCACGTCAATACACAGCTCACTGCGAGCCAAGTTTCTCCATCAGTGTTGAAAGTGAAAGTAAATCATCTCATTTACAAAACTAGATGACTGCTTCTCTGTAACCACGATGTTTAACAGGCTGAAGAGGAAAGTCAAAGACAACCAAGAAAATCTCTCTTTTCTTGTTCCTCAACTGCAACTACAAACACAATTGAGAGGAAAATAGAAACGGGACATCCTCTGACTTCTCTGACATCACCACGAGACTTATATTCATGATTAAAAGAAAGATCTTTCTCTTATTCAAGGCAAAAGGTACTGAAATATTGTTATAATTTGGACAATATTTGGTACACAGATGATAGACCTGTAAATTTAGAATTGCATTACTCTCCTGTCATGCACAAACTTGATTCAGAGTAAGATCACACTATGATTATATGATCTGTTCCAACATAATTTTATAGTAACACTCATTACTCCTTGAAGATGCATCATATAATGATACATCCTATTAAATTAAAGGGTTCTGATTGATGATTTAGAGAAACAAGAGGGTTCAAATCTGCAGAAACATCCCACTAGCTACTGACTCATCCTGCATGAAATGTCACAAAGACATTCATGGTCATCAGAGGATGAACACAACAATATGGCTGCTACACTGAGTGTGAAAGAGCATTAAACAGACAACAGTGGATTTATTGTCATGGTATCTTAATCAGTCTTTTTCCCCAAAGGGTGAATCATAATAACATTTGTGATCCCCTGAACTTTGAATTTCAGCCTCTGAAGTTTCACATTAAAGGTTCTGAGTTCTGAAGAACTACTGAGCTGTCCGCCGTTAAATAAAGCCAGACAACTGATTTTCACCTTTGCCTGCCCCTCCGGGTGTGATCTTTTGGTGAAATTTTTAATTTCTCTGAACTGAGGTTTGAATAACTTTTCCCCAACCTATGAATCACCCACTTAAAGGGTAACTGTTTGGAGTATCTTCAACATTTTTCTGACATTCTGTTATCTAAATGCTTAAGCGCCTTATGAAAAATTTATCTATGGATTTATGAATTATTAAATTCCTCTGTAGGATGTATGATGTGAATCTTGATGCACAGCAGTTACCTGGTAGAGCTCGCAATACAAATGGCTTGAATGTAATGCGAGTGCTTTGGAAATAAAGTCATAGTGCCAGTCAGCCGCCTCAGAGAGTGACAACAGTGACTCATGGAGTGCCTGATTATGGTGGAACATTCTGGATATTTCCAATGGTTACTACCTTTCATAAAAAACATTCAGATCCAATACTTGTGATTGACATATGGTCCATTTCTGCTCAAACCCTCAATAATAAAAATACAATTTTCTCCAACAACAGGGAAAGAAATCAAATGACTGAAGTGCAACACAACACACACTGACATAAACTCTCTTACACACGCACACAAACACTCAGACAGGTCAGGGATGGTAGCACGGAAAAGCAGCGCTCATAATAGCAGCTTCCATCCACCAATTTGAACGGAGCAGAATGGGTGCACTTATTCAATGGGATAAGTGCAGGATAACTGACAGTTTACGAAAATGATGACCCATGAAACATGTTTCAACTACAAACATGTTAGGGCTGGGAAACAGACTGAGTGATGTACTTTAAACTCACATATCAGGTTAAATATTTAGTTTACATGGATACATTTCAAGTTTAGGTTTATTGAGAAAATCACACTTGATCTAACAATACAAAGTTTGTCCAAAATTAAATGCTTATCAATCACAAGATGATTGACATGAAAAATTTGGATAAAATAGGGAAAATGATCAAACTATTACAGGTGCTATTTCATTATATGCAGGGATGCTTCATATTATCAACATGACATCAGTGCTCTCAGGTAATTACTCCTCAGGCTATTAATGTGAAATTATTTGAATAGTACTACCTAAAGGGGGAATTTTACGTCTCAGGGTTGTTACAGTTCAATTTTATTGTTACTGTAAAAAAAATACTTTTTTAATAATGTAAGTAATATCCACAAAATAATGGTCTCCACAAAGGAGTTCAGCTTGTTTGTTTTTTGTTTGTATGTTTGTTTGTTTCTCTGTTAGCAACATAACACATAAAGTTATGGACAGACTTCAATGACATTTTCAGGAAATGTCTGGATTGGAACAAGGAACAATTGATTCGATTTGGGAGTGATCCGGATCAACGTAAAACCGCCATGACAAAAAATGTGATTTTTGTGAATAACTACAGAACTAAAATAGTTTAAAGATCATTATGAATCAAATTGCTAATGGTATGTTTTCATGTTTAGGAATTTAAATATTTAGATGACATAAAGGTAAGAATAACATTTATGGTGAAAATCATAATATGGGTGAGGACTGTGGGGCTGGCATAGGTCTGCGCTCTCAAAGTGATTTTCTAGTTTCTTTATTTTTATCAACTGATATGAGCATTGGCTAGAGTAAGTGTGTCAATATCTCAAACATCTGATATTGACAAAAAAGTAGACATTCCAACACTCAATACTGGGGAATTCATTTCGGAAAAGTAAGTGCATGTAGCTGAACACCTAGTCCTTGCAAGTGTCACAAACTTATTTGTGGAATTTAGACGGTGGACAGTCTCTCGGGATAAGAAACATGACTTAAGACTATTGAGTTTCTATACATTCTGGTGACTTTGATGAACAACACTGCAGATATTTAATCATTTAACCTTATTTTCTGAAATGTTGCTAATATTTCTGGATAACTTAAGACAGTTTGTATGATTGTATTAGCAATTTTGATGATTAAAACCAAAAAACACCCTGATGGCAGTTTTGTAGGATGTTAGTTCTCAAAGCAAAAGAGAAACATAAGGGGGGGTTAAAAGGTGCCTCACTGAAAACAAAAAGAATAACTGAAAAGATTTCAAACAGTATAAAAACAAAGAATAAGTCCACACTGTGCTTCCATCTAGAGATCGTCTCGTGACAGTATGAGGATTACTCATGTTATGCCATGAGTCATGGGGTTCCCCTGTCTCTGGAGCTGTTATTTTGGGCGTGCTGTGCAGAAATGTTTGGAAACCTTTGTTGCTGTGGTATCAATCTTCATTGAATTTTGACTTTATCAAATAAAATCTGTCTATTTTAACAATCATTTGTTATCTATTTACAGAGAAAAACTACAATTGCTACAAAATCAATTCATCCTGATTTGATTTTTGGTTCATGTCCCCAAGACTAATGTCCAAATAAGTGCCCTGCAGGCCACACAGAGAGGCAGAGTCCAGCAGAAAATGCACTTAGCATATTCATGCAACACTCCTGCAGCAAAAACACACATTCAGCTTGAAAAGACTAAGTCTTGAGGCTTCGAAGGCTCCTTTCTCAAACAGCCTTCATTTGTAAACTCTTTGGATTAAGTTGTGAAACTCTAAGATGTCCCTTTTATTCTACGCACATCCCATCAGGACAGGACTCAGACAAACTCTCTCAAACACCCCCTCAGTGCCTCAGCCTGGCCTCCTCCATCCCTCTCTTTTATCACCAGACGCTTGATCCACCATCCAACATCTCTCAAAGATGTTATCATAGCAGCGTGAAAGGGATCTTACATCTCCCAGGCGCGCACAGACGACCTGCACCTTAATAAGCCCCTCACCTAAAACGGCCAGGCTCAGCTGGTGCCGCACCGCCGCCAAGCCCCTCCACCGATCTGTGTTACAATCGCACTGACAGCTCAGCAGAGAGGGCTACAAAATGATAGGGAGTATGTGCTGTTTGTTTACCAGTCACGTTTGGCTCTCAGCCACAAGGCTACCGATGGAGAGGGGACTCAGCTGCCTCGACAGCCAGACTCACAAGGAGGGTGTAAATGATTGGCTGGCTGTCTCTGGTGGAAATGTCACCATCATAGTGCTATGATCCCTCTGTCATCACTTACATTAGTCAAAAACAGCATTGAACAAGTCACGAGGCTCACAGCTAGAGTGTTTTCTTCATGCTGTCATTTTCATGATGTCTTTCATGAATACAACCAAGAGCACAAAAGTCAGTTCTGGCTGAGGTTGATGAAAACATCAAACAACCATGTATATAAAATCTCCATTCTTCAGTTACTGGAGGTTTACCTGCTTTATATTATGTCACATGAATGGAACAATATACCCAATAACTTCTTAATTACATTGCACAAACATATTTTGCAATACTGCCTTTAACCCACAAAGGCCAATATCTTTACTTGTTGGACATAGTTATCTGAAGAGGTAGCACCTCCTCTTGAGAAAAAAATAACATTTTAGTTTTTATTTCTTTTTTGCTTTAATAAATTACCGTTAATGGCTTTGCCATGAGACTCATTTCAAAACTGTCTATATAATTTTTTTTACAGTATTTGTCATTTAGTTGCCTGGCAAAGGTTAACAGAACAGCGTATTTAATACGGCACCACAGCGCAAGTCGATGAACAATGATAGATTGGTTTGCCAAGTGAGGCTAAAGTTAGCAGTGCTAGCACCACCAGCCCTCCATTCTGTTTGAAATTTCATGCTCACTTATCTGGGCTGAATGTGGACACTTGCTGCCTTAAGTTTGATGGATACATGTGAATATAACAGTAAAGCTATATGTTTACTGTGCTTATTTACTTCCAGGTAGTATAGCATGGCAGTCAAAGGAGACAAGAAGACATACTTTACCAATCTCTCATAGGAAAATTGAATTATCTAAACTCTGCTGTGAACATGTCACACACACATAAGCTAAAACACACATGCACAAAGAGGTCCTACAATCATGCTCTAATAGACCGATGTCAGTGATGTTTGCTTCTCCTACTACTGAGCAGTTTGGGGTATAGGGCACCATGGCAGCTATAACACCAACTTCCAGTCATGGCTTGATTGACAATCGAACCAACCAACCTCTGGTGGGTTAAGTCATTTTGACAAAAATCAGGGGTCACTGAGTTGCACTGCTGACCAGGGGTGCAGACCTGAGTTGATTAAGAATATCCACGATTGATTAAATTGACAACCAAAGCTTGTGCTTACACCCTGGGCACCAATTTCAAGCATTTTGATAATACATAACCTCAGTTACTAGGCAGCCTATGTATGTATGTATGTTTGTTTATATAATATGTTTTTATATAAAGTGCTACTTACATTTGTTTAAAAAATATAGACATGTTTTTTTGTCATATCAACTGGATAATTGAAATGAAAGAACCTAATAAATTATGGGTTCACGCTGTATTAAATCATTATTTAATAATTAATTTTGCTATTTTATCACAAGTTAACCTCACTTCAACCTCATTAAAAACATAAACTACACACAT
This sequence comes from Scarus forsteni, assembly GCA_036419115.1. NCBI lineage: Eukaryota > Metazoa > Chordata > Actinopteri > Labriformes > Labridae > Scarus > Scarus forsteni. The sequence continues at coordinate 5,425,017 of JAZDUH010000054.1, read as the reverse complement.
GAATTGCACCACTAGATATACCTAAGTTTCTAACAAATGATAGTGAACAAAATGATAGTAACAAAAATCACTTTCACAACCTTTGAATGCATTTTAATACTTTTTTTAAACAAGGTTGCAATCTTTAGTGTGAAACTAACCATGTATCACAGAAAAGGGCTTGCAGCTGCTTTTCAACAAAAGTCAAACTTTGCGCAAACAAAAGTAATTAAAAGTTGAATATCTATCAGCAACTTTATCTACAAGTACAACCAAAAGATGCTCTTAGGTGACTGCTTCATTTTCAAAGTGTAGCAAGAGCTTGTATATTTATAATTGCCTACTTTGTCATGGAGCTGTAAAAGTGCCAAACAAATGCTAAAGTTGAACATTGATTGTTAAACTTTGAAGCAAAGAGTCACAGATGAGCCCACTGAATGCTGACTGAGGGGCTTTTTTATAAGTTTACAGCCAACTTATGTCAGTCTTTTTGAGCAGGATTATACAAGGTCAGAGATTTTATCATCTAATATTCAATAGAATAAAATCTTACTGACGACTGATCATAAAGAAGGAATACATCTACCCTCTGAATGTTTTAATTCATGGAAATCTCATCAAGTTTTCAAGGTGAGCTCCTGATCTTTCAGCTTCAAACTGCATGTGCTTCATTAATTAGGATTTCACATTGCTCAAATTACACTTTTTGCATTTGTTTCAACCGTTTGTCTCCAGTTTCTTTCAAAACATACTGATTTTCTTAAAATTTAACAACCTGCAAATGCATTCAGGTGTTTTTTGTTCTGTGTGGTGCAAAAGTCTTTGAATTATACAACCTCCATTTTAAAAGCCCCTCCAGTCTTAAATATGTTATGCTGCTTGTTCATGCACTGTGATGTTTAAGCCTGTGATATATGCACCATCTTGTTTTATATTCACTGGCTGAAGGGGAAAAGTTTCTCAGAGCTCTCTTCAATCTCTGCTGAACACCTGGATGAACTTCCGTGACTAATGACACCACAGCTGGTCAGGGTTAGCGAGGATGATGCAGAAGCTTGAAACCCCCTTGTACAGTTAGGGAATTATCATTTTCTGTGTTTTCCATTTTTAAAGGGGTTACAAAAGGTTTAATACTGGATCCTGTTTAATTTACAATGGATGCTAACAATATTACATCAGCTATAATAAATGGTGACAGCCATCCTCATGCTAATGACACCCTTCTGAAAACAAAGAAAAACAGAGCTGATGTCAAAGCAACATTATCTTTGTATGTGCCCTTATATGATGGGGTTCCACAAGGTTCAGTACTGGGCCCTGTTTCATTTACACTGTATTACATCAGCCTAAACAACTGTGACACAGTTCTATATGCTGATGATACACTTCTGATAATAATGGATAAAAATGTCCTAAATTTAATGCTACTTTGGGAGGAGGTTCCACAAGACTTTGTACTCGATCCTGTTATGGTAACAACTTACTGTACTGAGCAACAACATAACAAAATGTGACTGTAACAAAGCTATTACAAAATGCAACACACATCTTGAGTCTGACGATATGCTTCAGATAGTAATACGAAAAAATATATATAAATATTAAATATGTTTTCTCCAAAAGTGTCACTAAGATCATATTTAGAGTCCCATTTTATTTTCACAATATTTCATAAATATGCCACAACTATATTAACATTTTAATATTACATTTTTCTTTGCATTCCCCACTGTCAAAGGAGGTTCCACAAGGTTCAGTACGGGGTCCTGTTTAATTTACAACCCATCACAACAGAACATCTACTAGAACGGATCGTACCTGATGCGACAGAATTCTGTAGCTTTTATAACTTTCAGTGATTAACAATTCCTCCAATCTTTAGAATATTATTTAAAGTTTTAGTTTACATGTTAGTGAGAACAAGAAAGTATCTTTAAATTTTAAGTAAAACTGCTTTTGAGCTTATACTGAACACTAGCAAGTAACAATGCTTTAAAATTCTAAATTAAAAACACATTTTTCACATTAAAAACAATGAGGTTTTACGGTTGAGTCCTGATTACAGCAAAGGGTTTGTTTTTCTTTTGTAGATACAGTTCATCCCAATATAACCCCATTAACAGGATTAAATGTATCTTTTATTTTATACCATCTTCAAGGAAGCATTAGTCATGCAATGTTTGTGATTGTTTTTATGATAACTTCCAAACATTATATTTGTTATATTATGTTACATTAAGTTATACTATACAAGATTAAATTATATTTCATATTCTTTAAAGAGTTAGGGGAATAAACAACATAAAAATTTACATGGAGATTATTCCTTCCATTTTAAAGCTCTGTCTCTGATATCCAACACTAGTTTTATAGTGATATCAAGCAGTAAGTTTTATGTACCGAGTATTATGAGCTCATTAAACATTTCTATAGAGTTTTATGTGTTCAATGCCTGACAGAGACTTCCCCAATAGTTAATCATACATTTTCTTGCAGTAAACTTTTGCTTCCTTAGTATTTTTCCACATATTTTTCTACTCTCTCTAGTCTCAGTGAGGTCAATTTAAAATCCATTTACTCTCATTGGTTTACAGTTATCTCATTGCTCTTTATATTATTTCTGTCTGTCTGGCATCAATACGCCTTAGGGGACTTTCAGTGAGGGTTTGCTGCTCAGTGGTGGGTTTATAGTAGCCTTATGGTACTTTCATGCATTTCCTTCTGCTTTGATACATGGGCCTATTATAACTACTGCTTCCCTGTGGGAGTTATAGTAAACCTGCTCAGGTCTATGGTGAGTTTTATGTGATCAAACATCCTCCATGCTATTTCCATCTCCTGGGGCATTGTTATAATATTCCCACTGGGCTTTATGGTGCACTTTATGTTCAAACTGTCCCTCCATAGGCGGCTATAGAGGCTGATTTTAATTGGCTGTCAGTCCAGTTTGGATATTAAAAGACAACAAAAATCAGTCGGAGGAAAGTGTCGTTCTTCAGAGGAAATGTGCTCTTTTGTCGAGGAGTTTATTAAATCCTCTTCAGCCTTTATCTAGAAAGGGAAGCGGAGTGAGCTGTCATTACCTCATGTAAGGGGTAAACAAAACAGGAGATTAAAAAAAGAAGGGAGTGGATGCTGAAAGTGTGAGCGAGACAGAGCACGCACAAGGCACAAACACAGACTGGCTGAATGCTTTCAGTGGCTAAGGCTTCCCAGCAATGTCCACTCTTACTCTTTCTATTTAATTAAAAGACACGTGTTGACAATAAGCCAACACAAAATAAGGCTGGGAAATACTCCCAGAGTTCAGAGTTAAGAATCACACACCTAATATACCTAATCTTTTGATCAAACTATATTTAGATCTATTTGTCGACAGTAAAGCACAACAGAGGTCCAATGAACCCAACATGAGGATTTTTAGATTATTAAAAATCGAGTAAAACTGTCAACAAATGGCAATTCTTAAATACTAAATAAATAAATAACAATTTTCATGATTCTAAACTAATACTTTTTAAAAATGTGTTTACTATTCAACAAGTTACAATGTCTAAAACTGTTCTAACATTAACTAATCTAATAATTCTTACTCAGTTATCTTTGCCTTCAGTGGGCTATTATTATGATCCCATGTGTATTTGTTATTGATCACAAAAGTTACATAACATAAAGAGTGAGCTGTGCTGTCAACAAGAATAATCTAAATTTTGAGTTTGTGTCCAAAAAAAGAGTCAAAGAACAATGCTGTCCATTGCAACGTTCATTCTAAACATGTATGTATGTATTGATATGTTGAGTCAGTAGTTTTAATTATTCTGTAAGGAGTGAAAAATAAGAAGTAACAAGTTGCAGATTCTAAACTAAACAAACAGAGGTCTTCAGTGCACAAATAAGATTTGGAAAAGTGAGTGAAACCGGCCAGAAGCAAGGGTGATCGTTCTCTTTCCCAAATGTTGCCATCGTATTTGAGCAATTGAAATCTCACTTTACTGTTATATTTTTCTATTAAATACAAAAATACTCATATTTAACACAGGCTGGGTAAAACGGCCAGTTGTCTAAGTTGTTTGAATGTTTTATACTAAGGCGTTTTGATGTCATGTAAAGAAGAGAGGAGTAAATCAATCAAAATTGAAAGAAACTCTTAAACACTGTGCAACTATCAGCAAAACACTGTCTAAACAAAACTTGTTATGCAGTCTGGACAGTCTGTGGGAGTACTTGGTCATTCAAAATAATTACACATTATTGGATGTTTAGGACTTCTATTTGATTTGCCATCAAGATAAATAAGCATGCATATCACTAGATTTTTTTTTTAATTTGAGGGAAATGTTCATTTCATATATTAATTACTAAATATCATGACTGATTCAATTGTTTTCATGAAGCATAGTGAATAATGACCTTGTAGTCATAATGAATATCACTGTTGGTGCTCATTGCAAACATCATTCTTACTAACCAAAATGCCTGGCAACAAGAAATATACTTCCAAGTCAATATAATATTAACCATAAAAAAGTATATTATCTCACCCCATATCCAGGTTGAAAATAAATGCCTTTCAATAAGCCTTAGAAATTCAATGCACTGCCCAGCCCTACCACAAAGTGGTGATACAACAAATCGTGGTCTCAATATTGATCAAAATTATTGTGACAACGATTCATTTCGATACATGGCAGCCCTACTGTTGACTAAGTTGTACCCTAGTTATTGATCACAGGAGCGTACATGCGCACGCACGGACGCACGCGTTAAATGCTGAGGAATGCCATGTCTCGCGCATGGCTTGACACTGACCGTCTTGAATAAATGTTGATGTGAGTTAAATACTTGATGACATGTCGTTTATGAGCATAAAATCACCAAACTCCTTCATATTCCTGCCTCGTGTCGAAATTGAACTGCTTGACAGTCGCGTGCACAGGTGCTCTCCTGTCAGGCACGTCATCACGGACTTATTTGACTTAATGCAAACGACACACCGGCACATTTCACCACTTTTAAGTGCATTTCCTCCACCACAGCCCAAGCTCTTACCTGAAACCGTGCCATTCTAGCAGCTTTCCATCTCAGCTGCTGCCTGTAATCCCAACAAGCTGAGCTGATCCGAGCCGTGCCGAGCCAAACAGGTGAGGTCCTAAATCCCCCCCAAAAAAGACGTGCGTTATAACCAAGCCTCGAGTTTTATCCAGGTGCGCGCGACGGCTCCAGGTTCGAGTTTGGAGTGTTAGTCCGCGGACACGAGCTCCGGTGAACAAGTGCTACTCCGCTCGCTGTCACTCACAAATAGTCCCGGTGTTGGAGAGCCTCCCGGTGCCGCGTGCTGACTCCTCCTCCTCCTCCTCCTCCACCTCCTCCTCCGGCGGCTCCTCCACCGTCTGGCAGGGTCCACTGTCTACCAGGCGAATTCTCTCTCTCTCTCTCTCCTGCTGTTCCTCTCCTCTCTCTCTCTCTGTATGAAATAGTTTCCATCATGAGAGGATCACAGGCTGACAAACGAGCTCAGCGGGGGTGACAGTCTGAAACTCCACCGTCATTACACTTTAATGGTGGCTGTGCTGAAGAAGCACACTGAAACATGGAGTCTCCTCCAAGTCCTGAGTCTGATTTTTGTTAGGTAAAGTTTCTGTACAAGGCTTGTACCAAATAGTTAAACACTGAAAGGAGAGGCATGAAAGTCAGGCAAAGACTGATAATACTTGAGCACTGAAAATAACTTTTCACAGCCCAATCAAGGTATTCAAAATATCACGAATCAAAGTGCAAAACTGATAGGTTTAGACTAGAGATTAGATTAGATTGTACTTTATTAATCCCTTAGGGAAGACTCCCTCCAGTTCCATTATATTGTAAATAAAAGATAATACTTGTAGGCTACTGCTGCTGCTGCTCCTTCCCATCCTCTGTCTTCCTGTTACTCCTCATCCCCCCAATTGAGGAGTTATACAGTCTGATGGCCTGAGGGACAAAGGAGTTTCTCAGTCTGTTGGTCCTGCACTTGGGGAGGAGCAGTCTTGCGCTAAACAGGCTCATCTGGTTGTTGATGGCCATGTGTAGAGGGTGATTGGCATCATCCAGAATGTCCAGCAGTTTGTCCAGTGTCCTCTTCTCTGCCACAGTCACCAAAGAGTCCAGCTTCATGCCAACCACAGAACCAGCCCTCCTGATCAGTTTTTCAATCCTGGGGGTGTCATTGGTCCTTGAATATCTGATGAAACTGGCTCTTGGTAGCTGATGACAATGAAGCTGGCAGTTGGTGGCATCTTTCAAAAAAGAACACTCTGCTGGTATCCTCAGAAATGCCTCCTGGCAGCAATGATGGTTGAAAAAGATATCCATAGGATATATAAGAAAAAAGAGTCTCAATAAGAAGTGCAGGAAGGTCAAAAAAAGATCAAAAAAAGGAAAACTTTTGAAAATTGTTAAAAAATTAAGGAAAAAAACACAAAAAAACAGCTAAAAATATGAAGAGCAAACTGGACAGGCTGCTGCTGTTTACAGCGCCATGGCAACGATTATGAAACTGAATTCAAGTTGAAGAATTTAGGAATTTAAGTGTAAGGAAAAGAGCGAGAGCAGAGTCTCAAGTTTTACCATATGGTCTCTTGTATCTTCCACTTCAATCAATAAATCAATCAATTAATCTTTATATGTATAGCACCAATACATATTCAAATCTAGACTGAAAATCTGTTTATTTAGGATGGCTTTTAGTACCCAGTAGTGTGGGGGCACTTTTACTTTATTTTATTATAGTTTATTTTATTGAACTTTATTCTATTGTATGGCTTTTATTGTTTTTATTTATTCGTTTTTATTTTACTTTCTATTGTAAAGCACTTTGGTGCACTGAAAGGGCTGTATAAGTAAAGGACATTTGCATTTACATATATAGAATACACATTTATACATAAATACACATACAAACCCAACATGAATCCATGAGCAAAGCACCGGACCAACCAAACCAAAGGATAGTGAGAATGAGTAACAACGGCAAGAAAAAACTGTTCAGCATCACAACTCACATTTCATTTCCATCCAGAAAATCAGGAAGGGGACGAGCAACTGTTTGGTGGCCATGTTGACATTGCCTCACAATAGTACTCTGAAATGACTAAGAGATGTTTCCAAACAATAAACCAAAAATACAGGGTTCCCAAAGTTGAATTCAAACATACCACACAACTCTAATGCGGTACTCACAGGGTGTGGACACAATCGAACACCTTTTATTTATCACACATCACTGCTTATGCTAATGCTAGCCTCTGGTAATAATTCAGGTTTAACTTCCAAGTGGTGCTGTAAGTGTGGACATCCCAACAAAGCTTCAATGTCTAATCTAAATTTTCAGATCAAAATACTTTAAAGTTGCTTCAAGACGCTGCCTTCTGTAAACCACATTTTTCCTTATCATTAGATTTCTTTGTTTACATCTGGGTTGTACTGCACTTGGGTAGCAAAGCAGCAACCATTACTAATGGTTACTGGTAGTGTTTGACTGGGACTTGTAGCCACTATAGATTTAAAAACAAAAAGAATTAGTTAAACATTCTGCTGAGGTTAAGTTCTCTGAATGTAGTGCTGGTTATCTGTGACCTTCATTTAACGTTTCACCAGCCATTTAGGCAAATCCTTAATGCTTATGAAGTGCATGCAAAGCCTACCCTGTACAAGGCTACAACTTAAAAGCTACATACTGCAAACAGTATTTTTAATTCTACTTATTAATTTAGACAAATTATCATATAAAATATACCAACAAGTGGAACTATGACAACTATTTAGTAAGATATTAGAAGCAACATGGCAGAATCTGATCTGAACTTGGCTCAGAAGTTAACGAGTTACCAAAAAGGGGAAGTCATTTCGATTCACATTTAGCACAGGCGAAGGTCAAGGTCAGCGTGCAGTCTCTACCTAAAACTAAAAATGCTGTTTTGTTTGCAGGCATGAACATCTTCTTCTAACTGGATTTTTACACAGACATATCAAAATTAAAAATTCTGTTGTAGGGACAGCCCTACAGACCTAAGAGCTTAATAATACAACAAAATATGATATCCATGTAAACAAATCCTCCTGATTTGCAGTAAACTAAAGAATAAACTGCATTTCAAGCCCAACCACGAAAACCACCATAACATTTTAAGGGTTATTTTTCTCAGGTTGGCTCACTGAGGTCCAAAAAACATTTCACTGGCCTTAAATGTAACAGAAGTTAAGAGCCTGTAGAGAGAAAGTAGCTTTCGGGAGCCATTGTCAGAAAATAAAAACAACAAGTAAGTTTGTAGGAGGTAAATGAAAAAGAAGTGGAAAGTTGATCCAGTTATCTATCAAAGTTTGACAGTTATCTTCATCTAACTTCTCACACTCTTGTATAAGATGATTTTTCTCACAGCAGATGACGGCGAGCAGCAGCACAGTCAGCGATTATGGGCCTGAGTTGCCTCCCTACAGCGAGGAACCAGGGACGGATTCATTTTTCAGCTAAGTTAATGCTTCATCAGTCAGCTTTATGGGCTGCTTTTGGACAGGATTTGATATCAAAATCGTTTAAGAATGAAAACATCCAAAACGAAGCCCATCAGCATGACGGATGACGAATTGAGTTTGTTGAAAAATTTAATTGAAATAAGTTTCCAACACCTTTTTGTTTTGTTGAATGCTCAGCTTGGTGTCATGATGAATTTCATTCACTTTCAAAACTAATACAAGGGCCTTGTACTTTTAAAGATAATTGTCGCCACGTAGCTAATGGTTTGAATAATTAGCTGTCGTTAGCATCAAGTGCTTGCCCACAATTATTCTGAGAGCTTGAGAGAGCATGTTTTTCAACTATTAATGTCTTATTCTGACGAATCAAGTCCTTTATTTGTTCTGAGGAGTGGGACAAATTGCTGTCGGCTGAATGCAGGCTGTTATTTTCACAGGCCAATTGTTACCATCGCTAAATTTCTGAATATTATGCACGTACTGTTGTCTATTGACTTTTAAACCACAGAGAGCAGCCCCGTCACTCCCAGCACTCTGAAACGTTTATAAGAATCAACACTTGTGCGCAGGAGAAAAACACAATATGGCAGTTTGATTTTGAAATGTCCAAACGGGGTGAAACTTAAATGAGAGGCGATTATCAAGCACCAGGATCAGTGGGGTGACTTGATCCCTGCCCAGCTCTGAGAAGTGTATTTTTTCTGCTCATGAACAGGATGGCAGCTCATTTCTAGGGTCATCTGATGCCTGGTAATTGGCTACAAGGATGAGATCACAGTTAACACATCAAACCACCAAAACGGGGTAATCTAAGTGATGTTTTCAAGGTATTAAAGACAGTATATAGCCAAAAGCTCTATCCCTCTTTAGCAAACATTGAGTTATTGGTCTTTTGGGGTTAAGCTGTTAGAAAGATGTTAACAGTGCAAGGCTTCTGCTGCCAAGTGCGTATTCTATCACTGTCTTAAATTATGCTGTGAGACTCTTTATGATTAAAAGGTGAAGCAATTTTGTTAACCTTTATCATCTGCAACACAAAGAAATAAAAATGAGCTGCACTGAAAGCATAAAAGGCAGAAAACACGATTAGTAGTGCATTTCATTTAGAAGGTAGAGTTATAACAAAATACTGCAATGATTTTTCATCCTAAATGAATACCCATCTGATTCCCAAGGTTTACTCTCCCACATTAACACTGGACCAGAATCACAGAGTAATGAACATTTGTTTGGTTTTTGCATAATATTTGGTTTATACCAAAATCAACTTGATTTCAATCCACCCCGCCTGTCAGGGTGAACATGACAGCTCAGGCCCATTCCTTATTTTAGTAACTGGGAGGACGGAGATGCACTGATTTTTTAAATGTAGATGCAATACTGAGTCCAATGCTTTGAAAAACTACTTAGTTGATGACTGATTGAGATCTTTTATTTCATTATTTGTGTTTCTCCAACTTTGCCAACATTAAATCTTGTCACACAGGATATTCTCCTGTCTTAAAAAATGTCTCTGATACAACACGACAGACCTGAACTGCTCCAAAAGTATAAACCTTTCGTGAAAATGTGAACAAAATGCCCAATGTTGCATTTTTAAACTTTAATTTAGTGTTGGTTTGATTAATTTCTGTAGGTTGATGTTATGTTTTTTTATGTTTGTGAATTCTTGCGCCTAATGTTTTTTTTATTTGTAGCTGTTACTACTGATTTATTTTCTATTTTTTCATTTATTTTGCTCACCTTTTATTTCACCTTTCATTATTTGTTTCTTTTGCTTTATGTTGTGATTTTACGCATTTTTGTTATCTTTTTATTCTTCAAATTGACTTATATGTCCTTATTAATTTTGCTTTATTGTTTTTTGTTGTGTTTTCCAAATTGTGCCCACCAACATGCCATCACTTCTTTTCTTTGCCATGACCTACATTCCCTGGAGATGTCGTTAAAATCCAATGAGAACTATTAAGAATAATTTTGCTCACTGTTGGATGGATGGACAAAAAACCCCAGAAAACATTACTTCCTTTGTTGAGGTAGCAAACATAAGCTCCTAAATTCAGATCATGGCACTTCATTTGTTGACGTTTGTCAGTATGAGCAGATATTATAATTATGCATCAGTGCAGAACACAGTTATCAAAAGAGCTACCACACTGATGAACTCAAAGAGTTTCCAGTTAAAGCTCCTGTGAGCAACTTCAGGGCTGTGTTGATTTTAGCACCCCCTGTGGACAAGTTAGTGACTCTGTTGCTTTGCTTATTCAGTTTGTGTCTGTCAGTCATGCTTTTAACATGTAAATCAGCTTGTTCTCATTTAACAGTCAGTTGTATTGAACCATTCATGGACATCTTTTAAAACTGACTTCCCTGATGACTATCCAGCAGTAAAATTAAAATACAAAAACAACTACGCAGAAATAATGTTTTACTTTTTTGTGATGGTTTTGTTTGTTTTTGTAGGTGACTCGGAGGCATCAGCATAAATTTCAATCTGATTTGTTACCACAGAAAACCCTCACAGGAACTTTAATGTTGCAAACCAAGGTTAAATTTGGAGTAAAGTTCTACTTTAACAGCATGGATTACTTGTAATAAACTTTTCTAACCAAATGCAACCTGACAAAGAAGAATGGAAACATGGCACTATTTAACAAGATGGTGACTTGTATAGAGAGCTTTTAAATATGTTCATAGGGATGCAGTCATGAGGTTCCTGCTGCAACTCTTATTCAAAGACACATCCCTACAATAACAGTGCAGTTCTACTACATAACACTCTGTGCCAAAAGAGTTTCACTTGTCATGTGGTAGGCTTAAATAAATCAACCCTACAGATGAGGCTGCATGACCCACAGATCTACGTTATGTTTAAAACCACAATATAAGAACAAACCAATCTTAAATAAGCCCCTGTTCACAAGCGTTCACTGTCATGGTAGTTAAATGAGACATTACATTTTAGAGATATAAATAAATCTAGAGCTTCAGGCTAAGGCGTGTAAAAAGAAGGAGGCATTATCAGATCTAGGAGCAGCCTCACACAAAGGATTTGGGGTAAAAATCCTCTTTTATGTGATTCATTCTTTAATGTGCATCTGCCTGCCTGCTCCTGTGGCATATAAACACTATATATTTAACACTGGGAATGAATATTGGATGAAGGCATTTGCATGCAGCCTATTAGAGGATCCCTCCTAAGGTGATAACAGCAGACTGAGCTTTAATGCCTATCCCTGCCTGTATTACAGCAGGAGGAGCGGACATTACTCACACGCGCTGATGAAGGCCAGGAGGATGGAGCGTTTTCGTCTGCAATGGGAATAAAGCGATCCGTCATGAAAAACTAGTTCTGTCAAGCGCGGCCTTATCGTTTGGATGTTAAACTTTACTGACAGGATAATGCACCGAGGGTTCAGGGCACGGCAGCGAAAGTCCCTCGTGAGTATGAAGTCATCAAATAAACACAGGAGACAAAGTTGGAAGGACTCCTCACCTCTGATAAGAGCTGGGTTGTTTACAGCAAGGAGAATCAAGGTTAGAGTCGCACGCGTTCACACCTGGGAGCGTCCCAGTGTTGCTGCGGTCTCTTTAACTGGTTCCTGAGAGCCGGCGGGCCTGCAGAGTGTGAGGTGCACCGGTCAAGGTTATGAAGGACAGGCTGCTCCTCTTTTACGGTTACTGTCCAGATGTTTCCAGCTGATTGGGCCTGACAATAGTCCATTAGCTCCACTCAACTTCGACCAGCTACAACATTAAAACCCTGTGTGCACGCTAATGCATCAGCAATAACAAGACATTAATAATTTATCATAAACAACTCCGATAGGGAGCCTTGACTTCAACTTACAGCAGCAGTTTGACTTTTTTTATGAACTATGACACAAATCAAAAAAGATAGAGTGAAAAAAATCAACCCCAATATTTGCTATGCAAGCTCTTAAGACCTAAACTTGAATAGCTGATTTGTCATGACAGCAACTTTCGAAGAAAAATCATCAAATTTCATGCAAAGTTTCCTCAAGGACTTTTGGAAACATGATCAATAATTTGAGTGCTGATGTCCCAATGGTCACGCCATGCACCCATCACACTAAGGCTACCATTCTATGTTTACATGTACAGGTTAAGTGCCCCAAAAAGACATTCAATCATCTTAACCTAAACTCCAAAAACCCTCAACACAGCTTCAATTATTTCTGTAAAAGCCTTAAAACGTTGCGGCTAGAGCTGAATTTTTGTTGCTATCAAAGCCACAACTCCATCTAGCGTTGCAAAAAACCCTTATGTTCATGTATTTACGGTTAAAGTAAAATTTGGATATTAAAAAACCTTCTAGTTCTAGTCTCTGGCCAAAAGAAGACATGCTTCAGCTCAAAAATACATTTATCTTTTAAAATACAGCACAAAGGACGGTTTTAAATGTGCCTGGTGTTTTCTTCATCTCTTTTGTTTCGCTGAAGCTGTAAGAAGCCAAGTTCTTCTTTCATCCCTGCTCTTATGCCACCAAAGTAGCATTTTATCAGATTAACAGTCAAATACAGCAGCCCGTAAATCTGCACCAGTTTTTCACATAACTTTACTGGATGTGCTGTCACAGGCACAGTCTGGGTTTTAGCCTTTTAACTTAGTTTTAATGAAACAGACAGTGTCATGGAGGGAGAGAGAAAGGAAGGTTGAACTTTAATAATCCCCACAGGGACACAGCGACTCAAACTGCAGGAATTAGATGTTAAAAGAAGAATAAGATTCAGTTTTAGATTAGTGAATTAGAGTAACAGCCAGACTTTGCTGCTCCCCTGGGCCATCATTATTTGGTGGAACTTGAGAAAGTTTTGTTCAAATGTTAAAACACTCACAGGCATGTTTTATAGATTACATGTATGAAATTCATTCTAATTAAAACTAAAATCTACATAACTATGCTTTAAAACAGAGATTTCCCATCTATCAGTCCATTTTTGCAACAAATTGAAAGATTTTGTGAAGCCTTGAGCTATTTAACATTTGCTGAGCAAAATGAAATCCAACTATTTGAAGGAATTTACCAATTTAAGGAAAACGTTGAGAATGAAATCAGTCATTTCAAAAAGAAAATAGTGTCCTCCACCTAACAACACTTGGATGAGAAATTCAATCAAATCCTATCATTAACAGAACAAAAACACCATTTGTGCAAGGCTGTCTAGGGCTTCAGGATATTTCTGTCACTATTCATTTTGTTTTTTCAGAGACATTACTTTAAAACTGAAACAATCCACAGCTGGGCTGAAAAAAAAGGTGAGCATCAATCAGCTTCCTTGACAGAACGCCAATTTTATCTTTCAAAAACACTCCCTCAGGTGAAACAGAGCAAACAAAACAAAAGGCAGATTAAAAAAAAGGCTGAAAAACAGACAACTCAACAGTCTGGGGGGAGAGCAGAGCACACCTGCCCCCTCCCTGTGAGAGTCAGGCCTTTTTCAGAGGGGGAATCAGGGATGGAGATGAAGACAAATACATTGCGTTACAGTGAGCTGGAGAAGCTCGTCTACACCTGCTGGGTTTGTAATGTACCTATTTCTTGGTTGATTTACTTGTTGGTGAATATTCAGCTCGGTGCAGCGACGGAGGATGGATGTCTTCCTGAATGAAAAGCTTTATAAAAATAAAGCTGGCAGGTCCTCTGAGGTGAGAGAAATACTGTAGGGAAGTGTCAGAATGGTGACAGCTCACATATGAAAAAGATACCCAGATTTAATCAATACTGGTGATGCATAAAGACAATAGCTACCAGGGTAGACTACATTTAAAACACCAAAATGGATGGATGGTATCCCATCTCAAGGCCAACCAGCCGCTACAATATATCAGACGTAAAATGTCCTTTTCCCAAGGAACGCTGCAGCGCTGCCAGTAAGGCTGAAGTATGTTTTTTTTAATCAGACTGACAGAACAGGAAATCAGAGAAACTGGACCGAAAGACTTGAAAACCCACTGCATGTAAACGCAAAGTTGAGAGCAAACACAGCCAATGCCATTTGGCCGCAGACTCATTTGTTCCTTCTATACTGAAAAATAGGGGTGTGGCAAACTTGACAGACTGAAAAGTGTAATGTAGGCGTTAGCTCCCAGACTAAAGACCTCCTCTTTTCATATTCTTTGCCTGTAATGATAGGTCAAGTGGCGACTGTTGTTATAAGGCCACAAAACACGTCTTCAAATAACTAATGGTTGGTGTAAGTACAGCTCAGTCCATGTTTATGTCAACAGGTAAGACACCCCTCTTCTACTATTAGATTGTAATTTATTGTATTTTATTATAGGAGCTACAGCTCTTTTTCTACTGTTACAAAAAATGTATCTTGTTATTTTAGTAACCAATGATGTGCATGGCAAAGCAAATGATCATATATTACACTATATAACAACACTGGTCTAACGATTTAAACAATAGGTTTAATCTTGGGTTATTGATTTCACATCCACTTCAGAAATTATCTTAAAAAATAATTGCCAACATAAATTCTGCTCATTGATAAACTATCTGAACATTAAGCTTGATAAGTTTATCCCTGGTTCTCTTCTGCTGATCTAATTAAAACATGTAAAAAAAAAAAATCTCTAAGCTAAGTACATACAATGTCAAATTTAATAGTCATGGATGATGTGTGAAAATCCAAATGCAATAGGGTCTAAATGCAATATGACGCAATACAAAAAATACAGAAAATAATTCTTCGCATTGAGGTAAGAGAAGATGTGATATGGAAAATAAAAACTGAATTTTTAATGTCAATATCTGAATTAATGTCTATACTTGAGTCCCTTCTCGTACTTGTGAATCATCACGTTTGGTATACAAAATCAAATCTGTGATCATGTGTAAATAGTAACGAGTCATATAGTAAAAGGATCTTAACCCGCGTCTATGTTCTCATTGCACTTGTACAGAAAGGGTGCATGCCTTTCATTCACATTCTCCCCACTCGTGTCCTGTGGCTCCACAGCCATCAGCCACATGATGAAACCCGATGTGAGACTTGAGCGGTGGCTGAAATCATTCAGAGTTTTGTTTTACGTCCTCCAGGAGACGGGTCAGCCCCCGAAGTGGAGAGGATTACCAATAACCTGAGGGCAGCTGGACTGATCTCCTCTGCTGCCTGGAGGTTGTAGTATTCCTGCCTTGGATCTGTGGGGATTGGAGTGCGTCTGCTTTTTTCATCTGTCGTGCCCACCGCGACTGCAAATCAGGCCTCGCGTGAACCGCTAGGCCTAAATTTGCTCGGAGGAAGCCGTGGACCCTCGCTCTCTGATGAGATTCTTGTGTGTTCAGGGCGTTGTGTGGATATACGTCGCCTGGTGGGATGCTTCGGCTAATACAATCTGATTACAGTGTGTCCTGTGATGTCCTCTGTATTCCTCTGCTGCTGTGGGTTCAACTACAACTACACAATAATCATCCCTCATCATTTTAGGGCTGGGAAATCCATCAACACAAATGAAGTTATTTCAACCAGTATTGTCTAACCCTGTACCTCGTTTTAAAATGCATTAACATATCTTAAAAGCCCTACATAATTCTATTCTGAGCTCACTTTGCTTTGCCAACATCCTACCCGCCAAACCTGTCAGGGCAAAAAAAAAAAAAAGAACAACAACACGCTGAAGCTCAGTGAGTCCGCCTACACGACACACAACCCAGAAGCTGGCACGTCCTCAGCGAGCAAACATATGCCTTTATTTACAGCGATCTCCAGCGTCATTAAGCGCCGCCATTACTCAGCCAGGACGGGAAATGGCAGGGATCCGGCTCGGTCATTGGCTGGGGCACCTCGTTAAGGGCTTTTGATTGGTTTCAACGATGACCTCCCTCGTGTGTGTCAGAGTGTGTGAGAGTGGGTGTGTGTGTACGCGTTGGCAGGGGGTGACAGATAGGAACACAGCCGGACCAGCTGGCTGAAAATCACCGCAATCTGTTGCGTAGTTTATCTGGCTCGTGAACACACACACAAACACGAACGTTAATCCACACTTACATTAGCTAAGGACTTAAATGCACTTGATTATTTACACACATTTTACATAAAGAGTGGCAATTATGTGCTTACATCCTAAAAAATTCTTCCACAGGAGCAAACTAGAGCTACAGGTTTTAGGTCTTCATGAGGTGCACAACTGGTTCAAGTCAAGAGACGGGCTGAGGTGGTTTGACCTCAACAAGCTAGGGATAAACATTGACCCAAATGACCTTGACTGAAAACCTTTAAAATCACAGAGTTTGTCCTCCAATCTGAACAGATGTTCACACCAGACTTCGAGATAGATAGATAGATAGATAGATAGATAGATAGATAGATAGATAGATAGATAGATAGATAGATAGATAGATAGATAGATAGATAGATAGATAGATAGATAGATAGATAGATAGATAGATAGATAGATAGATTTAATTGATCACAAGCTGGGAAGTCACTCCCACTGACAATGGAGAGGAATGTGAAGTCCCATCAACTTGATTTTTAAACTACAATCTCCAAATCTCTTCAGTTTGACTTGTTACCTGAATCATAGCAGTCTATCCTAATGTCAGAGTGGATGTTCATGCAGGGTTTGACAAAAATCTCTTTCAGTTTTCTTGAGATATGGTTTGTTACAATCTAGAGACAAACATGAGGCTGAAAGTGCTTGAACTTTGACATACAACCACCAAAATTTAATAAATTCATCCTTGGGTCAGAGTTGACTTCTGCATCAGGTTTGAGGAAAATCTCCAAAGCTCTCTTGAGATAATGGGCTCTAATTTCGTGGCGCAGCGCAGGGGGCGCAAGCCTGGCGCACCCCGCGCAGTGTTAATTTCGTCCGGCGCACCACCGTGCGCTGCCAATTTGACAATTTGGTAGACCGTCTGCGCAGAGGTGGGTGTGACGGCGCACTAAGGGGAGGTGATGGCGCACCAGGGGGAGGTGTCGGCAGATTCATGTCGGCGCAGTGACAATTTCGTGCCAAAAACAGTGCAGAAAGTGCGCTGAAAGCTCACCAGCTGCAACCTGGTCTAACCTCGGCGCAGGGCAGAGCGCACCCTCCGCAGGTGTAATTTGGTGACAAGCGCACATGTGCGCACGCCTCAGAGGCAGGTTTCCAAAGTGTCAGGCACATTTTAATGCAATAAACAATCACAGCAATCACTATTTAATGTAACAACCTGAACCAGCATATACATTTGTGTCTATATTAACCTTCCCGTCACATCTGATGTCGGATTAAAGCCGTTTGTCATAATGGAAACTTAACCTGACGGCAGCTGGAAGTTTGATGCACATCTTACAAGTCAACAATAAACAGCCTTAACATCTGATACTGAGTATATATCTGGCTTCTCTCATTTCATTAAATTCAAAGAAAAAAAAGGGAAAAAAGACGAAGAAAAAAGAGAGAAAATAAATGTATGTCACTCAGGATTTACCTGTTATTTCCCATATTCCTCTATTTTAGTCTTTATTTTTAACGTGCTCTAAAAAGATGGAGAGCATTATTGCAAGGAGGATGAGGAGGAGACACCGGGAGAGTATACAGTTTATCACTAAAGGCTCTGCTATTTGGTGATGACAAACCAGGAGTGCAGGTGGATCACAAGCATTATGAATGGATAAGCCAGCTGTGGTGTAACTGTCTCTTATTTTTTTTACTCCTATTAATGACAAAGGACCAGATTACATCTGTCCTGGGAGCTGGCCCACACGGTGACGCACCCCGCTGTCCATTCTCCTGCTGAAGGGACAGCGTCTCCACTGCTGGGTCTTTCCAGCACACTGTTTCCGCGGTGGCGGGGATGATTCAGACCAATCAGACGCTGCGCCTCAGCTGCAGCGCATTTGAAGGTGAGGAGAGGCGCTCATTTGATTGGTGAAGACAGCGATCGGCTGTGTTAATCCCACTCAAGTCTATTCTCCTCCTATTCTGACATTTGCGAGGAGAGGCAGAGACGTGGGCGTGGACGCGCAACCTCTGCACCCCTGTGCGCCGTGAGTGCGCCTCTATTGGCACTGCAGGAAACTTGCAAAGTGCGCAGGTCACACCCAGTCCGCGCGGTGAAGGCCGGCGCAGGCAGGTGCGCCTGCGCTTGGTCTACGAAATTAGAGCCCAATGTGTTGACACGCAAGGGCTAAATACAGAATTCAAAGGCTTGACATTTGTGCAAAGTTTAAAGAGCTTTCCATATTGTGTCCTGGAGACGTTACAAATAAATAGCAAGGTAGAAACATGAGGCAAGAAAACTTGAAAAATTAAAAGGCTATTTTTGGAATACACTGATCAAAATGACCTTAT
Organism: Scarus forsteni; assembly: GCA_036419115.1. Lineage (NCBI taxonomy): Eukaryota > Metazoa > Chordata > Actinopteri > Labriformes > Labridae > Scarus > Scarus forsteni. Next base: position 5,406,216 of record JAZDUH010000054.1, on the reverse strand, counting down.
CCCTTGACCTGCAACCTTCAAAGTGAGGTTTATTTAATGAATCTGGAAGGACAACTGTGGATAAAGTTTAAGAAAATCCCACAAAGCTTGAGATTTAAACAAGTCCTTCGTCCAAACAACAGGGTGTCCAAACTTCTTTCTTCAAGGCCCTCATGATGAAAAGTACAAGTATGGCAAGTTCACTTTTAAAACCTAACTTTAAGTGAATAAAAGTTGAGGGTTTTAGGGTGGCCAATAAGATTTCAGGAAGCTCTGGTTGACCTTGGGTACCCCTGTCTTCTAAAGGTCAGGATGAGACAGAGAGAGGAGACACTAACGCTCATTCTCTAATTTAAAAACAGAATAAGAGCAAACGGCATGAAGCTGCTAAACGTTGGACTAATGATGGTGCTTGAAGATGGTTAGAGCTTAATGCTCTCCACATTTGACCTTGAGGAGGTGCCAGGAGGGTATAAGAGAACTATTACTGCAAACTGTTGACATAATCCATCAGCCAAGCACTAACTAATTGTTCTGATATGGGACATACTTGATTTTATCTTTTTGACATTGCAGAGGGCTGATCAAAGACAGTGTAGGCCACAATCGGCCACAGTGGCCACAGCTTGGACAACCCTGACCCGAAACCTCCAAAATCTGATGAGATCATCTCTTAGTCAGAGTGGACATGAATCTAAAGTTTGAAGACAGCCCATCAATTAGCTCTTCGGGTATAATAAAAGATACCAGAATCATGCTGCCCCTAGTTCTGGCTCTTTCCATCAGCAGAGCATAAAAAGATCATTTCATCCAAATAAAGTTCATAAATATGAAATTATTTAGAGACATATGGTCAATAAATATGAATAACACTCATAAGAAACAGACTGATTTGTGTAATTTGGCTCCAACAGTATCATCACACTTCTGCTCTGGCGAAACCACCGGCGTGTGTCCTCTCTTTCTCTCTCTCTCTCTGAAGAGAAGCAAAAACCATTTGCAGGTCATTAAAATAATTTATAACAATTCTCAATATTCTCTTAATTAAAATTCACTTATCGCAGTTGGGGACTTGAGAGCAGGGCCATTAAGGAGACAGTTCTCCAGAGTGTATGTATAGGAATGTGCCTGTGTGTGTGCGTACAGTGTGTGTTAATGGGACACCTGTGTGTGAATTTATATATATGAGAAGACCCCATGTGTGCACTGCATGCATATCGAAATTAGGCTCTTAATCATGAGCTTTGGTGATTAAACCACACTGTGAGGTAATTCTTATAGGAGGGTAATAAAAGTCTGCATAAGGTGACTTCTTCACACTTTATTCAGCAGATATGGAAGCTCAAGTTTAGATGCTTTTATTACAGCAACTAAAACGTCATTCTAAATCTTTGAGCTAGAGTATTAGCCTCTGGATCTTTACAGGTATAAATATAAAAGTGTGCTATTTATCAAGTGACTATCCTGTGAAGTCACCTTCTTTTAGTATCCCAGAGTTTACAGAGCAGATTTTTCCAATCTAGGCAATAATCATGTTTTAAACTATTGCCTGTGGTGTACCGCAAGGCTCTACTTTAAGTCCACTTTCCATTTATATTATTCCACTTGGACCCACAATCGTCATACAAATGACATAAATATACCTTCTATTGAGAACTGAAAATGACCCAAAATGAAAAGGTCCTGTTTCTTTAACCATCTCAAAGATGTGAAATGTTGTATGGCACACAGTTTTCTCCAGTGTAGTCAGAGTCAGAAATCATTTATCCACACCCAAACATTAGACAGACTGAAAGTACTTTTGGTCCCCTCTGAACGACAGTTGGCAGCAGAAGTGCAATTAAGTGTGATTTTTTTTTTAATGTAAGTGATTGAAAGCGGACTGATATCCAAAGTTCATAAACCAGCTTATGAAAACAAGGAAACCTCCGGATATATTCTGATCTTTAATTCCCACTAATTTACAAAAACAGTATCGAGACTAAACCAAGAATCGAGGATTAAAAAAAAATAACAACAAAAAAGAAAAAAAAAACTTGAAAGAGTTCTGTCACTACAACATTTATTAACCCTGTGGAATCTACTTTGTTAGGTGTTATATGTGCAATGCGTGATCTAATTAAAAATTTGACTGACTTTTGATCCTAACGTTTGTTTTTGTTGTATTTTTTTATAACAAGATCTAATGGGAATATTAACCTGCATATGAACGTGACGCCAAAAGAGGCAAGCTGGCGAGATATCAGAGTTCTTAAATCTTTCAACTGTAGATGATAATACTTGGCATGTTTGTTGTCAAACATAGAAAATAAAAAACATTAATTAACTTCAGGGGCTAAATATGGCACCCTTTAAGAGAGGCATTTACAAGTTACAGGCATGCTTGGTGTCTTGTCTTTTACCAAAATTTAGAGCGCTGATATTAATGTGATGTCTCCAAAACTGGTAACACTCCAGTTTAATTTCTTAAAAATTGAAAAGGCCGTCAATCACCTCTTCAAGTCTCCTGCAGGAGCATTTAGTCTCCCTATCCACTCTTCATCATCATTATTTATCCCACTTACACTTGTGCTGTGTCATGAGCACTTTGGCTCGGCCTTGGATTCTCTGGATCAACAGAGGCTGAAGCACAAAAAGAAGCCTGAGGCAAGCGCTCAGCTGCATTTTCTCTCATAAAAGACCTGAACTAAGTTTGTTAGCTACGACGGCTCAACAGCGAGGGACGATACAGAGAGCTGGAATCACTCACAAACACACACACCGATAAAACACTGCAGCCATGTGTCAGCTCCAGCTGCCTTTGGGCTCTGAGGGACTTTTTTGGGGAAGTGCCCGGGCTGCCAAGGACCTTCATGCCCACTGTATTGTATCCCCGTTACAGTTGCTATGGCATCTGTATCGTCGCGCTGCCAGGGGCAATAAATGTATGCATGTTTCCCACCGAGGGCGGAGTCATTACCTTTACGAGGTCTGCTAAAGTGACACAGAATCCCATCCAGACACATTGAGGAGACTTACGGTTACATGCCAAGTTATAGAAACACAAACTTTGGATCCACAAGAGTTGGAACGTAACATGTGAATCTTGCCTTTGGACAAACGGTGCTGTCATATATCTATTCATATTCTTATTGCTAAAATTTTGAATAACTTGATCTCCTTTGCTTGCTTGCTTCTACTTAATTTTACTCTCTTTTCCTTCAAAAGGAAGTTGATATTGCTTGAAGACTACGCTTGTTGCAACCTGCTTACACAATTTTCCTTCTCATCTCATTTATTTTCATTTTAATGGTATTTATTTCATTTTAGTTTATTTAGTTGAATTAATGCTTCTATCTATTTAATGCCTTTATTTGATATTTTCCAACTGCTATACCCTTGGTGATTCATAAAGTATTTCTGTATAAAACACAGGAATTTGCTCTTGCTTTTCAACATGTGTATCACTGAACAGCACGATGTTAACATATGTAATGGTCAAACTGATAATCATTTAAAGATAGAACAGGGACACTTTAAGACTGAAAGTTGTGAAAAATGCCTCAGTTAAACATGATAGTTGGTACAGAAGAGAGCATAGTTTCATATTTAAGAACAACATCCCTAAATGTGTGACTGCAAGGTATTAAGAGATTTTACCATCTACTGTATTGTCTATAATATTGTCCAAACATTGAGAGGAATGGGGCACCAATGGTCTCGTTGATTATCAATATTATCAATCCCAGCTCGAGGCCTCTTCCCCCTCGCATATGACTGCCCAGCTCTCTGACTCAGTCAATCATCTCTTCTCCGTCAAGTTAAGACACATCATCCAGAAATAATCTGGAAAAACATACAGAAATAAGGAGGAATCTCTGCACAAAAAGGGCAAGGTCGAAAAAGGATATTGAATGCCCATGACCTCAGATACCTCGGGCAGCTCTGCACTGAAGACGAGCATCATTCTACTCAACCATGTTACACTAAAGCCGTGCTCCAACTACAGCCAGATACACTGCCAACTTCCCTGGAGCCTAGCTCTTCTAAGATGTACTGAGCTAATTTGGAAAAGAGGTCTGACAAGTCAACATCATTATTGGAAATGATGGTCGAGTCTTCCAGCTTTATGTAGAGCAGGGATATCAATCAGATTTTAGTTTAAATGACTATTTTTTTCCTGCCAAATGAATAAAAAATGAATGACTGAGATTAAATGATTGCTGTCTTGCATTGTTTCAGGAGTTTAATTTTTCATTATTTTTACATTTAAAGGGACTGTGAGGAGAATCTATTACCGGCAACTTAAGACTCTGCTACCCATGAGCACGCGCACCAACTGTCGTAATGCTGCATTCCAGTAACCTCGGAACTGGGAGTGACATCATCTCCAACTTATCAGCGTTCAAGTTGAAGTCGGAAAAAAACATGCCGATCTACCAGGCTATTGTTAGCTGTTGTTAGCATGCCCTGCATTGTTGTTCACAAATATCACATGAAGAATGTGATTATCACTATGCCAGCATTTTTGTAAATATAAGTCTAACAATACTATGTATACAGCTGATCTAGAGCGACACACCCCAGTCAGAAGTGCAAATAAAAGGATTATTACAGGAGCTAAATAACTGTTCACACTGGGGGCATCCATCTTCGATTGTCAACTCAGGGGTGGCAAGGTTTCACCGAGTTTCCAGTAGGAAATTCTGACTTCGGGGAACATTCCAGATGCAGTTTCCTACTCAGAACTCAGAAATTCCTGCTTCTGACTACAACTCGAACGCACCAAAAGACGTCTGCAATCCAAAGCATGTGTTTGTTGTGATGCAGGTCGGACCTTCCTCAGAACTCTGCATTGCTTTACAACTTCTTTTTTTCAACAACTAACAGGATGCAAAGTGACAAGGTAATGTATCTCTTTCTAGTTACGTATCGGTAGTTTTTGATGTGTGACAACAAGCAATTTTTGGAAAACTTAGTATTGTAGTTTTGTAGCCGGCTATACATCACTACTTACAGCCCAGTGCTCTAAGACATGTCCGAATAATATAAATTTCCTCTAGTTTTAATTGTCTTGTTCCTGAAGTTGAGTATCCAGGCCAGTCCAGCCCTGTACGACCGGACCGGAAGGCTAAGGAATAGCATTTATAGATAACCTATTTTGATGCTATAAAACTCATCCTTGAGTGTGTATTTTGATCAGGCATATATCTAAAAGTGAGACTTTTTTGTAATTACTTAGAAACTCCTCACAGTCCCTTTAAGTTCAAATGATAGTGATAAAAGCATTTTAGTTCAAAATAATCACATGTATAATTTTTTCCACAATCAAACAGCCCAAAATTTAGCACAATGCTCATAACCATTAGTATATCTTATGGTTTTGTGGATATCTTTTTCTTTTCTTTTTTCTTTTTGAATTCCCACAGTAATTTAAGTCACACTAAAACACCTGCAATGGCACATTTTTTAGCTAGAAAGATTTCATGCTAATTTTCATGTTTTACAGAAATCCACCTTCCAGTTTCAGAAATTAAAAAGTAAACATGAATCAGTTGCTCTCATGTGTCTGGCAGCACAATATGTGACAGAGACTGATCTCATTTTTAAATGCAAATACTTTGGTACGTTTAAAAAGAAAATGAGAATTTTACATTTTTAATAGACCAAAATATTCATAGTAATTAATTCAATTTCGAAATCCTGACCTAACAGTATGTGTCATAAGATAATCTGATCCCTGACGTATGGCAGAGTTTGAGGCACAAAGTATGCCAACAGAAACCTTTATACTGATGAGACACTTGACATCAAGCAAGAATGAAAATAATTCCACCGTGAATACTCTGCAATTAGTGTCTTCAGTCCTCTGAAGCTTACAGAGTGTTGTCAAAGGAAAGGTGATGTAACACGGTGGTAAACATGCTCCTGTCTCCACAGTTTTTAGAAGGTGTCACAGGTATCAGACTCAGAATTTGTGGATATTTCCCATGTTGACATATTTTATCAGATTTAATCAAACATCAATATAATTCCTTTTGGCTGGAATAACTGAATATTTGCCAAGAAGGATTTGCAGATTACTGAAATATATTTAATTCAAAGACTCACAACGTCTCAACTCTTTTTGAGGTAAGGTTTGGACTACACACATTTTCCCACTTCCATGATGTAATTCTAAACTCTGTCCTCACGGCTCTCGTGTGTGTTTGATCCTGTTCGTGAGCCTTTATGTGTGTATAAGATACTGTGGACTGAGGGGAATAAAAGGAGAGATTACACCGTAAGGCCTCCGTAATCTACTCCACTTATGTTTGATTAAACTAACAAGCCGGGGGACTCCAGATCACTGTCAGCGCACAAACATTCCCAGGCCGATCCGCAAAAATAAAAACTCATTCGTATGTCCGCCCCGAGCCACACAACCTGCCAACTAATCCAATAATTCTGTTTGTTTACTTATTAAAGACTTTTACAACCCCGCCCCGAGTGGAATAATCCTTGGGGTAATTCAATTGTGGGGGTTTTGTTTACTTATTAAAAGCATTTTGGCTCCAAAAACCTCAGTCCTAGATTCTCCCAGTGAGTGAGCAATTAACCTGCTCGAGATCCACATGGCAGCCCAGAGTCAGACACACAAGGCTGTGGTAATCTCTTCACTGTTGTACATCTCAGGGATCATTTGGAAACATTTAATGAAGGAATGTGATAATTGAAATGACTATTATTGGAGGAACAGTCTACCAGTAATTTCCTTCAGGGCTTTAATTAATTTAATAAGAGTAGCTGCGTACAGACTGAATTACACATATGGGTTTAATGAACAGAATTATGTGCTTAATTCTGATATACATTTGAGAAGAAATACTGATCAGGTGGAGCATCAGATGTGAAATGACCATACTTTCTGCAATATATCAGATATAGTGTCAAGCAGGCCAAATCCACAAGTTCAGAATTATAATCCAAGACTTTTAAGTTAATTTAATCCAAAGCAGATTGAGTGTTTTAATGCTACCAGTCTTTGATATCATTATACTTCACAGGAGGGATGTTTGAAAATGACTTTTGTTTAGTCCATCATTGTCAGCAAACATACACCAACATCTCTTCGAACCAAATAATGTGGCAAAGGGTTAAGAGATGATCCAAAAAAAGCTCCTTTTAAGACAGTACAAAGCAGAGCATTGCCTCTCCTAGTTGATCAAAGAAAAAACACCAGATGTGGATTTAAATACCGTACTATCACAAAAACACACAATGTATTTAAAAAAACCTCAGGGATAATTAAATTGTTAATTTGTCTCATAATAAAGGAATATTATACTCTTTGTGTGCCCACTTCTCTGGATCATGAAGCAGGGAGACTTAAAGCTGCAGGTTGGGAATAAAAATGAATTACAAAGCTCAAAAATATTTCTAATTCAGAGGAATACTTTCTTGTTCCCTGGTTAATGAGAAGATTAAAATCAATTAAAGCTGCAACGATCTGTATCTTTTTAATACCATGGGTCAAATGGCTGAATGCAAAACCAGTTACATAAAGAATAGAAAAAGGATTATTTAAGACAAAATATGATTATGTTGGCTGTGGACACCCAGATCACACTTTTAGTGTAAGACCTAGAGCTTTGGCTGAGGTGATCAGAGGTGAGAGGAGGGGGCAATAAGGCCTGCCTACAACCATTCAAAGTCTCTGCTGTCAGTGTTTATGTGATCACACTAATGCTGCTTTCCAGTAACCTCGGAACTGGGAGTGACATCATCTCCGACTTCTCGGCGTTCCAGTTGAAGTCGGAAAAAAACATGCCGATCTACCAGGCTATTGTTAGCTGTTGTTAGCACGCCCTGCGTTGTTGTATGAAGAATGTGATTATCACTATGACAGCATTTTTGTAAATATAAGTCTAACAATACTATGTATACAGCTGATCTAGAGCAACACACCCCAGTCAGAAGTGCAAATAAATGGATTATTACAGGAGCTAAATAACTGTTCACACTGGGGACATCCATCTTTGATTGTCAACTCGGGGGTGGCGAGATTTCACCGAGTTCCCAGTAGGAAATTCAGACTTCAGGGGACGTTCCAGTTGCAGTTTCCTACTCAGAACTCAGAAATTCCTACTTCTGACTACAACTGGAACGCACCAAAAGACATGACCCAAGCCAGATCGTGTTTGTTGTGATGCTAATAAATGCAGCTCGGACCTTCCTCAGAACTCTGCATTGCTTTACATCTTCTTTTTTTCAACAACTAACAGGATGCAAAGTGACAAGATAATGTATCTCTTTCTAGTTACGTAGCGGTAGTTTTTGATGTGTGACAACAAGCAATTTTTGGAAAACTTAGTATTGTAGTTTTGTAGCCGGCTATATATCGCTACTTAAAGGCCAGTCCAGCCCTGTCCGACCTGACCACGAAGATAAGGAATAGCATTTATAGATAACCTATTTTGATGCTATAAAACTCATCTTAAAGTGTGTATTTCGATCAGGCATATATCTAAAAGTGAGACTTTTTTGTAATTACTTAGAAACTCCTCATAGCATCTTTAAGGACAAGGATTAACTGAATCAACTCAGGACGCTCAAACTAATATCAGCACGCATGCTGCATTATGGTTTGGTTTCTAGTTTGAACAGGCACTTCCCAAAGTGTATGCTATAACAGCTGCCACAGCATGAGATGACCCACTGAGTCTGTAGAATATGCATCAATACACAGATCTGCAAGGAGCTAAAACAATATTTTGCCATATTGATATTTTCAGCAAAAGCTTGAATCAAAAGAACATTCACAAGATTCACACTTCTGTAAAAGACGCAAGTTTATATTTAATTTACTACACTGATTCTTCATGATGTCTCAGTCTTTAACGATCAGCACAGATGATCCAAATGGAGAATTATGGTATAACGCACATATTTCTTTTTTTAGCGTTTTGGGCAGAAGGCGTACACTACCATTAGTCCTAAAATGTCACTGCATGACTGTGATTGGAGGAGTCTGTGGGTACTCACATACTTTTACTTCTACTGAAATTCATGGCTTTTAAGCACAAAACAAGTCAAGAAGTCGACAGTAAGTGCCCAAAACAATCTAATACATTTCCATTTCCACAGTCTTTAATTAGAAAAAGGGGGTTCAAATTGAATCTATAAAAATGAATGTTGATTTTAAATAAACTCCATGTGACACACCAACAGTGTTCAGTTGAGCAAACTGTGTCTTTGTCTGGTTTCAGCTTTATGGGTAAAATCTGGGTAAAACTTAACATAATTTCACAATCAAAATCCCCCTCCCCAGGTGAAGTGTCAACTTCTAGGCTCCATTTTTACTAATGTTGCTCCAGTTCTGGCACCAAAGTCACCACGACAAATTTCTGCGCTTCTGGCATATTTGGCAATACTGAGCCCACCTTAATCCCTTAAATTATTCCCACAATTCCAAGCTGACGATGCATCTGTTGGCCACATGTTGCCGAGGGCCGGCAGCAATCATTCCCATTAAAGAAGCCAAACACAACACCTGGTCTCTACTGTTTGTTAAGCAAGATTTCCAGTTTTCCTTCAAACCTCATGTCCAAAAATAACTCCTGTGAATGTTACCTGTTTGATCCATTGTGTTTCAGGCCCTTAATGAACTCACATCTCGCTTGAAGGTGTGTAAACAAGTCCGGCAACAGTCTTTGAGGCCCTGCAGCTAAAAAAAATGACCAGCCAAGTGAGACTAACTCATTAGGAGGAAAATTCAGATTGAACTGCACTTGTGCCCAGGTCAAATTAAATCTAATGGAGTAAACTGAGCTGCACACTTGGAGAGGACCATCTCTAATTAAGCTTAACCTTCTCTGTAAATAATCAGTGATGGAAAACAGCCTGCACCAAACTGCTGAATTTGATAATAGTGCTTAAAATGGTGATAGATGTGAAGCGCCGTCTGTGTAAAAGCTGGATATAAATGAAGCATTCAGCTCCTTCTGAAGTTTCCCCCGCCTCATAAACGTTATTTAAATCAATTGATAGAAAACAACAGATGGGGAATGTCTCAGAGGAAGGGCGCGATGCTGCGATGTTTCCACACAGCCGTAAAGTTTGATGACTCTCATGTTGCATTTCTGAAACTGTAAGTCAGGATCCAAAGGGGACGAGGCGCTTGGGTTGTTTTTTGGTAATGTGCCACATGGCAGCGGCCCCCCTCGACACTTCAGAGGTAATACGAGTCCACAGTAAATCTCTCCAGTGTTTTATTTTCATTGCTTTAGTTTATGGTGGAGGTACGTAGGTGGCTTCAAGGTCTATTAAAAAACCATTACAGTATTTTCCAAGAGATAGAGGAGTGTGTCAGTGCATGTTGTCTCATTTACTGTAACTACAAGCTGACTTACACTCTGCTTTATTGGTCTGGAACGACACAGAGCACATCATCTGTGTTTTGGAAAAGCACTTGGTAAAAAAAAATTTCATTAGATATATTACTATTAAATATCGACAGATGATCATAGGCTAACTTATCACTTATGCGCTCAGTATTTAAGGCATCCATTTTAAATGTGTATGAACACAGTCGCCAACAATATTAAATGATGAAGTCTCTGTCACTGCAACTTAAGAGCTGATGTGTTCTCAAAAACTACAGATGTTAAGAGCAGCTGCAAAGTGGCAACAATTAGCTAGAGCAATCAATAATGTTTGCCCTCATGTTTAACAATTCCCCTGTTGATGCTTCTGCTTTGTTTTGAAAGCTTTCAAATCAAGAACATCACAAACTCACCAGAGGCATCAGCATGGAGGAAGATGAAGAAGCTGAGATAAAGATCACGGCTTACACAGGACAGGAGTGGTCTTCACAAGATTATTTAAGCCACACATCTGTGAAAGTGTGACTGATTGTTCAATAGAATAACTAGATAAAGTTCTACTTTGGTCTGTGATGTTTGTTAATTGTATTATGTTGCACGGATGTCTGTCTAAGACAATGTATATATATATATATATGTTTATGTTCAAGATATGACCCAGTCTGCTTAACCCTTTGACAACAACACTAAGAAATGCATTTGCAACAAATTATTTGTTGGTAAAGTTATTCTCCTTTTGCTTCATTTAGAAACATTTTAGGTTTTATTTTTCATACTACCCAATCAGAAGGCAGAAATGTTGGTCAACCTGCTGGTTAGCTTGCCTGTTAAAGGTTATCCTGGGCATGAACAGATTTTTTTTATTCCTGTAACCACATGTTTGTTTTTTCCCATGAAAACATGACAGAGAGCAAAATTTAGATATTTAACAGTCGATCCATTTTTCTAAAGAATCATAAATAGCTTTTTTAATCATCAAATTTATTCACACAATACAGACTGAACTGAAAATGGCTGAACTGGAGTCAATCAAAGCTTTCCGCTCCATCTTGCTCACCAGACAGCGAGAATCCTATGAACAATGCCTGTGCTTTAAATCGTAGCTGTCCTGAAAAATTTCTGCTCTTCCATTGTCAAGTTGTTGTTTTTGATATATCTAGTGGATGTAATTTATCGCCTGAACGTTTTTTTTCCTTTATTTTTATTGATATCTGGCATGTGCTGCTGACCTCTTGGCCAGGTCGCCCTTGTAAATGAGATCCTGATCTCAGTGGGATTTATCTGGTTAAATGAAATAAAAAAATCCTTTAACTAAATTATGATTGTTCAAACATCAAGGGCTATGTGAAAAGATTTTTTCTTATTCCAATCTTACTGTTAGATTTCTGAGAAGTCATGCAGCAACGATTCACTTCCAATTTTTTCTAGTTTTCAGTTATATTCATGTACAGCAGCACCAGCCAGTGGATACATTTCAGTATTACAAACACGATTCAGAGAGATGAAAAAACATTTTTTTAAATACAGCAGTAAAGCAGCAAAAAGTCAATGACATGGTTACAATGCCAGTCAACAGAGTTAAATTACCCCCAGTTTTTAGTAAATTCCCATAATTTCCATGCATAGTTTCCAATTTGATTGCTGCCATAACTCCCCAGCTTGACTTTCCATAAAAAGTTTCTGGAAAGTTTCAGAAAATGTACTGGAGATTTTCCATCCCTTTGCAACCCTATTTACAGTACTTTTGATGGAATGACCAAAAAGACAAAGAGAGAAAAAGATTCAGTTTAAAGTCTCTATTGCACGGTTACATTTCGTTTGTAAGTAATTCATCTTTAAATTGCGGGTAACAAAATGACTAACTGCACCGTTAACATAGTTCAGTAAAAGAAAATAAGAAAATTCAAGCTTTTGCTTCCTTGTGATGATAAAACAATATGCTGTGCAGCCCCACACCAATACTTGAGTGTTTATGGCACAGGTATTATCAAATAAGGGTGTGTGTGTCCTCCAGTATTAAAACAAGGCAGATGCAAGAGACAGACACAACAATAAATCTTTGTGTTTAACCTTTTTTTACTTTCAAAACTTGTTTTCATAATTGCTTGAGAAAAACATATTAATTAGACTTTAAGGTGCTTTGAGCTATAAGCTGAAATTTTAGATTAATCAGGAAATAAGAGTACCCAGAGCTAACAGTTTAAGTGATTGATACAGCAGTACAGGGGAATGATTCAACTCTAAAGTTTAGGTGATGGTTTAAATCCAGAGGCAGACTTGCTGACTGTGACTCAGAGTAAGAAAAAGGTTGTATAGGGGACAGAGATATCACACAGGCACATTAAATTAAGTAGTGGAAGAAAAGTTATTTATATGGTGTTATCAGTGCTCCTGCTTCCCTGTCTCTTATGTAAGCTGAAAAAGAGTCCCTGTCTGCTTCAGAGGCGTGGACGGTGCAGCCGAGCTTTCTGGAATATAATCTATTTGCTAATTATAAACCAAGGCTAAAGAACGACCGAGACGTCGCTCCACTGAGCTCAGGGCTGTACCCAGAGGCTGGGGGAGAATTAGCATGGCCTGCGCACACACACACACACACACACACACACAGAGCCTCAGAGTGATTAGACCCGCCCGGGATGTGAACAGCAATTAACTGCAATCAGAGCCCTGTCCCTCTCCTCCCCGGCCTCCCACCTTCTCTCCCTCCGTCTCATCCCTCGCTCTTTCATCTGGGTGTCACTCCTTTCACTTGTTTTGTGTCATGATTATTCAGAGAGGGGGTCTCTTTATGTGTCGGATTTTGCTTGGCTTGCCTTACTCAGCTGACACACATAATTTTGTTCCTGAGAATCCAGTCGCCCAGTAAAACAGACAGCATTTTGCTCGAAGGTTGAATCTCTTTTGACACAAATTTGCTATTTAGACTCGACTAGACAGCCCTCATTAAATATAGAAACAGCTCTTTACTCTGGAAATTCAAATGTTAAATGAATGTCTTTTGTCGATATTTTTCTGACAAAAACATCCGCTGGCCCTTCATTTGTAACCAGTAGCTCACTGCCATAAAGGTAGAAGGGCAGTAGCCTGAGATTCCTCTTTTTACTCACCATCCACCGAGAAACAAATTGTAGTTAAAAAATAACAGAGGCAAAACGCGCTCCAGAGAGTACTGCGCAGGTGCGGAGCAAGTGCTCTTTTTTTCATTGTTCTACTTCATTCTATAAACAATGTGAAAGCTGTAGAAACCGAAATTTTCCTTTTATCAAATATAAGATTTTTGAGAAAAAACACAATAAATCTCACTACAAGTGACTTGACTGATTGCTGGCATAACCAGGTCCATAAACTTCTTTATGGCACAGATCAGAAATGTCCCTTCGTCTTGTCCATGACCTATTCTAACACTGTAGATATACATACCTGTTGAAACATGAACACAGCTCTATTTTCTGTCCATTTTCACTGAGACAGAAACAACAGTTGAGCCTCTTACTCTATTGTTTTTGTTTGTTTGTTTGTTTGTTTGTTTGTTTGTTTGTTTGTTTGTTTGTTTGTTTGTTGGGGGGGGGGGTCACCGTAATAAAAACATGCGCTCACTACTTCAATCCCACAGGTAAAATGCAGCCAGTGTGCAACATTGACTAAACTATGTCCTACCTGTGTGTGACACAAGCAGGAGTCAATGACTAGTCCAATTTAGTACAAGGATTCATGTCTAAGTGTCCTAACTGTCCCATGAGCAGACCCCTTCTTTATCTTCTCTCTGTAGTTTTCATCAACAATGAACAAAAGAAGGAGCCTGACACTGTGCTGGAGGGTTTTCTGGGTTCCTTTGGCTTTTCTCATACAGCATAAATTGTTAAGTTGTTTTACATAGTAAACACAGTGAAGCTTAACTCTAAATGTGTTGGATGTGCCTTATTCCCACTTTCAACACAAAAAGTAAGCACCGATAACACATCTTGTTCTCTACCTGTACTATAGAAGCACCTGATTTACTGTTAAGAGGAAGCACAGGCTGTAATATTAGACATTTAGCAGATGAAGAGTGGACAACAGGGTGTCATGAAGCACAACATCTGACACTTGTGCTCAGTTTGGACCCGGTGTTAGTTGTCCTTGGACTTAGTGTCCTTGATTGGCTGGGGGTTATTCCCCTAAAAGATGGCAGGGCTAGTGGTTGGAGGAAGGTGAATGTGAAAAAGAAAATAATTAAACATGTCTGATCCTCTGAACTAAATATTAGCTACCTGAAAGTCCTGTCAGAGTGAACAGAGTGCTGAGAACAACAAACCCAAGGGGAAGTTGGCTACATTTTTGCATACATAGGAAATGACATACACAGCATTTAATATTTGCATTTTTTTTGATGTGATAGATGTTTACCTTTGTCAAAAAACTTTTCACAAAACTACTACAACCACATCTTTAGGTGTAGTGTGGAGAATAATTGCTAAGAGTAAAGAAAGCAAGGCAAGCAAGACAACTAATAAGCTAAAGACCTTGACGTTCAGATGTGAGTGCTGTGAAGGTGAATTGCTGTTTTTTACACCTCAGTGGTTTGGTGGCTTAAAAAATAAGATAAGTAAAAGTCAAATAACATAAATTAACTTTAAGGATGTTGATTTAAAATGTATTCAGACTAATGTGTCCTCATTTAGGAGATCTATGCTAACCACCGCTGTCCTCAAAGTAAAAAAAAATCCAACTTTTGGTTTGGTTTAAGAGTTTCCGAGTCACTGATCTCTCCAGTTCTACTTCTCATCCTCCCAGTTTGATCCTCGGATTCCTTATTAGAGTATGCAAATGAAAAGCATATTTCTGCTGTAACTTTGAGTCGATGTGGTTGCGTCAGCGAAATGCAGTGAATGTAAATAAAGATGAAAGAGTGACAGGGAGAAACGGGGAGGGGAGCGGGGAGCGGGGAGGGTTTTCTGGGTGTGGAAACTGTAGACAGAAGAGCAGCAGTGATCCACTATGACACCCTGCAGCCTTTGAATGAAATTAAACAACATTAAGCCTTCAGTGCTTCAGGGGAAACCAAAACACAAAGAGCATTGAGAAGAGGGCAGCATTGTTACAGAGTTTTAGCATCACATTCAACAACAACAAGAAAAAGCACAACATAAATATTTATGTGTGACTCAGTTGATGGAATTGTGAATTAAAATGAGAACTTGCAATCAGTGTTTTCTGATATAGTTAGAAATATTATGCTGATTGAATTCCTCTAATAATCAGAATAATGAAGTGCTGGATGAAAAGGTCAAAATAATCATCTAAATCTTTATATTGTCTGCTATTCTGATTTAGTTTATGCAAAATTAAATCAACTGTGCATCGTTTTTTCTTGTAGGTCTTCTAATGAGGGTGCTTATTTCAATGTTTTGATAGGATATATTTTGTTCAAGTAATGATATTATTAATTCAGTAAAAATCCATACCAGAAGACAATCAACCAAAACAAAACCAGAGATAAAAAGTTTATTCTAAAGATGGTAAAAACAGTCACCTTCACCTACCATTGACATTTCCTTTTTCTAATGTGAGGTGTGTTTACCAAATGGCAAACCAACATTTCCTTTTTCTGGATAAATATTACAAAATAATGGCCCAAATCTTTGGAGAAGAACTCCACATTATCCTGCTGTGCTAATTACAGACAGCAATAAAGTGCAAGCATTAAGCCTTGTATGCATGACAATAGTTAAGGTGTTTGGTTAAAAAACTGTGTCCAAACAATGTACACCAAAATGTCCTAAAGAAGTTATTTGGCATTGTTACAGATGTGTACTGAATAGATAAATGAATATATCAGACTTCATTTACAGATATAACAAAGCTTGTGCTGTGGACTGAAAAGTCAGATGGACGTGAAAGCAGTTGCTAAAAGATTTAAGGCACTCTCCGCTGACTGTCTCATCCATATAGACAGCTAGGACTTGGGTCAAACTTTAAAGCTGTCAACACATCAAACATAGATTTCAGAGCCCTGTTCACCAGCGCCTTATTTTGGTAGGTTAGAGAGCTTACTTCTGCCTTCCGCTGTATCATCAGTGTGTTTCATATTTGCCTAAAGTCATGATATGTAATCCAGAAAACATGATAGTTGAGAGTTAATCCTTATAGCAGTTGAAGACATGGAAAAAGGTCCCTTGAGAATACAAGGCAGTTTATTTAACCTCTATTGCTGTTTATGAAGCAAACACTGAGTGAGAAGTGACAATGACAAACAACTTAAAAATGAAGCCATGAAACTCTCTAAACTTGAGCGTGTGCTCCATTCTGACACCTTAACCTGCTCTGCTGTAGACTGTACCATCCTGAGGCATATTTGACAGTTTATCTGCGAGATGAATGTGTTCTGCAGTCAGCAAAAGGGAAGTAGCATCAAATTGTAAGTCTGACCTGCCAGCACCCCTCCATGCATGTCCAGGCTCCTCATTATGTTATTTATACTGTATGTTGGCGTCTACCAGCTCTGTCCGTTTGAATATAAAGCCGGCAGTTTCCATCAAATTCCTTCTTATTTCTACACTCAAAAAAGTTCCTATTATTCTCCCCTAAACACCTTTAACTTGTGCTTAGAAACTCCTTTTGGAAATCACAAAGCCTGACCTTTAGATTGAGTTTATATACCAACATTTTTTTTTACTGAACAGCAAACCCTGCCTCACTGCCGATTCATCAACGTCCTGTCAAAGTTTCCGTCATTAATCGCACGTTTTTTCTTTCATAAACTTTAAATGTGGGAGCACTGAGGGGAAAAGAGCAGAGGGAAGGGAGCTTATTTAGCCGGAAGGCGTCTTATAGCAGCCCACATCTGGTGAGTCAGGCTGCCTGCTAACCAGCTCAGAGACCCACAAAACATCCCACAGACCCTCACTGATCATCTCAGTTAGGAAACACAACCTTCAAACTCAAAGTCTCTTTGTCACGCAATACTTCCTGCTGACTTAATCTGTTTGGATGATGTAAAAGTACAGCACCACTTTTTAAGGTCATTGGACTGACTTCTGCTCAGTTTCTCAGCTTTTTGTGAGATTTACAATCGCTGTATTTTATGAGTGTTCAGGTACGTCAGGTGGCCTTGGCCAGCATGGTGTCATCTGTTTGAGGATCCTCATTTCTATGGTAACATCACAGAGGTGAGGGCAACCTTGATTTAGTTCAGCAGCTATTTTTCTTTTCACAAAACATCATAGTGTAAAATGACTGAAACTCTATGATTCAGCAAAGCACAACGATGCCTTTATCATCCTGCTTGTTGATCAAACTCTTTATCAGCTCTCTTACGGATTCTTGTAGATTTTCTGCGTGGAAAAAAAAGGCTCATGCAATGTTCTGTGTCAACAAGGTAAAAAACAAATGTTTTAACATGTTAGTGTCATGGACATTATTATAACAGTATCATACACTTAAGCCACAGCTTTGTCTCCTGTCTGCAATAATCACTTCCTTGACTAATTGTTGTGGTTTGTGCTGACTGCCTCACACAGGAGCCTGAGTTCACTCAACCAGTTCTTCTCAACCTGGTTTGCATTAGTGCAATGACAATCTATGTGTAAAGGAATAAATCAATTGTTATTCATGATTGTACATGCTGTTATGCCTGATGAGTTTAAAATAAATATGGTTGTTATGGACTTCATTTTTGGTTGCCGTGGAGGCTAGGAAGTATCAATACTGTGTAATTTTACAAATGCTATGAATGCTTCTTCAATGAATGTAGTAAATCAGCTGAAACTTTTCAAAAAGATCATCTTGTTGTCAATATGAATGTTTCTTTAAGTGGTTCTTGCTATAATTTATGGTTTTAACTGAACATCTGGCATCTTCTCTGAATTATCTTCAACATAAACTTCATTAATTATTAACATGGTTCTAAACCATATCTCCTTTGAAACTATACTGATGTATCTGTAAGGACACGACACATTTCCCAGCCCCAGTTCTCCTATCTTGCTGTTATGCCCATCCTACTATTTTGTTATTTATTACTTCTATACTTAACATCTCCTTCTTTGCACCACGCAGTTCAGCAGAAATGGCAAAAAATTACATGTATACTGGGAAAAAAATAGAAAAAACTACTATAACACCGGTGAATGTTTTGTTAGCCACTTGTTTACATCAGGCTGTCCTTGGGTGCACTGTCCTCTGTCATCTAAATTTTTCATCATTTCCCCCTCTCCCTTCCTCAAACTTTCTCCATCTGGCACCTTCATCCTCAAGGCCACCTCAAAACCCACCATCCCTCTGTCCAATAGCTCCCGAAAAATCTTGCAAGTTGGCTCCTTGAGCCTCAGCTGCTCCATCTTTCATGTAAAATCCTCCTGCGATTCACCCTCTCAAACCTCTGGCTCGCTTCCTTGCCTTTTTTCTCCCCCCTTTTACACCTCCCCATTCGTCCATCTCTCCCTCCTCTGTTTCATCCGTTCAACCTTTCAACCCTGGCGGCACCATCTGCCCTCCGGCCATCTGTCTCAATTTCTCAGATTTCTTTTTTTAACTTTCACATCCCCCCTTTATTTTCTCTCATCTGTATTTTCTACATCATCTCTACTTCCACGTTTTTTCTTTTCCATCGTATCAGGGAGAAAAATGAAAAGAACATTGCTGAATAGAGGAGGAAAAAAGAAAAGGCACAACAAAAAAGAGGAGGCTCGGGTGTGAGCTGGGTGCCTCGATGAACAAACAAGAGCGAACCAAACAATAAAATAAAAAAAAGAAAATAAGGAACAATGGAGAGACAGAAAGGAGAGAACACAGAGTGGAAGATACGCTGACAGAATGATGGAGACAGAGAGAACAAACAAAAGAGACGGAGAGCAAATAGTCGAGAGAGCAAAGGCCAGATTGAAAAGTGATCTGAAAGTGAGTCGGGGCAAATGTACATCTATCTATACACTGCTGAGCTGCAAAATCACATATAGAAGCAAGGCTCTCATGAAGAAGACACATGTATGCTTTCACTTAGATATACAAGCACGTAGGCGCCCTTTAAAGGTCCTTTTAAAGTCAAATGATGGGAACACATAGGCAGCAGATCTCATATATCTGCATTTAAAGTGAATTGGATGGACAGTGTGTAAAATCTGTCCACAAAACTATAAGACCAGGCACTACCTGTCCAAACCAACTGTCCTCTGGACCAACTGCAGCCTTATGTTGGCTTCAAATTGAAAAACAGTTGATATTATGAAGCTTGTAACTGACTGATGAAAACAAACACATGGAGTGCACAGCCAGTAATGGCACATACTGCACTTATTAACTCCACTATCTGCTCCTTCTCCAGGTCTGATTTACACAGCATATTCCATTTATCCTCCTGAAGCACCTTCACTCCAACAGAGTTTGGCAGTTGTTTTGTGTCTGAATGCAATGAGCCTTCTGTTTGTCCTCTCTGCCACATGAACCATCATTTTCATCTGAACAGGGGACAAACCAGGCCCCCTTAAATCCACAGGTCATCCAAAAACTTCTCAAACTACTACACTTGCAGTGAGATAAATCAAAGCACCCTGACTAGCCTTATAGTTTTCTGTACGAGGGCCCCAGTTAAAAAAGAAAAAGGACACTGATGTCATGATACTGTCTGTTTTTAGTTATTAAGTTTTATTTTGTATTATGTTCCTTGTTAGGCCTCTTGTGTTTTCCTTTAGCTCTTTGATTCTGTTCTTCTTTTTAGTTAAGTTACTGGTTTTGTGTCTTGTCTCTCGTGTTTCCTGTTTTATTTTGAAATCCCTTTCCTAAGCTCCCTTCTGTGTCTCTCTGATGATGATGAGTTCCTCCACCTGTATGATTGTGTCACCTGTGCTTGATGCTTCCCTGTGTATTCAGCCTCTGTGTTCCCTGTCTTCAGTGTTGGGACTTTTAGGTGGGCTTTATACGAGTACGAATTTGTAAGACTCCGGTAAAATAAACTATCGATCTGGTGATATTGACACACGGAGACGCGTATTTGTCCATGACTCCGCATCTTTTTTGAAAACAGGTCTGCAGGTGGATATCTGGGTATTCGTCTTCATGCCGTAGTTGGTATAAACGGATAAGTCCAGACCTCATAGCACCCCTCCTCCTCCCTGCCCCCCAACCCACGTTGTCACACACAACAACAACACTGGCGGCAGCCGGGCTGATTCTGATCTTGTTCCAGCAGCTACAAATATTGTAGTAATGGTATTGTATTGTAATATACAAATATCGCCATTGCCGCTGTTGTTAACGTTCAGAACAGAAGTAGTCGACCTTGTATGCGCATGCACATTTTCTGTTTTTGGTGTTCACAGTGTCACCTTTAGGCCGGGCGTATGTACTACAGGATTTTGCGTGGTCATGTAAATGCACAAGCCTATGTACAATATGATTCGTAAACATCAATACATGTTTTGATGCCGACACAAAGAAAATACGTGGCCGTCCTTGTGTGAGGAGGGCCTTATTGTCTTCCCTGTTTCACCATGTGCTCGTGTTCTTCAGTGTTCTCTGTGTGATCTCGAGAATTTCTAGGTAGTGTTAGTTTTTTGGTTGATTTCTTTTCTGCTAGACTTTGCTTCACTTTGTCACTTTGTTTCAGTTTAGTTTTATATTTGGAATGGATGTTTTTTTGTATTGGACTGGATTTTTCAGTTTTGATCCTTTCTTGCTAGTTTAAAATAAAGATTTTTTGTTAGATCTGCTATTGGGTCCTTTTCCTTTTTTGTCAGTTTCTGGTTTTCAAAAAACCTTGACAACTGATCTGGAAAATAATGACGAGCAAGTTCTTTTTCAGAATTAATGTAATTAAGCATGGTGCAGTGGCTTAACCAGAGACTGTGTAAATTAGTGACTTTTGCAAGGAATAGGAATGAATACAATTTTATTCATAAAAATGTTATAATTGATCCAATTCTTTGGCATTTCTCTTTATGACTTCTGGGAATTTTCTGCACAAAAAACAGGTCTACACAGGTTTTCAGGATGACCAAACATGACTCTCCTGATACTTCATATTTCATTATGTTGTTTAGGATTCCCTGTCCTGAAATCACATTGGATGTTGCACAACTAGCACCATTACATGTGTAAATATGAAACACTTTGACGTCTCCATTAACAGGGAAGTCAGATACTAGTGGAAGAATTAGTAAATGGGGAAATTAAGCAAAACAGCTAACGTTTTATGCTCCATGCAAAGCATTCAGCGATCACTCAACGTCACTGTCACTATTCTCTGAAACATCTAAAACTATTGGCAAGTTTAATTCAAGATTAATTCCGCCAGCCACAATCTTTTCTCTTTCTCTGGACTTCTTTATTTCTGTGATTGACAGGAAGTTAATTGAAGTTAGCACCTCCAAAATGCAATATGCTAAGCTCCAAAAGGCCTCTTGAGACCACAATGAGTGATGTCACTCCAACTAAGTCCATGATTACACAATGTCGATGCAGATTCAAAGATAATCCAGCAATTTTACATGTTTGGCATCCCCTGAGTGTTTTGGTTTCACAGACAACAACTTAACTCTTTCTTTCATTAATAAAAAAAAAAAAAAATAGAAAATGAAGTAGAAGCATTCTGATGAAACTCATACTTAAAGGCAAAGTTGTTCAGAATTTCCAGATGAAGAAAGACTAGGTTTCTTGTCAGTTTGGTTTTGACCAAAAAGGAAGTAAACCTCTATGTCTTGCTCTCTTAAATCACTTTAAATGTGAATGGTGCAAGCACTAGAGTGTTTAAATGAGAAGATTTCTTATTCTCCTTTTTATATTCTTGGAAAATGTTACGTCTTAGAGCTCTGTAAAGATATTTTGGCTTAGAGGAAAACAGTGAGAAGTGTTTCTGACATTTCAGAGATTAGCTGACAGTGGAGAAACTCATTAGCCGCTAACTTGCATGAAAACAAGGCCTGCATCCACACTGATCTGCAACTGACACATTGAGGGAAAAGAGTGCAGCACACTTTCCGATGCCGAATTCATTAAGACGAGAGGCTCTTTTTAATGCCGCTCCTTATTCTCGTACACAGGAGCACACACAAACACACCCTTCAAGTATTCAAGGAGGTGCCAGGGTGTTTAAATTCTTGGAAAGGAGACACTGCAGGCCTGGGGTAAAGCACTGAATGATGCACTTGGATAAGAGGGACGCAGCAGGAGTGCAGATAAGATGTGATATCACCTTTTTAAATTAAACGAATCCTTCTTTTTCTGCATCTGGGCCATCTCCCTCGATTTCACGTCATTTATATGACTTAGTCTGTGATTTTCAAACAGGGTACAAACTCTGAAGTTAATAATCTAAGGAGTGTATTACTTGAAGGATTTCTGCCTGCTCCATAGACTTTGATGAATAAATCACAACAAAAAAAGTTGCTTATAAACAAATATTTCATGAGTGACCCAGATTATTCAAACTAATGTTTTCCTGCTGTTGTTTAAAACACAAAGCTGGCTACTCATGGATGAAAAGGGATACTTAACAGACAATAACTCAGACAAATTATTTAAATTTGCAGTTCTTCATAGCAATAAGCCTGAGATTGATTAGGGCTGTGATGAAATATTGGAATAATTGTAGAATGAGTGATACTAGGCTAGAGATATACTTGCTACTTTTCCTGTATTTTTGTCTGTCTGCATCATGAGAACTCTTGTAGTCACACTGACCTATACTTAACTTTATGTGGCACATACTTTATTAGCATACCACTTATGGGCAGAGAGAGAGAGCTCAGGCGGTATACAACTACCTGATGTGTAAGATTGCAAACTACAAACATGGCAACACTTATGTGAATTTGGGGATCAACACGAACAACAACAATCAGTGAAATAATATACAATCAGGTAAGATAAGAGAAAACGCAATCAGCCTTATCTGCTCCCCATATTTAAAACATTTTCCTCTTTGCCTGGACGTAGTTGATTGAGTGTCATGGTGTACTGAATGACCACGTCAAACAGCAACTTTCTGCAAACATCAATGAAAAAAATACAATTACAGCACCTAAAGTATGACAAAGATTTGTAAATGCCACTCACATAATTGTACTCATCAAATATGAATATAATGAACGACTGAATAATTAAACACAGCGACAGATGCTCTTGACTGAGAGTCATGAGTTTACAAGGTCAGTCATTGGTTGCCACACCAAACTTATTTCTGTAGATCTAAAGGTTTAGGCACTGACCTCTAGAACAGAATTTATCTGCAGCCAGGAATTGGCATGTTTCTTCATGTGGCGTTATTGTTGTTAATTTTAAAAGTTCGTCTTTTAAACTTTCTGTTATTGTTGTTCCTGTTGCTCTGTTATCTCAAAACAGCCACATCTCTTCTGACTCTATGCAACCCCTCCTATCATGTGTGTACTGTATTTTAATAATAATAATAATAATACATTTTATTTATACAGTGCTTTTCAAAAACTCAGATGCTTTACAAGGATAAAAGTACAAATTAAAAACAATATACAGAGAAAACAAGGTGACAAGAAAATACAGAGCCAACAAGAGGGCCTTCAACAAACAGAAAAACAGTTAAAAAAAATAAGTATTAATTGTTTATGAGATAAAACTGGAGAAATTATCAGTTAAAGGCGGTGCGAAACAGGTGTATTTTTAATTTAGACTTGAAGGCGGTAAGGTCTGTGGTGTCCCGGATGTGTTGTGGGAGTGAGTTCCAAAGAGAGGGATGAGCAACAGAGAGGGCTCTGTCCCCCCAGGTTTGATGCTTGGTCCGAGGGACAGTCAGGAGGTTTGCGTCTGAGGAGCGGAGGGGTGGAGCATGTCTCTCAGGTAAGAGGGGCTTGTGTCCAAGTTCAGGGTAATGAACAACAATGTTATCATTCAAAAGGCACTGGTAAATATTTTAATATTGTTGGTTGGCTTAATACTCTCACACACTAGAAAATGCCATCCATAGGCAAACAAAAAGCAATGCATTACACTGATTTAAACAACACAAAAATTAATTTGACTTAACAATATTGCCTAGAGTATCTTCTTGAACAACATTAACTTACCAATATGCTGTAACATATGTTGTGTCATCAGTTTGGAGATTTTACAAAAGTTACTTGGCCCTTATTTGTAATGTAATGGTGTCAAAGTAAACAGCATTTAATATATGCCTGAGCCACTCCAGGATGAAACAGCCACATCCAAGTGCAATAGAAATTAATATGGAAAAATATCTCTGAGTATGTACAAGGTACTGACTGTTTGCACATGTGCAAATCATGTCCCACTCCTAGTCAAATTCAAATCATTTTAGAGGATCTGCACTGTTGAAGCACTAATGGAGGCAGCCAATATGCAGCATATATCTGCAGTGTAGGACCATCACCCCTAAATTCATATAACTATGTTGATGTTTCACACATTTGGAGTAAAAACTTCAGCATCCCTAAAATTAGCAGCATATGTCTGTAAGTATGTGGGCGCTGTGGTCGTTAGCTGAAATTGTTTCTTTGTCTGTTTAAAGTTGGCAAAACTATTGTAAAAGTTGGTAGTCAAAGCTAATCCAAATTCAGTGAGCTTTCTGATCCTGAGGGCTAATATTGCGAGGGCGAATATTTGCATTGAGCTCAACTTTTGACGGCAGACGAATCACTCAAACTCAGATATGATGTCCTCTGTTGACACTAAACCGGCTGTCAGACCGCTGATGATAATGACGGCCTGAACCATCAAAAAAGCATGATAATTTAGCATGCAGAGATACTTTCCCATTGATTCCGGCTCAATGGGACTCCTCCTCTGACCTGATTGATGGGTGCGAGCCCTGCTGCGAGCTGTTGTCCCACTTCCATGAGAACCTGATTTCCGAAAAACCCACATTGGCTGACATGACTCATCGTAGCCCAGAAAGGGCTTTTGTATGCGCCGGCGTGTCTCTCTGTGTGAGTGATTGAGCGGGGAGGGGGTTCCTCTGGGATCCTCGACTCATTATGACACCCGCACATGGCCGCCTCCTCCTCTTTCTCCTCCTCCGGTCTTTGGTGACCCAGAATTTTCAAATGGGTCAGATCACACACTGAACCCTCTCTGTCATGACTGAGTGTCACCATATTCATCTCTTTTGTCCCCAGCTCAAGGAAATAACTTCTACCTTTCTCCTGTGCCATATTTGTTATTTGCTCTTCCTCCTACACCCCACCTCGGTCACTCTCTCTCTCTCATAAAGCCAAACTCAAATCTCCAAAGAACAGACAAATGTATTCCCACACATTCATCTTCATTGCCAGCATTTCATACCACCTCTGTCTGAATGTTGACAAAGCCACCCACTGACTCTGCTGCCATCTTCTGTCCGTAAATTTCACAACTTTTTCAGAAAGAGCCACTGAATGAATCTCAAATATGTTTATCTTACATACAATGAATGATTTATGGGTTCAATTTTGCTCCAAACAAGATGCCTGTTTGTTTTTGTTCGCTGCATCATTTGGTTTGGCCTTAAGTGCACTGGGATGCAGCACGATGCAGCAGTTGGTCTATGCAGGGAGAAGTTTGCTTAAATGGTCAAAAAAGTTGATAGTAATGTGGAATCATATCATTATTCTGAGACTTTTCTGAGCTGAATCCTTCTCCACGACAATTAGACGTGACTAAAGGGAAACTTTGAGAAGACTGATCTCAATGGTTGGAAAAAACGTATTTTATCTTTCAGGTTTATTGCAGTAGTGGTTAAGGGTTAAACTGACACAAAATAATAGTTGATAAAAACTGAGGCTATTTTTTTTTTTACCTGTCAGATAGTTTGCACAATAATTATCACAAAGGGATTATATGTTTTGTGTCAGGACTGCTTTGTGCAGCAGAAATTAGCGATGTTGCCTCAGAGCAAGAAGGTCCCTGGATCAAATCTCACTCAGGGTCTTCCTGTGCGTATCAGCGTTCACTCTGTGTACTCCAGCTTCCTCCCACAGACTAAAAACAAAAAACAATCTCATTTGTAAAGATGAGGATCTGCCCCATCTCACGCCTAAACTTGATTTGAGTCAGTAGGTGATGATCTGATTCAGAAGTGATTTTCGATTCAGACTGATTCTCAATCAAAGCTCTTTTTGTTAAAAAAGGGGCTCATATTAACATTTTTTACAGTCTATTGTGAGCTTGACATTGACAGGAAGCTCAGAAGATGTACAAAAATTAGTGTGTGTTAATTTGAACACAATTAAAGGTGCTATGAGGAGAATCTATTACTGGCGACATAAAGACTCTGCTACCCATGAGCACGCGCGGCGACTGTCTTAATGCTGCGTTCCAGTAACCTCGGGAGTGACATCATCTCCGACTTATCAGCGTTCAAGTTGAAGTCGGAAAAAAACATGCCGATCTACCAGGCTATTGTTAGCTGTTGTCAGCACGCCCTGCGTTGTTGTATGAAGAATGTGATTATCACTATGGCAGCATTTTTGTAAGTCTAACAATACTATGTATACAGCTGATCTAGAGCGACACACCCCAGTCAGAAGTGCAAATAAATTGATTATTACAGGAGCTAAATAACTGTTCACACTGGGGGCATCCATCTTCGATTGTCAACTCAGGTGTGGCGAGGTTTCACCGAGTTCCCAGTAGGAAATTCCGACTTCGGGGGACGTTCCAGTTGCAGTTTCCTACTCGGAACTCAGAAATTCTTACTTCTGACTACAACTGGAACGCACCAAAAGACGTGACCCAAACTAAAGCATATGTTTGCTGTGATGCCAATAAAAATGCAGTTCAGACCTTCATCAGAACTCTGCATTGCTTTAAAACTTCTTTTTTCAACAACTTACGGGATGCAAAGCGACGAGGTAATGTATCTCTTTCTAGTTACGTAGCGGTAGTTTTTGATGTGTAACAAAAAGCAATTTTTGGAAAACTTAGTATCATAGTTTTGTAGCTGGCTATATATTGCTACTTTTTTTAATTGTCTTGTTCCTGAAGTTGGGTATCCAGGCCAGTCCAGCCCTGTCAGACCCAACCACGAAGCGAAGGAATAGCATTTATAGATAACCTATTTTGATGCTATAAAACTCATCTTAAAGTGTGTATTTCGATCAGGCATTTATCTAAAAGTGAGACTTTTTGTAATTACTAAGAAACTCCTCACAGTCCCTTTAAGCTTTTAAATTTAAAATTGGGTTTCACTAGCTGTTTTCTGAATGGATTTATTTTTGGGTAAAACATGATATGGAGAAACCCTTGCTGAACTTAATGTCAATGAGAGAAAAAACTAGGTGGAGCACTAACAGACATCTGAGTTGTGCCTGTGCATGGATGCTGTTGTCCTCATACCTAAAAATGTGTTCAATTTTGCTTTGTCACTCCTTTGCTCCACGTCATTCATCACTGTTCTCCCTTCTCCAAATCATATTTAGTCATTCAACCTCAAAATAAATTTTGGAAAAAAGAGAAGCTGGCTTGAAATTGCTTAGTCACTGACTAGTCAGGCACTGGAAAAAACAAATAGGTGTTCGAGTTATTTGTTATTTTGTTTTTTAATAAAAATTGAAATTTTACATACAGTACTCAAGAGGATTGGAATATTTTTTCTCAGCTTTTAAAACAAGTAGCTGTTGGCCAGACTCTTGTAGTACCCTGCTTACTTTGACAGGTAATGTTAACACCATTTCTTCCAGCAGATTTTTTCTTATTTTTTGCTTAAACTCCCACCTACTGTTCATTAATATCTGCATTGTCAATTCCAGCTGCTTTTCTGCCCCTCTCTTGGACTCATAACTGAATTTGAGTGCGGGTTCCTGAGTTGGAATATCCTTTTCTGGGTTATGTCAAGGCTTTCGGTTACATTTCCGCTCCTGTCAGGCTTGCTTCTATTATATCAAGCAGTCCACCAGCCTCATATAATAATTTCCCACATGGTGTTCTCCAAATTTTTGTTATAACTTTGTTCCATTTTCATCATTTCAGAGTTTGATTCGAACAGACAGGTACACTGAGGGCAGCTGTTGTTCTGCTAGCTCTGGGTACAGAGCGTTACTGGCGGGATGATGAGCTTTTATTTGTTCAGATGGTTAACTCATTTCTTGGTTAGTTAGGAGGGGTTGGTACCATGATAGGATTAGGGGGCCATGCAATGCAATTGAGCTGCAACATTCAGGTCTTTGCCTCTCTGTGTGAGCTGTTTTTATAACAGAAAAGGATATTTAGTAAAAAAAAGAGACTTGCATTTTTTACTAAACTGTCCCAGGACACTATCTGTGCTCAGATTAGTCCCTCATCCCTCGCTGCTGACAGATGAGGCTGAAACGTAGGAGACAGAGCGGCTGTTCTTAAAACAGTGCTGAGGGACGCCTTAAATCCCTCTGTGTTAATTGATAGCTCGGTGTGTTTACACATGCGGTATATTTAGGCTTTTACCCAACAGAGTGTGCATCTGCCTCTGAACAGGCCAGACTTCACAGAAGATTTCTAATGAGAAAGAAAATAAACCCAGCAAATAAATATTCTCCATCTGAAGATTTTTTTTTTTAAAAATGAAAGATAAAAGGAGCCCTGCTGTGTGTTTTGGGGGTACAACTGGAAAATAAGATCAAAAGTGAGGCAGAGATGGAGAGAAATCGAGATGAACGAGTTAATGAAAAGAGGTGAAGAAGTCATGACGCCAGGCGTGTGGAGAGAGGTGTGGTCAGGTGTCAAAGTGAGAAAAACAAACAGAAAAAAGAGAAGAGAGAAAATGATAGAGGTGATGAAATGTTAAGTAAGAAGAATTGTGGGGTAGATGAGGAGCAAAAATTAAAGAGAACGTAGTGAATCAAAGCATGCAGAAACTAAGGGACAGAAAGTGAGTACAATTGGAAAGAAAAGATGAGATGGGTTGTCTGAAGTGAAAAATGAAAAGATAATAAAAGAGAGACAAGAGAAAATAGAGGTGAAATCATTCAGTGAAAAAGTCCATAATATATAGAAAAGGAAAAGGTGAAGATATGAAGACATGGGCAAAATCATGACATGAATCAGTGTGAGGAAAAGTGAGGTGAAGATGAGATGAGAGTTCTGTCTTATGAGGATAGGAGAAGTGAAGGGAGGCGAAGAACAGAAAAAAAATTAACCAGAATCATCACACAAAGAAACTCTTTCAAAAAATGAGGAAGAGTGGTGTGATTTTGAGTTTATAAAAAAGTTGTATTAGAGAGGACAATGGCAAGGTAATTGAAGTAAAGCAAAGTTAAATTAAGTTTTAAGGGTGGTTAAATAACTTGGCACAGTGACGCAGCGAGACCCAGACAGGGCTAAACGGTATAGATAATAGATGGCTGGATTAAATAATCTTGTCCAATAGTGTCAGTGAGAGAAAGCAGAGTGATGTGATGGAGGAAAAGAAAACAGAAGTGAGAAGATGACAAATTACACTAATTAAATTAAGTAATATGGATTTATGTGGATATTAATCTATATTTAGTTACATTTCCCCACAATAAAAAGTAACTACTCATTCTTTCTCAATATTTCTATGGTAACACTTTACTTTAGAGGTCCGCAAATTTCATCGCACTTAGAGTAGAGAAAGTTTTTTCTTTTTTTATGATTTAACTTTTATTAAGTTTTAACTTGTAACATAAAGCCCATCCAACAATCAATATAAAATAAGACAAAATTAAGATACACAACTCACTGCAACAGTGAGACATACATCAAAGAAGAATAATAGAACAAATAAATAGTAAAAAAATAACAATAATAATAATAATAATAACAAAAAAATTAATAATAATAAAAACAATTATAAAATTAAATTAAATACAAAATAGAACAAAAAGAGGTACAAGACCAGTCTATTACAGGTAGTTAGCTTAACTCCATCTGTTCAACAGTATTCCCATTGAATGTCCACAGCACCGTCAAAAGTCCAATCATGTCCCAAGTTTAATTCAGTATCAAAAAATGCTCTTCCAGTAGTCAGAACTCTTTGTTGCGCCCAGTCCACCTCCACCCACAATTTCATGCCACTCCCCTCAAGCACAAAATATTATGAGCATATATACAAGCGCACTTTAGCTACTCTGTAAAGAATATAATCTTAAAAACAGACCCCATTTCTCATTATATTTATCAATTTCATTTGTCATACCATAGGAAATCCTTTCGAAAGCAGCAACTTTGCCTGACAAAGTTTTTTCTTATTTTTTTTATTTGAAATTACCTCCGAAATTTCATGAGAATTTGGTGAAAATTAGCACATAACCTCTTTAAAATAATGTCCAAATTTTGTTGTCGCAAGTCAGAATTTGTAGGTTACTGTTTTTTTCCGGTTTCTTTGAAATTTACTCCAAATTGCAAGGTAAGAAGGTGACGATTAGCAAATAATTTATTTGATATTAAATCACAACCCACCACAAAGTGTTTTTAGAAGTATCCCAACATTTCTGCTATTTCCAGAGAATCAAGTGATAAATGGCTGCTTAGTTCTTGAATACAGAAGTTAGGTTCATTGTTTTCTGGGATAATTAGCTTTGAAGTGTTAAGTGAATATTTAAATTTTCCAATAAGCAGTTGATAGTTAGCTATTTGTTTTTTAGTTTCACCAATTTCTTTAGTACCGAGTTTGTTGATATGCATAATTGTGATCACATGCAAAATAGAGATAAATGACATACCTTTATGATTAGGCCTATCATGTTTTACATGATGCAATTGAAGGCTTCGGATGTGATATTCACCAAGAGTGGACTTGTAAATGTGCTAATTTTCACCAAATTCTCATGAAATTTCAGAGGTAATTTCAAAGAAATAAGAAAAAACGTTGTCTAATTATTACCTAAGAGTGATGAAATTTGCGGACCTCTAAAGTAAAGTGTTACCATTTCTATCCCAAATATTTGGCTAAAATGTAAATAAAAATCTAATAAATACCAGCTTCTCACATTTCCACACATAGGCTGTACTAAAACAGTTCTGAAACAAAGTAATCTGTGGTGGTAAAAAAAAAAGGTCGTCCAGAAATTTGATTTGACACGCTATCACACAGCACTTTCATATGGGTTGTTTTCACCTAAAACTTTTTAAAGGTAGGTGGAAAACATGGCCCCAAGTGCAGCAATGCATCGCTCAAGACTATTTCTGCGCAGGTGAGACGCAGGCAAGAGCTATACCTCAAATAACCCACTCCAAATATCCTGAACCAAGCAAGTGGACTGTATATGCTTCATGTGTTATTGAATAATGTTTAGCATGTACAGCTTTTACATGTTCGTGAAAATCTAGCTGTACATTATTATGGGATGTTGAAGTTGCAAGACCACTTTGTCTTCTCTAAATGACGATTCAGATATGCCACAGTCATGATCCTTTAACACAAAACCCAAAACCAGTGAAGTTGGTACGTTGTGTAAATCGTAAAGAAAAACAGAATACAGTGATTTGCAAATCCCTTTCAACTTATATTCAATTGAGTACACAGCAAAGACAAGGTACTTAATGTTCGAACTGGTAAACTTTGTTATTTTTTGCAAATATTAGCTCATTTAGAATTTGATGCCTGCAACATGTTTCAAAAAAGCTGGCACAAGAGGAAAAAAAGACTGAGAAAGTTGAGGAATGCTCATCAACACTTATTTGGAACATCCCACAGGTGAACAGACTAATTGGGAACAGGTGGGTGCCATGATTGGGTACAAAAGCAGCTTCCCTGAAATGCTCAGTCATTCACAAACAAGGATGGGGCGAGGGTCACCACTTTCTGAACAAATGTGTGAGCAAATTGTCCAACAGTTTAAGAACAACATTTCTCAACCAGCTATTGCAAGGAATTTAGGGATTTCATCATCTACGGTCCGTAATATCATCAAAAGGTTCAGAGAATTTGGAGAAATTACTGCATGTAAGCAGCAAGGCCCAAAACCAACATTGAATGCCCGTGACCTTCGATCCTTCAGGCGGTACTGCATCAAAAACCGGCATCACAGTGTAAAGGATATCATCACATGGGCTCAGGAACACTTCAGAAAACCACTGTCAGTAACTACAGTTCGTCGCTACATCTGTAAGTGCAACTTAAAACTCTGCTATGCAAAGCAAACACCCAGAAACACCGCCGGCTTCTCTGGGCCCGAGCTCATCTAAGATGGACTGATGCAAAGTGGAAAAGTGTTCTGTGGTCTGAGGAGTCCACATTTCAAATTGTTTTTGGAAACTGTGGTCGTTGTGTCCTCTGGACCAAAGAGGAAAAGAACCAGCCGGACTGTTACAGGTGCAAAGTTCAAAAGCCAGCATCTGTGATGGTATGGAGGTGTATTAGTGCCCAAGGCATGGGTAACTTACACATCTGTAAAGGCACCATTGATGCTGAAAGGTACATACAGGTTTTGGAGCAATATATGTTTCCATCCAAGCAACGTCTTTTTCATGGACGCCCCGGCTTATTTCAGCAAGACAATGCCAAGTCACATTCTGCACGTGTTACAACAGCGTGGCTTCGTAGTAAAAGAGTGCGGGTACTAGACTGGCCTGCCTGTAGTCCAGACCTGTCCCCCATTGAAAATGTGTGGCGCATTACGAAGTGTAAAATACATCAACGGTGACCCCAGACTGTTGAACAACTTAAGCTGTACATCAAGCAAGAATGGGAAAGAATTCCACCCGAAAAGCTTCAAAAATTGGTCTCCTCAGTTCCCAAACATTTACTGAGTGTTGTTAAAAGGAAAGGCGATGTAACACAGTGGTAAAAATGCCCCTGTGACAACTTTTTGCAATGTGTTGCTGCCATTAAATTCTAAGTTGACGATTATTTGCAAAAGAAAATAAAGTTTCTCAGTTGGAACATTGAATATCTTGTCTTTGCTGTGTATTCAATTAAATATAAGTTGAAAAGGATTTGCAAATCGTTATATTCTGTTTTTCTTTACGATTTACACAACATGCCAACTTCACTGGTTTTGGGTTTTGTACAAAACAACAAAACAAACAAAAATATGCTTCATCTAATCACTGTCTTGTTTTGTTCTTTTGGAATTGATGTAAAGACAGACTATTATTACAAGAAAGTATAGTATTTTTATTCATGTTATCAACAAAACTTAATGGAAAATTATAAAAGGCACCTTAGCCAACAAGTAATAATACACACATAGACTTTTAATACAAAAATGATGCAGTAAATGTATTGAAATCCAAAGAGAAGAACTTGAAATCAGCATCATCGTATTACATGGAGTAATTTATATAATGTATGGATAGACATGACCACTCGAGGCCTCCATGTGAAGCAAAGTCTAGTATGACCGGTAAATGAACATGCCAAGGGAGAAAGAGTTTTACATTATATGCCACATTGAGTCTAAAAGATAACAGGTAGAAACAAAACATGGAGAAGAAAAGAGAGTGAGATCAGGTCACGTTAAATAAAGTTTATAGAAGACATGTCGCTTAGTCTTTTCTGGATGTACCCCTCTGTTTGGCATGTTGTCCCAAGGGTCCCAGAGGTGCTGTTTCAAGAGTAGCACCTCGATCTACCGGCCCGTCTCCTCCAATAAGGATTAGCATCCAGACATCCGTGCCAGGCAAGGAATGATGGGTAATAGCACGGTGGTTATAGACCTTCAGGGGTGTGTGATAACAAGGCAGACTCACACATACATACTAAAACACACACACTCTCCGCCTCCCACAGCCGATGAGAGGTTGTCAATGTTGATAAATTCCACAATTTTAGAACTAATCTGCGCACCATCCTGCAGCTTCACACACACCTGCACTCATGTTTATGCACACA
This sequence comes from Scarus forsteni, assembly GCA_036419115.1. Taxonomy (NCBI): domain Eukaryota; kingdom Metazoa; phylum Chordata; class Actinopteri; order Labriformes; family Labridae; genus Scarus; species Scarus forsteni. Next base: position 5,372,181 of record JAZDUH010000054.1, on the reverse strand, counting down.
CACACATACACACACACACACACACAGCCAGGAGAGGGGATAAATCAAGTGGGCTGCATGTCATCTGCTGCATACTTTTGTGTTGCTGGAGGGAGATATGAGAGCAAATTGCCAATTTGAAAAAGGCAGTGGTGAGGAAAGAGGTCACTATCAATCCATCCGTCTGTCCGTCCATCCATTAAAAAAATACTCAGCTGAAATTAAAGGTAACTCCTCTGACAACAGCTACTCTCCTCTGATGTCTGAACATCACCATGGTGCAAGATCCACATACCAGCTACTTCTCATTTAGCGTTCCTTGCTGCACTCAGCTCAGAAGCTGCTTAAACATGGAGGTCTTTGTTCAGTTACTTGTCAAAAGAACAACTGGTGAACAGGTGCAGAGGAGAATGAAGTCCTGACCTCACACACTGTCAGCACGTTCCTGATGCATGGAGAGCCAACAGAGGGCGGGAATATTTGAACACAATGTGTGCGGATCTATTTTAAAGAACCAAGGGCATGTTTGTTCAACTGTATTTTAACTGGAAGCCTGAGCTGCTTTTGATTGATTTATGGTTATATTTTGTTGTACAGAATTTTCTTCACAACAGCTTCAGCGTAATGCAACACCAAACCTCATCTACACTCTTCGTCGAGTAGCTTCAATGCAGACGACAAGGAGGGCAGAGGGACACGAAGCTGACAGACAGGTTATATTTTGCTTTTTCAGGTTTAACAGGGGTTGTTAGTTTGGCAAAGTGAATACAGGTGTGGCATGGTGGTAGAGTTTGTATGCTCTCCTAATGCATGAGTGGGTTTCTTCATGCTCATTAGATCAACTGGTGGCTCTCTGCCTTTAGAAGTGAGTCTGTGTATGTATGTGACTGGTCTTTCTCCACATGTCAGCCCTGTGATTGGCTGGCATCCAGTCAAAAGTGAACCCTGTTTCTCGCCCAATGTCAGCTGGGAGAGGCTTCAGCCCGCCGCGACCTCAAAAGGGATAAGGGGCATAGATAATGGGAGGACAGGATGTTAAAAGGTGTTTTTAATACTTTGCATCCCAGTTATAACACTAGAAAAGCACTCGGAGAGGGCAGATGTCCTCCGCCAGCACCACAGTCCTCACCCATATATTGTGTTTTTCACCATAAATATAAGTCCTACTTTTATTTCATGTAAATATTTAGATCCCTTGACCATGAAAACATACCATTAGCAGTTAGATTAATAATGATATCTATTTTAGTTCAGTAGTTATTCACGAAAATCACATTTTTCATCATGGCGGATCCAGACGGTGATCCGGATCAGTCTCAAAATCGAATCATTTGTTCCTTGACTCAATCTGGACATTTTCTGAAAATTTCATCGAAATCTGTCCATAACTTTTTGAGTTACCTTGCTAACAAAGAAACAAACAAACAGACGCCGGCAATAAGATAACCTCCTTGGCGGAGATCATAAGAGGATCAAAATATCCAGAGCATCTTTCATTTCAATGCTCTTCTGTACAGCCCCACCCATCCACTAAGATGTCAATGACAGGTACAAACCGCAGTCCCAGAAGAGTTGTTGCAATGGTGTGAAGATGAATCTACCAATGGCACGGACACCTGCAAATCTGTTCAGTTAAAACAGCATCGATTTGCAATTACAGAGCATGAGATTGGCCCACATGTGTCCAGACTTGCCTGTTACAAAAACTGCAATGAAAACACTGCACAACTCAAGATGTGCATCAGGTAAAAAAGGAGACAAATTAAACTATCACGACTTCAGCATGAAATGTCTTCAATCATTAGATGTTTAAAATGCATTGCTAAGAGATATAGTAATGAAATACAGTGGCAATGTGTTTCTCCCCGTTTTATTTTTAAAAGTGCATCAAAATCAGAATAAATGCATTTTTAAGAAAATGTTGGGGCACAGTAGCCTCACGGGTTACTTATTTCTTCTTTTAACCTTGAAATACTCCAGTGCTTCACATGTTGATGATTTTATTTCTTTCGTGCTCTTAACGTCAATATGACTCAGGTTTTAGTTTTTAATAGCTACATGCAGGGCTGGGCAATATTTGCTAATCTCAATTTCACAATTACTTGAAGCTCTTATCTCGATTACGATTAATGAATGATTATTTTATACTGTGCTGGCACAAATTAGTGGTGATACCAAATCTTATTTACACTTGACTTCTTTCTGCTCAATGTCCTCTGCAAAGAATCCAAAATGTGCCCAAACAGTGGAGACGGCATTTTTTCTTGGCTACAATGTCCCCTGATAGATTGTTGCTTGTCTCCTCCATGTTCGTGGTGTGTCCTTTGCTATAGGCAAAAGTGAGCACAGACTGTAAGGAGGGGGCACGGTCACGTGGCTTACACAGGGAAAACAATCAAAATAATCGACAAGAGTAAAATTACTTCAATTAGAGGGTCTAAATGTTGATTTTGATTATCTTTCGATTAATTTCCCAGCCCTACCTACATGTAATAAAACTGCCTGACTTCTGCACACTCCATGTATATGGAGGCTCTTGACTTGTGTAGCCAAACTGGGCTTAACTCAGGCATGATGCATCTTTGCTCACTCTTTCACTAAATATATCAAATAAATCAAATAAAGGCACTAAATGCCCCCAAATTTTATCTTTGTGCTCCAGGTTAAAAAGGACAGTTTGCCCCGGGATTGTTAAATATGCTTCTTACTTTTCCAACTCTTTAGGAATTGATGGTTTTAATGTTGTACTAGCTTGAATTCAAAGGCTAACAGTATGGTGGTCATAGCATTTTAGCTGTTGGATGTAAATAGAAAGATTACAGCACACAGTTTATGGCATGTTAAACATGTGAAGAGTCTATACATACAGCTCAGAGACAGACAGCTGGATTTAGCTGCTGACAAACAACTTGGGTGGCCAAATGTGACAGGGTGGTATGTATGAAGACTTTGAGACAAATATAAAGAGCGAGACAGCCTAAAAGAAGACATGGATATATGAGTTTGTTGACATAAATGCAAAGAGAAGCAAGTAGAAGACATCTGAGTGCAGCCGTACTGGGAGGTTTTTGAGCGACTAAAAGAAGAAAAGGATGAAATGGGAGAAAGAGAGAGTGGACATGCAATAAAAGAGAGGGGAGCATGAACACAGAGGGAGAGAAAGGGGAGGCTGGGGCTGGCAGCTTCCCAAAGTCGGCTATCTGACACCGCACACCATCCGTCCATCAGGCCAGCTGACCGCTATTTCCAGCATGAGACGACCCACCAGCTGTACCATGGGGGGAGTGGGCGAGAGACACTCACATAGTGCGAGTGAGAGAGAGAGAAAGTGCTTTATTTATTCATTGAGGCTTTATTTAGGCAGGCAGATCAGTCAAGGAAAAAAGGTATTTACTCCAAGAGACACACAAGAAGGAAATGCACGTCCCGAGGAAGCAGATCTGTCCGTCAGCCCGTCCGTTTGACTCTGCGTCTCCTCGACTGGTGGACCATTCCAGGTCATCCACTATTTACAACAGGCGCTATAACAGGAAATCAAACCTCTGCGGGCTCTGAGGCACCCAGTACGGCATGCCGCGAGGGCTTCAATGTCACGGTCCCGAATCACACAAACAAGACTTCAAACCGGAACACTTTGGGCCCCGGGGTCGCTTTCTCCAAGTTGTCGAGTTTAAATGCGAAAAGGTAAAATCTGGGTTAAAGCAGCTCGATCCAGAGAGCCAGTCCAGGACAGTTCAGGGGTTAAAGAGGGGGGATTTAGTGAATTAAATGTACGCTATGTGGCACCCAGGGTACACAAGACAGAAATAGACTCAGAAACAAGATAATCACAGCACAGGGAGCTGCAGCCTCTGCACTATGTCATGTATTTTAATTTGATGCCTTTGTGTTGATGGATTTATGGAACAAGATCAGTGAAGGAAATGACTTACTGGACCAACTAAGGAACTACAAACTCCTATTCCAATGAAGCTGGGACAGCATACTGTGATTTTACATCATTTTCAACCTATATTCTATTGAAAACACAAAAAAGACAAGATAATGACACAGTTAAGTTGATTGTTTGTTGCAAATATTTACTTATTTTTGACTTAGATGCCTGCAACTAGCGTTCAATAAAAGCTGGGACAGGGCAAATGACGGTTGAATTCAGAAGCTGATGAATTCTGAAAAGCGTCTGTTTGGAATGAAGAGGTTATTTGGAAACAGGAGGGTGTCATGATTTGGTAAAAGGAGCATCACTAAAAGGATCAGTCTTTAACAAGCAGGGTTCACCACTTTGTGAACAACTGTGTGAGTTGTTGAATGTTTCTTAATTTTATGGAATTATGGGATTTCATAATCTACAATTTGTAATATCGCCAAAGCTTTCAGAGAATCCAGAGAAATCTCTGCACATAACCGGCGAGATCAAAAACTGACACTGAATGCCCATGACCTTTGATCCACTGCACTAAAAACTAGTCAGGTCATCAGTCCCTAAAGGACACTTCAGAAAACCATTGTCATTTAATGCTCCATCTACAAATGCAAAGCCAAAGTCAACAACACCCAAATGCTCCAGGCTCCTCTGGGCTCGAGCTCATATGAGATGTTACCAACAGTTTCTATGTTAAGACAGTGGAAGTGAATGGAAGGATATACAGCCACACTTCAAGTATAACAAAATACTTGATGATCTTACACGACAGCAAACTAACAATTAAGATGAGTCACCGCCACTCCCTTTAAAGCATGTTAGCTAAGAATCAACGCATTTTTTAATGATGTCACAAATGAAAACAATGTTACAAGAAAAACTGCAAACAGCTTAGATGACCTGCAGTTTTATGACAAAGTAAAAATGTGAGGGTTAATAAAGACATAAAAATAACGCATTTGCGTCTCCCAATTCCAAGAACAAAGGACTCCTTCAGTGATAAACATTCCGATTCGACTGTTTTCTGGGAAACGTCACTGTTAGCAGGAAAAGTATGATCATATTGTGATCATATTGTGAATATTAATACATCTGTGGATGGTTTTATGGTGTTTTGTGAACGACAAACTGCACATACTGTCACCTGTACCTTCAGACAAATGGTTAAGACACAAATATATTGTTATCTTTATCGTGAATATTAGTTGTCAATACTGTGCATTCCTTTGGAGTCTCATTTCTACTAAATTTTTACTTATTTTTCCTTCATAAGGAAGTTGATATTGCTTAAAGACTGCATGTTGCTACCTGCTTACTTAATTTTCATTAATTTTTTAGTTGGATTTATTTTATTTTATTTCATTTTACTTTATTGTAGTTAATTTAATGCTACTATCTATTCTAATGTCTTCATCTGATATTTCCCACTGCTATACTTTGTATAAGAGCAACTAAAACAACAGAGTTTCCCCTTGGGGATTAATAAAGTATTTCTGGTTCTGATTTGATGAAAGTGGCTCCATGTTGAAATTTACCAGTTATTTTCAAAAAGTTTTCTAACTCCAAAGAAACAGTTAATTTCTTCAGAGACAGCATAGCTAATGAAACACAGAGGTGATTCGATAAGAGAGAATATAAACCTGTGATGTCGTACCATTACATCAGTTTAAAGACAGACTCTGTATGCCAGGGGGGAGATCTGATGTGCTTATGTGGCTGCAAACCAAGCAGTGAAACTATTGACTGGAACTGAAATCCATAACAGGAAGCGCTGGAGTCCAGCAGGGCAGGGTCATACAGCTCCCCAAAAATCCCTAATTTTTCCCACCAAACATGACTTCTGATTAAAGTCCATTATTGTTTCTCTGAAAAGAAAAAAAAACAAATGGTACAGAAAATCAAAAAATACTTTTAGTCCTAGTTTTATTAGAATACATCACAGAACTAAACTGAATTCCAAACTTAAAATTGAAGTTCAGGCTATAATTTTGTTATTGAAAGTAATATGTGTACAACAGACACACAAGTTTCACAAAACAGTACATGAACCTCTCTTATTATTAATTAATCTCATTAAAAGCAAGTGCAAGCCTAAAAAATGAACCTGTGCAAAAGCAGTGACATTAGTCAGTATATCTATCTTCAAACCATACTTTAAACAGCTGAGAAGAAACATGGGGGAAGGCTCACAGTCAATGAATATAGTATAAACTCTTTTCTTTAATCTTCTGCAGCAAAAAAAAAACTATTAAACTGATTTATCGCCCAACCCTAGATCCCAGTCATTAAAAGTCACAACTTCTCAGATATCTGCAACAACACACAGCAAAAATAAAACCCCTACATCATCACAAAGTTACCCTTTTGTTGTCACTCGCCAAATACCATCTCATCTACAACCAAGACTGAGCTTCACAGAAGTCTTTCCAACAGGCCACAACCCAAGAAAAACATTTTCAACAAGGTCACATCAGAGGCCCCCTCTGCTGTTTTTAGATTTGATAATGCCCTGCAAATGCCAACATCCTGCTGGCAACAGGAAGAGAGCGTTCATGGGAAATGTAGTACTAATTTTCACACTAGCACTGAGAAGATCATGTAGAGGCTGCAAACTGTTTCAGACACAGTCACATTTGCACCTGTTATCACATATATTTCTCAACTATGACAGAAAGGAAACTGCATTTAGCAACTTGAGCATTCTCTAGTTTCATAGGAAAGAAGTGATTTTCTCTGATGTGATGCACATTTTGCAGATTTCTTCTCAAGGGCTCCTAAGTTCTGAGGAAGTTTATCATTTTGGAGTTGTTGTTAGAGGTATGGAGCATCCTCAGTCAGAGGGAGATTTCCCCATCAGTGGACAGATGGGTCTTTAATATTACAAACGCAAGCATATGGTTGACAAATACACACTCTGGCCTCACACACACACACTTTAAAAAGCTTTGAACTCCTACCGGATCGACACTTAATGATCTCTCCAAACTCGTCCTCCACTGGCTCGTCGCAGTAGTCCTCAGGGCGCACACCCTCCGCCATCGATAACAGCGCGAAAAAGTTACACCAGGGGGGCGGGGCTTAATAAATATGCAGGTAAAATCCAAATCCAGCAAAATAAATCCAAACGTACAGATCCAGATCCAGACCCAGACCCAGAGAGAGCGCACGACGCGGGCGCAAGAGCGGAGCAAAGTGACGCTCGGAGGGGACAGAGGCTGTCAGGCAGCCTCAGACAGAGCAGAGCAGGTGTGCAGGGTGCTGGAGGGGGGTATGGGGGGTGAGGGGTGGATTGGTGTCGGAGCATTCCCACCTCTAAATAGTAGGATGCCTGGAGGAGGTGGCTCTCCGCGTGGACCCTGGTCCCGTTTGGCGGACGCCATGCGTAAAACCCGACACCCCGCGGACGCGTCAGTGCCGGGAGAAGCTGATTTCCGCGATGATGTGGGGGCGAAATATCAAGGTGAGGGGAAACTTTGACCTCCTGTGGGTGGTGGTGACGTGACAGAGGGCTGGCAGCGGGGTTATATTTCATACATGTGTCGTGATTTCCCCGGTAACCTCAATCTGATGCACCCAAAGGACGTGAGTGGCTCACTGATGCGCGCGGATGTGGGTCAGTGAGTTTACAACCACACGGAATTATGGATGAAATGGAATTAATAACAACAACAAACTGAACACTTGACATCGTTTAACCGTGGGTAAAAGTAGACTGGGGCCATGTGCTCCAAGAGACCTCAATATTAAGTCAATAAAAACACAGACTGGAAGAAGAACGTCCAAAACACCTTCAGTAAATCGTTTGTTACCTGTTTGTTTGCACAGGAGGGGCTTCCCAGTTTCATCCAGTGAATTGAGCTTACAATTTTTCTAATAAGAGTATATGTTCCCAAAATGATCATGCTTTAGTAAGATGTTGCCCAAATTTTAAGTGCAATTTACAGTTTTGTGAGAATGTATTACTTTTGAAAGGTTTTTCTTTTCATAGTAAATTTCTCCTTTTTCTAAACTACACCACTCTTGCCAAACTCTTTGTATGGTCTTAACAGTTCTCCCTCTCTTTTGGTGATGTTGATATTGCAGGCATAATCCTGCTCACTGTCTGAATTGCATACATAACTTGTCAACATTCAAAAAAGTGACAGGAAATGGCAATAAACGTATCTGCCCATTTATTTTAGTTCCTTAAATACATTATTTAATCATTTAGCATTTTCTCATCCTCTTATATTGCCAACATATTTGTTTCATACAAGTTCGTTGTTTCTTAAACTTTAATAATGTAGCAAAAATACAAAATATAAAAATAAGTTTTATATATATTTTAGATAAAGCTGAATATGTTGAAACATGCTGAAATACATATTTGATAGACATATCAGAGAGATTTCAGTGTTTTGGAAGACAAATGTAGCTGTAATAATCCCTGTTCGAGTCGTCTCTCTCTTCCTCTTCAGTCATAAACAGTCCTGGGCTTCCTTTCAGACTTCCTAATATTAGATCTGTTGATAAACTGACACCCTGGATTTCCCGGCTCTTCAAAAGAAGGACTTGATTTACAGTAATGGCTCCATTACGTACGACGCTCAACACGAACAGAGTCTGTGAGAGTTGCTATAATTAGATATGATGGAATGATGGATACTCACATGCACTGAGAGCCTAAGGGAGGGGAGCTGGGAGTGAATGAGCTGATCCAAAAACAGAAACTTAGGCACAGACAGGCATCCTGAGAAGGCAGCAGGCTGGTCCAAGACGGGAGGGCTGCTGTCTGGACAGGGTGTGTTGGTGGGTGGGCTGCCTGTGTAGGGTGTGAGAAAGGCAAATCCTCAAAAATATACATGTTGTTATCATTTTTTTTAATGCAAGAGGATCCTCTTTAAATGTGAGAATAAAATAAAACTCTGCTCTTTTTTTGTGGTAATGTTTTATTTTCACTTTACCTGTAACCACATACAGCAGAGAAGTCTCGACATCTTGCAGTACACGATTTTGGCCACAAGGGGTCAGCAACAGCACGAGGAAAAGTTTGGAGTGCACTGAAGGAGACTGAAGGGGGTTAAAACACATCTGAAGCACCTGACACAAGCAACAAGATCACTTTAAAGACAAAGATCAACTAAAATGCTTGTTTCCTGATGTTAAATGCAAGCATAACAGAGTCCACACGATACTAATGACAAACAAATGAAGTCAAATAATTTATAATAGCCATTAACTCTCAAAATCCAAAAATAAATCAACATAAAAGTCATTTGTGTGGAAAAGAAGCATATAACCAATTAACTGCCCTGTAATGGTACCTCGTATTACAATGAGAGTTTTTTTTTGTCACACCTAGTTTATATCAAAAGACATATTTGTCAGACGTATAATGCTGAAGTCACCATTTAACTCGGTAACTTCTTAGATCACACCACCACACACTCTTCAATTTCCCAAACAACCTCTGTTTCGATTTTCATTTAAAAAGCTTAATTGAATGGGTATTTTTTATGAAATTACAAAAAAAAAAATGTCAGTGCCTTAGCCTATCCATCTTTAACAACTGCTGTAAACACTAATGACAGAAAATGCACAACACAGTCACTAGATAATGATAACACCGTGCTAGGTGGCTTCTCTTGCAGAATTATCTTTTAGCATAAACTGCTTTTAATTAAACATTTGGCAATGAACGCATAAAAGACGGGGGTATTGAATATATAGTAACTCTTCAAACAAAAACACTATTTACCTGGCCTCAATCAATTTCCTATCGTTTAGTTAATAACAACAGACAAAGGAGTATTTTAACATAATTATCCATAACAGACCTTTCAGAGGGGTTCCAGGTTGTCACCACAGCAACCACAGACAGAAGTCGCCAGTTGACACGGTAACTTACTGAACCAAAACACCATGTTAATGATTTCCTTGAAGCTTAATATTTTATAGTTTTGCTTGAAAAGGATACATTTGTTAATTGTTGTGGCAAAATGACAGTTTAGCCCCCCTTGTCGTTAATTTCCATTGTATATACCCTTTCCTGGATGTTGTTACTTACCTGTCACTGTTACATCTGAACACCTCACCACCTCGCTTCCTTTGACCGACTCTTCTTTCTTCTGGTTCCTGGAAAGAGCCACCAACATAAGAATATTGGAAAAATAAAAACAGAAAGGACACATTTGGTTGAGCACTTTTAACCATAACCGCAGACGGGCTCAGCTTCAGTTAACACAGCTGCACATTCAACCGTAACCCCGGCACTGTTCACTTCCGCTGGCTCGTAGCTGCGTTACAAGAAAAACACTGAAATTAAGTTTATTTTCAACGAACTACATACAACCTACCTTATTAAAGCAGCCATTTCAACCGTCCCTGTCGTCGTCACCCCCCTCGTAAGCTTTGTTGTCCTCCATTTTGTGTGGAAACGACCGTTAGCTTCTTCACTGCCATTTTTAACGAAAGCTTTCCTCACTCACCTTTTAGCCAGAGTTAAAACAAATGTCTACATTCTTTTAAATTCAAAGTGCAAAATGATTACAAAAAAATTAGTATTTTCTGGACTTAACAGTGCTCCATTAGGTAGCATTATTTATGTCCAAATACGCACTTAAATTAAAGGGGAAACACGCAACCAATCACGTCGCGCGCACAGCCGTAAAGACCTACGTCATTACCACTGACGTCACGTCGTTTTTTTTTTTAACTTGCTGACAGGACCAAAACAACAATTCACCCAACATTCAATGAAAAATTAGCAGTATTTAAATAAACAGAAGTTATTAAATAAAATGTGTACAAAACACAAATATTGACTCAGTAAGAGCAAAGGTCTATTCATTTTCTAAATAGAAGACAGATATTGCAGTAGGACTTTTTTTTAATTTGATGATGATAGTAAATACAGCAATGTTGTAAAAGAACAAACAAACACTTTCCTCATGGTTGAACCCATCCCGTAATGCTATTCTGATTTTAAATAATAACACAAAGACATTTATTTATCATGGTTCTCAAAGCATGATATAAAACAAATGAATATCGCAACTATATAAATGATCATTGATTTGTCTAAAATGAAAATAAAAACAAACAAAACACATATTCTTGGGTGGGATGGTGGTACAGCAGGTAGTGCAAGTGCTTCATAGCAAGAAGGTGACCAGTTCAATCCCTGGGTTGAACAGGACCTGTGCAGATCACATATTCTTCCTGTGCATGCATGAGTCCTTTCTGGGCACTCCGGCTTCCTCCCACAGACCAAAAACATGCTCATTTGGTTAATCCAAGACTCCAAATTGCCCTTATGTGTGAGAGTAAAAGATTGTCCCAACTCCCCCCATGTCAGCTGGGATAGGCTCCAGCCTCCCCATGATTCCAAAAAGAATACGCGGTATAGAAAAATAGTCTTCACTAAGTGGGATAAATACTCTTCGTTAATTACTGATTGAGATACATGTTCAAAAATAACTTTAATAAGCTGCTGAACCTTCAATTTCCTCTTTTTCTTGTGGTTTGTGACATTGGTTCCTATATATTGACTACATTCTCAGTAAATCCTTTATTGAGTGAAGCTGAACACATTTTTTGGTACAACATATTTTATATTAAGCTGTACGTTCAACAAGATTCAAACAATGACAGCATGTAACAACTAACCCCACAAACAGAGTATTTGGCACTAAAACCCCAAGAAATATGATCAAATTAATACCTTAATTGACAATTTCACAGAGTTCAAAGTGTCTAAAATATATTTGAATCCTCATTTGCATTAAGTCAACATTTAACTATAATGATACTTCTAATGTATGCTTTTATATACATTAATCATTACATGCAAAACAAATACAGAGTCATTTCCAAATATGTTTTCTGAGAGAAGCAGTCATTTATAAATAATGACATAAATAATAAATAAACAACCCTAAAATACTAATTAAAAACACATTTTAATCATTTCCCCAAAGTCACAGATATTTGAAAATTTAGAAGCTTTTTCCCATCATTTTTCCTGTTACCAAGGAGCCAAGCTTGTGTGTAATCAATCAATCAATCAAACTTTATTTGTATAGCACTTTTAAAACAAAAAATTGTAGTACAAAATGCTTCACATAAGAAATAAAATAGCAATAAATGATATAAAAAGTAGAAAATTGTGTACAAATGAAAATAAAAGACCCCCACTGAGGAAGACTGGGGAAATGCTATCTTTAATTAAAAGTGAGGAGTCATAAGATAAAAATCATAAGAAATTAGATAAAAAACACTATGGGGAATGGAAAGTAAATAAATAAGTAAATTGATATAATAAAATGTAATTCCTCAAACTAATCAAAAAGAGGGGGACATACAGACCAAGGTACGTTTTATCAGTCTGTTTCCTGGGTATAAAAGACACAAGCAGAAACAAGAAATCAAGCTGTTTCCCCGTTTTTCCGTTTTGTGCAAAAAACAACAACAAAAAAAAAAAAACGGGAAATGGCTCGTTTTTCCGTTTTTGTGTTTTGCACATAAAAAAACAAAAGACAAGAAACTGCCCTTTTTTTTGTTTTTTGTTTTTTTGTTTTCACACAAAAAATGAAAATTCCACTCAATATTTAATTGTGTTGGTTGGCGGGGCTTTGAAGCCCGTCAGTGCTGTGCCCTTCACAAAGGTCATCTCTGAAAGAAGTATTAACGGTGAATTTGACACTGTAGTGTTAATGTCATGCTCATGAATCGTATTAGTTTCAGGTACATTTTTTTAACATAGTTAATTATTCACGAATAGAAAATAAACACATAATGCCTACTATCTGTAAGTTACATACAGTAAGTGGGGGGCTTTTGTTGGCATGTGCAGCATCTATGCTCCGCCAGCAGAGGTCGTACTTCAACATCAACTTTCTAGGATGTTCAAATGATGCCTCCGTGTTTAGGTTGAAGGACTAAGCTGTTTTCTGCGTTCACGTCAGTTGTGATCAAGCAATGCTGTACGTCTGTCACATAGGGGATGCAATGTTTATGTTTAATTGAAAATATTACATTGATTTGATTGTTTTATTGAAGTATTGTCAGTTAAAACAGGCTAGATTGTTAGCTATACATCCAATTGGTTAATCATAATTGCCGAGGTGAATCATAATTCATTTAAATGGAAAAAATAAAATACATATATTAAAAAAACTCTTCTCTCACCCTCCCCTCCCCTGGTGGGGGTGGGTGGCTGTTCATCCTCTTCAGCTCGGGTCTTCTACCAGAGGCCTGGGAGCTTGAGGGTCCTGCGCAGTATCTTAGCTGTTCCTAGGACTGCACTTTTCTGGTGTTTTCTTTTTGTCTGATGTTTCTCCAGGGATCTGTTGGAGCCACTTCTCCAGTGTGGGGGTCACTACCCCAAGTAGTTCACCTTCCAGGATTTCTCCAGCTCCTCATTGAGCCCTTGGTATTTCTCTCGTGTTCCTTTTTCTTGATGTTGCTATCACTTGGGATGGCTACATCTATCACAACGGCTTTCCTCTGCTGCTTATCTATGATCACAATGTCCAGTTGGTTGGTCATTAGCTTTTTGTCGGTCTGTATCTGGAAGTCCCACAGGATCTTGGCTCGGTCATTCTCCATCACCTTGGGAGGTGCTTCCCATTTTGACCTCAGGGTCTCCAGTTTGTACTCTGCACAGATGTTCCTGTACACTATACCGGCTACTTGGTTACGGCGTTCCATGTATGCTTTTCCTGCCAGCATCTTACACCCTGCTATTAGGTGCTGAACTGTTTCAGGGCCTTCTTTACACAGCCTGCACCTGGGATCTTGCCTGGTGTGGTAGGTCTGGGCCTCTATTGCTCTGGTGCTCAAGGCCTGTTCCTGTGCTGCCATGATTAGTGCCTCTGTGCTGTCCTTCAGTCCAGCCCTCTCCAGCCATTGGTAGGATTTGTTCATTTCAGCCACTTCAGCTATCTGTTGGTGGTACATCCCATGCAGAGGTTTGTCCTCCCATGATGGTTCCTCTGGTTCCTCCTTCCCTGTCAGTTTCCACTGTCTGAGACACTCACTAAGCACTTCATCTCTTGGGGCCATCTTCCTGACATAGTCATGGAGCTTGGATGTTTCATCTTGGATAGTGGCACTGATGCTCACTAACCCTCTGCCTCCATCTCTGCGCTTAGTGTATAGCCTCTGGATACTGGACTTGGAGTGGAATCCCCCGTGCATGGTGAGCAACTTCCGAGTCGATATCTCGCTCGCTCTTAGCGTACAGCTTGATGTCGAGTTCTAACATCTTTGGCCAGCTCATTATCCCAACAGGGTGTCTGATCACTGGCAGGGCATAGCTGTTAATTGCCTGAACCTTGTTTCTGTCATTGAGCTGACTCTTTAGGACTTGCCTTACTCGCTTCAGGTACTTGGCTGTTTCTGCTTGCCTCGTGGCCTCCTCGTGGTTGCCATTTGCCTGTGGTATGCCAAGGTATTTGTAACTCTCCTCCACATCTGCTATTCTGCCCTCTGTATGGACTACCTTCCCTCTTTTTGTCACCATTCTTCTTCTTCTCCAGTCCGAATGACATTCCGATGTCATTGCTGTAGATCCTGGTGCTGTGGATCAGTGAGTCGATATCTCGCTCGCTCTTAGCGTACAGCTTGATGTCATCCATGTAGAGGAGGTGGCTGATGGTGGTCCCGTTTTGGAGTCAGTATCCGTAGCCAGTCTTGATTATTTGGCTGAGGGGGTTCAGGCCTATGCAGAACAGCAGTGGGGACAGAGCATCTCCTTGATATATACCACATTTGATGGAGACTTATGCAATTGGCTTAAAGTTGGCCTCATTGCCTCATTGAGTTTGCAATGAAGGCTCTTAGTCTTATTGACCTTGTACAGCTTCAGGCATTCCAGGATCCATGTGTGCAGCATTGAGTCATAGGCTTTCTTGTAATCAATCCAGGCAGTGCACAGGTTGGTCTGTCTCTACAGTCTCGAGCGACTGTTCCGTCTACCAGCAGCTGGTGTTTTGCTCCTCTGATATTTTTACCAATGACTTTTTTTTGCCTTTCTGTGTCTGTCATGTATTGATCCATGTGCCCACTTTGCCATGATGCCTGACAGGAGTTTCCATGTTGTGGATAGGCAGGTGATTGGCCAATAGTTGGATGGGACTGTTCCCTTCCAGATCAGGACTGTGCAGCCCTTGGTCAGCCATTCTGGGTGGGTCCCACCTCTCAGCATGAGTTCATTTGCACTCATGGAGTGAGGTCAGTAGGCATGGATCATATCTGGTGCTGTCCACTTTTTCATACCTGAGACTTTTATATATATACTACTGTGATGGTCACAGCATCTTGTTCAGGGAGATTGGCATGGTCTGCTCTTAGATTGTTTAGCCACTGCGCTGTTATGTGATGCTTCTTTCTCCCATATGCCTTTCCAGTATGAGGCCAAGGCCTTTGTTTGGCGTCTGCCTGTACCTCTTGGGTATTTCTTTTCTGGTTACACCATTCTGGAGTTTGGCTGACAATTGAGCAAAGACTCTTTCCAAGTCTTGATTTTAGCCTCCAACCTTCTCCTCCATGGTGGGCTTTGTTCTCCTTTACATTGCCCATCTTGTGTAGCATCTTAAGGATCACTGCTGCACTGTATGTCAGCTCATTGGTCTCACTGATGTTTGCAGTGGGAATCGACAACAGCTAGGATCTCTGGAGGTACTTCACTAATCCTCGCTAGTCGGTGTCGGGGTTGACAGGCGCTCATCTTAGCCATTATGTTATCTCTCAGGTCAGTTCGCTCTTTGCTCAATTCTGGGGCTTGGTACCCAATCTCTGGGGGGAGTCAATGTTAACTCCCCCATATGACCTATCGTCCTGGCTCCCCCTTGCCGTAGCATTAACGTGTTGTAGCTCCTCAATCTCTAGTCATGATACCAGTTGCCATTTGTGGATGTTGGAACACTGAGCTACTAGCTCAGGTGAGCCATAGCACTAAGGGTCTTGCCCAGGGACCCACTGGTAGATGTTACTCACTCCATTCATATGTATTTGCCCATATATTTTTACATATGTCATGTTGGATTTGAACCCCGACCCCCCAGTCGGTAAACGGAGGTCTTACCCACTGAGCAAGTGATCCATACATGGCTAATACATTTTTTATCTTAAATCATGAAAAACACATAAATGGTTTCAAATTAAAAATGTTTTTTTTTTCATTTGAATGATTTAGGATTCACCACGGTAGGCCTGTATATCCTATCTGACTCAGCACTGACCTAAACTGTTGTTTTAATTAGTTTTGCGATCATCAAATACCCCTTTGAATATTGAATAAATAGGCACATCTTGTTAATAATAACTATAAAAAACTAAAAATAAACTATCAATGTTGGACTACACTGACTGGGCTAGAATTTTTGCTGATTTGATGTCACTAAGCTGAAGTAAGTATCTGGCTTCCCACAGATGTTAATCTTGCTTATTTCACAAAGCCTAAATGATTTCAAATTAAAAATAAATGTATATATTTTTTTCATTTAAATGAATTATGATTCATCCCGGTAGGCCTATATATCCCTTCTGAGTCAGCACTGACCTATATTGATATTTATTTTTAGTTTTTTATAGTTATTTTTGACAAGATGTGCCTATTTACTGGGTATTTAAAGGGGTATTTGATGATCGCAAAACTGATTAAAGGGTCATTATCAAAATACGGTGATTTTTCAAGTCAAAAAAGTAAGAAAATTTAATTCAGTTTTCACAAATTTAATTTAATGGGAACTATTTATAAGCAAGTTGGCCATGTTACCAACTACAATGGACAACTAGAACATTTGTCTTTTTTTACATTTTTTATGTTTTTTTAAAGATGTATTTTGTTTTCTGTCATTGGTGTTATCACGCTTTAGGTTATTATTTCAAGATTCATGAATGCACTAAAATGAATCAAAAGACACATATCACAACATTATCTGAAAAATGATGAAGAAACTGTGAAATAAAAAATGTGTTTTTTTTTAATAAATTTTTTCTATATTTAACATTATTACTCAATTTCAGTGATACTGTTTGATTGGAGTATGTGGGTACTTTTGATAAAAGACTAATTATGCTGATAAAATTACTGAAATTTACTATGGATGAAGTCAAATAATAATATATTTGGATAAAAGTTAAATTGCAGTGACATAATTAATAATAATTTCTTAAATAATGTCTAATGTTATATGACCTTCAAATTTTCTTGTAGTAACACCAATGATGCAAATGTAACACCAATGACTTTACACTGTATGACAAATAATTTCTATTTTTTGTTAAATGTAGCATTAAAAGAAGTGACACTGTATATGCTGTATAAGGGTTACTTTCATTTCAATTTCAGTTTCAATTAATTGCATGCATTTCAACTCTGTATTAAGAAAATCTAATTGTTCTCATTCATAGCTGATGAAGGTTAAGATAACAATAAAGAACGAACAGAAAACAGGCAAGTATAGGCCTGAATGACTTAAAGTCTTCTCACAAAAATTCCCAAAAAAGCCATTGACCTGAAATTTTGAAAATAAAACAGCTAAAGACTTCCCTTAAAAACTTCCCTCCATAACATGAAGTAAACAGGCATATCGATAAGCATAAACTTCAAAAGCTATCCCATCTACTTCTGTTATTAGTGCAAACAAACAAGGGCCAACAAACAAGGCACTGAAGCTCTGAAATAGCTGTAAATTCATATTTGTCATGTAGGGCTGAAAGATTTATCGTTTTCAGATCGAAATCGCAATTTTAGACAATGCAATTTTGTGATCGCCAAAGCTGCAATTTTTTGCAGCGCTCCTGACTGACTCAGGATCTGTTGTGTCAAGTATTATACACATACTGTTTTACAAATTTGTAGACAATCTATATGTTAAAAGTGCTGGTAAGCAGGTCAACAACACAAAGCCTCTATTTAGGAGTAGAAGTTAATGAAAACAGATTATTTATCATCACTATTGAAGGTGAATAATGTGTTAAGTGTATTTCATCATTTATTTCCTTACTGTTGTCTGTACTGTAAACAAAGTGAATTTTGCACTGAAGTTTGATTTGAAAAAAAAAACGTGAATTGCAATATCTGCCAGAAAAATCAAAATTAGATCTTTTCCTGAAATCGTTCAGCCCTACATGTGAACATCCCAAAGCTTGATTTGAAGAAAATCATGAATCGAATTGAAATCGCAATATCTGCCAGAAAAATTGCAATTCAATCTTTTCCTAAAATCGTTCAGCCCTACTGTCATGGACACTTGTTGATTTTTGATGTTTTCTTTTTGGAATGTTTTTGCCATAGTCTCCCTGTAAATTAGATTAGCACACTCATAATTATACATAAAGTATAAAAAATAATCTGAATAACAGTTTAATTTTATATTAAATGTATATTTTTTGTTTATTTAGTAAAGATAAAACATGCTATTGACACAAATAGGCCTAATGTCATTGGTGTTACAGGCAAGGGCGGTAACACCAATGACAGTAACACCAATGACAAATATCTGTAAAAGGCTAATTATACAAAGTTGTGTTCAAGCTGGCTCAAAACTGTTATTAGTCAGCATTTTAAAATCTATAAATTATGCTCATGTACCTGTTTTTTTCAATAAAATTATTTCATTCTAGTGCGAATCAAGGTAACACCAATGACAAAACAAAAGAACCACATAGAAAAGTGACATTTTAATTGAAAATATCTTACTTTTACTCAGTAAAGAGACACTCATTCATGTATTGACTGAAATGGCTCTTCTTCTTCTTCTTCTTTCTGACCTTGGGAGATCTGTTACATTTTCTTGACCTTTCAAAATAAAGGTCTGTTATACCAGTAACACCAATGACACCAAATCAAAGGACATACATTCTTTTAAAAATATTTGTATTATTAAATAGCCAATTAAGTTTTAATTTTATTCATATATTAAGCCCAGTGATTTTCTATAATAGACCAATAATTATTATTTTAAACAAAAAAGAGGAAATATTTGTACTCTTTCCAATAGCATTAAATCATGGCAGTGGGACAAGTGTTCTTTTAGATACAAAGGGAACTAAAACTGAAAATAAATAAACTGAAATTATCATCACCATTTAAAATTGTATTGAATTACATAATTTTGGTTTAATGTGGATGATTTTTAGAAATTTTCATGTAGTTGTGTGTCTGGGATATGCAGGGACATGTTTGTCACCGTTTTTTGAGAATGATCCTAAAACATCAATATAGATCAGTGCTGACTCAGAAGGGATATATAGGCCAACCAGGGTGAATAATAATTCATTTAAATGAAAAAATATATATTTATTTTTAATTTGAAATCATTTAGGCTATGTGTTTTTCATGATTCAAGATACAAATCTGAAGTAGGCCTACCATGTAAGTAATATCATCCATGTATGGATCACTTGGACATTTAGGGATGATTGATGGCATCGTTATGGCACGGCAACACTTGCTGGTCTTTTAGATGCCTACTTTCAGCATGCCTCCTCGATCTTTTCTTGTGCGACTCATCGCCGATAAATAGGCCTCTGTCTCTCTCAATCAATAGATAGATTACTTCTGTGTAAATCCTGTACTGTGTACACCACTTGCGTTGATTTGGAATAAATGCCGGCAATGCACTGAACGTCCGGTTCTTCATGCCTGCCAGATTAGTTTTATTGTGAAGGGCATAGCACTGACGGGCTTCAAAGCCCCGCCCACCAACAAAATAAAATATTGAGTTTTTTGCACAAAACGGAAAAACGGGGAATCAGCTTGATTTCTTGTTTCTGCTTGTATCTTTTATACCCAGGAAACAGACAGATAAAACGTACCTTGGTCCATACAGTATGTTTGTGTATTTTATGTTACAAATCCTTCAAACTAAATGTCTCAAATGTGCCCATAATAACTACATATATTAAATTTTGACTTGTCATACTCCAGGTGTTCTCTGCAGGCTGAGCAGCAGGGGGCAGTCTGGGTAAACGTTCAGTTACAGTAGAAAGTCCATACTGTAACCAGGCCACTGAGTCTTGAAAACATGTTTTCTTATGTCGTCTCTGGGCTGAGTAAACACCAAAGCAGCAGCCTGAATCTTCAGAAACTCTTAATGCAGCATGGAAGACAAAAATGACTCAGAGTAGTGTTGCACTTTATTGTCAGATCATTCATTCATTGTGTGGGCCTGTTGGAGGCTAAATGACACAGATGTTGAGTGCGGCTGACTGTAGCTGTACTTACAGAGCTGATGGGAGTTAATCCAGGCTGACGAAGCGTGCAGATCCTGAACCACCCTGTGACTCTCCTGGAGCTTTTTGGCAGCAGCTGAGGCGGTGGAGAAATCACATCCCTGCTGGAGCTTCCAGTTTATCAGCTGTGCTGTAAATTTTAGTCAATACTACACTGCTGTATCTGCTTTTTTTCTGGGAATGAGCAATGGGACAAAGTGAGGAAGTAACTTTTTCTCTAGAAGTGATTTGACTGCAGTTTTTAAAAGTACAGGATGTAGAATCACTGCAAGAGAATGCTTAAATTTGACTCAGTATGTTTCCTTTAATATTTACAATAGTTCTCAAAGCCGGAGAAATCCTTCCTTTTACTGTAATTATCCAATCTTCCATGACAAGATGTGTCTTTGTCGTTGATCAACTTATCCCCCGTGTGTGACCCTGTGTTTTAATTTGTTTGCTTAAACTCTTAGCCCATTATGTTGTAAGTCAAAACACACATCCCTCAGACTGGGTAGCTTTGCAATTATTAAGGGAGGCCTAGGTCACATTTAAATTAAATAAGCCATGTAAAGAGATGCAAGGGTAAGTGTAGCAGTGTATCACTCAGAATATTCAACAAAAACTGCACTCCAAAGTGAGATTTGATGACAGTTAACCACTCTTTTGTTTTCATGAATAAATTTTGCATGGTGAGGGAGAAAAGCGGTTTTAAGTGACCTCCCTGAAGACCACTTTCTACAACTCCTCATACTCATGATGTGAATCATCAACAAATGGTGATTTTCTCATTTGTAAAAGCCTATTCATAGGCAGTTTTTCTTCATTTAAATATATTTTCCACACATTAAAGAAAAGACACAGCACAGCCCACAGCCTAGGATTATAAAAGAGAGATAAAAAAAGGACAAAAAAGCTGCATTGCACACTGTTTTCGTATTAGTAATCAGCAAACCTCTGTTTGTTTTTTTATGAGTACTTTAACATAATAAACAAGAAAAGCTGTTGTAAGTTGACATCCTAGTTTTAGGCTTCTTTTAACAGCTTTCCTCCCGCATACACCTGTGAAATCAAAATGGTGTTTTCCTGTTTCAGAGATTATTAAAGATTCATTCTTTCTTTTAATATTTAGAAAAAATACTCATTCCTGTCCATCACATTTCACAGGAAGCAGCAGAGGTGGGCAGAGCCAGCCTCCACAAGCCATGTTTGGTTATTGTTTTAACTGAGAGCCATCTAGTGGCAGAATTTACATGGAGACTAATTCAGAAAAACAGCCTTAAAATGAGCACATATTAGATTATATAGAACTTTATTAATCCCTTGGAAATACTCCTGCAGGGAATGAAGAAATGTAACATGAATGACATTTTGTAGGCGACAAAAGAAATGCTTTATATCTGACAATGACAGGAAAAGGGCCAAAAGATTTGCTGCATTAAAACCAAGTGTTTTATAACTTCTTGAGATCTCGGTGCTCCCTGCTGTGAAGAGCACTCGTCAGTGCAGCAATCATCACCCACTCCAAACAAAACACCCCTCACTCTGTTTTTGTGGCTTGCAGGCTGTTTACAGATCATCCAGAGAGAATAAATAAAGGTCTCTGAGGGGCTGGATGTAGATATTAACTTGATATGTTTTTACTGGAAAGAGAAAGAAAGTGTGCGACTCTGCAGAGGGTTTCCTTATGTTGTAAATTGGCACTGCGGCGTCTAATTGGCAGGAGGAGTGTTTGTGAGCACACGAGGCCTTGAGAGCACACTTAAAAGTCAGAAACTGGCAGCAGATTTTGCTTTCTAATGTGTTCATTCAGCTAATGAGGGGAAATTAGAGCTCCTTGAGGAGGAATCTGAGTTTTGCAGAATTAACCCTTGATGCATTAATGGAAAAAAAAGACTTTTTTGTTCATTTGGAGCATTTACTGGAAAAGCTAACTCTGAAAACATTTAAATGTAGATCCAAATGAGGTTGTTTAACATAATTCAAGGTCTGTTTATTCAGACACCTCAGATAGAAGTTTTATATGTAAAAGAATTCCAACTGAAGAACAAATGTCACTTTCAAATATAGTTAGTGGGGGAGAGACATGTCGCATGCACTGATGTTTTATATCACATCATTCACTTTTAAAGTCAGTAATTTTACGATAAAGGGATAAAGTTAGTCCTGATCAGTCAACGGATGTATCAAAATTACAACCAGTGCTTATGTTCAGTACACTATCACTCTCACTAGTGTGACATTGCTTTATACAGGATATCTTTACTGGTAGACTATTTCACATATCCTAGGGATAATATCCTCCGAAAAAAGACAAAAAGCATTATTTTGGCTGAATATTTCTTCCCTTTTATAATAATAATTGGTATTGTATTATCTTGTTGGAAAGTCTGATTAGTCACCTTTACAAAGAGATATGACTTGGGAACAGCACCTCCAAAAAAGTGCCAGAATTACCTGCAACTGGAAGTTGGTGTATGCAGAGTGGCAGCATTATTTGGTGTCAGCCCTGGTGCCATTTCCAAACTCAGGGCCGAGTCCCATAATACTGGTGACGTCAAAGACAGACCATGAAGAGGGCGTCCCAGGAACACCCCAGGATGACAGGATCCTTATCCTTGCTTCATTGGGAAACTGTAGGAAGGAGGATTTGGCACTTTCTGGGGGTTGCTTCCAACATGTTTGGCTGTGTTGCTCTTTCTATGAATACACAATCCTAATAAGTCTTTGGAGAGTCTTTATGCATTAAATTTCACTGAAGATACCTCAATTTGAGGCTTTTTAAAAATATTTTTTAACTGAGGTTAAAAAATAGATTAATTAATTACAGGTTATAATTAATCAATAGCTCAATATTTCTAATCTACTGACAGTGCTAATTTATATTACAGTAAATTATGCTGTGTACATTTTCTTTTTACTTCGATGTATGCCTAACAGCCCAATCAGGGAAGAGAGGTGGGAGCAGGGAGAGCTGTGGGAGCAGCTGACGTGATGACAACAGGAATTGACTTAACACGAAGTGTTTGAAAATAATGCCAGCTAATGATGGTTAGCTTGTGGTCATCATGGTTACTCAGTGATACTTGGTGAAATATGCTCTCCCCATAAGTTTACTTCGTAGGGATTGTCTTGACGAGGTTCATGTCACATGTAATTGCTAAGTGATCCACCTGTGTGGTATAATTTAATGTGAAACTATAGTCTTAAAGTAGTTAAGCTAACAGCTAACAGCAGTTACCCGCAACGGCTAACAAAGACAGACGTTAACAACCGTTAGCCGCTACGTTTAGCCGCTTGGTATGCAGCGTTGCTTGATATGGATTGGTCTGTGACAACTGTGATGTGCCGACGATTGTCCAATCACAGGCTGCTGTCGGTTTTGAAGGTTCTGCCCCTGAAAACATCTTCACAGGGCTCCTTTCCAGATGGATTAGTATGTATCAAACGGTCCATCTGGCGTGTCAGGTTAACCAGTGATAGCAATTTTGTGAAGTAATATCACAAGACTGCTTTGACGGATTTTCTTCAAGACTAATGAAAGGCTTTTGAATTATAAAATAGAATATCCACGGGTATCATTAGGTAACAGCCCATAAAAGAACCTGTAGTAGCAAGACTGTGCCTGATAAAACTGGCCCAGAAGAGAAAGAATATCTCCTCCATTTTGTGCTTTTTTTAGGTCTGAAGTTCGCCGACAAGATCTCTGACAATTTGGGATTATATCAGGAGCAAAATAAACATGACAGAAATGACTTCAGAGCTGAATGAGGACTGAAAGCAGAAAGAAGAGAAGAATAAGAGGAGTGAGTTTCTGTTCAGTGCTTTAATGTGCCAACGTACAAAGAGCTAAATGCTGATTACTGACATCTCTACAATGGCATCTAAAACATGCCAACACACACATGCGCACACATGTCCTGTCATTCACTCGCACTCGTACACACTTCCTAAATCCCTATGCACATCATTAGACAGTGTTTGTCTCCCCTCTACTGGGAGATGATGCATAAAAAACAGAGCTGTCTCTGTTTACGAGCCTCTACTTTTCATCAGGAAATTAACAACCAAATAAATGCTAATAAATACGACTCAGACCTGGGTTGAAACATACAAGGAATTAGCATGGGCTGGACACCTTGAGGCCGTGGCGGTAATTATAATATTAAAGGGCGGTTGTTTTTTCATGAAGGAAACCGTTAAGCTCACGTAAGTCCCCATGGAAAAAAAAAAAAACACTGAGGGGCTTAACACAAATAATTTTATTTACTCAGAAGCACATTAGAGCACTTCATTAAAAATCAAAGCATGTAGGTCATTTTCTGAATCTGGTGCAAACATATTTGCATTGTCATTTAGATTCAGAGGGCTTTAATTGTGATTGACGTGACATTAATTTCCGTTCCCAATTAAGAAATGAAAACAACTTTAACTGCATCTTCTGGCTGGTGAAGGAGGCAGGATGAGCAATCAAACTGAATGTGTTTGCTGCTCACTGAGATTTATAAATTCACTGAGAATCTGGATTAAATGAAGTGAAAAAATAGCTGTAATTTAGAAACTGACCAAGTTACAGCAAATTTACATTCCTGTTGGTTTGGTGTCCCCTGTAAACAAAGTATTAAATCTTATTTTTGTACTTTTTTCATCCTGTTTACCAGTTAGCACTCCTTTAAAGCGTCTGTTAACAGTTTTGAGACTCAAATGAAGAAGACTGACTTTGTGACTTGTCTCCTTATATCAGTGGTCTACAAACTAGAAAAAGTTATAAGAAGTTATTCTTAAAAATTCCAATAGTGTTTAACAGACTGGACAGTAACTGCTTTGTCCAAAGGAGGCGCCAATTCAACTCAGACAAGCAACGAATAGGAGCTTTAATCGATTTTTGTTTCTTTCATTATCTTACATTATCTTTCCAGTGTAAAAACTCAGAAAACTGTTTTTTAAGAAGTAACTAACTCCACCTGACACCTGTCCTGCAGCGCACGTTTTACATATAAAAAGTAACAACATAAAAATAAATAAATCTTGTAATTTATGGGCTTATTAATTGTTGATCACAAGCATCCTCATTAATACAAGTGGGCTTACAGAAGTGGGCTTTAAATAGTATGTTTTGATTTGTTTCATCTTTTTACTTGTATCTAGAGCTATACTTCAAGATATTCCTGAATGTTTAAACCCAGGTCTGTTACAGAGTTTATACCGAAGGCTCCTCTACACCACCAAAGCACAGAGACGTTTTCTAGGTAGCAAAAACACCTTCACTAAGCTGTGATCAGACAGTATTGAATACACTAGCGGCCGTATCAGTTATCATACTGGTGGCGATGATCCATATTTCAGCACTTCCTCGCTGTGTCAGGAAATGAATGTAACACACCGAGCCGGGTGTTAAGAAAAATGCTTCGTCAGTGACCCGACCGGAAATTTGGTGACCCGGCAAAGCTAACACTGATTAACTGGCGCTCCATCGCTGAACACGGTGAAACTGTGACATCTTTTAGACTGATGAAAAGAAGAAGAGCTGGGTCACACTCTGAAAAGCAAAACGCTGACCCAGAGAGGCGGTTTGACTAATGGAATAATGGCTGTAACAGTGTGCGCTGGGTGAAAAAAATCCCCACAAAAGCGTTGAAGTTGGGGGCATTTTTGCCCCTCAGAAGACCCCACTTTCAGAAAACATCCATCAGTTCAATACTACTTAATAGAATTTACATTGTGGATTTACAACATGAGGTTTATGTCAGTCTGAAAAGGCTTGTAAAGTGAGATTAAGTGGCTCCAGGCTCTGCTACATCCTTCCCACAAGGTTACTTTGAAGAGATGATTTACATGACAGCCTACAAATTACAGTGGATGTGTTTTGTGACAGGGTGACCTCACAAAGGGAGAGTACACAAATTAAATGCATCGCACATTTTATGAGGGGAAATGCAGACAAAAACTACACTGAATAATTTAAAACCACCCTGCTTTAGGGTTTATTTCTTATTCTGTTATACCACTAATATTGTCACTTTTAAGCTTATATAGTAAACTAATGGCCCAGGGACCACAGATGGCCTCCAACTCTCTTAATGAGGGCTTTCACACCAGCACGGTCCTGGTTCTGGAACCGGTTTTGTGCTGGATTCTCAAAATCTTGGAGTTTTCCAGCTTATGTTCAAGCCAGTTTAAGCAGAACAAAAGTGGGCGAGCCGTATTTTGTGTTTCTCAGGTGGAAGTAAACAATTGACAAGCAAAATGTTAGATTGCATCGATGTTCTTTTACCGTTTGGTTTACTTTAGGTTTTTGCTTTAACTATGCAATCATGGGCGCAACGACTGCTGATGATGAGGAAACACAGGAGACGTTTGTCGATAGCAGGATCAAAAACAACTTTCAGGTCTGAACACGCTGGTGGGTTCAAAATTAGGTTTGTGAACTGGAACCGGAACAGAGCTGTGCTGCTGTAAGAGTCCTCTTTGTGGATCGCAGCCAGTTAAAATACAAAACATATGCGTATGGAGAAAAGTCTGCTATAACATCATTAAAAATAATATTTGCAAGAAAATCTTGCTATTACTGGCTGAAGTTGTTCCAGTTAAACTTCATTTTAAGCATTTGTTTATATGGAAACAAAAAAAAACAGTAAAAATACTTCAACAACCAGTAAGTGCTTTGTAATTGTCATAAAGAGTGTTGATAATGTTGATTACAAGCTCCTTTTGTCAGCTATATATTGTCTTTATTGTTAATTATTAGTCATTTTTATTGACACATTACAAAGATTTAGCCTTCTAAAACTGGGCATAAATTGAAGTAAGTAACCAAAATTGCCCTGAGGCAGAAGAATTGGAATTTTTGAGATTGTTTTGGTAAATCTGTCTGAAATATTACTCTTTGAAGCCCATTTGTCTTCCAGAAGTAACTGACTTTTATTGCTGTTATTTAATAATCAAGCACTTTTGAGGCTTACAGTTTAATATATGTCAACAATCACAAACATGTAAACGCCTCCATTTAATCCTCTCTCAGTGTACTCAGCATTAATCCAGCTACAGATAAGGATAATTATGTCTTAAACTGCTTCCCCACAAACTAAACCTTTACACTGTAATTTGCAGGCTGAAATCTTAAGCATGATCAGACTACTCATGTCACATCAGATCACACGTGTTAATAAACCAGTCTGCCTGATTTAGGAAGCACTGCTGTTGAAGTGACAGGCGTAGCGGCCAAAAACAAACCGTTTCCTCTCCTCAACAACAGGAAATGATATCCCTGGTAAACATCACTGTGTTATTTAATATAAAATGAATGGACTTCTGTCAGCTGCATGCATCACATGGCGGATGTGCAGCTCCACATTTGTAAAGGTGGCGAGGGAGGCAGCCCGGATCCTATTTTTGGTTGACGGTTGCTCGACAGCTCGACGGTAAATATGTGACAATGGAGAGTACAGAGAAAACGCCGCTCCTATCTTCAAAATGTCAGTGGCAAAAATCTTATTTAGCGCACCACTCCATGTGCCGTTTAAAATTTACCGAAGATGTTTTGAAGGCAGAGACGGGGTCAGAAGGTGAGAGAAGCAATTCAGCACAATGAAGCAGCTGAATTTGCACTTCATCTAGAAAGAAGGATGAAAGTTTTTTGCACATTCAAGGCAAATTATAGTTTATCACCTGCTTTATGGTCCGATATACATTTTAAAACCAGTTGGAAAGTTTTAAAGTTTTTATCAGCATCCACTTTCCAAACTAAAATCTGCACTAACTCCACCAAAACAACTTAATTTTTGACCAAACAGAGTTCAATAAAGATGCAGTAAATGTGTCCAGGCATCCATTTATCCTGACATTCGACACGGGCTGGTATTGGCATTTGCTCTCCCAGTGTCAACACATGTATGCCAGACTTGTTTTCCCACAAATCTGCACACTCCAGGCGCAGTGCTGATCCCTGACATTTACTGTAGACATGAAGACAGCGGTTTGATGTTAATGAAATGTGGCCTGAACTTATCAGTCAGTACACTGATCTGGTTTATAAATAGTCCAGACCAGTGGCAATGTTTACATGCACACAATTAAGCACTGATTTCTCACACTGGGAGTTAGTCGATTGTCTCAATGAAACTGTGAAAGGGAATCAAGTACTATGAGTTGAGTCTTTTTTGGATAATATATAACTTTAGAAAGTCTTGAGTTCTTTTTATAGCACATATTCATGATTCCTGTGAAAATCTGTAATTCAAAAACTTAAGAAAATATGCATCCAAAAGCATTCCTAAAAGTCAATCATACGTGGACATAAATAAGTACTAAGATTTTATTTAAATGGAATGGATTACAGTGGAAATTTACTTTAATTTGGCCTTTACTGGAGAAAGGACATGTAATTCTAGATCTGTGGTAACACATTTGATAATGGAGCGCCTCCAGTCTTAGTGCTTGGGCTTTTTCTACATTACCCTTCTTTACTTGTGTTTCACAACAAAATTTCAGATTTCGCTTTTAAAGAGATAAAACAGGTGTTCCCCATGACTATTTTTAGCCTTCTCTTTGGTTTTAACCAACAAGGGGTAAAAATATAATCATTTTTAGCCACCAACTGCTTTGCTACGCTCAGCAGCTAGTGGATTACTCTTCTATGAGCTACCTTGTTTTATTAGGCAACCATGTTTGTACAATCGTATTTGAATATAGGCAACAGTGTTCATGTCCAAAAATGAACTATAGGGATAGGATGTGCTACTCTTCAACAATACTGTACGTAGTCTAGATCTCTGACTACATGTATGCACATTGGAGTGCCCCAAGGTTCAATGACTGGTCCCAAGAACTTTTATTTTTAATAATCTATGACTGATTCTATTTCATCTTGTTTTTGGACAACACACCAGCTTCTTCTTTTAGAAAAATCATGGGCATATTAGCTTTCTGTGCACCAGCTCGTGGCTGACTCTTCTTAGCAGCGACAGAGTGCAACAAATCAGAAAACAGCAACACACCAAAACAGCTCACTCCGTAGTAGCTTTTTTTTTTTTGTTTGTTTGTTTTTTACTTTATTTCCTCTCTGTTTTGTTATGTAAGTTGTCGTGTTATATGTCTTTGTCTCTGTCTGTATTGTTTGTTTGTTTTTTGCAATAAAATTAAAAAAAAAAAGAAAAGAAAAGAAAAATCACGAGCACGTTAGCTTTCTGTGCACCAGCTAGTGGCTGACTCTTCTTGGCAGTGTCAGAGTGCAACAAATCAGAAAACAGCTTTTTTTGGGGGGAATAACTTTGGACTATTCTACGACATGTATGCACAGTGGAGTACATCCAGGCTCAATGCTCAGTCCTTAGACCTTTTAACCCCATTCAGGTCATCCTGTTTTATGATACAATATCGGCTTTCCTCTTAGACAAATATAACAGTGTTTTTCTATCTAAGCCTAGCCTGGTTTGACATTTCAGAGAATAACTCTAAAGTAGCATTTATGGCATTGTTTTACATCAAATGTCAAAGATTTGACTGCGGTCAAGTAGATAAAGATGAAACAGTTACCAGATACTTTTTTTGTTTGTTTTCCTTTCTTTTTGAGTCTATTAAACGAATGTTTGTAAAAAATATTCAGCCAATAGAGATTTTAAATGTAGGGCAAACACCAATGCTGCAGAAAAAAGCCTTATGAAGCAAACTGAATGAAAAAGGTTTACTGCTAGAATCAATCCCCTCTCATAAAGAGAGTATCAATGTGAAAAATAAATCCATCCATACAACACCAGCCTACAGGAGAAATTCGCTTTCAGTTGAAAAGGGTGAAAAAAAGTGTTGTTTATCTGAAATAACAATAAAACTACCTCAACTGCTCAGGAAGAGAGGGCTGTTATTCTGAATTGACAAAAAACTATCATGTTAATTCTGAAAAATGGTAATTTTTTCTGTCATAAAATGCTTCTGTAATTCAGAGATAACATATCATTAATTTAGAAAACTTTGAATTTTAGTTGTACTTTCTTAAGTGAATGCAAAATGCCTCTGGACACTGCATTCATTATGCGCTGTTGCATGAAAGTCAGGCATGCTACACATCCATCCATCATCCTGAACTTCAGATTTAGGTGAATAAGCGGCGCATGGTTGCTCTAAATGCCACACTAATGGATGGTAGTGTGTAGAATTTAGTGTGTGTGGATCCACCCCCTTAACTCAAACTAGGTCCTTAACTTTGAGACTTCACAGCTAAGATGCCCTGAAGAGTGTTAGGTTAACTCATGTCTCACGTGCTTGTACTGCTTAAAATACAGAGTGCAGATCTAACTTTTGAAAACTTAAGTTGTGCATGTAAACATGTCCACTGGGTGATTGTATCTGTATCTGACGAATAAACAAGCTGCAGAGGAGTCGAGCGAGATGAGGAAGGATGCTCCGTTCGTCATGGTGGAGAAATTCGCCTCATTGGGAATCGAAAAATCTAGCAGACCCTCGGAGGCAGCTGAGCGCAGTCCTGTCTCGCACCTCCGACCATGGCTAATCAATCATGACAGCTGCATGTGCGCACCCTGTGGCTCGCCGCGGTAACAGACAAGTGGGTCAATAACAGAATATTGAGCGAGTGTCTTTATTTTGCTCCCCCTCCTTCTTACCTTCACCCAAGAGGAATCAATCTGTCTTATGAAAAGTTATGAAGCGCAACAGTAACGCTTGATCCTCTTCCACGTCCTTGTGAAAGTTTAAGAGCTCCAGAGGACTCCGACAAACAAAAAAGCCACAACTTCTCACATAGCACCGATGATGATGATGATGCTCTGATGAGGCAGGAGACGAGGGTTTGATTCTTAGAGATGTCCAACCCCAGCATTATATGTTTACAGGTGAAGGTACACAGCCTTTTGCATGTGCATGCGTGCGTAATCGTGCAGAAAAAGCCTCCCACTCTGTCGTCCTGTTTCTCAGTCTCCGAGTCAATAAGATAAGACCGTTCCTGGTGACAAACTAAGAGCAGTCCTTGCAGTGAAGTTCACAGGGAGGAAAGACCAAAGCTGGCACCGACACGCAAAGCTCCATCCCCCTTGACTGCAGGCTTTTCAGTTTGCTCAGGTGTCACAAATCCCAGGAATAAACTAATACGACTCCTTCACAACTCTAGAAGAACAGAAATCCCTCATCTTAAGGCCATACTGTTATCGGCTCAGTTTGTTTTGAAGTATTCCTTACACTCTCAGTGTGGATCGGAGCTAGTAATACTCCTCATAGTTCTTGGGATTGAGGCAGTAGAGTATTCCCCCACCGAAGGAGAAGATGGTCCCTCCCCAGGCCAGGCCGTAGCCCCAGTTAAACTCGTGGTAGATCCTCAGGCTGACGCTCTCGATGAATTTAATGGGGTAGAGGACCAAGCTGCAAGCCTGGAGGACAACTGGAAGAAAAAAGGAAACAGTGAGAATGAGATGAGGTAATATTTTTTGAAGCCAAAGCCAAAAGAAAAGTATAATTTAAAATAATTTACATAGATTATTCCATTTCTGATGCTACTAGCATAGGCATATGAGGTTTTAAATTTCTTTTGTACCCTAAACAGAATAAAAGGGATGATTAATGTTTCAAGCCCTGAAAAAGAAACCTTGTTAGAGAAAGGTTGAACAAATATATGTCGTTAGAGGGAAAAGCAATCATCCTATCGATCAAGAAAAGCAGAGCTTATGACAAAATTGCAATAGTATGTGGGGTCACTACATAAAAAAAACAGTTGTAACAGAACATTACACATTGTTGGTCGTAACTGTGCATGAGATGTTACAGCTACATGATTAGAGCACACATCAAATTCTATCTAACTACTGTTATAACTGTATATCAAATGTCTTTGCACTGGCTTTTTTGTGCACATTTCTTTGTAAGTTGATGGTTAATATAATGCTACGTTATTATAACAAGCAGGGCGTTCATACATAAATGGACAATAAAAAGTGTCAATAATATAATATTGGTGTAGAAGTGTTTACTGGTAAGGAAAGGTTGATAAGTTCATGAATGAAAAATAGTAATCATAATAAATAACTAGCGAAGTTGCTGAAAAAGTTTGGAAATACAGATTAAATAACATAAATAAATACATTAATCCATTATTATATTAAGTACAACAAAATATCACTCTAACAAACTCAACTGTCATCTTGTTGATTGATAGTAATATAGGACCAGAATGATTCCCAAACTGATGCTATAGTGCCACCCCTGTTGTTTACCTTATGAATCAAACATTCATAATTAGCAGTATTTATTTACCCATTCTTTAAACTTTGGTTTTTTGAATGTTTGAGGATAGTCCTAGCTTCCACTAAGACCCCAACCACGATAAAACGAAGAATTTATCGTTTGATAGGTCACTTATCTGTCCTTTATCATTCTGTAAAATGTTTTCTATTTCACATAAAATGCTTTAATTACATGGATATCGCGCTTTAACGTTTATGTTGCTCTTGCTTTGTATTTGCACCATGATAATTTTTGTTATGTGTGTGTGTGATTGCTCTGCTGCTTCACATTTATTCAACAGGCATCAGCAGAGCCAGTGGAGGAGAGCTGCACTCTGTGTACATGCTAGCTGTGTGCTGTTGAGGGATCAATATGAATGCCCGTAAGTGTGATGATGGCAGAGTTCAGCTGTGGCAGATTATCTCTGTTTCGATTTTGTTCCAACATCATGTTAAAATGTGCTTTGTCTGGGGTGCTGGTTTGGCAGAGTGGTTAGCAACTAGTCCCATATACATACATCTGCCAGCCCAGGTTTGAATCCAGCCTGTGGCCAGTTTGCAGAGTGTCTTCCCCTACTCTCTCACCACTTTCACAAGCCTATCCACTGTCTCTCTTCTATCAATAAAGGCACAAAATGCCCCAAAAAACATTAAAAAAGTGCTTTGTCTCAATACTTATTTACATCAGAAAAAGTGCATTTCATTACACATTTGCTTCACTTTGACTAAAGGGTACTTAAGTAGTCAGAAGTATGTTAACAACAGAACAGACCATGATGAAAAGGATGAAGAACATACCTGCGTCTTTGTAGCAATGCTCAGCTGTGCTTCAGTGCAGCAGTGCAGTGTTTCTCACCCTAATTAAAGCACTTTTTCTGAAAATATTGTCCATATATAAGCCTCCGTAACGGGGCTGGTGTGCACTTTCAGCCACCCTGCAGTGCAAATCAGACCCTTTTCTTATGTCACCATAGAAACTGGAGTTATACATCATGACCAGTGATAATAAGGGAGGAAGTTCAGACACAATATACCATCCTCTAAATAAACTTCAGACAGTTTCTGTGTTTAGTTCAGTTTTTAAATCAGCAAGGGAGCCAGCTGGAAGAGGCAGAGGGGTTGTAAATGAGAAAATTAATGCAGTTTATCAGTTGTGAAGAAACAGCTGAACAAATATGTGTCATTATGAAAGACAAATAATGTATTTAACACTCCCAATGGGGCTTCAAGATTTCGTTTTATGTGCCTTTCTACCAAAGTATCATTAGGAGCTGAATTCTAAGATGTGAAATGAGTCAGCTGTGATTTTTTTCTCTCTACATACAAACCTGCATTGCAATAAAGTTGGGACACTATGTAAAAAGTCATGTTTCTACAATTTCTGTTGTGTGCTTTGGTAAGAGAGTAGTACTCTCAAGAGGAGGTGTCATTTAGCTCCGGTTCATTTAGAGTAACAAAATGGTTCAAACCTGA
Source organism: Scarus forsteni (assembly GCA_036419115.1). Taxonomy (NCBI): domain Eukaryota; kingdom Metazoa; phylum Chordata; class Actinopteri; order Labriformes; family Labridae; genus Scarus; species Scarus forsteni. The sequence continues at coordinate 5,338,380 of JAZDUH010000054.1, read as the reverse complement.
TATGAAAAGAAAACACTAGTGAAAAATGTAGGGTAAACAAGTGAGGAAATAGGTGAAAAGAGTGAAGGGAGTGGGTTTGAAGGGTAAAAGGAAACAGGAACCAGTTAACAGAGGGATAAAGGGATGATCGCAGGTGAAAAGCTGTGGATGGAGGTAGAGCGGTGGAGCAGTGGAGGGATGGATGCTTTAACACGGGGGCTGAGGAGCGATGGATGGCAGTGGAACAAAGAGGGAGCACATCAATCGCTTCCCCTTCAAAGGGAATTCATCTCGCGGGAACACAAACAAGCTCTGGCACTTTTCTGCGCAAGAGAGGAAAAAAACAACACGGAATACTTAATATCTGAAAAAAAAGGCATGCAAATATTAACATGGTTGGTGTGAAAAACACAGCTTCAAGAGGCGGCTGCTTGTTGTGTTGTGTGTGTGTGTGATCTATCATTCACTCTCTTTGGAGTCAACCCTGAAACGCACAAAGCAGATACTCAGAGGCTCGGTTTGAGTCCAATAACAAGAGAAATGAAATAATATTTACAGCTTTGTTACTGTTTATTTGTTTGCTTAGTATTCAGAGTTTTCAGGGATTATGAACAACATATTTCACTATTTTAGGGGGTTGAATTTTTGCTGATTTTTTTGTACTTTAAAAGGTTAAAGTTATTTTAGTGTTTTGGTAAATATCAACTGGTCCATGGGGCTCAAAATGCCAAACAAGATCTACATTTTCAAGACCTGCTCATGTGTCCTTATCATGTTTACGATGTTCAGTTATTCCAAAGGTTTTGTCCTTCCTGATCTGCAAGTGCATCCTTTTAAAGCAACAGTATTCACTAATTTGCATTGATTCAGTGGCTGCCACAGGCTCCTAATTGAACTGTACCGTCATAAATCACAAATAATATGATGTAGATCATTTATCATCAACATCAGGCCCCCAACACCTTCCTTACTGCCCCTCAGGTTACTGTCAAATCTAAACAAGAGTGTGGTTTAAGGGTTATGTTTCGGTGATAAGAAAATCTTAAAATCTGGCCCTTACTACACATGTCAAGATTGAAACTGGGCCTTAGACAGATGTAGTTGAATAGACAATGTGCACCCTGTACAGTGAGAGATCAAACCATGCAATCAGACACTGTAGAAATGGAATGGATAACATTTTATTTGTTGAAAGTATTGATATAAGGCTGACTGTGAAAGTACCATCGACAAAAGTCACATATTTTGCTTGAAATCTTCTATTTTTATTCAATATTCAAATTAGTCTGATGGTGTTAGTTCTGCAGGCTGGTTTTGGCTGCAGTGTCCACTGCCGCTGCAACTTTTGTGTCAAATTAAGAAATGGAGGGTGGACCAGGGCATGGAAATCCTCTCTTCCATGAATAACAGATGCCTAAATTAAAAAGAGACTCTTCAAGTGTTGTAAAACTTCTGCAAGACATGTTCTGACAGGCTTCTGTGACTAAGAAATAACAAGATGAGAACCCTTTGTCTCTTTGGAGAAATGGTGCTAACGCTGGCTCACAGGTCACATCTGCATTCATGTTAAATGCTAAAAAGGATTTTTGATTCCTTGCATCATGCTGCATGATGACTTACTGGTTTCAAACAACTGGTAAGAAGTATAACCTTGACTTTTAAACAGGAATCCAGTTGGGAGGACTTATGTTTCCAACAGCAGTGTTGAACTGCTTCAGGACTTTCCAGCCACACTTAAAGGTATAAGATCACTTTAATGAATTTTGGCACAACATCCAAACTTTAAATATCAAATTTCAGTCTTGGGGCCTTTGGCAGCAATTCACAAGTGGTCCCTAAAGCCAACTTCCAAAACTATTATGTTATAAAACAAATGAAACCAATCAAAACATTGACATTATTTCAGGACAGAAGAAAAGAGAACAACATAACCAGAGCGAGTGTCTTCATATGAGGCTCTCTGTAGACTGCATGGCTGTTTGCTACCAGAGCCACTTTGTCAAATTAGCCGATCAAAGAGTCTTGAAAAGTGCTGTGGCTTGACCAGAGGATATGACAGACTGCCCAGTGGTACGTGACAAATCATAGCAGCCAGTGTGATGACATCGGAAGTAAGCAGGGCAACACAAAAAAGAAAACCATAGACAAACATCAGGGCTGCTGGGGTGCTGGTTTGGCAGAGTGGTTAGCAACCAGGCACCCCATGTACTTGCTTCTGCCGGTCCAGGTTCGGTCCCGCCTGTGACCGGTTTGCGGAGTGTCTTCCCCTACTCTCTCACCCCCTTTCACAAGCCTATCCACTGTCTCTCTCCTATCAATAAAGGCACAAAAAAAATGCCAAAAAAATACATAAAAAAAAACAAAACAAAACAAAAAAACATCAGGGCTGCTGAAAATAATCCTCAACTGAGTTTAGCTCAACTGATGTGTAGCTGTGTCAATCATGTCCCTATTTCCAAAACCAGAAATCCTCGATAAAATAAAAACAGGGGTAATATAAAATGTTAACCCCCCTGTACAGTGAGAGCACATCGATGTATTATTTATTTGGACCAGGTGGTAAAGATGTTTTATAAGGCCACAAAAACAGCTCCAGGGTTCCTGCACCCAGCTACAAGTGGATACTCGAGAAAGCACAGCCTTTGGCACCTCCTCGTGGTCCTCCTTTAAAGCCCCAGAGGTTTCTACTTGAGTTTGACCTTTGCTTTGGGAGATTTTCAAACTGCAAACTTAAACACTTGGAGCACTGTGGTGTATCAGTCAAATATCATGAAAAAAAAACACCTTTTGTAAAGTTCTACAGACCACCCAAACATGAGAAAACCCTCCTCTTTGTCCTGTCAGAAAAGTTATGCTCAAGACGGTCATGTAGAAAACTCCCCTAATGATGTCTTTCGGTGTTTGTTCGGCCCACAGCCAGCTCCAGTTGAAAAAACAGGTTTGGGAGTGTTTATTTATAGCAACAGTAAACATAAGAGCACTGCCCTAATCTAGAAATGTGGGGTTTACAGGCATGCCAAAATCAAATATCTGCATTGATTTTTGGTCAAACATGTTCTGGTTCGGGGCGGACATTAGCTCAGTTGGTAGAGCGTCCGCCCCATGTACGGGGGCTGCCAACCCCCAGCAGCGGCTATAGGTTCGAATCCCAGCCTCAGCCCTGTGCTGCATGTCATTCCCCCTCTCTTCACCCGCTTTCCTGTCACAACTTCAGCTGTCCTATCAAATAAAGGCCATAAAAAGCCCAAAAAATAACTTAAAAAAAAAAACATGTTCTGGTTCATCTGCAGTGAGTATTAACCAGTTAAAAACGGGTCAAACGTGATGTTCAAAGCCCAGCTGGGGCCCCGAGAAGTCACCTGCCAGCACCTTCAGCGCTTTGTCCCTCTCTGATCTGACTTTGATACAGCTCTTATTCATGACCCTGTCTACGGTCTTTAAAAAAATGGCAGATCAGGCTTAGTTTTTCAGCCACCTGCCAAACCTCAGAGAAAGAGACATCAGTTTTCAGAAAGCATACTGAGAGCCGATAAACAGTCAGCCGTTAAAAACCCACAGCAGCATAAAATGATCAAGACGATGCTTATTTCTCAATGCTAAAGACATTGGAGGGGCCTTCAGACAAGGTTAGAATAAAGTTTCCTGGGACCAGTCGCTCTTATAACTTTGCACCTTCTTATGCATTCAGGCTGGAAATGTCACACCGTCTGTTTGCTTTGCTGAGACGGAAAAAGCCTTTCAATCATCACAGCATACAAAGTGGCTGCTGTATTTAAATGAGCAGTCAAATGTCAGGCAAATATAATGGTGATATTAAAGCCCAATCTGTTGCTTTGTCACTGCCCACTCACGCTTTAAAGGCAGGATAAGGCCACTTCCACTTCAAATGACTTCTGTAAAATCTCAAAGCATCCCATTTTAGTTAAGACGATTTCCTCTTTTTAGTGCTGAGTCGCACCATTGTCGCACCGCAGATAGAAGCACTTCAGGCCCAAATGAAGAAGAGGGAATCTAGTAATTATTCTTGGAGGTGAGGACGGGGACAACGTGGGAAAAATTTGACAGTCGTCCAACTGGAGATTGGGTTTGGCTGGGGAAATTAAACAGACAGGCGTGACGCTGCGCTCCGACCCTGCTGGGCCCGGCTCATAAAATAAGATTTCCTCTAAATGAGTTTGAGGAGAGAGGAAAGAGAGTCAGTGTGAGGCTGCATGTGTGTCTGTTTAATGAGTAAGTAAGGATTATCATTTAAATGCATGTCAGTTTTCAGTGTGATTACCTCGCCACCTTCCAGCTACCTTGTCTAAATTGGCTAATTAAGTGTGTGTGTCATTAAGCGTGTGTACTTTGGCACATAATGAGTGTGTGGCCTACGACCCAGTGCTGATGTAATCGTGTGTGCGTGCTGACCTGCAGCGAAGAGCATAAAGGCGACGGGTGCGTAGAAGCGCCGTCTCGTGCCAATGCACACGGCAACCAGGGCGACCAGGAATGACATCAGGACCAGCGCTCCGCCCCCTAGCAACAGGGCCAGCGTAGCAACCTGCCAGTCTGGGAGGAGAGAGAAAGGGTAGTGGGGTTGGGGGGAGACATAAAAGAGGGAGGCATAAATAAAGTAAGATTGACAGGAAAGTGTTTGGGAAACATGTTGCACAGAAACATTTAGAGAATGTTCATGAATAAATGCAGAGTGGTGAACGCACATCAGGGAGAAAATGAAATGCATGAGACCCCCAGGGCTGCCTGAGAGGAGATACGGAGCCACGAGAGAGGTATTATTTTATTTGACATTTTATATTCACCGCAAAGTATGTTGATTAGAGAAAGAACGAGAGAAGAGCCGGGGATGGAGGAGGAGAGATGATAAAAAATGAAGGACCACACAAAAGGATAGTAAGAACAAGAAGAAATTAGGTTAAATTTGCAGACATGGAGATACAATGTACAAAGCACAAGAAGGTGCATGGAGAAAAATGGAAAAAGAGAAAGAAACTCAGGATCAGTGGTTGCCTAGCATTTCAAAACTTCAAAAATAAAAAGCAGGAAAATAAGAAAGTGAGGAAAAAATAGAGGAAAAACTGGATAAAACTTACCAGGCACATCAATCAATCAGTCAATCTTTATTTGTATAGCACCAATTCATATCAGGTGTTATCTCAAGACACTTTACAATAGAGCATAAAACTCTTCATTTTATGGATACACATATAAGCATAGATGCATAAATACATATAAAGATACACAAATACATATATATGCAAATATATACATCAACACCCAACATGAATCCATATAGCCAATCATGAATCCCTCCATCATGGCTCAAGAAAAAACCTTCTGTTAAGCAGCAGGAAATCTTGAATGTGGACCCCAGTCTCATGATGAACAGCAAATCCACACGATGCTGTGTTGGGTGTGTGGGCAAAGGAAGGAAGGAAGGAAAGAGGAGACAAGTGGACTAAAGTAAGAACTAACGTTAGTGACAGATCCATGAACCATAGACCTGCCGTCATCATATTAGTTTCTACATGAATAAAAGAGAAAACAAATGAATATAATTGTTAAAGAGTTTAAAGATATGAATTCTGAGGTCTTACAGCAGAATTCCTAGAAGAACTGGGGAACTGATTGAACATACTGGGGGACCAAGACACTGGAGACAGTCAACTTAAAATTATTGGGCTATTAAACATTCTCACAACCTCTTTTTAGGAGATATTTTCTTGGGTTTTATATGCTTTTATTAGACTGAGAAGACAGGGTGGACAGATTTGGAAAGTAGGCCAAGGGAGTGGGGCAGACATGCAGGAAGAGGCCACAGGCTGGAACTGAACCTGCATCAAGGTGAGTCTTAATACACAGGGCATAACTGGCTCGGATATTTGCCCCTACACCACAAGTTCCTAACCCTTTTCCTTTGGAGCCTTCTTCATTGAGCCTGAGACTAATCAGACACCCCAGGGCCTGCTCAAAAAAGCCATGCGCTAAATACCCTTGAAGAGAGTATGCAGTAAGTGTATTTTCTGGTCTGAGTATGTTCACCAATGGGGGAACCCAGGCTCTACAGGAGTGATTATCCACAGGGGCCACATCAAGCCCCCCACAGGTCCCAATCCAACCCCCAAAGTATTTCAAAATTTAGGTTATGTCTGGAGGAAAAGCTGGTATTATATTCAAGTAGGGGTGTGCAATATGACGATATAAAATCCTTAAGGATTATAACGCGGGGATGATCTCATAAAGCAGAAAGATCGTCAGATCGTCTGTGTGGGCGCAGAGACTTTGACGCACACCCGACTAGCCATTCACAGCACATTACGCACAGTGCATGGCAGAATCTCCTGTTTGGTTATGTAGTGTGAAGCAATTGCGGAAAGAGAAAAGGAGATAAAAGCTTGAAGATGTCTGAAAAAAAATCTGTTCTAAAGCAGCTGTATTATTCACTCAGATTATAGACATTGCAGTTAGATAACATTTGTTTTAAATTGTTGCACTTTAAGATATTATGTTGATATTGTTGTTAATTACCTTTTATGTTTACATTTATTGCCCATTTTTATAAAATCTGCACTATTTAGATTAAAACCTGTTCAGAAAGTTTCTTTGGCTTTAATTGTCTTTTTTTCTTTTAGGGTTTTACACATTTTATATGTTAAACATACAGAAGAAACGGCCAAACGTGCAAATTAGTCTAGAAAAATCAACCTAAAAAAAGAATCGTGATAAAATCGTAAGCGTGATTTTATTTTGAAAGAATCGTGATATGATATTTTTGCCATATCGCCCACCCCTATATTCAAGGTATCTTTTTGCTAACTACCTTCACATATTGAAAAAAAAAACAGTTGAAACTGTAACAGCTATATCAGGAATGACTTCATATTTGATCAAGAAACCCTCCCCTCAGCCATTTCTAGAAAACATTAAACCAAGAGAAGAAGAATATTAGAGATGGACAACATGACAGCTCCCAAAATCAGAAGCCAATTTCTCAGTTGCCTTCATGTGGCTGACTGAAATAAGGTGAGAAGAACTAATCTCACCTCAAAATGCTAAGAACAGACATTTAAGTAAAATAAAGATGATATTTGCCTACACTATAAACCTAAACTATCAGCTGAGACGGTTTACTTGAGGAGACGGCCAATGTAAATCCACATGAGAACAAGCTGGCGTGGATGAAGCTGTATGGTGGAATCACACAGGACCCCTCATAGACGGTGGCTGTGCACTCATTCAGGGAAGCTTCAGTAACACTTTTACATTACATCCAGCATGCAGGAAGAGGTATGTGGTTTTGGACTCAAAGGAACTAGAGTTAGGCTGTACTCTCAAGCTGTGCTACTGTGACGACGTGGCATAACAGCTGAGACAAGAAGGTAGGATATGTGCAGAATGAACCTCAGGCAGCAAGAACGGAAACAACAAAAGAAGAAAGAGAATAGGAAAAAGGTAATATAGGAAGGAGAAAAAGAGAGTAACAACAAAAGAAGCAAGAGAATACAGCTGACAGTGATGCCCCAGCAAAAAAAGAATAGAAAAAGGATGTTAAAAGGAGTCCAACATACAGCCAAAGATGCAAGAGGAAAAAAAGAGGAAGATTCAAGGATGAAGAAAAAAAAAGGAAAAGAAAGGAAATGTTGTTAGTTATGAGAAAGGGAGAGAGAGGGGGAAGAAAGCAAACACAATTTTTAAAGTAGAGAATAATGCAAGAAAATAAATATTTAGCATAACTGGCAATGACAAGTGAAAATGGAAAAGAGACTAAAGCAAAATAGGTGAACAAACTCTTGAAATTAAAACAGAAAGAGAGAGAAAAAAGAGAGCAAAGTTAGGAGAGCAGTAAAGAGAACCTAAAGGCAATAAAGAAGAGTAAGCAAGGACAGACAGACAATGGGATATAAAGAAAGTTATGAGGGAAGGAAGGAAACAAGGATAAGAGAACGAATGATGAAAAAGTTGTGAAAATTGGACTTGGTGAGAGTTTCAGGACAGAAACAAGGTGGAAAGAAACAAAAGAATGAGAGTGAAGAATGGGAGGCTGTTAGAAATGAAGAAAAAAGCACATCCAAACAAGAGAAAGGAAAGCAAACGGAAAAATGGAACAGAAAAAAGAGTGATGGAAGTTGTGCTAATTTTGCAAAGACAGGAGGGAACCTTCCTAAGGGGGCCCCTACTAACACACATTCAAGATTCAAGTTTTTGTTGTCATGATTCATAATTTCTTCATTTCTTTTGATGTTTTACATTTTCAAAGCTGCTTAAATCACCTTTCTTCTCCACTCTGATGCATGATTTGAACTACAGCTGGTCGTCTTGACCATGTCTACATGCCTAAAAGCTTCATAGGTGCAGTGTGTAGAAACTAGGGATGGGATGATTTGGCAATATATCGCGATACAGTACGTGACAAAATGCATCAAGTTTGAAAAAAATGGATCATGAAATAAAGACGTCACGTCCGGTAATAGTGCATGTGACCAGAAGTGACGACAACAAACATTAGCACCAACTACCTTGCCTCCAAAAAGCCGAATGAGGTCGAAATTGAGGAAGCTCTGCCTGGATACAAGTCATCTGTCTGGCAGTATTTTGGCTTTTTCATCAAAAAAGACGAAGAAGGCGAAAACAAGCCTACCACTCGTTAGCATACACTCTCTCTAACCTCTCTCGGGTTAGAGAGTGTTATTGTTTGTGTTTGGCATGTTAGGCCTTGTGTTTTACGGTGTGCAACTCAAACAAAAACAAATAAGTTGTGATTACACAGTAATATTTTTTCTTTTTTACTTTTTTGATATTGTATCGTGACCCGGGCATATCGAGGTGCAGCGTATCGTGAGTTCAAGTGTATTGTCCCATCCCTAGTAGAAACTGGCATTTAGCGACATCTGGTGTTCAGATTTTGAAATGAACCCATTCATCACATTACAAAGCAACGAGAGCAGGTGAAGACCAAAAAGGATCGTTAACAGGGCATCATTTACAGCATTTACCAGGTGAGGGTTTTTTCATTCATATATGTAACTATTATTTTAATAGATTATACGTTAGTTAAGATGCCACATGCCATCCAGGGAGATTTCAGGACCAGCGGACAGACTTGTATTCAAAAATCGTGTTTCGATCTTTTTGTCCCCAAAACCCACCCATAGACAACATGGCGGATCGTTATGTTGGCCTACATGAACGCGGCCCGCGGTAATGTAGATTTTTTAAAAGCTTTTTCTAACAAAATAGAAATAAAACAAACGTTTTACGGGGATGATTGGACTCCTATTTTGACGGACTTTACATCCAAATAGAAACATTATATCTTTTTTTTTTTGATCCTCTTGTCTGCATTGTCTTTTCAGCTTGGCACTGTGCCAGATGACAGCGTTGGAAAGACCATTGCATTTTTTTTCTAGCGGTTGGAGATATGTGAATATATTTCACTGCTACAGTGACCATCACCAGCCCTCCCTGTAGGCGACTCCATCAAATCAAACTTTATTTACCCCCTGATGTGAGCTGAAGGGGAGGGCCGTGCCACACCACAGTGTGAAGAGGGGGAAATTATGACAGACAAGACAAGACAAGACAAACGGAAGGGGAGAACAGACAGGCAGTGTTATTGATTGAGCAGGCCAAGTGTTATGCTGATCTAAACTCCTACAGTAATTAAAGGCATTAAAAAAACAGGGATACCAGAGAAACATTATATCTTATATTCACCGTTTCTGTTCGGCGAAATGTTGCCAAATTCTACACACTGCACCTTTAATTTCCTGTCATGTGTTCATATGACAAACAGTTGAATGGGTGTAAAAACAATTATCATGTTAGCCTAAAAGTTATTCTAAAATAGTTTAAAGCAAACAGCATCCTGGTACTTTCTGGGCCTCTGTGTCCACATGCATCTCCATAATATGCTGATGTTTAAACACAGCTTGTTTGAGGGCCCCCCAGTGAGTTTTCCAGGCCCCACCAGCCTCTGGAGCAGCCACCGCAGCTGTAAGGGCACTATGAAAAAAACAAAGGAACAGAGAACCAACATGGAAGAGGTTAAAAAAAGAGGCAAGTTGAATTGAGAGGATATATAGGAGAGGTCCGGCGTTGGGGGGGGTGACAAAAGAGCCGAAACATGCAAGTGGGGAGGCGTATTCTTCCAAGGACAGAGCGAGGGCAGCATGGAAAAGAAATGTCAAGAAGACGGTAAGAAGACGAGGAGGAGTGAGGAGGGAGACAGAGGGTAGAGGAGGGAGGTGAGGAGGGCGTGATGGGGCTGGGGACGGAGCAGCGCTGAGTGAAAGTAATGAAGAGAGAGAGAGCACTTAGAATACCTGAGCTGACAAAAAGCCTCAGCTAAAAAGCTTTGCTGGCATCTTATCAAAAATCTGCCCCGCATTTATATATAGGGAAGCACCGGCCGGGGCCTGATGCACTCGGAAATAGCACACACAGCAGCAGATGCACGGTGACACACAAACGCACACCTCCATATATTACACCAAGCTGAAGATTTGAGAGTATTTTTGTTTTCCCCACTTAACATGTGCTCAGAAAGAAGTCAGGGCAGTTTTAGACACAGACTATGTTGAGACAAAAATAAGACACACTGGGACAGGAATTTACCTGCAGCAGCACAAACTGAGAGGAAGAACAAGAAAGACTGGAGGGAGGACGACTGAAATGGAGATCCTGGTGAGTGTTTGAAAGCCTGAGATGTCATTAAATGTGGACACGCTCCTCAAAAAGTGATCTGTGCATTTCTGTTGGATAGTTTGGGGCTAACGTCAAGAGAGGGAACAGAAGGTGCTATGGGGGTGTATTGTGAGTTTTATTGCTTTTTGTTGCTGACACTAACAAACACTAGGAGCACTATTTGGTGAATTAATGTAGCCCGTAACAGTGATTTGTCAAGGGGGTTGAGTGAGTAACAAAGCACCTGTGCTAAAATCTGATTTGCCGCTCCTAAGTGCCCTTAAAATGTCTGTCACTACAATCTGAATTTGGCCTGAGAGTGATGGGAGGATTTTGTTAGTCAGCCTACCCCCTTGACTAAAAGCCTGTGGATTTTCTAAGTGAGTTTTTGTGTAATGCTGATTATAATAAGCCCTTTGGCTACAGAAATATGACATTTAAACATTTAGTGCATCAGTTTTAGAATATAAATGCTGCTTTAATCATTTTTAAAGTGGATGTAAGATTGTCAAGTAGAAAACATTAGTTTTAGGTATATTATTGCACAACAATATGGTTACCTGACATAAACATAAGCTTAGTTTGAGCTCCAATATTTCCATCCATCGATCCACGATTTATACCATTTATTACCTCCGCCAAGGAGGTTATGTTTTCGGGAGAGTTTGTCCATCCGTGAACAAAATAACTCAAAAAGTTATGGATGGATTTGGATGAAATTTTCAGGAAATGTTCAGCATGGGAAAAGGAAGAACTGATTCGATTTTGGTGTTGATTGGGATCAGCGTCTGGCCACCATGGCGAAAAATGTGATTTCTGTGAATAACTACTGAACTAAAATAGATATCATTATGAATCCAGTTGCTAATGGTATGTTTTCATGGTCAAGGAATCTAAATATTTACATGAAATAAAGGTAGGAGTAATATTTATGGTCAAAATGACAATATGGCAGAGGTCTGCGCTCTCCAAGTGCTTTCTAGTTCCTTTAGGGTTGCAGGAGCTGCACTCGACCCAAGCTGACACTGGGCCAGAGATCGAGCACACCCTGGACTCGCCGAGGGCTGACATGTATTGACAGACAACAAACTCACTGGCACGAACATCTAAGGGCAAAAAGGGAGCCACAAATTAACCTAAAGAGCATGTTTTTGATCTACATGATGAAACTACAGTATCTACACATACACTGGAGAACGTAAACTCTGAGAAGGCCCTGACCGACTCAGGGAATTGAAACCAGTAACCTTCCTGCTACAAGGTGCAAACACTAACCAAATATTTTAACCACTGGCAATGATGCTATGTTTTTTCGCCAGCCTTTGTCTGTCTGTCTGTCTGTTGGTCTTCATGATAACTAGAAGCTGAAATGTTCTTTGAATGTTATGTTTCATTCCAGGCAACCCGTAACTCGTGTTTTTCCCACCTGTAAAAGTGCACTGGAACGGCAGTCAAACTCGTAATTTCCCACCCGTGAACTTGTACTAGGTCGATGTACTCTAAGTTACGACTTGTGACGCCACAGCCTCTATGGAAGCTGCTCTTAAGCCGGTGGTCAGATGCCTTCAGATGGCTGGCCTTGTCTCAACTGTTGGAAAAAGTTTATCATAGCAGGGTATTGCTCTAACGTTATTCATGTGCGAATGTTAACGCATCATTGGCTGCTGCTGCTGCAGCTAGCGCATTAATCAAAACAAAATCTGTTTCAAAATATCGACAAATACCATAAAATATGAAGTATAAGCTTTTGATACCTTATGCGTTGTTTCCCCTCTTCTGTTTCTATCGAATGAGCAAGTTTCAGGCTCCTTCGGTGATTGAAAAGATTAAAAATAATCATTATAATGTCTGACATGTTGTTTCATTTACGTACCAGAATTCCGAAGTCAAAATCTGCCTGGAACGCTTTCAGGTCAGAAATTGGAGATTTCAACTGGGAAATTTCAAATTACAGGCTGCCTGTGACGCAGCATTATTCATTCATCAAGAAAGAAGTCATTTGATTTCAGTTTCAACATTTTTGATAATAGCTTTGTTACTAAGATCAGAAATGCTTTGAAATGATGTTTGCCATGTAGGTCCATGCAAAGCCACAGTTAAGGGGTCTGGATCAGGGGTACATCTGTATTTGCCCATAGAGGACACTGACTGTAAATGCTTTTGCAGTGGTTTGTGCCCACTGAATAAAAATGTGGAGCCAACCAGGAGGCAGGAAGCGACACGATTTTGAGGGGGAAATGGTTCAATCATGACCTTTCATAGAAGTTGAGTTCATTACTTGTGGCAACGCTAAGAGGCATGGTTAGCACACTGCCTTTGAGCTTCGGTGGTCACTTTTTTGCAGAATTTAGGGTGCATACTCAAGTTAAAACTAAATGAAAAAGAGAAAAAAATAGGCTACAGCATTTGCCTCTGTTTAAAGTGAGCAATGATGCAACAGGATTTTCAGAGCAGAGCACCATCTGTAAAGTTTTTCAGTCATTTCGATCTTCATCCTGAAGGCAACTGGACTTTGTTGAAATTCTTGAAAGTGTTTCACCTCTTTTCAAAGATCTTCAACTCTTAAATCGGCCAAGCTGTTACAGAAGTAAAAAGGCTCTTTGAAGGAGAGGTGAAACATCTGAAAGAATTCTGACCAAGTCCAGCACCTCTGGGATCAAACCTAAAAGAATAAGAAAGTTAATAATGACCAATCCAAGACTATGAAGCATGAAACTTTGTTTTAACAGTTGGTTAAATGTTGAGGCTGCGGTGGGTTTACCACCACAGGACTCCAGCAGCAGGTTTCAGGGCAGCTTAAGGCTTTGTCTGACACAGACAGGGCAAACTGTGACAGCTCTAAGAATCTGCCTACCTTGAAATGAACCTTCGGAGGTAGATGTTTAAAAGGAATCCATTCTGATTAAGGCATAGCAAACAGCGGGGGAAATTAGGTCCATTGGGAAATTAAGACTTTACTGTGAGGTACACGAAGCCGATAATATATTATTCATTACCTGATCTGATGATTATATACAGAGTTATAGATTTTTTAATTCTTATTACTGTATCGTATTTGTGATATTATACATCTTTGAATGCTCTTTGTGTATCATGTTAACTGAATGATGCTGTACTTAGAGACATCCACTCATTTGAGGGCTTTTTGATTCAGAGACAGGGCAGAGGATGGAGTCTATAATCATGGAGACAAAGAGGGGAACGACTTGTAGAAAAGGACCCACAGGTCAAATTTGAATCCAGGCCACTTTCTTTGAGAACTACAGCTTCCATTTAGGCATCACACATACAAAACCAACCAGTAGGGCACTGACACCCTGACCTTGACCTCTCTGTTTATCAAAACAGTCAAAATAGCTTCCCTTTGGTCCTAAATGTGCATGTCATTGTAAACATCATGGAGCCAAAGCGAAAACCCAAGCAGATGAACTTCAATCCAATCCTCAGGTCATGGATATTTAAGTGGAGAAGATGGATTGCTCTGTGCAAATCTCCCGTTTCATATGCTGGATGTTTAGGGGGCTTGCCACACAAATGCACACAAGCACAACTTGTCATGTAATCCATCTCAGCTCGGAGGGAGAGAGGAGATTTGACCATTTCTCTAACCTTTTATTCCACCTGTCTGCGCTCAAACTGTGATCAGATTTGATGCTGTCAGACCGACCCGGGCTCATGTAAGCTGCTGTAAAACCTATTTCTGTACAACACAGCTAAACCAGGAAAGAGCTATATCACTAATAAAATAATCCGCACTCCTTGAGGACGTACAGGAGGCAAACTTCAAACTGAAAGCTGGTATAAAACATCAATGAACAGACATAGAAATGTAGCTGTCAGTACAAATACAAAGCATATGCTAGACTTCAGGGCCATTTATGAGAATTTATTTTTTATTTTACAGCTGTTTGAGGCGTGTAAATGCCTAAATTTACTGCTCTGGGGTGGTAATAAACCTTATGAAAGATGGATGGCGGACGGCAGAGATAGAGAAAGATGAGATTTAGAGGCAGAGGAAGGAAAAGAGAGATGGAGAGAGGTGAAAGATGAGATGAAGAGGTGGATTGTGGGAGGCAGGATGGGAAGGAGGAAATTAAAGATGGAGAGCATGGGGGGGCGATATAAAGATAGTGCAGACTGCAGCTTGCTATAAGGCTGGGTAACTTATATCTTTTTCACTGTAAAACAGAACAAGAATACTATCACAGCACAAGCATTTCTTTGTTTATTCACAGAAATTGTAGAAATGGCATTTTATCTTCCTAAACTGTAAAAAGATAATGGAACAAAAATCTCTAAATTGTGGTAAGTCAAGTTTTTTACACTTCTTTTTAACCAAGAACACACTTTTTTGTCATATTTTTAGCAGTACATTACAGACAGATACACAGTATAGTAGCCTTGAAACACTTTGGCAAGATCTGGAAAACGGCCTGAACTTGTGAAAATGCCAGTTCTATTCACTTTTCTGAATATTTGAAAGTTGTGTAGTTTAGAAAAGAGTACAGCAGTCTGCCTGATTAGCACAAATAATCAATTGTTACACGTGGGGGGTTTTGGTGCTTCATTTTCAGTGCAATGGCATCAGTATCATCGAAATAAAAAGAAAAGAAAGAAGATATTTCTTTTCACAAAGTATCTTTTGCTCAGTAATCATAATATTGATTATGGTTCTTATGGTAAGCATATTTTCTCCCAAACATCTAGCCTGGCTTAAGAATCAGTATAACAAACAACACTGACAGAAACAGTGTTCATCTCAATAGGTAGTGGATTATGCAGCTCCAGCTTGAATTACAAATACAGAGCACTAAAACAGCCCAAAAGAATTCTTATGAGAAGGTCTGCATTTTGATTTTCTGCCTCAGACTTGGATCAGCCCATGCGGGTTTGTCTGCACATGTTAGCATCTGTTTGCTTCATTTTTCAGGAGAAGCACTCGAGGCTAAAAATCTGGAGTCAGCACAGCAAAACCAACAACACCAAAGCAATTCTGTCGCCCCCTGAGAGTCGCCCAAAAAGTTGCCCCATAGAAGCGATGTAACAAGGTACACAGGAGCCGAATGAGGGATGAGAGGGAGAGAGACAGAGCGAGGTGGAGGCGAGCGGGGAAAACGAGGCTCTCGGGAGGCTCAGGTGGTTTATCATTCATTCATTTTTAACCTCCCTCCGAGCCAGAGCAGGTTTGGTCTGTGCAGGTAGACTCAACCAATCAAAAGCCTGCTTCAAAAGTGAAAGGCATAAAAAAACAATCAGAGGGGAAAACAAATGTCCTGAGCAATAGTTTGGTGAAATTTACATCTCTCTCTTGCATGCAAACAGCCTCACAGACCCACAGGTATACAAACGTTCACTGAAGCACCACAAACTTAGAAAATGTGAGTTTTTCATCACTTATATCTCTGTTAGACATATGAATCAAAGACTTTTAAGTTATATTACATAAGAATTCAGGAACCTTGTGGTTCAGGGCCCCATGGGATGTGGAATTAGAGAGTTTAAAGCTCCATATTTGGGTTTGAGTGATAGTAACAAACTGAGACTGACGGTGTAAAGGAGCATTTGGAAAATGTTTTATGTTAAAAAGTGGACTTTAAGTAGTCTGAGGGCGGCAGGATGTTGTTTGTATTCAACATGTGGTAAAATTTGTTCGGTAAATGTTCCTTATTTTTTGCCTGTTAATGACATGGTTAGAGCTAACTTTCTTGTTTTTTTTCTGGTAATTTAAAGTTAACATTTCAACAATCACCCAAAGATCAAGATTACATTTTGCTCGAAACCGATCATTTCTTCTATCCTAAAATACTTTAATCCCTTATGGCTAAGTCTGGAAACCATCAGTCCTGTTTTAGACAACTATGAGTCCAAGTAATGGTGCTCATTCAGTTCTTTTTAACAGACAAAGAATACAGAGCTGTCCTTAACTTTGTCATGCTGACTGCAGTCTTTTTAAGAAGCATCGTCAGAACATTGTTACGTGTCTTTATGAGCTGTTCTTGGTGGAGAGCATGGACAACCTGACAGGTCTGACCAGGAGTATCCAGCTGCAGCCCCTTGCTGCACAGGCCCCTGGCTGCAAACAAAAATTAAAGCACAAACAATCGATAATGCTACTCCCACAGTGGTCTATTAAACTTTGCAAATTAGCCCCAAAAGCTAAACAAAATAAAAGTTTCTTTCCCTCCATGTTGTTGTTTTCACATCTTCACTTTGTTGTTTTCTGAATCCTCAACATCACAGCAGCCAGGCACCAGTGCAGCAAGAGGGCTGTGCAGCAAGGCATGTGGATGCTACTCCACCTGACAAGCCTGATCAAAACTCCTACCAAAGAAGTGATGAGATCATGCTTTGGATCTGAGTCTGCATGTGGATCCAGTAAGTCAAGGTCAAGGATTTGTTAACATCTTGAGAGACGGCAGGTTTCTACGTTTTTGACAATAACTTGTAAAAAATGCTTTAGCAAAGGTTTTTCGCTCTCAGAGCACTTTTAGTTTGCAGATGGGACATTTCCAGAGAGCTCCTGGGGGTTTTGTCCAAACTTTGCACAAATACTAACTCTGACTGAAGGATAAGCTTATGGGACTTTGAAGGTCATGGTAGAGGTCAAGGCTGTAGTCTCCCATTTTCACCCCTTGCAGAGATATCCACTAGTCTCATGGTAGACATGATAAGATTTTGGAGGTTACAGATCAGTGATTAAGGCATTAGCTCATAGCTAACAGAGCTATAGATCTACTTTGCCTTATGTCCAGTTTTTGTATTTGATGGGGAAATATTTTATGGTAAGTCAGAAAAAAACTTGAAGTCTTTCCACTTCAGTCACTTAAAATGAAAGATTTCAAACCCCCAACCTCAACAGACACTAACTGTGTAACTCTTTTCGCTGTTTTATCTTTTATGCATACGAAATGTAAAGAAAAACTGTCTCCCTCTCACACTATGGAAGATTTAAATTTTTCACATTCCTTCACGGACATGCTGACATATATAGGAAACTGCATGACTGTCCATATATACCATACAAATCTGCCCTCTTCCTCTGGCTCGCACTCTCCCTCTCTCTCTGCTGTCTGTAACTTGCACATTTACAAGTCCCTCACACAGACGCACATTGTGCAGTGCTGTGAGAAATGTCTCAGGCTCTAATGTGACTGTTCGCCATGTGACAGGATTACTGCACTGAAGTGTCACAGTTTTTCTTTACCGTAAAGCCACTCCAAGCTGTCACGCTGATTAGCTGCCGTAGCACTTTTGAATTCTTGTTTCTTTAACGCGAGCTGTCAGTCCTGCAGCTGCAAACATAAAGTCAAGAGCCAAACGTTTTAAGTATTTTGTCAAATGTCTAAACATTTCAATCATTGCATTAGGACTATTAGAGCAGACAGGGCGTTTTAATCAGGCAACTTCAAAAGGAGGCTTCAAAATCTTTAATTCCTATATTGAAGTAACTACCGTATATGTATTCAACACACAATCGAACATCATATAGGCTTATGAAGTTCCTCTCTGGAATATATTACATGTTGTTAAGTTATCATATCAACAAGTAAGGGCTGGACATCAGGCTGCTCAGTCTTTGTTTAAAAAAAACTTTGGTGTAGTGAATATTCATGCAAAAGTGTGAAGAAAATCTTCAGTCATCATGCTCACAGCTAAAGGGTAAACATGAGCCTCGATGACCTTCACCTCGTGAGAGCACATCTCTGCAAAGTTTGTAGAAAATGCCTCCTCGAGCTTGTGTAGTACTGTGTTCACTATAACAGGACAGACAGATGTATGTGCAGACGGACAGGCTGCAAACACAGTGCCCCTAGCTTTGGCTGCAGCAAAGAGGCATGAAAGACTCACTGATGGCTGCAGACAAAAGCTCAGCACTTCAGGGTGCCGTAGGTGCGCACGACAGCCTCAGGAAACATCTAAAAGTTAAAACAATGCTAAAATCCCTGTAGATTGTAAATACTTAAGCTAACGTCATGTTTTCCTGGAGTTTATGCTCACTTTTGCTTTCCCCTGCTCACATCATCTTGTCTGCAGCAGATAACAGAGAATCCTGTGTAATTCAGGCACAGCTGGAGGTAGAGACACCTTCATGGATTGCTGACACAAGGATTTAATATCACCAACTTCACTGAACTGCAGAAGTGCTGAGATTTGCAATTTAGACTCTGGGGCAACTTAGAGGCAAGACTCCAAATAACGGTTGTTTCTGCTGTTTTGAGACTTTATCATGAGAGCATCCTAGCATCAGGTGGGTCAGTCTGTTTTACAGTCGGTGGTTTGGAGTGATTGGACATGCATGGTGCCAGGAGTATAATTCAAATTAGCATTTCTCTAACATAAATGGCAAATGCTGTTTGATGCCACAATGAAGCAGAGTGCGAGTGGATTTGGGTTAAACTGGAAGAAACTGCATCAAATAGGACTTACTCTCTCGAGGTCTGAAATGTAAAATAACAACAGCACAATAATGGCCTCATTGACTGATCGTCCTAGGATGCTGAACCTATAAAACATAAGGATTTTTTTAGCATTTTAGTGTGCCACTGATGGCTGCTATTAAATGTTTTTTCTAACTTAACGCAGCATGTCTAATGATCCTTTCTGCTTTCATTTCCTTTCTGTATCTGTTTATTTTAATTGGTTTAGTGTCTGGGGGAAAATTAATTACAAGTACCACAATATTTAACCATTATCATAAGGAAATGAGCAAAAGCATGCAAGTCATATTTGATCATACCAAGAAAAGAACAAAACAAAGATGGCATTAGTTTTATGTTCTGTTTATCATTACTGCTGCCTTTGATTGCAAGGACACTGTGGCAGAAGAGATGTATATTTTTAATAACTGTTTTTCTTGGCTAAGTAAAAGCTCTATAAACATCTAACCTTGTCTAATATCCACAAGTGCAAGCCTGTTGTACTTTACTACACCTCCTAAGATATCTGTCGGCATAATATAGCACCAACTATCTGCCCATATCCACTGTTAGTCATTCCACAGACAGCAGAAAGAACTGATAAAACAGGAGTGAAGTCAGGTGTGTGGTTACTAAGGAGGCTTTTGAAGACAATCCTAGCATTACTTTAGATCAACCTACTCGCATTTCTGTAGAGAGGCTTAAACTGGTGTAACACTGTGCTGGCTTTTAGCATGTCAATCATGTGTCTTACAAGCAGAACAAAAAGTTCTTAACAAACTCAAAATAGGTGAGATAAAAAAAATACACCCATAAAGTGAGAAGACTGAAATAGTAAGAAATATACTCATGCAATATTTGCATCATGTTGCAGTTAGGCAGAAATCTTCTACCTCCAATGTCCCAAAACTTTTGGGAAAAGATCTATTCTTTGAATAAATAAACACCATTCTGTCACAGCTGACAACCAGTTGTCATCATTTGTTTGGAAATGTCTAAAACCTGCTCACAGATGTGGAGGGTGATCACTCGCACTGATCAATGAAGAGTAAGAAAATGGAGACACAACATTTCTGCCTGGCAGCAATGATTTGTAAGTAAACTAGTAAAACATTTTTGACTTCAAATCAGGTTTATGTCACATTATTTTATCCTGACTGGATTTTAGACTCTAATAAATAATGACTTTTATTAATGGTCATCATAGGTTAATCTATCAGTGAGCCACTTCTTCATTTATCAATAAAATTTGGATACTACTGTGCATTTCAGTGCGTTGTAAGCATTACCCCAATTATCAGCACTTTTGTCCTGAGCTTTATTCATTCAACACTTGGTCTGGTAATCATTGCTGCATTTTTCATTTGTGATCACATTTCCAATATTTCCTGTGGCTATATTGTTCATGTGACTGACTGCAATGCCCAAAATCACCCTCAAGGATTTATAAAATCAGTCCTGATGAAAAATAAACACAATAATTTGGTTCATGAACTTGAAGCTTAGTCAGCTGAGTTGCTTACAGGGAAAAGGATGCCTTTAAATGTCTCATGTTATGTGATTAATACTTCTGATACCATCACAACTGCTGTGCAAAAATCCTCCAGTAAACTTTGACTTTTTTATGACAGCACTTTGTAGATTCACATGGTGACAAATGGAGAACAGAGGTTAGTTAAGGGGCCTATGTTGGTTATATAAATGTACTACATGTTTCTGAGTAAACATTACAACTTTGAGTTTTAAAGCAGAACTTTTATTATTAAATCAAACAGCTTTAAGTAAATACCAGAGGCATTAATATATTGAAGCAGTTTTGTTCCTTTAAGACGATGGATAAAGCAGAATTTGTTTGTTTTCAGTCTCATTTATGCCGCCACATGCTGCCGCTGTGATACTGTAAACACTTTGAAGGAGGCTTGATTTGCATCCACCAAAAGGATTATGTGTATTTGGGCACATGAGTACCCCCCTCACTGGAGTCTGTGCATGCATTTATGAGTGTGTGTGTGTTTTTAGAGAGAAAAAGAACGTGTGAGTGTTTTGGGGACGACGGGTGGGAGCTGCAGGTCCTCGGCTATTCCCTTGTCTGTCTGCCTGCCACAGAACTGAATGCCACATCATTTCCCATTCCTCATTCAGACGCTGCAAATAGAACGAGCGTCTCGGGGGTCCGGGCTCGCTGAGAGAGAGATGAAGTCAGAGAAAGAGAGAGAGGGGGTAAAAGGAGGGAGAGGGGGGAGAGTTGACCCTGGAGAAAATGGAAAGGAGAGACGGAGACGGAGCGGGAGCTGAAATTACAAAGGGAAAATGATTAACATTAGAGACGTAACAATGAAAGCCTCAGGGAAGATGATGGAGGGATGGAGTGAAAGACAAGGGGGGATAAGGAACAAACAGAGAGAAAAAGGCGAGAAAAAGACAATTCATTTAAGGCTACAGATGAAAAAGGCCCGGGGAGTGAAAGCTACAGACGGATCGATACCCTGATAGAGAAAGATGAGAAGGGCAGAGCGCGAGGAGGCAACATTTTATGGAGGTTTCTGCAGTGACTGATTTTAAATCTACGTCAGTAAAAGACGAGTAAATTTAGGTCAAGACAGGCCGGGACGGACATCACTTTCCTCTAAATTCATCTTTTTTTAATGTCATTGGTCCAAAAAGATCTGCACTGGCTTTTGGATGTATGGACACATTCAAATTGGTTAAAAACGCTGCAGAAGCAAACACATTGATAGTGCAAAAAAGAGAAAAAACACTGTGATGGTATCTGAGAGTGTTACCTATCTAAATGAGAGTCACTGTAACTCCCTTCAAGGCCGGGGGACTGACAAACTAATTAGAAGTGTCAACAAAGGTCTGTTTTTCTAAAGTGTGGTCACATTATACTACATTTCTTTATTTTGGAAATGTAAGAGTCGTATCATAAACTCTGATATGATATTCAATAGAAATTAAATCAAATCCTTTCTTCAGAAAACTCCTTAACACTCTCTAAGCTGTTCAAAAACATGAGATATTCGTAGTTTCAGAGACCACTGGCACTAAAAAAGGGAGTAACTTAATGATCTTTAGTCAACTGCCACTTCTTCTAATTTTTCCAAATGTTGCTAAATTATTTGTAAAAATGATAGTGCGTCACGCTTGCCTGCAATTTTACTTTCAATACCTCATTATATATCTTCTTACTGCGCACAAGGCTGCCACCTATTGCTTAAATCAGCATCAACCCTTTGTGAAGGCTTCTAGCTGACCTCAACTCTCATTTAAAATCAGATCAAGCCCTACAGCAGCACACAAAAAGAAAGAAAAAGAGAGATTACTTTTTGTGTAATGGCCAAAAGTCAAAAAAGAAATCCAGCAGAAAATGAGGGAACATACGAGGAGAGATGGAAAGAAAAGCAGGATTGATGAGGATGTTGAGGTGGTTGAGCCTAACAAGAAGGAAGAAAGAAGTACAAAGGAGAGACAGATAGCAGGAAAGACTTCAATGTACAACTTTTTAAGCTTCACACACCTTTAACAGTGTGTCGAGTGTGTGTCTGTGTGTGTGCGTGACAGGTAAAAGTTCCCCTGATGTCTGCCTGTAAGGCCAAACGCCCACGACAAGATTTCTCATCTAACAGCCTGTCCCATTTGTCAAATGTGAGTGAATTCAATTCCAGGATTTTGCTCGGAGCTGACAAGATCTTGGATGTCTGCGATTGAAGTTTGTGCACTTGCAAAAAAAATCTTTTTACTGAGTTTTTTAGGCATGGAACATGGAAAAATGATTCATGAATGTGTTAGAGCGAAGGATTTTTTGGTATTCTGGTGCATAATTTGATTTTTTGGCAGGAAATTTGGCATTATGTGTGCATAAGGAAAGCAGTTGCAGCATTAGTGAAGAGTGTTTGATGAAAGCATTTTTGGAAGCCTAAACTGAAATGAAAACTTGAAACTGATTTGTTAGAGAGGCTTTGCCTAATGGTTTACAGAAATGTGAAGAATGCCAGCCCACCTCCTGATTGGTTTACCCTTTACACGATGATCCTCCTACCTGAGGTCTACTTATCAACACAGCAGAGAAACAGAGTAAGTGGACTTGAATCCTGCATTAATAGATTATTTCAGCAGTTGAAACGGGACTTTAACATTAGCATGAAGCATTGCTGACGCACCTTTTCCAGAAATGCCAGTCAACTGAGTCAATTGTTAATACAACGAAACATAAGCAAGTAACAACTAAAAGTTATCTTCAAACACAATCATCCTCCATGATAACTATATCTTAGTCATGGTCAAAAGACATTACTGTAACACCTGAAGTGCTGTTTGCATCCCACAACTACATTTTTAAACCAATTTGGATTCATTCAACTGTGCCAGGTACTTGGCATGATCCTGAATGAAATACAAACACAACTGAGTCAGGCCGATGCAACATAGTAGAAAAGCCCCATTTGTAATTCTTGCAACTTATCCAAAATGAAGGGTAAACGCAAGAAAGCCCTGTAATAAAAACACTAGTTGGCTTCATGTGAACACAGCATGTAAAGTAAGGTTTGTAAAGAGCAGAGTGACTGGAAAAAAACAGACTGAAGCAGCTTCCTTATGCACCAGTTACAATGTGGGAGGAGAATATATCTCCATCTCTCCATTTAACAGCTTTTAATTCATTTTAACAAAAATTCAAACCATCTTATACAAGCTTTTGCAGATATAGAGCTTGAAATTTGAAATAATAGGCATAGAGTTAAAGGTGTAGTCAGAGATCTTCTAATCTTCTAATCTAATGCACTATTTGTCAAAATCACAGTGTTTCTCCTCTCCATCCACGAGATGTCACCACTGACAGCATGTTGAAAAAAAAGTCCGGTTTCAATACACAGCCTTGGCTCTGAATTTCAGCAGGTAAATACTGTGGCTCGGGCTGAGTCACCAAAACAGGGTACACCCCCCCACATCCAGGGGGTGATCATACTCATGCACAGATCAGACAGAGGGGGGAGGAGGAGTCGTAGGTTGCGTAGCGTGCTCAGTTAGCGTAACAGAGATACAATAGGTGCATTAGCAATGGCTGAAAAACAGCCCAAAAGAAAAAGGTCAGAGGAGTAAAAAGTGAAAAAGAAGGGCTATGACCATGAAAGAGCGAAGACCCGGGTCAACATTGGTGTTGCTTTCCAACGGTGGAGGTAACTCCGCGAACTGAAAGACCTGAAAACAGACACAGATGTCGCCGTCTGTCTGCTGGACAGGTAAACAACATTAGCTTTGTGGTGCTTCACATAACAGTAACAGTCGTCGGACATTCATCTTATTGTCTAATCTGCCAAAATGTACTGTTGTTGTGATGTTATCAATCATGGAAGTCGAGTTGTCTGACGAGTCAGGGCTACCTTAGCTACGTTGGTCAGTTTCTACGGCCGTTTTCATGACGATGCACGTCCATCAGCTTTCAGGAGTGGAGCCAGGGGTGAGGTATGAAGGGAGAGGTGGGTCTAAATTCTTTTATCAACAACCTCTCCCCTCGTTTTCTCCCACATCGCTGACTACACCTTTAAAAGTTTGTCTTTTTCCGTCCACATGTACAGCCGTGTAAAGTATCTTGAGAAACTGTATTTGTAAAAGGGACTGATGTCTAATAATTAACGGTATTTGCTCACTTAGTCTGTCTGATGAGGGGTGGTAGGTTGTTGGTATAAAGTGGATTTATGGCTTTAATAAATAGGAAACTGTTTCCTAATGCTGCAAGGAATAGAAGAGTAACAAACTATTAACATTGCAGATTTTTAGAAAAAAGATGCTAAGATACTCCCATGGAAATAGAAGGAATAGAAGATTTGGTTGAAAGTACTCGTGATTTCATTGCTTGAAAAGAAGGTCCTCACTTTACATAGGGGCATTTGAAAACTGTTTGTATTAAATATTAATAAAAGAAGCTTTAAGTTTTGGTTGCATGCAAACTTTAATCACTGATTTTCCTTATTTTACTCATGAAGCCAGAACTGTAAAAGGCAGGTTGTGTCAATTTGTCTTATTTCATATTCTGACTTGACAGGAATCCCCTATTGGGTTGCACCGGTGGTCTTGGGTTAATGCTGTGTGAACCCAGCATTAGGGTTATCCATCTTGTGTAATAGCACTCACGCCAACTCCAAAATTGCAATTATGACTTGGAAACTCACATGGATTTCTGTGGAGCTCTAAAAAAAATCAGACTTGGCATGTTATAACACAGAAAAGTCTGAAAACCAGCCAGGCATGGACCCTTTATGTCAGCCAAAGTCTGCGTTTAACATAATTAGATTGAGTTTAACCCTCTAAAGGGCGCCTGTGTGATAATAAGAATGTTTTGGGATGTCTTCAGACACCGAGAAGCTTTCTGGTGCACTTTTCTCTATCCATCCCCTCACTTCTTTGATGCCATCTTTTTCTGTCAAATCTATAATACATTTCATTTAATAGATCCCGTGTTACTATTTCCCGCCTGCTAAGATTGCTGTTGTGAAAGTGCAATCTCATTTAAAGGCATCTGAAAGGTGCTCCAGGTACTCGTAACAATAAACAGCACAATAGCACCTGTAGCAGTAAACAAGAACATTTATCCTGCAAGATATTACAGCTGTTTCTGAACAATAATATTCTCCTTTTGTTTGATCCTTTGTTTGGCGTCCCGGTCTAATTAATAAGAGGCTATGCACCCTGTGTTGCGAGCTAAAGATTGCATACTCTGATCGGGGTATTACATGATGTGTCTGCGCATACATTATATCATTGTGCCTCCTGTCGTGGGAGAGGGACTAGGAGCAGAGATGAGAGTCTTTGTCTGGAGCAGCGGATGTAATCTGAGTGGTTTAACCCTCACACACATTCACTGTGTCATCACATCTGATTTATCTCCAATCGAATAAGCCCTCATGAGCTTCATTTTGATTATTCTCTTGAGACCGGCAAGTTGAACAAAATGCCATCTCTCCGTTGTATAAAGGTAGGGTGTGATGTCGAGGCTGTTTTTTTTTTTTTTGTTCTTCCAGTTAAGAGGCTGATAACTATGAAAATTATTTATTTTATCCAGTTTTTGGAAGAAATTACAAAGTATTCTGCAGTCTTTCTGCTACATTCATCACAAGGACATACTAGAACAAATATGTACAGTTTAGAGAAAATAAATGCTTTTGAACTGATATCTTGTTGCAGAAAAATTCAATAATGTGCGTTTAATTTGCTTGTGTAAGAATTTGCAGTTTAAAAGGAGGCACATTAACACCAGGGGGTATATTTATGACCTTGTTCCACAGATGATGCTGCATGATTTGTTTGCAGGCTGCATGATTTGTGAAAACACGTCCTAACCTTTATAGCATGAATTTAAATTTCGATATCACTACTTGTCCATTATTGACATCCTTGAGATGGTCAGTATTTGTCAACAGCCATGCTTGTGGATTAAAAATTAACATTTGTGTGAAAAAAGAGAACACTATAATTTTAAATTCCTGTGAAATAAAAAAAAATTGGTTTGATAAATCTGAAAAACCAACTCCATCACAGGAATCTGTAATTTTTGAAAGAATAACTGAATACATAGATAAGCCTTCAAACTAATCTTACTTCAAAACATCTTTTTATCCCACAGTACCTACAGGTGGAAGATACTCTTCGAAAGTCCAACCCCAGCTGATACCCATGTTAAACCATTTCATCTGTACATCCCTAGCCTAATTCAAAGTATGAGTGACTAGCTGAAAGATCTTTTAACGTGTGTTTCCCTTTAAGCCATTTTGAACCCCACAGTTGCCCAGCAGGTTCAAACCTCCTACGCAAAAATGCCCATGATCAACTTCCAACTTTAACAGGAGCGACACCACATGGGTTCTACTTCCAAAAGAAGAGAAAGGCTAAAAGACAACCGTCCTGCTGTGATCCTTTCGGTTCTACGTTCCAACAAAGAGGGTAGATCACAACGAATGAAGAGAACGGGATAAATTAACAGAAATTGCAGCTTTGGTCTATCGCCACTGCTGCTGGAACAAGCCGAGGGAGCTGGCACAAGTGAGGTCTGGTTTATTTTTTTAGATGAATGTGTGTATGTGGGTACGAGGCGAAGCACACCTGTCGACAGCCAAGACATCTAATTAGGGAGTCCTGCTCTGGAGTCTGGGTGTGTATGTGTGCGCGAGAAGGAGGGAAAGAAACTGCTGATAACTGTGGTCATAAAATGTGTCATAAAGAGAGTGTGTGTGGTGTGTGTGCAGGTCCTAAGAGAGGAGGTGCAGAGATGTAACAACAGAGAAATCAGAGTGTGACATAAAATATTCAGCTGGGCTTCAGAGGAGACTGTCCAGAAATAGGTCAGCTCGACGCGGTAGCCTCTTATTGGCACAAAAACACACACACACACACACACACACACACACTGAGAGAGCCAGGTTCCCCTCCTGCCAACACACACACTAATTCAATTTCATACAGACATACTCAGTGACAGGCTTACACATAAAGCCTAACACATACCACAGACTTCTGATAGAGATGAATGGATGGATGAATGGACAAATGGATAGATGGGTGGGTGGACGGGTGGATGGAGAGATGAAGATGGATGGGTGAGGAAATGGAAATATGGATGGACTCACAAATGGACTGATGGATGAACAGACAAAAGGATGGACAGACGTGAATGGAATAATGGATGGATGAGAATGCAGAGACTTTCATACTGATGGATATACAGATGAATGGATGGATAGAGAGATGAATGGATGAAAGGAGAACTATAACTGAGGCACTTTGATAAAAAAGTATGGATGAAGCATGGACAGACTGATAGAAGGGTGGATGAATGAATGAATAAAGGGATACATAGATAAATGGATAAAGATTACAGATGTGGGGCTGAAAAGACTGATTAATGAATGGATGGCTGGATGTATGGATGGATTGACTGATGGATGGGTGGATGGAAGGATGGGTGGGTGGATGGATTGACTGATGGATGGATGGATGGATGGAAGGATGGGTGGGTGGATGGATGGATGGATGAAGGAATGGATGGAGAGATGGATAGATTAATAAAAAAATGGATGGGTGGATGGATGAATGAATGACTGGATGAACTGATGGATAAATTGATGGCTAAAAGAATAGATGGGTGATTGGATGGATGGATGGACTGATGAAAGAATGGATGGACTGATGCATAAATGGGTGGATGGATAGATGGATGAAGGAATGGATGAGTCGATGGATGGATGGATGGATGGAGAGATGGTTTGATGAAGTAAATAAAAAAATGGATGGGTGGCTCGATGAATGAATGACTGAGTGAACTGATGGACAAATTGATGGGTGGAGGGATGGTTGGATGGACGGATACATGGATGAAGGAATGGATGGATGAAAGAATGGATGAGCAATGATGGATCAATAAATGGATCTATAGATGAATGAAGAAATGGATGGGTGGATGGATGAATAAAAAAATGGATGGATGGATAATGAATAAATGGATGGATAGGTTGATGAAAGAATAGATGGTTTAATGGATGAATGGTTGGATGAATGAATAGATAGATAAAATAAAAGGTGGATGTATGAATGAATGGATGACCTGTTGGATAAATCGATGGATGAGTAGATGTATACATAAATGAATGGATGGGTAGATGGAGCAATGAATGAATAGGTGGATGATGGATAGATGGATCAATGGATGGATAGATAATAAATGGATGGACAGATGGATGAATGGATGGATGGTTGAAAGAATGGATGGATGATTAGATGGTTGGATAGATGAATGGGTATATGGATGAATGAATGGATGTATAGTTGTAAAGACAGATGGATCAATGGCTGAAAGGTTGTAGCAAAGACCATAAAATGAATGGGAATATGGATGGATGGATTAATAGATGGATGAAGGATGGATGGATCAATGGATGGATGAACAGACGTGATATGGTAGAATTTTCAAAACAGACAGCTATATAGATAGACAAATAGAGGGATAGACAGACAGATAGATATTAGGATAGATGGACAGAGAGACAGACTTTAATGAACCAACTTTTGTTCCCAAATAAAGTATTACTCTTCTCTCCTCAAACCCTGCACTGTAAGATCTCTCCTGGGTGTGACACTGAGGTCTGCTCTCTGTTCAACAATAGAAGCAGAGGACAGGAAAGAGAGACAGAGAGAGACAGCTCCTCTCTGCAGACAAATGAATTAATTAAGCGTGGGTTAGAAG
The DNA here is from genome assembly GCA_036419115.1 of Scarus forsteni. NCBI lineage: Eukaryota > Metazoa > Chordata > Actinopteri > Labriformes > Labridae > Scarus > Scarus forsteni. Next base: position 5,309,070 of record JAZDUH010000054.1, on the reverse strand, counting down.
GCATCACCCTGGAGAGTTTGTGTACTCTACAATGAAGGTGGTGGAAGGTTTGCAGCACTTGCAATCAAGAATCCTGGCCTTGCCTAGCTGGCTCTGTGTCTTGTTACAATTGTGTGCCTGAGAGATTGCAAATGCACCAGACGCTGCAAATATCTGCCCTTAACCATCCACATTTAGGTCCTTCATATCCACCTACACTAACAAATGAAACATGTTGAAAAAAATACCCCCAATACAGTGAAAATCTGCCTCTCATCATGTTCATTTGGCTCATTCTGCCTCCAATGCGATACAAACTGTGACATTCACTAAAAAAATAAATAATAGTGCTATTATCTTCTGCCCAGATAATAGCACTGTCTACAAGAACAGACTCAAATCAAACTACAGAGCACCTTCTACAATATGGCAAATCATTTTTAACAGACTCTTTAAGAAAATGTCTGCATTTGGGTCACACCTTAATGCTACTACTTAACTCACAAACAGACTGGAAGAGAGATACATAAATACACAACAGCTGAGGCCTGCCTGTAACCATCTGCATTTGGGTTCTACCTTCAAAGCTGACTTCAGAGCAGACTCACTGAGGGATAAACTAATATACAAAACACTTCAAAATTCTGCCTTTAGTCACATGAATTTGGGTCCAACCCTCATACCAGCATTAAACATCAAGAAGGTCTAATCACTTCAAAAACAGGTCTTCAAGCTGGGTCCAACCCTCAAACATGCAGTGCACAGATTCAAGATGTTAAAACACAAAAACTGCAGAGGGTGACCATCTGCACTGGGGTCCTACCTTCATCCCAACACACAGAGACAGACTTACAATGAGAGCTGAATACATAAAAAGAGTATAAGTCTTCTTAAACTGTCTGCATTTGGGTCCTACCACACCTGCTCTCTGCATCGAGATTTCAAGAGATACAAAACTGCCCAAGTCAGACTTTAACATCTGTATTTGGATGCTTCCTCCCTTCCTGCATTAAAGATGAATTCAGGGACGGGCAAATTTGGTCACCAAGACGGTCACATTTTTGCAGTTTGAATGCTACTCAGAAAGACAATATGCATAACTGTCACAAGAGGTTACCTCATCAACATTTGAGGAATACATCCAAGTTTTCTTCCATTTACATATCAACCATATCAACCATTCAGCATCTATATAAACATAAACCAATACATGCAATCAGCAATTCTTAATCTAATAACAATAACACTTAACTCAAAACAGTTCTTGCTACTTATCAAGAGCATTAACAGATCTATGAAAAATACTTTATATACATTTTTATTTAGTTTTTTGCAAAATGCATGAAATGGGGTCTCACAAGATTCAAGTAAAGGCCCCTGAAGCTGCAATTATTTAAAGGCATCACCAAAAATGCACTATTTAATGGCCACATCTACAAAAAATGACTCACTGGGGTCTTATAACTATCACTTTGAGATATTTTAGTGCGCAGAGACCCTTTTACGTCACTGCTCACTTTAAAAGTATGATGTATGATTGATGCGACGTCAGAAAATTGATAAAAATCAGTTCATCAATACTTGCGTCTTCAGGATCATGGCAAAAAACAGTAATATTAGACACGGGAATTTAGATGATATTAATATTTAAAAAGCTCAAATCTGGTATAAAAAGGGCTGAAACTATCAGCCAGTTTTCAAAATGAGCCAAAATCATTTAGTCTGAATTCTGAACTAATGGTTCCAGGCTGTATCTGCCAACCAGCAGTGGTTCACCTCATTGGGATATGCGTCCGTCCTCTCATCCACCTCCCAAGGGGACCGACAGCAGCTAGTGAGCCCATACACATCAGGCTACACCTTTGTGTGTTGTCAGAATGCCACGTTTACAGCTTTAGGTGGGGAAGAGGGAGTGATGAAACTGGGAGAAAATGGTTGGTGTGCAGCTGAAACTCAAGATTTTCAACAAATTACCTCTCTAAAAGAACTAAGTGAACACAAAGTATGAAAAAATGCATCCTCCTTTATGATGATTAATGCATAGATCCCAGTTGTGTGACTGTTTGTCAGGTTGAAGCTTTGTTATGCTTGGATGAAAACAGCAGGGAGTCACCACACAGATCAGCTCTCACCCTTCTTTTGCTTGTAGAGTAAACACACTACAGTCTGCATTGTTATCCAGTGTTGCCTTTCTGGAGGTGAGGAAGCATCCCTTCCATCATCATCCTGAGCATCACTCCCTGCTGTCACTCATAACAACTCTTTGTTCGCCTGAACACACATGGTAACTGCCCTGCATGCTGCTCAGTGTGCACGGGACGGGACAGATGATGGATGGATCTTTAAGCGCATGCATTGAGACTTTACCTGAGCCCAGCGTGCTGTTACACTGCCAGTCCTCGGTGCTCGCGGGCTTCCAGCAGGACTCCCACAGGGACAGGTAGTACTGGTCGTCGGCGGTCACCCACGCCGGGCTCATCACGGCACCCACATCCAAGCAGAGCGCCAGGAACACGCACACCAGCCCGACCAGCTTCAGCGGCGTCAGCGGGGAGCTGCGCGCCGACTCCTCCGTCTCGGTGACAGCGGATGACATGGCGGGGGGCAGGAGGGAGCCGATGGGTGTGTTTGAGTTGGTGTGTCCCTTTACTAGATGCTGTGAGGGAGTCGGTGAAGGCGGAGAAGTCTGAAGAGCTGAGAGTTGTCGCACAGCGCAGCCGCCCCGCGTTGCGCGCTGCACGGACGCTGCGCCTGTGAGCTCCGCTGCCGCCGCGCGCAGGAGATCTCCACCGTTTACTGGGATGACGTCACGGACCAGAGGGATCAGCAAGGTGCTACAGGGTCCTAAAGAGAGGGAAGGGGCGAGAGACGAGAGAGGCAGGGGCGTTGTAGGGGTTTTAATTCAGGAGTCCTTTGCCCTTGACACCCAAAATTGTCTGCAATCAGCCATTGACCAAATTCTGTAAGTCAGACTGAGTTACTAACATCAGAACATCTTTTAGGTCAGTGTTTCTCAGCTGGTCTGGCCTCAGGACCCACCATCACTCCTTGATTGGAAGCTGTAACCCAAATCGAGGGAAATGTTCAACTTCTCAAATTTACTTGGAGGAGTAGGCTACAGAATATCAGAGTAAGCCAACACAAAAAAAGTAATAACAAACCCAAATGACCTGCAAGTGGCGGTGCCACAGAGAGAAATATTCCCTTGTACACTCAAATAGCTGCATTTTAATTGTAATAAAATAGTGCATCTTTGTGTTACAAAGCCTTAGGTAATAATCTCAATCAGCAGGGGCTGTCACAACATGCAAAACACTTCTGTAATTTGTCTTTTTTTAACAGACTCCACAGGACTTTATTGGACAAACATGAAATAAAAAGTCCAGCTACTGAGAGGCCATTTAAAAAAATGTTAAAAATATGTAGCTAAAACGGAGTACCATACTTACTGAATATATAACAAACACCTATTATAACGTGTCAATTGGCAATAGGGTAGTATCACCCCCTAGTGTTAATGACTGTGAAAAGACAGCACTCCATACATAAAAATTTTTCCTCACATTTTTTTTGCTGAGGCAAAGGCTCCAGACCTATTGAAGAAGACCTTTGGGTCATGACCCACCAGTTGAGAATCACTGTTATAGATTATATAAAGATATCTGAATGATCTGGATTAAAAAATATAAATAAAATAATTTCAAAAAGTTGGATTTAAAAAAGTACTCACCGAGCCGTGAAGAGTAGTAAAATAGTATGTAGGCCTACACAAAACCACTCCCCTCAGAAAGTTGGAGACGTTGAATTGGAGATTTGGCCAGCAGAGAGGTATGTTTTGACTTTAGATGGGTATGGTTTAAGGACATCAAATGGATAGATCCCAACTCAAAAGTGCAGCACCAAGTCTTACCCTATTTAAAGCCCTTCCAATCACAAATTAATCTTCAGACATCAGGCCTGTCCCCATTTGTAACAAGTGAAAACACTCTGGGATTTGACTTTTTAATATTATGGTTATTCAAATTATTTCTGGCCTCAGTAAAAGAATTGAAACAAAGATAAGATTTATCTGCTAAATGGATTTTATGTTATCTTCTTCTGCAACATGAAATAAATCTAAAATGGTCTCACTTGAGACTTTCAAAGCATTATTATGTTTTAGAAAGTGACTGACCACCACTGCAGAGTTTGTCTGGGCTGTATCGTGCAACGATAGCATTTACTTTATTCAGTTTAACTCTACATAGACTGAGAGAGAAGTTCTCATTTGTGAGGCTTATTCAAATAAAGAAAAGATAGTCTTTTACTTGCTTTTCAGCAGTTAAACATGCATCAAATGAAAAAACTATGGGCTAGCATGATGCTAACTTCCAGGCTGACCTCCAAACTAATGTCCTCCCTGAACAAGTCTTTGTTTGCTATTCTGTTGTCTGCTCTAGTCATTCTGCAATTTTCTCATGATGAGGCGACACTGAACACCTCACATTAAAAGAAAATGTTTTATCATACATTAACAACTAAAAAGTAAGAGTCAATGCTTTTTCAATGATGGGGCTGCACAGTGGAGCTGGTTGTGGGACTGAGTGAGTTTGCGTGTTCATATGAGGGTTTCCTCACACACTGTAGAAAGAATTGGACAAAGACATGGGACGGTAGTTGTGTGATATTTAAGGGAGTCATTGTAAAGTCGTTAATGCATGTGTAAGGATGTTTCCATGCTGCATATCATCTCAACCAAACTTCGGATCAGCCTACTCGCAGATGTAGAGACCTTAGAGGTGAGACTAAGGGTTGTCTGACCATAAATGTGTCTTTAATTTTAATGTGGATTTTGGTTTGTGGGAGGAGGCTGACGTACTCACAGAGACATCACAAATGCATGAAGTCATTTCAATGTGAGGTAACAGAGCTTACCACTGCTCCACCGTGCTACCTTGTATGCCAGAGGTGGGCAACTTTCCCTACCAAGAGGGCCACACAAAACCATTTTTCCCAGCCTGAGGGCCGCATGGTTACAAATTTTCGGAAATTCTCCAGGGGAAAGGATGTTGGATAAATACCATTAGAGAATATGAATTAATCCTAAAATTAGCATACCAATATTCATATATTACATCACAAGTAACAATTATTATGCATAATTAAATGAACTTGACACAGAATTCAAGCAAATTTAACCAAAATACATGGAATCAAATCAATGAAATGATGAGTATTCCCAAATGTTTAAAGCTAAAAGATTTTACTGCGGCCATATTTTAAATATAGTATTGAGTAATACTTGATATAATGTTCCAATGCAACATGAAAGAGATTTAGAGACACTATAATAGCAAAGGAAGGTTGTAAATAGCTTACAAAAGCCAATAAAAATATCAGTCATGATTATATAGAATTATTTTGATTAGATATTTGAGTTTTCTTCATATTAACAATTGCTTATTTTTGAAAATGACTGGCGGGCCACATTTAGTGAGGTGGAGGGCTAAACGTAGCCCCCGGGCCGCCAGTTGCCCACCCCTGTTGTATGCATTATGTTTTTAAAAAGTTACATATGGTTCAATTCTAAATACCACGACTCTAATAAGTAGGATTACTTCATCATTTCAAATAATCCCCACTTAATTATAAGAATTGATCAGTGATCTCTTCTGAAGCCAGACTAGATTAAATTTAGGATTCATTATTAGATTGCATATTAAGGATCTATCTCTTAGTGGAGCTGGAGGCGAGGAGAAAGCAGCAGAAAGTGGGAGGCACATGAAGGAATATTATTGTTTCTTCTGCATACTAATGACAAAGCCAGAGATGAGACGAGGAGACACACATAGAGAGGAGGGTGGAGGAGGTGTGGAGGTCTGGAAAGCAGCAGAGGTGAGCAGGTTTAGGGAGGGGGGGGCCGAGCCCTCCTCGTGTTTACCCGAGCGAAGAGAAAGGAGGGATGGAGAGGGCTGACGGAGAGGAAAAGATGGCCTTGTTTACTCCCCAGCAGGACAATAATGAGCGATGATAACGGTGGAGAGAAGGAGAAGGAGGATAGAGCAGATAGAGGTGAAAGAGACGGAGGGGTGACGTTTTTATGTTATGGAGGCTTTAATGAATGGACCTCACATAAGTTATTCACAATTTAATAAGAAAATAGCTCCTGGCAGTGTTTTATCTCAGAGACACGCCGCCCTTCAGACAAATGCTTCATCCTTACACTCCAAAACATTCACCCCTATCAAATAAATCACAGCTGATCGGTGAGAAGTGGTTTATATTTCCAGGGCGAATTATTAAATAATGAAGGGATACGCCTGTTTTGATGCAGCGCAGGTAGAAATGTGCATCAAGGTAAATCCAATGCAGTTTTATCAAGGACACTCTTAATTTCTGTCAGGTTTTTATTGACGTAAGGAGCAAGAATAATGAGCGCTGTCCACAAACTGTGTTTCAGTGCTACATGGGCAGACAGATCTAGTTTGTGGAGGCGTCATTTGGGGACATGCACACAGTGAAGTTTCTGCTGATAGAAAAAGCTCAAGAGACAGGAGTTCTTACCCTTAATTTTTAACCTAAATGTGTCAAAGTTAAGCTAAAGTAAATGCCAACCAGCCTTTTCTTCTAAAAACTGAAAGTGCAGGATTTTTTAAAATGATCAAGCAGCATGGAAACATAAATAAGACATGATTAAAACAGACATGATTTGTGAGCTGTAAACACTTAACCTGGAAATGACTCCAACTCTACGTGGCATGCTTGTAATAAATGTGACTTTAAATATATTAATTCAGTATCATGAAAGTGAATATGGAATAGGGCTGGTAGGATTAGACAGAACCAGAGTAAGGAGATATGGAGGTGCTGCAGAAGTGATAGAAAAAAGTCGACTTAAGATCTGAGCACTTGTGAGAATATTGGATCACAAAAAAACATGATATTTTAGCAGAAAACCTCATTAACTTTGACACAAAGTTTGCTCTGACATAATGTAGGAATTTTATAGCTCCCCACAGCAGGAAACAACATGTGATAGATCTATTTTGCTCTTGGCATCTGAAAAATGTTTAAATTTTGGACACAAATAGAAACTTTTTCATATTTAGAGAAATAATCATGGTGTGCAATAACCCCTGGGCTGCTTCCTAATTGTTTACCCATCATCAGGCAATTGAGTGAGTGAAAGTCAGCCTAGTTTTACTGCAGTCATTAGCTGTAGAATTCAATTCAACGTGGCTAATGTTTCATACAGAATAATGAAGGGTAGATGCATTTGTATATTCATTTTTAATACGGTTTTATTGTATTTCTGAGTGAATTCAATTGATTCTTCAGATCTCAGGAAATAAACTTGATATCGCAGAACAACCAGCGTTGCTATCCTGTGATACTACTGTTATTTTGTTACTTAAAATACTTTGACAGGCATTTATTCACCTATCACTATACAGAATATTTCATATTGTCTGTGTCAAAGCCTTACTCCCTAGTATGATAGCTGTATTTTTATGTCTATGTTTAAATATTTAACTTCATCTATTCCTTCTTAAATTTTATATCATCATCTCCTGCATGCTTTTTTCATGTGCTAATGTAACATTAAAATTTCCCCTCTAGGCATCACAAAAGGATTTTCTTATCTCAAAGGAAAAGTGATACATTGAAATCTCAAAAAGAAAATACAAAGGGAAAGAAATACGCTTAATAGAATGAATGCATTTCTGTCTTCATGAAGCCAAAGCAGCTTTAAAAGTAACTTTATTGGATTATAGTTATCAGTTTGGATCAGATCTTTAAATCATATTGTTCAAAGCAAACAAAAAACTAGAAAGAAAACAGAGCACAAAGTTTTCCCAACATTGTGTCAAACAAGACTTTGTTTTGGATTAAGATACTTGTGATAAGTGAAAATAAGGAAACGCTTATCCAACAAGAGAGCTGCGTACAGGAAACATTTTTAAATTACAAATCTATATGATCGATAAAAAGTGCACTTTAGCATTGTAGAAATAAAGCATTCTTCCCCTGAAACATTGCTTTTGTTTTCCAGGATCAAACTTTGTGTTGATATTGGCACTCAAAGAAAGTATGAATTATTAAGGCTACTTAAGAGCACAAGATAACCTGAATTGTTATCCTTAGAAAAATAAACCTAGATGAGGGTGATAAATGAGAGTTGTGTGACTAATCTGTCCAAGTTTCTGTTAAAGAAGGTTCTTTTGTCTATGATAGGCTTTGAGTTTCTCTTGAGTGTGAGGGAAAGAACAAAAATACACAATTAACTGAATGTTTCCCATGAGATGTTACAGTGGTCAAATGAAAGTGCATTGGCAAATTCCATTACGGGAGTGCAGGCTCAGTTTGTGTTCACAGCACTGAGTGGGAAAGGCAGTGCTCAAACACTAGCAATCTTGATAGTTGGGTTGCATGTTGGCCCTGTGATTGGCTGGTCTACCAGTCAACCTCTCACCCAGAGTTAGTTAGATATTCTCCAGTCATCAACAAGTTAATGTCTGATAAACAAAGGTTTAAAATTGCATGTTTCAAAACTAGAAGAGAGGGGAAGTTGTGAGAGGTCATTCCCAGGATGGCTCTGTAAATGACAATATACCAATGTGACAGCAGTCGTGTGCTTAAAGAAGTCCAGTTCACCTTACAATATAACGTACAATGACCAAAGAGTAACTCATCTCTGTTCCTATATTTAACATTCTTCAATCTCTAAAACCCTAAGTCTAAAAATCACAACACTGCAACAACTTGCCAACTTATATTTAAAATGTATCTGCCAGTAAATATGATATTGATGCTTTAGTCCAGGCAGCCATAATGATGCCCATACAAGCGTTTCTATGTATACGGACAGTTCTGAACTAAAAAGCGAGACTGAAGCATCGTGTTTATGGTCTGGTGCTGCTGAAGAACTCCACTCTTTCCTTGTCTCTTTGAATATCTGGAAAGACGAAAGAAAGGGGAGAAGGGGTAAATTAATGAACTGTAAACAGGAAAAGTTGCATGCATGGATAAGCAATATCATTAAAATAGCTGCCAGAAAATATTTACATCATCCCCCATCTTCTCGGTTCTGAAAATTAACCTGTGCACTGGATGTTGAGAAGAGGAACAGTGTCTGTGATTTTTTTGTCTCAGTCTAAAGAGGAGCTTTGTGTCATCTGATAAAAAACAATCATTTCTCCCCAGTCAGTGTAATGAGGATAACCAGTCTGTAATCTGTAAGCTGGGAACTTCTCGACTGTTTTCCCTTAAAGCTGAACTGAAATGTAGGCACCAGGGCCCGTATTCCTAAAGATTCTGAGAATCCTCTCAGAGAGCTCCTAACTTAGCCTAAAAATTCCCAGCAAGGAGTCTTAGCTTACGAATGATTCCAGAACACTCTCAAAGAACTCTGAGCAAGGAAAGGACAGAAACTCCTATCTTAGTGAGGAGGCGTGGTTGACCCTGTTGCTAGGTATGAGTCATCATTTCCAAAGCTGTGATTGGTTGATCCTAAAAGCTGGATAAAAAACTTACTTTTGGTGATAACTGATAAACTTAATCATGGAATCTAATCTTATGAATACTGTGTTATTGTAAATAACATATCACATAAAAGAAAATACATGTTAAATGAATAGTAAACTGTACTATAAAATAATCCTACTGAATGCCCACATATTCACATAGTGATGGTTATATTAATTTGCTTTTATTAATTGCATGCTTTTGTACTTTCAACTATCAACATCTCAACTTAATTTGGTATTAACGAGTGTAACACAGCACAGCTTTCATCAATGTTCTTGATTGCTGACAGGTGTATAAGAAGTAGGCTTGTCTGGCTTTTTCATCTGCTACAAACTAGTGAACAACAATGAAGAAAAAAAGAACAAGAAAACCCAACTGGACCGAGGAACAGTGTTTGCTTTTGGCTCTATTGATCAATGAGCATAAAAGTGTTTTGAGGGGTAAATTTAGCCCCAGTGTCACAGTGCAAGCCAAGAAGCAAGCCTGGGACACTATAGCACTATATCTCTCCTGCCTCTTCCCTCCGCCATTTTGTCCTCTGCTTAGGGAACTCCTAAGCTGCTTAAAAGTCCTCTTCCCTGCTCCTAATGGATCTCACCTTAGGAGCTAGGACTCTTTTGGAATAGCTTTTATCTTTACTATGATCTACTCTTAATTTTTAGGAGAAATTCGAAGAATTTTCTTAGAATTTGGCCACTAGGGGCAACTCTTTGCACGAGGAATCTTTAGGAATACGGGCCCAGATTTGGAGTTAAGTGTGGAAAGAACTGATTATTAATTTTGAAGAGATGCACTAATAAATATGCTGAAAAAGATACATTTAAAGTAAGTGGATTCTGGGATGTGTAGCTTAAACTGCATTTTTAAGATCCAAATTATTATTGTATTTTATTTTATTTATTGTTTATTTGACATGGATAGACAGTAACATTGATGCTGTGATATTTAAACCTACACAGGCCCCAAATACACTGCTGTAAGTGTTTATAGCACAGTGCCAAGTTTCAACACCAGTCCATGGGAGGCTTTAATGGATTAAAATTGTACAAAGAGAAATTTACAAAAAAAACAGAGGTGCCTAAGACACAGCTCATTAGAAAATACATCAGAATTAAAATATCCAGAAAAAATAGAAGTTCAATACAAAGATAAATGAGAAAGTTCCTTCAGGTAAATGTGTACTAGCAACCAACATCAACATTTTCAGTCTCTAAGAAAAGCCTTAGTCGTATGTTCACCTTTCAAACAGATGAAATGAAGATGTTCTCCACATGGCACATCCCTCCAGTAAAAGCTGCCGCTGGTGTCCACAGCCCCACACGGACTTGTGACCTTCCAAGTGGCCTGTTTCTCCCAGTGGGAGTAGCTCTCTGTAGCACCAGACATCCAAAACCAAGTGTCACCCATCAAGTTCCTAAAATGAAACCTTGATTTGTGAATTTTCAAGTAAAGATGGAACAAGAATTCAAGTGTGATAGCTTTTGAAGTGAGGGGGCCACAAACTTCAAACAGCCAGTGTTAATATGACACTGTCACACACCTGAGCTTATTAACTGTGACTTGTGTTTCATTATTATTGCTCCTTTAATGGCCCGTTGTTAACACACCAGATGGTTGTTTGCCAGAGCAGTGCTGTAATAAATGAGCCTGATAAGCTGATCGAGCTTATGAGAGTAAATTGTCTTTGAAGATTGAGCAACATGGTGTGTTCAACTGCAGCCTGAAAATACACTGAAGTTGTGTATCACTGTACTGTATATTTTCAATTTTAATAAGCAATTTAGAAAAGACACTTCAGTGAATCTATCAGTAAAATTAAAAAAAACATACAACAAAGGATATTGCTGTTTCATCTTCGACTGTAACTATTCATTTTTTCTTAAGGAAATTTAGATATTTCCTGAGCTTAAAGTGTCATATTTACAGTCAACAAAATGTCGAGATGGCTCTGGAAATCTATTCAGTCAATGCAACCTGCCAGTCAGTTCCAAGTTCTTATTTAAATCTAAATGTGTTTGTAAAAATAAATGTGTATAAGAATAATATACTGTAAAAACCAGTAAATGTTCCTTAAAGAGACTGTGAGGAGTTTCTAAGTAATTACAAAAAAGTCTCACTTTTAGATGTATGCCTGATTGAAATACACACTTTAAGAGGAGTTTTATAGCATCAAAATAGGTTATCTATAAATGCTATTCCTTATCCTTCTGTTCGGGTCGGACAGGGCTGGACTGGCCTGGATACTCAACTTTGGGAAAAAGACAATTAAAACTAGAGCAAATTTATATTATTTTATTATTTATATTACACCTCTTAGAGCAACCGGCAGTAAGTAGCGATAAATAGACGGCTACAACTACGATAACGATAAGTTTTCCAAAAAATGCTTGTTGTCACACATCAAAAACTACCGCTATGTAACAAAAAAGAGATACATAACCTCGTTGCTTTGCATCCTGTAAGTTGTTGAAAAAAGAAGTTGTAAAGCAATGCAGAGTTCTGAGGAGATCTGGGCTGCATTTATCACAACAAACGCATGCTTTGGCTTCAGTAACGTGTTGTGGTGCATTCCAGTTGTAGTCAGAAATAAGAATTTCCGGGTTCCGAGAAGAAAATGCAACTGGAACGTTCCCCGAAGTCGGAATTTCCTACTGGGAACATGGTGAAACCTCGCCACCCCGAGTTGACAATCAAAGCTGGATGTCCCCAGTGTGAACAGTTATTTAGCTCCTGTAAGAATCAATTTATTTGCACTTCTGACTGGGGTGTGTCGCTCTTGATAGCTGTATACATAGTATTGTTAGACTTATATTTACAAAAATGCTGCCATAGTGATAATCACATTCTTCATGTGATATTTGTGAACAGCTACGCAGGGCGTGCTAACAACAGCTAACAATAGCCTGGTAGATCAGCATGTTTTTTACTGACTTCAACTAGAACGCCGATAAGTCGGAGATGATGTCACTCCCATTTCCGAGGTTACTGGAACGCAGCATTACGACAGTCGCTGCACGTGCTCATGGGTAGCAGAGTCTTTATTTCGCCGGTAATAGATTCTCCTCATAGCACCTTTAACTTGAATTAAAAGTAGCTGAAATATGCCTGAATTCTATTTCTAGCATTTTAAATCAAGTTTTACAACTTGTATTTGAGTTTTATTTAAAATTGTTATCACACCTTCTTGTGTTAGCAACGTAGCCCTGGCAACAATAACAAAATTAACACAGCCCATTGTGATGGATAAAGTTGCCCATCCCTGACTTAAGTCATAAGACCCTATACTGGAAGAATTTAACGGGTGCAAAACCCTGAACAGCTAGTGCAACCCTTGTACCTGCGCAGCCCCAACCACACACGTTTGGTGAGAGTGAAGTTGGTGCTTTTTATCACATCCTCCACCTCCTTCTGCTCCATCTCACTGCGTATGCTCAGCAGGTCCCAGTAGAAGTCTCTGCAGTAGAACAGTGCATCAGACCAACACAGCTTCTTCTCCACCACTGCAACACCTCTACCCATCACGACAGCACTGAAGGAAGGAGAGGGAGCAACTATTTCTGGAAAATGTGAGCAAAAATGGAGATAATTGGGAGATACAGTTTCAGAGACACAAGGAAATTAATCAAAAGTTCTGGTTCACTGACCCCCATAAGCTTCCAGCTCACAGATTGTCAGAATAGCACCTGGGTTGTTGCCTTCTAATTTCACATTGATCAATCGACCAAACATTCCTGCGCAGTTAAAGGTGCTGGTACCTCCTGCTGGGATGGAGGGGATCACTGCACATCTAAAAGATGAAACAGATGGATAGGAGGGATCTACTGATGTCTGAAACTTTAGAGCACATGGTGGACAAAGCTTGAATATTCTTTAAAATAAACTACAAGTCCACTGTCGAGGAGAATATGTATAGGATTACCTTGGGTTGTTATTGCCATTGTTCTCCATCGAATTTCCAATGAGGATTTCAGCATTATTGATTCTCAGCTCTACTTCATCTCTGTTGGTGATTCGAATTTCTGTGAATCTGTACTCAGCGGGCAGGAGCACACTCCACCAGTTGCTCAGTGCAGGTAGTGTATGGGTGCAGGATCCATTATCATAGCTTGGGTTTGGATTCCCATCAATTGCATTTGAAGCTACGCCGTTTTTATATGTTGATGACTGAGTCGCTGTCCCAAGAGGTGCCACGTTTGGCAAAGAGAGAGCTTGGAGGTCCAAGATACCAAAAAGGATTAAATCATGATGGTTCAGGTTGGTATATCTGATCTGATTGGTCTGATAAAAACTACACAGACTCTTTACTTGAGAAGGTTTCATGTGTACATGTTGCACTGTTGAGGTGGTTAGACCAAAACAAACAAGTCTTTGGCCATTACAACATTGTTCCCCTGCACAGCACTTCCCCGCCCCTACCCTATTTCAAGTGAGCACAGTGGTTTACAGTGCTGATCTTCACAATATATCATCTGACATCTGAGTTATTAATGTTCAGTATTTTGTATTTTGTCTTACTAAGATATGCGTGAAGAAAAAACTTAGTTACAGATTCACAGTTAGATGATTTAGTTGAAATCTATAAAGACTGTATTTTTTTTTTTTTTTTAAATGTATGTTTTTGGGCATTTTGTGCCTTTATTGATAGGAGAGAGACAGTGGATAGGCTTGTGAAAGGGGGAGAGAGAGTAGGGGAAGACACTCTGCAAACTGGTCACAGGTGGGATTCGAACCTGGACCGGCAGAAGCAAGTACATGGGGTGCCTGGTTGTTAACCACTCCGCCAAACCAGCACCCCTATAAAGACTGTATTAATAGTAACAACGCAAATATTTTCATTGCATTCATCATTTATCTCACATTAAGGGCTAAACACTTGGATTCAGCCACTAATAAGAAAGTGTTCAGTATAGCAACATGTCATCAGCATAGAGCGTTAACCTTCTTTTTTAAAACGGTTTAAGGTGGAAATTGTCTTCTGTATATCTCATTATTTGGAGCTTTATTTCAATTACAGCTCAAAAGAATAGCAGCCTGTCATCAGCATAAAGATTTAAACTAATGTCTTCTCCTTAGATAATGCCCAAGCTGTGCTAAGGACTTGACAAAATAAATGTTTGCCATGTGATTGTCAGACTTTGAAACTTACTGTGCAATTTGTCTTAAGTAAAGCAAAACATTTGGAGCTACAGTTCAGCTCAATGCTGCACTGCCCTTGACTGGAATCTCACAAAATCCAGTTAAAGGTCTATACTCTTCAATCCAAGGCAGACTGGTGTGACCTCTATTGCCTTTATGTTTGAATAAAGTGATAAATTATTGTAATTTAAAACATGGAAATAATCTATGTTTGAAAAGTTTGCTATCTTTTTAGCAATGCTGTCACTGGCATTTTTACTTTATAAAAACAGCTAGGGTCTTCCAAAAATATAAATGAGAAATTTGGCTGAGAAAATATAGTGATTATGAAATGATTAAATGGTAACTGAGGGCAATTCTTATTAAAACTTTAGCTTAAAAAATATGGGCTTCAATCTTGTCAAAGATGTCAACTCAAGAGAAACAATTTTTCCTACATGTTATTCAGTAATACTGATGAATTTTAAAGAAAAATTGTAACAAAAAACACACAACACAAAATCAAAAGCATAACTTAATCAGCTTGATCTTACCTGAGGAACTGCAGAGGAGCCATAACTGAGGGATGACTACTTAAAATGGAAAAGACAACATTGATTAAACTAACACCTTTACAGAAAAAAATGAACATATTAACCTTTTGCCATAAAGCAGGACTAGAAATGCTCTTTTCTTACAGCAGACTCTCCTGCTCAATAAGACGTTATGAATATACAGTGAGCAACAGAGGGCTGTTACTTTACTCTGTCAGTTTTTGTCTGCAGCAGCTGACAGACTGATCTGTGTCCTCGACAACTTAAGATGAGAAAGTGAAAAAATAATCTTGAACTGAAATCAAATAAGAAGCTTTTGGCAGACTTTCAAGGACAGTATTGATGAAAAGTGCTGCATTGTGATGGCTAAGTTATAATAAAAAAAAAAACTGTCCTATTGGTGCAGCATTTACATCATGAAAGTAACAGGGACTAAATGGCAGAAAGGTCTGTATGTGTCTGTGTGTACAGTAAAGCATCCCACTTTGACAGTCTAAACAGGTTAAAATCTAATAGAAAATATGCATTATTAAAGATAAAGATCAATGAGGAGTTTGCATGTTGAAGAAACAGACTTGTTTCCTCTTTTAATTACCTAATGGTTCAACTTTCCAATGCATAAATTAGATATCCTCTTCACAAAGTTGATCAAGTAAAGATTGGTATAGGTACGCTTTGTCATTTTAAGCATTTTATTAAAATGAAAATCAGTGGTCTTCAAATCAATGCAAACCATGAGATAATGACTACGAACACACAATATTGTTTTATTTTGGTAATATCCAGTATTTTTTAAACTTCTGTGGTTAACACCAATATTGATACTGACATATGGAAACAACTGAAAGAAGCATAACAGTGAAGTACCATCCTGCTGACCAAAAATATTCCCTTTTCATTTGATCCAATAATCTCAAATAAAGAGTAACATGAAAAAACTCCAAAACTTAATGCTTATATTCAATAATAATAATGATAATAATACTGGCAAAAATGATCATATCTGCCAATATCAATATGTAGCTTTTGAATATACTGGCAATATGCCCCACTAAAAATGACACTAGTGCAGTTAGTTTAATAACTTACATACAGTTTTTTTCTATTTCTAGCTCTACAGTATGACCATATATCAAATCATACTTACAGTACAAATCTTTGCAGGTCAACATGCTTCCAGGATCTGGACCACTTCCTTTCAATACTGCGTCTGTGGACCGTGATGTACATATCCTGACATGGTTTGCCTATCCAAATATTCCTTGTCCATGCATGTGGAAAATGAACATATTCACAAATCAAAAACCAGAAAGGTCTCATCATTACTATGAAGGTCGCGGTCTCCACTTCCCCTTTTTTTGAAAGGTTGCCAAGCAAAGCAGCTTCCAGTTTACATGTACTCAAATGTCATGATGGTCGGCTGAAGGTGATCACACGAGGAAATGTGAGTTTCTCCTTCTCACAGACAGGCACACTGTGAGTATGTTAGATTAAAAAAGGTGAAAAAGTAACGTTTCAGTGTGACAAATAGATATCATCACTCTGATTTGTGTGTTTGTCTTGTGTTTTCAATTAAAATCCCTACTTGGACCACAGCAGTCTTACAGCATGTAAGCATCAGAGATTGCTCACACTGCTCAACTCCCAACACTTACTATTCACACTCCCTGATAATTGCTTATCTTCCCTGTGATTTAAGTTTCCCCTTCCCCTTGATCATGACAGAAACAACAACAATATTATAATTTCATCATGATATCACTTTTTGGTTAATTTGGGCTGAATGCAAAATGGCTGACCGCATGTGAAAACAAAGTGTTCAGGAAAACTGGCTAAAGCGTGAAATAACTGTGTTTCAGGTGTCTATGGTGTGTTTAATTTGAGTAAAACCTCAAATGAAAACTCCACATGTCAGATATATGCAATAAAGCAGAAAGAAAACTATAGTTTCCACAAAGTGAAACTGAGGCCCCTCCTTGAAATAGAGCAGTCTATATGGATATTCATTACTGAGTTGTATTTTCTTTATCAAAATTTCACCCTGTGAAGCTTTTAATTAGCGAGTTTTTTGCAATTAGACACTGAAGAAGCAGCACAGAGTGTTTAAGTGTAGCTCCTGGTGAGCTTTAATAATGAATCCAGAGCTTCTTTCAAAGAGTAATGGCTCTCTGAGGGTCCTCGCAAATGAATCGCTTAAGAAGTCCCCCTTATTTCATTTGGCACTTGCTTAACATGATGGAGGAGTGCGCGGCAGGACTCTGCACTCATTTTTCAGGGTAGGATTAAAGTGGCTTTGCTAATATATAAAGTGTAAAATAACAAATCAGTCTCAGGGTGTATTGGTTATTTAGATTAAAGGGAGCTGTAAGCAATGAACACTAACCTGATTGTGTTTGTTTTCCTTCAGCTAGAGTGATTACAGGTGGGAACATGTGACAGGGTAGTTCGGAGAGAGGTGAGATTTCACTTTGCCATGACAGATGGTGAACAGTCTTGAGCTTGTGTAGTGCCTCTCTAGTCACTGGCTTCACAAAATGCTTGCTTCACACTTATCCATTCAAACCACATTCATGGTTGGTTAACCATTTTTGTTTTTTATTGTGTTGTCAACAATCATTAGCAAGTCACAATCCTGAGTCAAGTGTCTACCTACAGACAAATCTACATAAGACTACAGTATCAAAGCCTCAACCTCCTAATTGCAAGACTTGGGTGGGCTTTACACGAGTACAAATTTGTAAGACTCCGGTAAAATAAACTATCGATCTGGTGATATTGACACACGGAGACGCGTATTTGTCCATGACTCCGCATCTTTTTTGAAAACGGGTCTGCAGGTGGATATCTGCGTATTTGTCTTCATGCCGTAGTTGGTATAAACAGATAAGTCTGAGAAAGACGGTGACCTCATAGCACCCTCCTCCTCCCCGCCCCCCAACCCGCGCTGTTACACACAACAACAACAACAATGGCGGCAGCCGGGCTGATTCTGATCTTGTTCCAGCAGCTACAAATATTGCTACGACTTTTATACCAACATTTGCTCACAGAACACCAACAACACCAGCTACGGCAACAACAGCAACAAGTGCTCATGCAGAGACGCAGCATGTTACGCGCGCATGAGCACTTGTTGACGTGGAATCCACCTCGGAGCAGAACCAGACGGGCAACCCGACAGGATTTTGCGTGGATTTTGTGTTGTCATGTAAATGCACAAGCTTGTGTACAATACGATATGTAAACAGCGATACATGTTTTGATGCCGACGCCAAGACATTACGGGGCCGTCCTCGTGTGAGGAGGGCCTTAGACTCTTATACTGTTTTCACTCTACATATTATATACACTGGGGTTAACACTGAAAACTTGGGCTCCCACTCATGGTAAGAGGTCACACTGGTAGGTCTTTTCAGGGATGTCAGAGAGCTACTAATGCTGTTGACAGAAGGACAGGAAGAATCCAGATACTCCAGACTTTTTTGTCTTGTGCACACATTTTCATGATCATGCAGAGGAGACATGTAAAATGCACTAAAAAGCATATGAAAACCAAAATAGTATGATCCCAATAGAAATGAAGAGTTGGAATCATATCAAAGAACCCCTTATCGAGAAAAGCTCTAGGCTCTATTGTTTACTGTAAGTGGTCTGTTTCCTAAGTCATGGTTTTGTTCCTCACTGGTGTGGCAGCTCAGCAATTACGTCAGAATATTCACAGTTAAAGCTGAAAGTGTTTTATAATTGATTTCATCACCATCTGCTTGCAGCTAAGTAATAACCTGATGTTACTGTTATTTTCATATTTTCTGCTTGGTAAGTTTTGGTGGGTTTTTTTCTGCCAAAATGTGTGGAAATAAGGAATAAGTGCTGCTACTGTTATTGAAGACTTTGTAAAAAGCTCATAATGTTTGATGATTAAGCTTAACTCGGTTTGTTTACCTTTCAGTGATTTACATCAATATCTTTGACTTTCCTGATGTGAAGCACCAGCCCTCCATGCAGTTAAATAAGTTCACTTCTGACCTGGAACACGGTGAGCAAAAGACAAAACCCTCAGCAAAGTTTTTCATTTTCTTTCAGCTGTGTGTGTGATGGGTTATTATTAATGTGTCGGTTCATTAGCATATTTCATATCCTGCTGCTGAGCGTTCCCGGCTCTCTATCTATCTCTATCTGCGGCGGCGAAGACAAGACCCAGGTGCTGAGTGCTGTCTGAGGACGGAGAAACTAACAAAAAGATGAACAATGTGGTAAACACACAAACAACTCGGCCTCATCAGTCAACAAGATAGGCACAAACAAAACATCAGCCAGAGTAAGAGCTTCATATCAATGAAATCATGTCAAATGCTCCAACTCGATCTGTCACGCCATCAAACGCTGCTTCCAAAAGTGTCACCAAAACCAGTCAAACACAAACTGGATGTCCCTCACACACGAGTGCTGCTTTGTCAAACAATAACATGAAACATGTATGAGTGTGTCTTACCAACACACACATATGAAGATGATGTGATTTTTTTGTGTCGGAGCTGAGTTTTCAGGCAGTGAAAAGGAAGGGGAAAAGAGATGAAAGTAGAGTTGAGCAGCTTGTTCTTTCTCCACATCTCCTCTGTCATGTTCACCAGAGGGAGTTTTGATAGGTGCACACACACAGTAGCACACACAGTAGCTCAGAGGCATAAGAGTAAGACACACATGCAGTGTTCTTGAGAAGAGCCGCAGCAATAATTAGATTTCACTTCAAAGAACCGCAGAGTTGTTTCGGCGGGAGAGTGGGCTGATGTATGATTGGCTGCTCGAATTTGGAGGTGGGGGACTGAGGGTGCTCTGTGATGCTGGACCCTTCTCTGCTGTTGTAAATCTGCGGGATAGGATATGATTACCACTGCACCTGACTTTTAAGTTGGCTGGCAGCTGTCTTATCCTCTGTCAAAAAATACCATCACATGCATGGCGAGATCAACATGGACACAGGAGACGCTGAGGCTTCTCTGATTTATAACGATAAAGTCTTTCATTCTCAGCAGTAAGTCAGGTTTATGTTGGTTTTAGGCAAAACCCCATCAATCTTGTTGATGGCAGTAATAAACAGGATGTTTCAAGAACTGCACAAACTAAACACTAAAACACTTAATTTATTTGAAAAAGCCTAAATTTTACACAACTTTTACCTCAGTTATATATATTATCACTCCTTTCCCCATGAAAGTAATGTCCTGAATTTGATATTGACCTGATGACCCTGAAAAGATTAACTAAATCAGTTTCTTCTTTGCAATTGTTGCTGGCAAATCTGACTGCACTTTTGTTTTTTTATAAGTCAGTGAGAGCATACATTGTTAAGCAGAGCACAGTTACAAAAGTTGAACTCTTTCTATTCGAGTGCTGTTAGTGCAGTGACAAAAACAGCAGGTAGCTCAGGACATTGAGCACTGATAGAGCTGAATTGATCGGTTTTGGGTAATAAATTTGTGCTGAGAAAGAGCTTGTATTTTAGAACATTTCTCTGTTTTAATAACAGACAAAAGTATGAACAATGAAGGACTTTCTTATTCGTCCAACAACCATAGAAGACATTTGCCGTCCACAATATCTATTTATCATTATTGTATTCTATTACTTTTTTTAGTTCAGAACATATGTGTGGTTGTTTATAATTTCATCTTGACTGTGACTTTTGTGCCCCAAATAAGCAGCACTGCTGTACGTTGTTGTTAATTTGACATGACTTTCAACAGTTTGTTGCTGTTTTGATTTTAGTATTGCGACCGCAAGTTCATTTTTACTGGAGGAATAAGACAACAGCAAGCCCTGTGTCTGCAAACTAAGATTACTGACAGAAGCAATATGTCAAGAATAACAACATCAATAAAAACTGAATCAATCCAATATGATAAAACGTCATGCATATAGTTTCACAGTGATGGCATATCAGTCATATGCATGTTGAATATTACGCAGAAACAATAGTACAATAAAGGTGGAACATGATAGTGCGGAGTGGTACCTGTCTATGGAACAGAGGTGACAGGGTGTTTATTCAATGAGCCTGAAGAACGACAAAAGCAGCACGGTCATTATCAACCTCACCTGTTTGCTCACAGAAAAATGTCTTATTAGCCACTCGTCAGACTTGAGCAAAATGAGTGGATATAAAGTGGTTACTTTGGTTAAAAGAATGTAAAACTCCAGAGGGAAGAGAAATTTATCTTCTGGAAATGTTTTTGTTTTGAAATCAATACATTTAAATTGGTAACAACTCCACTCTTGAATGAAATAGAACTGAACGCCATGCTTTCTGATGAGTCAAAAATCCAATAAAGGTTAATTAAAGTTATTCAGATTGAAACTTATGCTTCATCTTGTTGTCAAATCACAGCAAGTGCTCCTGTTGGTGGATTTATCTTCATGTCAGTGACAAGAGAGGGAGATACAAACCAAACTGAAGTATCCCCTCTTACTTCTTTCATCACCCTCCCTCTTAAACTTCTTCCTCCTCCTGGCAGCCTGTCAAATAATGTTGTGTGTGTTTCATTGAGACATGGGCCCTGCTTAATTACTGCCATGCTAATTGAATCCCGGTGTGAGTGATGTATGGGGATAGGACTTAGTGTGACAGAATGAAAATGAAATGGTATTAAGCAGCGGAGTAGATAATCCATTTAGGAATGTCTGGGAAATGAGGAGGATTAGTTAATGCAGAGACATATGGCTCCCCTGTCATAGGACATCAAAGACATTTCAGATCTAAAATGTTATCACTCGCTTGCTCTTTTTATTTTCAACCGGGACTCTTCTCTCCCTAAAATTTTAAAATAATCACGCCTGAGGGATGGAGGAACATGAGGCAAGTTTGTTGTGCCAGGCTAAATTAAACTTTTGCAACATTCTGCACTACCCTCTCAAAGTTGGACCCTGGGGAAAAATATTGGAATTAAGTAAAAAAAAAAAGTAAAAAACTATTGATGCTGGCTTTTACAGAGATTATTATTAATGCATGAGGATTCAGCATAAGCTCGCACCAATAGTAATGCATAAGGAGAGTGGGCACACATTCATTAATCCGTTGATAATTATTAATGTGCAAAATTTTTGAAATTATTTTTAACACTGATGCTTCAATGCCTTTTACTTTCTTGAAATTAATTTTCTATTCACTCTGTTTTGCTGCATAGATCTATTTGTTAAAATGGCCAAGGAAGAAAAAGAAATAAAATCATACAAAGAACTTCTCTCCACTACTCGGCCGCAGTGTTTCTGACTTGCATTACTATATCTGGTGCATAAATGAAGCCTTGCTGGGTTTATCTATTGTCTGTTTAAATGTGAAAGAAGGAGGGTTCAAACTCTGGTCTTACTTGGTTGAACGATCACAGAAAACCTGAACAACTGCATACCACTTTTTTTGATGGGGGCTCATTAAGTTGGAAGACAGAATTCCAAGTGCTTTTATGTGAAATGCTCTTGATCAACATGAAAGCACAGTGCATACTTAAGACTAAGGCTGGGAAAAATGAGTATTTAAAAAAATATATCATTATATTTTCAACTAAGATTCCAATTTAGCCAGTATCACTTCTACAGTTGTTGATGTTGATGTTGTTGATGTGCTAAATAGCGTAACATTAGCCACCATTAGGAATACTAATGTCCAGAATGCCATAACATTTGACAAAAAAGCTTCAGCATGATGACTGTTTTCCAGCTTTTATACAAGTGCAACAAAGTGCAACATGAGGACTGTGTAAAATGGTGAGCTGCAGCCCCAAAAGTCAAGCTGCTGAAGCTTTAAGTCTCATTAATCTGTGTTTTTACAATTATTTATCAGGAAAAAATAGAGAGAAATATATTGAATATCATCATTATGCTAGAAAGATTTGAGACGTACTTTTGGTCTATATTGCTTAGCCCTACGTGAGGGTCGCTACAAGTGGATGCAAGTCATTTGGTGTTTTCTCAGCTTTCATGGCCTCTAAAGAGCCTGAGCCCAACAAGCTCACGTTTTGATGGTTCATAAAAATGTATAAACAGCGAGCTCATTGTCAATTATTATCAAGTAACAGTCAACATAGTAACTGCTGTCAAAGTGAGCATCTAGAGTAACCGTGTAATGGCTAAAAAGTGCAACCAGTTGCTGCTACAATGAAACCACAATGTTGTAAAAAGCTTTGTCCTCTCCATAACACCATTCCTACCTCTTACTATAACAAGTTTCAAGTTGTTTATGTTTCTTAAAAATTGCATACTAACTTGGTATTCAATGCTAGATTAAAATATGGGTGTAAAGAATAATCAGTGAGTGGGAATGTATGAAAGGCATCAATGAGTGCTGTGATATGTTCCATTAACATGAGCATCTATTATAAAATGTGTTTTGCCACTTTTATTGAAAAGTTGTATGTGTTTTGGTGGGAGAAAGAAAGCCAGATCAGTTCTGCATGTCTCTGCTCTGGATGCCATCAGTCTGCCAGCACTGATGATGTAGTTGTTCTGGCTTCAGTTTTTGACAGAAGTTGAGAGGTGCTATCCATATTGATAATTGGTCAACGCTTAGCAACAACAGACGAATGACAAACAGCCCTTTGAATGCGCTTGATAGATAGAAAGAAAAAGAAACAACAGTCTAATGAGGTAATTATCATGGGAGTAAAGGTCAGCAGAATAAAGGGAAAGTGCAATAATTAAATGGTAACACAGTCTGAATAGAAATGTCAAAAGCTAATTGAATAATCGGCTTGTAATTACAACCTTTTGAGCTAGAGTTGGCAGTGTTTAGATTTTCTCCTAAAGCATGCTGTATTGATCAGCTGCATCAGTTTAGAAGCAGATAACCTCACAGAAATGATAAATTTAGTCCTTCCCATTAACCTGAATACACTTTTCTGACTCCTGGTAGGGCTGCAGAGGAGTAGTAAACTGTAAAGAAAGAGGCTGATACAAAGATGATTAGGGCACTATGTTGACACACATAAGGACAGCTCGTGCTCTCATACAAGGTCAGAAACAAAAGTGATGACTATGGTTTGTGACAACCCACAATTCCTGAGCTAATATGGAAAAGTGAGCCTCTGGAACTCTCCAGAAGCTGAAAACAGCAACTCAGACACTATTAACTCCTACAGGAAGGAAAATGTACTGGTAAATCAATTTATATAGGCAATATGGAGACAGAAATGAACCCTTCGAATGCTCTAGATGTATTTTGTCAGACACAAGTGCCTCATCAGAGATGAACACACCCACCCTCTCGAATCTGATATGCAAAACACACACACAGATGTGTCTTCCTTCATCCTCGACCAAACATTCCCCTTTTAGTGTTCTATTTATCTGCTGCTCTCATCATTTCTTACTTTCTCTCACCCCCACCTGCTCCGTCCATCATCTGTTACTCCAACCTTATCTTTCCTTTCCCCATTTAATTCTTCCCTCTCTCAGCATCCTCTTCTTCCTCTACCTTTCCTCTCCCATCCTTTTCCTCTCTCACTCCCTCCATTCTTGCCCCAGCAGGCTGCAGATGGTGCTTAATGGAAGCATAACTGAGCGTAACTACCTCGTGAATAATTCCACAGGCACAAGGTGAGCCATAGGACAGCTCCATATGTGGATGACAGAGAAGTAAGTGCACACATGCATACACTACGGTATGCAGCTTCACATTTATCCTGCAGACATTCAAACTTTATAATAGTACCCCTGATGTCTATACGAGTATCTCCATCAAAAGTTAATAATTCAAAACTTAAGAATTAGCATTGTAAATAAGCTTCATTACAGTATTGTAGTGGTGGTATTAAAGTTTCATGCAAAGGGAAACTCCATTCAGCAGCTAAAAGGTGGGTTTTCACAGT
Organism: Scarus forsteni; assembly: GCA_036419115.1. Taxonomy (NCBI): domain Eukaryota; kingdom Metazoa; phylum Chordata; class Actinopteri; order Labriformes; family Labridae; genus Scarus; species Scarus forsteni. The sequence goes on along the minus strand of JAZDUH010000054.1, from coordinate 5,284,058 downwards.
CTATAAACATTTTTGCAGAATGTATAAGCATTTTATGTTTGGGAACAGTCATTCATAATTAACTAGTTCTTTATCAACAGCCACTTTGGTGGTTAATTGTCTCTTTAATGGCATATTAATGGAAATTCTCCACTCACTTACATCAAATTACTGCTCAATAATCATAACTGAGGAGTCAGTGTAGAAGGCTAACGATGTAAAGACAATTATTAGTATTCTAAAGTGAACTATGAACATCAATATCTTTTTTCATATGATGTATTTAGTGTAGAAAAGTTGTTGGTATTTTAACATTCATAGCTAACCTCACACATCAGATAGTTCAATGCACTTTGCAGCATGTATTTCACCGGTCCACTTTGAGCAAATCTTTCAAAAATCATATCTGAACAGTGATTGGATAATTGTTCTGTCAGTGACAGTCACATTCATTATACCAATCAGATATTGTAGAAGGCAACATGTTCAGAGTGGAGCAAACTATATTTTCTATCCATAAGTGCTTTCAGTGCTGTTTGTTTTTAAAGTAATGAAGTGTTGTCAAGATCTTAAATCTTTGACTACAAGTAGTCACACCTCACTGTTGTCATGCTTGTGGCTGCTGATTGGGCCGTGCTACTGGAGCTGTGACCTGAAACCTTTGCCTCTGGGCCCCGGCTTGTGGCTACTGGTTCTGAGTTAGGCAGATAAAGCAATTTGCAAGGTTAATCCATGTCAGTGCTTTCCAAAATACAGGCCTCTGCCCCAGAGGTACTGAAGCTGGGCCATGGGAGGTCATTTGGAGTAAATGGAAACCATACAAATTTTCTGTATCAATAAAGATAAATAAAACATGTTTGTATTTTCTGAAGTCATACATATAGCTAACGAAACACAGCCTCATGATTGGACTTATATGCCACATATTCAGTGGCAATCACTTCTTTGTCTAATGTCAAGAGCAGGACCTTGTCATTCACTCTTTAAACTGTAGAGACTGCATTTCAATCAGGTGATGATACATATATGAATATGTCTGTTCAGGTAAAACATGATTACTAATGTTGGGGAAATGTGATATCATTTGCTAATTTATGTTAGCCTGCAAACTACCAGGATCACTGTCAGCTGCCACTTCTGGGGCAGTGATGATGGTTAAAAGGCACTTTGCTCGAGTTCACAAATCACTTTATGATAAGATAAGGGGAAGTATGTTCTTTCATTCCCTTCAGGGAAAGGCATCTAATAGCATCAACTTGCTATTTGCTCTTCGCTGGGTTTTCTTATCAGATAGCGTTGAAGGAAGAACAACTTCCGCTTGTCTCCATTTCTGTTATAGTATCTCATTTAAACACAACTGTCAGTCATTTTAAAGATAGAAAATAAAGCACATATGTAGCATCTGAGACTGTCAAACTTCTTCAGAGTCTACAGCAGAAAAATGATTTTCTTTCTGGTCAGACACAGGGATCTAGAAGTGTGTCAAAGACTCTGGAATTGTGGCAAATCCTCTCTCAACAAACACAACATACGTGTTCTCTTTCAGTCAAACAAGTCTGAGTTTGTTGGCTGTATTAGCATAAACTCATAAAACCTGTGTCTTGATTTATGAGGCCCTCGATACTGAAGTTTCCAGAGAGATCGCTGTATATTTCAAGGTCATCCCGGTCAATTTAAAATAATGTGCTGTGGGGTGTCCATGGAAGAGCAGTTTAAGGTGCATGTAATTTACGACCCAACTATCAAACTGAGGATCATAAGGGAAGTGATGAATACAATAAAGTTGGAAACATCTTACTCAAAAAGGACTCTGAGGCATAATAGGGACCTCATAACCATTACTAGCATATATGGCTCATTGTTCGTAGGAAAAAATGCTGATTGTGGAAAAAACTTGAGGGGCAGTGGTTCTTTTTGTCCATTCCATCTTAATGATTTTACCCATTACATCACAGCTAATATGAAAAAATGACATGTAGGTGCACCATCAATTACACTTCATGCCTTGTGAAGTATCTAACATGTATGATAACAAGACAGATAGAGGATAAAATTGTTAGAAATTAAAGGTTTTCATGTTTTAGAATTACAGAGATGAAGGTTGTGGTGTCCATGTGTTGATGGGTGTTCTTTGGCAAAACTCTAAATACTAAAAAGGCTTTAAATATGCAGCCATTTCCTTCACTATCATCCAAAAATGGCCCCACTAGGCAGACACAAAAACCATTTTTGTATTGGCAGACAGATAGCTCATTATACCTGCTGATGAGAAGCACTAACACAGCTAATGAGCCATTTTAAGAGAAAAAAGGACAAACCCATCACCATGTGGCAACCTGCCTGACTGAGTAATGCTTCAAAAGGTAACACTGTAATTAAAGGTGACACTGGTGAAATGTGAATATGCCTAATACAAATGAAAATCAGACAAAATGATGATCCTTAGCTGTGTTAGGGAGTCAAGATGTCCTTAATCTGCTAATTTTCAGAGAAGAGCGAGCCGGGGCCCAGAGGCAAAGGTTTCAGGTCACAAAGTTGAGCGGCTGGTCAATGGCTGGGCACGGGGGAGAGGAGGGGATGGCATTGGTGCATTAAGGGTGTTGGCTGTCACCTCGTAGATCCACTGCATGTCATCTGCCTGTGAAAACAAGAGGAACTGTCAGCCAAAAACTGAAAGCTCTTGGATTTGCTTTAGCATGAAAAAAGCTTGAAACATAAGAGAACAAGAATACATTTCAGACATAGAGCTCAGTATAATTCATACAACATCTGAAGACTAGTAGAATTTGTCGGGAAGACCTGAGTAGGATTTTAAAGATGCAGACGTTTTAAGAGAAAACACAGTCAGAAAGGGCATGCTGTGGGTCTCAGATGTGGGGCAGTGGACTTGAAGGCCTGCTGCATGTTGCTTAGTCTTTTGGGGCACAGAGATGGTTGGTGTTTGCAGAAAAGCAGAAATATCGTGTAGAGGTTTGAGGCGTGAGCTGTTTTTTTTAGGTAAACAAGAGACTTCAAAGGCTGCATTTCAGGAATATCAGCCTGGACTACCACCAGTAAGTTCAACGCTAGGTTTCTGAACAATCCTGACTGTGAATGTGCCCAAGCAACCACTAAAAACGAACATATGAACCAGAGTTACCTCAAGAGATAAACTCTACAACCAGATCAAGAAATGTATATGGATCAATGTGGTTTCATCGCCAAGAGTGGGAGCAGAGCAGCAGGGTATCACCTGTTTTCCTGCTACTCTTGGCGTCATCATTCCATTTCTTCTCTTTTACTCTGCACAGGAGAGCTGTAGTAACAACAGGTGAGGTGCAGGCTTGTATAATTGAGCCTAAGGCTTGAAAACACTTAATCAAGCATTTTCTAAGTGCATTTGTAGTTTTTTAAGAACTGATCTACAAACTTTTCAGAACAGGAGCAGTGGAAGACCTCTCTCTTTCTAAGGAGTGGACTCCTATGTTATTACTGTCATGGGCAAAGCAGCTGCATTAGCTCCTTTTTAACTTTTTATATATATTCCCAACTATTATTACATGGTTTTATTCAACTATTTTTATGTACTTATGAACTATTTAACACCTCCATCGTGAGTCATGTATATGGCAGATGTAAATTAAGCTTGTTTTTACAGTGTGCCTCCAACTGTTTCAAATTTACCACCATGAATATGGCAATTTGGCATGTTTGCAGTTGTATTTACCAAAATGTTTCACTAATGTGGTAATGTGAATGTGTCTTGAAAAGTAAGACATCTAAAACACTTTGAACAAATTTCTCTTTAGCAGCTCATGCTCCATCTGGTGAGGCCGACTTCTGTGATGGACTGTTGCAATTATGCCCTTACTGGTTTCAACAAGAGCACCCTAGTAGTGAAATTCATATGATGTGCACTTAAAAATGGAACAGAAAAATGTCATGAATATCAATGTATCACCACAAGTTAAATTAGTACACATAAATACTTGAGAGTATTCTGAGTAATAAACAGTATTACCTGGATGATCAGTCTGGCTCTGTGCTTGCAGTGTGTTTTGGGTGTGAAGGACACTGTGATGAGAGCCCCAGCAGAACCAACAGGAGGTAACACCCCCGAGGCTGGAGTCACTGTGAACTCACCGCCGCTGCCGGGCAGGAGCGCTGCTGTGAACGGCTCTGCCCTCCTGGAAATAAAACTTCAAAGTCACTATAAGATGAGAAATAACCCCATGATGCAGAGAATACATAAAAACATAATCTCTCATCTGTGTGTAGGAGACACAGTGTTACATATTTCATGCTGCCGCTTGGTTATCAAACTCATGTTGGTATTCTTGATGATCCACAAACCAGTGCAGTGAGCAATTAAGTGTCTGCCTCTTGTGGACACGTCTTGTGTTGCTGAATGTTTATTAGCTCTACAAGAGAAGCTGTGATGCTGCTCTTTAAACTCACAACAGAGCTGTGTCTGTAAGAACAAGATGAGAAACGAAGACGAGAGAGAGAGAGCAGGGAATATGAAAATAAAGCGACTGAAGATACAGAGAGCTTAATTTGATGTTTTTTTCATTGCACTCTGTGCAAACGGAGAAATAAATATCATCACATACTTTCATTACATTCATTTAAATGTCGCACAAAGTAAAACAAAGAATATGATTTTCTTTCCATCAAACATCTCAGAGCCACCATTGCTTCTTCATTTTTATTGGAGCTTTGTTTTATCCTCACAGTACTTCAGATGTGGGAGAATAAAAACACAAAAGTGCAGCAGGGACTTGACTTTTATGCTCCAACGCAAAAGATACATAAAGTTTTCATCTAAAAGGATGAGAGCTGTGGTAAATTCAAGTCTGTGTTTCAGCATGAAGAAACTTGGATCGAATGTGAAGGATTAAAATGTGTGAACAAGCAAACCTGGTGGTGCTGGTCAGTCTGAAGCCCACGGCTGATGTCCTTCCCACCTCAGTGGCGTCAATCAGGATGACGTCATCAATTTGAGGCTCCGTGGCAACAAGAGTGACGGGAAACTCCCAGATCCTTCCTGTATCGCTCTGTATGGTGAGGGCAGCTGCACACCTAAACACAGACACACACAATCAGTTCAAACAGAGACCAAAAGAGTCAAACGAGAAGTCATGTAAAATAAAGTAACAAAGAAACATTCACCTGAAAAATCCACAAACACTAATGTCAAATATTTTGAGATATCAGTACCAATAATGAGGCCAGACTTGCTTACAGTAAGTGAAATAGCGGCCAATGTAGTATGTATTTTTTGGCTAAGTGCCCTTACTAAGAGGTATACACAATGTTTAAGTTACCAACATCTCATACCAAGAACAAGCATTAAAAAATCCTGAAAAACTAAAATTTAAAAACCTTGACCAAGCCTGTAAACTGTGTTTGCATCACAAGTTAAAACAAAAATTAGTCTTTAACAGCAGCATATAATGACTGTGACATACTGGAAAAACTAGTTTAACTTCACATGACAAAATTGTATCAATGAAACACTTGTAGCATTTGATTTACATAACTTGACTAAATATGTTAACAAATTTTTGAAAACCAAATGGATATAAAAATAACAAATAATGATAAATCACAAAATACTGTAACTTGATATCAAAGCAGACAACAGGTACAATTTTCTTGATTTTTGGGAAGTATTTTTTCCTTTTACCAGCATATCATGCCTTAACGTTGCTTTTTATACCTCTAAATGGGGTTATTACCTGGCTTGATGATGACCTATTCAGATGAGGAGATGACTAACATCTCTGTAAATCTGTACTTGTCCTAAAATGTATGTATTATTGTAAGAATTGTTTTCAGCATATTTTAACAATAACTGTATTTGAGTATCATGGAGGCCAGGGCCCTATTCTACGAAACAAGTTCAGTCTAGCGAGATAGCCTTGGAGCTACCTCGCTGAACTGAGCGTGGTAGCCGGCGGTCTCGCTAAACGGTTTGACGACGCTGGTTATCAACCTCATAAGTGGATCCAGCTTTGCAATGAGCGCGTGCACGCATATAAGGCGGAGCCCGCCGCATCTGACCAATCGCGAACATGGACCAGTCTGGAGCGCCAGAGCAGGCCGGAGAGCGAAGGACCGCTTACTACACACACGAGGAGCAGGAGGTGATCATGACAAAGTATGAAGAATTAAAACATGTAATAAACGTCAAAAGCCACACCGTCGCCGCTGCAAAAGCACGGAAGGAGTGCTGGCAGAAAATTGCTGACAGTCTCAATGCATAAGTATAGCATGCAAAAAATCTTTCGTGCCAGTATCATCCTGAAATAGCACTGTTCAACATGCACTTTTACTGTAACATGCACCAGACATGTCTAATTCATTTCCAAGAAGAATTCATTCATTTGTTCATTCCTATCTTGCTTACATTTTTTGTGTGATATGTAGCCCACATGAGCCCCAATTCCTGTCACAATTTTAAGACAGGCAATAAAATATTGTCATGGAACAGAAGTGTTGGCATTGAAGATCTTATTACGGCAATGAGAGTTCTTCATTCCCTTTAGCTACCTGTAGAAAGTGTCATGTGGTGTGTAGTGACTCTATCTGAGTCTCGTTTCAGCACCAATCAAAGTACACAAAAAGAACTGGGGGGGATTCCTCCCCCAGATTTTACTCCTGCAGAGGAGGTGGCCCTCTGCAGCCATCAGGTCAGCTCATTGGTCAGTGGGTGGGGTTTTTATAGTCCGCGAGTTCAATCTGGAACCTAACCTGCCCCGGAGCAGGGTAGCCGTTCACCGTACGTTGCCATGGAGACTCACTTCGCTAAGGAGTGATCCCATCTCATAGAACAGGGAACCCGGAACCTAATCTCAAAGCTAACTCACTAGGCAGTAATCCTGCTTCGTAGAACAGGGCCCTGGACTAAAGTTGTTTTATATTATGTAAACTGAATAGAGCTCAAACTAAAAGACAAAAACCTGTATATGTTTGGTTTATGTTACAAACCAGGTGATACCTTTGACTCAGAACCTCTATAGAAGCACTTCCTCTGCTCTATTTATCTTGAAAAGTGCATTTAAAGCATTCCTATTTATCTAGAAAGAAAACATGGCTCCCTAAACTGCTCTTTAATATTCCCGCGCTCAGCCAGGATGCTCGGCCCTCCTCGTCTGAATGCCCACGGCACAGAAATAACACATAGATAATGGAAGAGCCTATTAGCGGCACCACACCCCCCGTCATTTCCTCGTGGAGAAGTCATTAGCTCTCCGAGGTATTGATTCTACCGGGGCACGCCTCATTAATGGACTCCACAGATGAAGACGGGAGCTGATAAATGAATGCACTCTTCGCTCAGCGGGGTGTCATGTGTAATGTACAGTAAGGAGGACAGAGGAGGGGAGGTAAACTGAGATCAGACAGAATATTTAAGTTAGAGGACACCACAGAGGAACTACAGCGAGGAAAGTGGGAGTAATAGTGACAGGTAAAGGCACCATGTGGAGTTTAATCATGAGTGGGTCCTAGTTTTTCCAAGATATCAACCCCGATGACAATCCAGCTTTTGGTTACAATGCTTAAACTCATGACTTTAATATTCAAGCATCTTATTGCCAAACAAAAATCTGAATACAAGTCTAAATAATAATCTGCCCAACAATTGTTAAGACACGTCTCTGCCCAATTGGCACCCAGAGACAAAGCACAGAGAAGAAAGTCTTGGCAGGAAACATCCCCCATGAACTGCCAGTTTCTCTAAAGCATGAAAAAGTTGACTGTCGACTTTAGAAACAAAACTATGTGGAGATAAAAGCTTTGAGACTGAGCTGTATGTGGAAAATGTATTGCAAAGTATAATCAAAGTATTAAAGGTCTCACATTGTTCAAAAAGTTCATCCTGGTCTGGCCTGACAACATATTTTTGAAGTCCTTTGCCTTTAATCAACTCATATATCAAGTGTATCACTATTAAACAGGCTGTTTAAGTTCAAATGCTGCCAAGAAATTGATGTGGCTCCAGTTTTCCACGGCTGTGCTCTTATGTTTACTATCTACATGATGAGACATGTTAAGACATAGACTTCTACTTCTGTATGAAAATTAGGGATGCAGGATTTATCTGAAATCCCATATGCCAGTGTTTCCAGACTCATTATCGCCAATATCAATATTCATATTGATATTTTTTTCCAATCATTTGTTCTTTCATAAATTTACAACATGCCCTCTGCTTACGCTTCAGCCAATATGTGCAGCCAAAATATTAGCTATTAATATTGGCAAAAATGTTCATATGTGCTGATACCAATGATTAACTTTTCAGGCAGTTATCTCTCAATGTTGGTGCTGATTCGGTATCATTGTGTATCCAAAATAAAAATCCTTAAAAAGTATTTTGCATAATATGTGACATTTAAAGCCAATGTCAACTTCTCTGCCAAAACTGCAAACAAGTGCCTGCAAAATGCCTAAATTCACAAATATACTGACATTAAATGAAACATTCTTTCTAGGTATTTGAACTATATATTTAGTTGTTTTCAAGATATTAGGATTATATTTGACTTCTTGCGTCCTCAAAAATCTTATATTCCTACTAATAGTATTTGTTTGATAAAGGATGATGTGCAAGTGAAATATATTGGAAACAATTTGTTTTCCATGTTCCGATTTGTTTCTTTGGCTTTAATTCAAAGTTCAAGTAATTTAATAAAGTCTTACTGGTTAAGTTTTTTTTAAATGCTACACAATTTCCTTTGGTTAATAATAAAGTCATACTATGTATTGAATGACACATATCTTACATGTTGTTGTGTGACCCTCCAACTAACTAGATATCATTCATTTGTCAGCCAGAGTTGTCCATGCCTGCCATAAATATAAGGAAATGTTACAGTTACAGGAGATTCCCAGTGAAAACCAATAAGTAAACCTCTATTTCTTATTTCTATTCTTGATGCTGTGGTTTCATTTTTGCTGCTTTGTAGTCAACACACATTTTAGTGTTCGTGTTTTTAGTTGATAATCTTCTGACAGTGCATTAGGCCTGATGTGTATTTTGTTTCTGACTCTATTATTAACTCAACACTGCGCAAAGCAATTATTAGATCAAGTCAGAAGAAACACACAAGGCGTTTAATTCAACAATGATCACGTCAATATCAACCAAAGCCTGTATGTTGTTTGCAAATATCATAATATAACAGTCCTTGATTAAGTGTGACAGTTCATTTCTAAACGGTTGAAGTATCACAATATACTTCCAAAGATATGAGTGTGTTTTGATAAAAAAGCAGGAGGAGACCCCCGCAGTGTTTTAAAGCTTAAAAAAGAACCAAATGTGATTTCAGGTCGCAGCAAAGTTAATGTATTATCTACGAGGACCTGACCTTACATTTCCAGTCCTGTTAAAGCAGCAGAGCAGCTAATGAGCCGGCCCTCCCCTCAACCTCAGAGAGAGCACGCAGCATCCTTTAAGTACAAACATTAAGACTCAGCACAAGTCGACGGTGGGTAATAAATGAATGCAGAGGCCACACCCATACCAGAAAGGGACAACACAAAGAGAGAAACCTGAAAGAGGAGATAAATGGATGCAGCGTTTCCTCTCGATTCAGGTGTTATCTGAGGGAAGAGAGGAGCAAACAGATCCTGTTGTTTGCCTGCGTGTTTGAACGTGCTTGTTTTTGTTTCTGCTGACTTATTATTAGCATCCTTTTGTTGTATTTCTGCACAGATTTGGAGTGCATATTAGTTTCTTTCAGCGTGTGCAGTTTTGTGTCTCTATTTTGAGTTTATGTGCTTGTTCCAACTTCTGAAGCGTCTGCATCTGCATAATTTTTTCTCAGTGTTTTCTCCTCACAGGTAATAAGTGTTTGAGCATCTCTGTGTGAATTTAGCTTCAATGCAGTGTTTCTGTTGTTTGTGTTCCCTGAAAGGAGCTTGTACATCCTTGATGACTCTTTTTCCCAAAGTGTGCGAGATGTTTGAGTGCATTAACCACAAAAGCAACAAGTGTTTTTTTTAGAGAGGAACAGCAGGAATCCACTGAAAAGCTTCTGAATTTCCACCTGTTTGTTTCTAACAGTGTGGTTTTTTTAGTGTACTTGTAGATTTGTCTTTGTATAAAGTGCTCATACCTGCATGGCTTGAGGGGAGTGTAGACTACATTCAAGGCCAGTGTCACAATCCCAGTCTCAGGGTTCCTCACCGCTGCCTTAATGGAGACTGAAAGGAAGTCTTGAACTTTGAAATCTTCTGCTTCACCGTCTGCGTTAATCTTGCACTGGAAGCCTTCCACTGTTACATCAGAACCTGTCCAAGAAATGTTTTTAAATGTAGAATTTTTTATGCCTTTCGGTTCTTAATAAAGCAAAAATCAGTCATAAAGAGTATTTCAAGGCAGATCAACTCCAACCATCAACTGCCTTACATATGATGGGAAAAACTGAAAAACTTAAAAATGTATCCAGTGCATTTCTCTTATTTAAAGTCATAAATGTTTTTTGCACTTATTTTAATCCATACTGCCACTCATGTACAGAAAAACATCTTATTACACCGTCTAAAGAAAAACAAGACCTTAATTGCTCGTAAAAATAACAAATAATATGCTATTTCAACAAAAGAACTTGTCTTAAAATAATACATACTCTAATTCCATATATCCGGTCTCTATCCATGACAGTCAAGAAGTAAATAGCAACAATTTAACTGGTGGATAGAGCTGCTGAATTATGGCAAAAATCATAACTGGTCTGATAGATATTGAGAGTGCAATGATGCAACATGATTACCCACCGACTTTATAACATAATCAAACACTGTCATTGTGAACAGTCTGAAATGTTTGGGCAACAATGACACAAAATTACTTGCACAATCAGACTGTTAATTTAGACCTTTATTTTTTCCTTAAATTAAGATAATTACTTGGACATGCCAACTGAAAACGCATTAAGTAAGTGTAATATGATAGTTGCATTTAAACACTTGCCCTTGCTAAAATTTAACTTTTGCTACTTTGAAGTGCACCAATAATTATATTTTAAAAGCTTACATCATTTAAACCTATAATCTTTAAAACTAATACACTTTTTGAGGGTAAAGGCAGGTTTGTTGTTGACGATGGAGGGGATGTTGATGACGAGATACAGTTTCCAACTGCTCTTTCATATGAAAAAAAAATTCAAATAAAGAATGCAAATTCAATGAAAACTATGAAAGAGCTGTTGTATATCCCAGAAGCTAGTTGTTATAATAAACCAGGATCTGATGGCTATCTCCATCTATCTCCTAACCTCTGGTGACATATGCTGGATAAGAGCCACTTTTTAAGATGCTCTGCTGAAGTTTTTAAGTTTCAGTGAGGCTGGCTTTACTTTGGCAGAATAATCTGGATAAACCCAAAAAATGAACTGGTTCCCCTGGAATAAAATGTTATTAAATGCTCTTTAATTTGACTTAACTTTCAGATTAGACTTGCAGAAAGTTAAAATGCAGGCTTGACCTGGTATATCCTTATGAGAGGGTTCTTAAATGAAAGATTAATTATTCATGATGCAGTCCAGGGGTTGAGCGAATTTATTTTGTAATTTATTTTGGCACTTATTGGCCTTAAAGTGGAGAGCCTGAGAATGGAGGCCTGAAGCCAGACTGCCTCGGTATAAACATTATATACCTTTACTGGGTTACTGCTAATGGGAGCAGAGGTGTCATTATAATGGAGTTGGATGTGTTAGCTCTGCCTATGGACTACATAAATAAAAGCCTGCTTATTACTACTTGAACAAGTGCACAACAAACAGACACAAGAGCACCTCACATACAAAACCCTGGTCTTGTGTTAATTAATCCATCATTTCAACATAGAATCTGATCACAGAGATGAAAATCACTACCTGACTGTGGCGAATCGGATGTGTTCTTCAACCTTTCAGAAAAAAAACGTCACAGTACTTTTCAAATCTAATTGATATGCTCTGATTAATAACCCTGAAGTCAGCAGACTTTCCGATCACCAATCAATCACCTGCTGAGCCAAATCAGTCAGAAACTGTCAGGTCTCATCATCGGTGCATGAATTTTAAAACAATCTTAATTACTGATCATTTCAAAGTCTCGTGTTAAGCACTGTTCCACAAACAAACTACCCCTGACTTTACTCAGTAACCTCAAGAAGCCTCATCGTTGTCACGCAGCATGATAAATCAGATTTCAAAAAGTGATCTGACACTGCTAAACAACTCGGAGTAAGAATTTGAAAACTGGCTCACACCTCCATGTCCTCTACGGTCTTGATTTCCTGTCACGCACCCAGTGAGCAGTACATCCACCTTCTTCTCCAGCTGGCAGCCCGCTTCACAGTGAAGCACGCCAAGTTGTGACTTCTCAACAGGCGCTTTCACGGGAATCCCATGGAGAGGGTAAATCCAACAGATGGTGGACAATTCTTCCTCTGACCTAAAAAATAAATGAAGTGCATTTTTAATTCATACGCTCAAGTTAAAATGAGCCTTGACTTTCTGTTCAGCGTCTGTTAGTAACTTTAAACATAGTGAGGGGGGCTGGTTTACCATTTTGTTGTATTTTAGCCCTACAGAAGCTCACTTAAACAAACATCCAGCACTCAAATGGTGCTAGCTTCAGCCAAAAGAAGGTGGCATTACTCTCAATATGTATTTTTAACAAGAGCATTTTGAGCTATTAAATGATTCATTGTTGTATTATGCTCTAAATCTTTCTCCGTCTGCTGCCCTTTATAAATATTTAACTGCTCCAGCACACCTGATGTAAACAAACTAATGTTATCAGCCTTCTTAAGAGCTTGATGACAGGGCATTTATTCAAATTAGGAGTAGTGAAGCAAGAGAGCCTCTTACACATGCATTCTTGTGCATTTTTAATGATAGTCTTCTTATTAATGAGCATTACGTAATGTCTAGAAACCTGTCTGAGGGCAGCCATTACTCAGTGCAGGGTTTTCTACGCAAAGATGCACTGATTGCAATTTTGTTGGCTGATTCATTTTTGTAATTCATTCCTGGTCTGACCTCCTGCTCCCAATTTTCTTCCAAAAAGAATTATAATTGAAACGTAAAATGTTTTTACTTCATTCAAAGACTTTAGTTCTGTGGCCATTATAAAGCACTGAATGTTGGCTGTCCACCAATGAAGAAAATATTCATCTGCACAAACACAATTTCTTATTCTCACTGAAAAAGTCGAACATTTGGGCTCTAACCTTTTTTTGTTAATTAGGTGGCACAGTTTATGGTAAAAACATTTTTGTAGCAGTGAGATACAATAAAATGTGTTACATTTCCAATTAAATCATATGTTAAAGGTCACACTGATCCCTGATGGTCCCTGTGCTAAAAATGCACTCAGATCTTGGCTTATAAACTTCGCTGTTTCATCCAGCTTATAACAAACCTTTGTAAGTCCATGCTTTTGTTACCTCTAGACTGGACTACCGTAATCCTCTTTTTTCAGGCTGTCCCAGGAAGTCGCTTAAGACGCTTAAGCTGGTCCAAAATGCTGCAGCACGTGTACCGACTAGAACTAGGAGAAGAGACCACATTACTCCTATATTAGCTTCTCTGCATTGGCTTCCCATAAAATTTAGAATAGAATTCAAAATTCTTCTCCTCGCCTATAAAGCTCTCAGTGGACAGGCACCAGTTAATCTCAAAGAGCTTGTAGTGCCGTACAACCCTCTAGAACATTATGCTCCCAAAATGCTGGCCTGCTCATAGTACCGTCAATCTCCAGTAGTATGGGAGGTAGAGCCTTCAGTTATCAGGCTCCTCGTCTCTGGAACCATTTACCGACCATAGTCCGGGAGTCATACTCCCTCTCTACCTTTAAGTTTAGACTTAAAACATTCCTCTTTGATAAAGCTTTCAGTTAAGGACCAGCTTATAGTCCATAGATCAGCCCATAAATTAGACTCATAGTTAAGATGCAATAGGCTTAGGCTGCCGGGGGGGGGGTCTGGCATATTGGGCTCGAGCTCTCTCTCACACTCTCTCTCCATATCTGCCTTTGCCCCTTTTGTTTGCTCCTGTACTCGTCTCTGGCTCTTGTCTTGTAGGTGGCCTGGGATCCTTGGTGGAGACTTGCTGCTACGGAGCAACGAAGGCTCAAAAACTACAATTACAAACATGACACATATTTGGCCATTTCATTAGGAACATTTCATTCCCATTATCATTATAGCTGTTAATGTAGATATTAGCATGATCTCCATATCCATGGTTGATACGTCTATAGTATCTATATTCAGCACCACATAGTCTTTGGGTTCCTCTTGAAAATGGGATGTCACATCTCAAGAGGCCTTTAATACATTTATACTTAACAGAGACAAATATGGTTGGGATGCACTTGTGGTCTGGGCATCCATGAGTTCGTCACTTTCATAAATTCTTGTTTTCAGTAAGAATATCATTGATTATACTCCTATAAAATGATCACCACAACCATTCAGACATGTGTACCCATGTGTAGCATCTCAAGAGGCTAACCTCTAATAAATCAGACGACAGATCTGTGGTTCATGGATCTGTCACTAACTTCAGTTCTTACTTTAGTCCACTTGTCTCCTCTTACCTCCCTTCCTTCGCCCTCACACCCAACACAGCATTGTGTGGATTTGCTGTTCATCATGAGACTGGGATCCACATTCAAGATTTCCTGCTGCGTAACAGAAGGGTTTTTCTTGCCGCCATGATGGAGGGATTAATGATTGGCTATATGGATTCATGTTGGGTGTTGGATGTATATATTTGTATATATATGTATATGTGTATTTTATATGTATATATGTATCTATGCATTTATGTGTACCCATAAAATGAAGAGCTTTATGCTCTATTGTAAAGTGTCTTGAGATAACACTTGTTATGAATTGGTGCCATACAAATAAAGATTGATTGATTAATTTAAATCCTTATAAATGGTTTCCAGCCAACCTCCTCTTAAAGGAAAAGTTCGGTTCCTGCAGCTTTTACATTGTTTATAGAATGAAGAACAACAATATACTCACCCAGAAGGCTTTCCTGATGCAAACGGTGCTTCGGGAGATACTTAGATCCAAAATCGAGCAGCGGACACCGATATAATGGTAGCCCGTAGGGCATAGATCGCCGCTCCTAAAAACTGCATTAATCGTTCAAAAACTCATGTTTTTCACCGATATTCCATCATGATTTGCTCCGAAAGGACCGCCATTGCAGCCTGTGTCTCCCCACACAGCGCTGTGTGGCTGAACTAACCTCTGAACTGACGAGCTGTTTACATGCTCTTTGCGCATGCGCAGTACTCTCTGGAGCGTTGCGATCGCTTCCTTATCTGTATATCTGTATACTGTGGCTCCAAACTGTAAGGACGTCCATCATATTCAAAGCCCTCCTCCACAACATCTTCATCCCATAGACATTCGTCCATTTTGCACAAAACTGGAAGAAGAAAGTTGATTTGTAGCTGCCGATCTTCCCCTGAAACAATGAGCCGCACTGCGCATGCGCGAAGAGCATGTAAACAGCTCGTCAGTTCAGAGGTTGGTTCAGCCACACAGCGCTGTGTGGAGAGACACAGGCTGCAATGGCGGTCCTTTTGGAGCAAATCATAATGGAATATCGGTGAAAAACATGAGTTTTTGAACGATTAATGCAGTTTTTAGGAGCGGCGATCTATGCCCTACGGGCTACCATTATATCGGTGTCCGCTGCTCGATTTTGGATCTAAATATCTCCCGAAGCACCGTTTGCATCAGGAAAGCCTTCTGGGTGAGTATATTGTTGTTCTTCATTCTATAAACAATGTAAAAGCTGCAGGAACCGAACTTTTCCTTTAAGACTGACATATATGCTTTTGCTTCCCAGCACTGTGCTCTAATGTCTACTATGACGGCACAGGCATTCCTAGACTGTGCAGTCAGCTCTGACCATCTGAGCTGGCGGTAGGCTGAAAAAAGACCTGGCTAAGGAAGTGTCACAGTAAGGGGCATGAAAGCAAGTTTGTTTGTCTAGGTAAATTCATAAAAGTCCACAACACCTGCTTGCATTTTAATTTCAGATTCACTGGAGTCAAATCTTTTTGCAAGAAATTAAAAACAAAAGTAAGGCATTGAATTGCTTGAATATATCAGAAAATTTCTGCCAATGAAAAAGCAAATTTGTACTTTAAGTCAGGTACAGCAATTCCTTCAGATAGCACGTCTTATTTTTCAGAAACCATACCTGTAAACTTTGTCTTGTCTGAATGCCAGATATTTTTACTTATTCAAAGCAATTCAGGATTTATTTATGCTTTAAAATAGCAAAATAAGCTGGACATGACAGGCAATTTTGGCTAATCATAAGCCTAGTGAGAATACTTGAAATTGGACAGAAAACTATCCTTCAACTTTATTTTTTTGCAGTGATACATGAGTCTGTTTTATCTGTTAGGACTGGTCAAGTATTCAGTCCCATCATCATCACTGTAAATGTAGGTAAGGCTCACAAACCTCATGTCTGTTTTTGATGTGGTGTTGCTGCTGTTGTGGGGCTTCATCGTGATGCAGAGCCAAGCTTGATGTACATCCATGGAGTTAGGTTCAAACACCAGAGGAATATCAAGGCTCGCACCTTCACTGATGTACACATCTGCAGGCAAGATGGAGGACAGATACACAAGCATGAAAAAGTGAGCATGCAGCATGAGAATGGGGAAAGTTGTTGGTCCAAACACCTTTAGTTTGACTCAGAGGGATAGAGAAAGCCATCCTGTGTGTAGTATTTTGCTGCTTCTCACTTGGATCCACATCTAACACATGAAAGAAAGCAGTGTCATGAGCATGTCCGAGTATTTCACATGTGTGCGACAGGAACAAACAAGTAACAGAGAAGCAGAGGAAGTTTCTATGACCTGTGAGTGTGATACTGAGCACAGCGGGGAGCTCAGTGGGGTTTGTGAAGGGAATGGTGATGGAGGCTTCTGTGCCGATGGGGGCTGAAATGTTCAGAGGCTCCTCACGCTCTGGTTTGAGGCCTTTCCCACTTAAGGACACACACCAGTCCTGCAGCTACAGAAAACAAAGATGGATGAGCAGATTTGGAAGGGGCCAGAGGGAGGGGGATGACATAAAGATGGAAATGAAGGGTGAGGAAGTAAATGTTTGACGACAATCTGGACCAATGTTAAAGCTTAATTTAGCGATGTGATTGCTTCAAGCTTATTTGTTTGTTGGACAAGTCCTGCACTAGTTCAAACTTTTTTTTAAGGAGGCAAACTTTTCCAGCATTTTTGTATGAGGAGGATGTGGACTGTGATCTATGTTATCTATTTTCTCCCTGTGTGAGTTTGTGGGTGTGTAGATCCACCTGAGGGCACAAGAAAGTGATCTTCGCCGCGTGGTTCCCCTCGCCGATGGATGAAGGACTAAAATGGACGCCAAGCTGGGCGAAGGAGTGAGGCTCCACAATAAGCTGGAACACAAACACACTCACAGAAATAAAAAAACACGGAGAGGTTTTCATGGGGACAGTAAGGGAGGATAAACACACACTTGCTTCAAGAGATAAATCCTTGAAATCACACTGCTTGGCAACCCACAGCTTTTCATCCAGAAACTCTCTCATTCTCAATCGACAACAGAGGCTTGTGTTTGTTTTATCCTGGCCTTGGCTGTGTTATCAAGTGTTTCTGTGTATGCATGGTTTGTTTAAGATATCAGATGCAAAGCAAGTGTGATCAAAAATGCGCTGAACTACAAAAGAAATCAAATGCAAATGTAATCAACATCCCTGAGGCAGAAACAAGGTATGTGGTGACTAACGGAGCATGGGATGATTAGAGAGGATACAGATACAGCTCTATTCCTCTGAGGATGGGGTCCTTCAACCCCTTACAGCCCCCCTGCAGACAGACAATCTGTAAAGAATTTCACTTTATTGTGCTGTGTTAATTTGCTCAAGGAATTTATGATTGGGATCATGTTTACGGCACACTGTGTGAAACAGCATTGACTGAACTATCAGACGTCTTGAATAACATCTGTAAGTTGTGAGAAGAGGGAGCGAGAGCTGCTGTGCTTTGATTGTATTAGTTGCCACTGAAAATGGAGGATGGTGAAAGTCATTTTTTAAAGTTCTATTCTTCTAAAGTGACACAAAGCAGCGAACACTTCAGTTTTCCATTAAGTAGTTTGATAAGATACAGACTGCTCTATATACATCAGAGAATATAGTGATATATTTGATGTTTTAAGTACTGATTTACACTCTAACTCTGATTTTTCTTCCTGAATCTGGCACTACAGATCTTAGCCTTGAGTATTTGTGCAATTCCATCTAATTTTTTAGTTTGGTCTGACTGTTTATTGTTCATGATGGTTATGGCCTTGGTGTAAACAAACCCCTGCTCCAGCCTGTCCTGTCAGCATGAGCCCAAGTGAAGGCTGAGTCATACTGTATGTATTTTAGCCTTGTTTTTCAGATTGAGACCATACTGCAGATCCAAGACATAGCCCATAAAGTGGTCCAAATCAGATTAAAATGATCAGATTAAACATGACTAGGCCAGCTTAAACGATCATAAAAATTTCTGATCTGAGTCACGTATTAGAAAAAACAAATCTGATTTATTCTTACTCTGTTTCCTGAATCCATCTCCAGTGTGAAGTTTCTGGGGTTACTGTTGGACACAATTATCTCCAGAGTCCCATCTGTCGGGTTTACCAGGGGAATGGTCTGTCTGGTCCACCTGACACAGACAAAACACATTATTTTCACACCAAGGTGAAAAAGGCAACAAGAAACACATGAGTCAACGATAATAAAAAGCTGTAGAGCTGACAAGCAGCATTCACTTCTAAATGTCAAAAAGGAGGAACAGACAGAAAACTTAAATTAAAACTGGCTTCATAATACAGTGACATTTAACTACTGTTTTTTTCATTCATAATGTGAAAACAATTATAGGGTAGTGATACATTTATAAACAAAATAAAGTTAATCCTGCTGCTAAGGCACAGAGGGAAAACAAAAGGAAAAAAAGCCTAAAAGCAGAGGAATGAATGCCAAATGTTGCAGTTATAATTAAGTGAGCTAATTAGCATTGTGCAGCGATTGATATGCGGCTTTAATTGCAATTCATTAGCGTGGTAAACTATCTTTTTTGTTCATTAGAAGTCCTTTTTCAACTTAGAGTGGATTTGTGATTGTTTAAAAACTTCTCTGTGTTATCATCTATCTTGCACACATTTTGGTTGATAAACTGACTACAGTCACCGGTACATTATAAACCCCAATTCCAGTGAAGTCGGGATGTTGTTTAAAACAGAAATAAAACAGAAAACAATGATTTACAGATCCTGTATGACCAATATTCACTTGAATACATCACAAAGAGAAATATTTAATGCTCAAACTGTTACACTTCTTTGCAAGTATTCTCTTATTTTCAATTCTACGCCAAAGAGTTCCAAAAGAAGCTGGGACAGAAGCATGTTTACCTCTGTTACGTCAACTTTCCTTTAAACAGTGACTAGAGCTCTAACTTGAAATTTTGGATGTAGCAGCCAACTATGTTAACTGACAATGGCTTTCTGAAGTCCTCCAGAGTGCAGAAGTTTCTGTTTAATTTGGTTCTGCAGTCAGTGTTGGTTTCTGGCCCTGCTGCTTACGTGCAGACATTTCTATGAAGATATTATGGACTTTGGGTGGCAAAATCTCTAAATTCCTTGTGCATATAAGGAACATTGTTCGTAAACTGTTGGCCTATTTGCTCACACAGCTGTTCACAAAGCGGCAAACCTCGCCCCATCCTCACATGTGATTGACTGAGCCTTTCAAGGATGCTGATTTCATACAAGGTCATGACATTCACCTGTTTCTGCTAAACCTGCTCACATGTGGAATGTTCCAAACAGGCATGTTTTGAGCTTTCCTAAACCTTCCCAGTCCTTTGTTCCCAGTTTACTGAAACGTGTAACAGGCATTAAATAAAAAATGAGTAAATATTTGCAAAGAAACAATGAAGTTTATCAGTGTAAGCATGAAAATAAAGTCTTTGTTGTTATGTGGGAAAGGATTTGAAAGCCATTATATTCTGTTTTCGTTTACGCTCATTGGCATTGACACGTGTAGGAAAGCATAAAATAGTTAAGGTGTATGTACAACACTGAAACTAACAGCCATGTGTTAGGGTAGTAAAATGTACCCCTACTGCTGCAATGATGACCACAGAATATAACTGCATGAAATGAATTAGGGTTTCTGTCTTAACAAATCCAACCTTTTCTCTCAAATATAAATGCTATTGCTGGATATTTTTGAGCCCCAAAGCTTCATTCGTGTAAGACAGAGCCAGCCAAGCAAACACACTACTGAGTAGTGGGAAAATCCTGCTGAAGGGTTTGCAGCTAGGAACAAATCCGCAGTGGTGTTTGAGTTTGTTTATACAGTATGTGTGCATTCAGTCCCAGCCAATAACCCTGCAGTGAGATAGTGTTTGTTGGTGCGAGGATACCTACTTGCCCAAATGACAGCAGGCCTGTGGCAGCTTCATGGCTGGAGGAGGAAGAGCATAAAGCTCCAGTTGATACCAGAACTCCCCCACCAGCTCGGACTGGAACAAAACACTGGCAGAGAAAACAATCCAAAACACAGTGTCAGTGATAAATATGTAGCACAGGATTGCTCAAAACAGACACATGAATCAAAAGCAAATTTCTCCACATTCACACAGGGGGCATTTTCATCTGATGTAATGCTCATGGCAGAGGAGGAAATCCACTCCTATTTAACATAACGGTTTGATCTCAACACATGTTAATGTGGAAAAAGTCAGAGATGGCTTCATACAATAGTGTTAGTCGGAATCTTTGAACTTTTTGGCAGGCCCTGTTGAAGGCTGGGTAAATCTAAAAAGCCTAAAATGTATACTACATAACTTATCCTACAGTATAGAAAATTATCAGTCATCATTGAAATCATCGAATTCTTAAGTGACCTTATGCTGGAGGCATCAATATTTTTGGAAAAACTTACTTGTAAGCAGTGTTGGGAATAATGCATTAAAAAGTAATGTGGTTGCTGTGATGCATCCCTTTTTAACTGTAACATAGTAATGTAAGGCATTACAAAAAAACAGTAATATTTTACTTAGAACAAATGTCAGTAATGAAAGTTACAATGCATTTTTTTCATGTATTTTTTTTGGTGCATTTTGTGCCTTTATTGATAAGAGAGAGACATTGGATAGGCTTGTGAAAGGGGGTGAGAGAGTAGGGGAAGACACTCTGCAAACTGGTCACAGGCGGGATTCAAACCTGGACCGGCAGAAGTATGTACATGGGACGTGCATGGTCGCTAACCACTCTGCCAAACCTGCACCCCACAATGCATTTTTATATTAAACCAAAAAGAAGAGGTGTTTTTTGTTTGTTTGTTTAAATACAAATTCGCCAAATACTCTGTGAGGTCAGCGGAGGAGAAAAGTCCTCCACTAGGCCTAAAGTTACAGTATCTCTAACACAATATGCCAGAATTTTACCTTTTGTCTGTTTTTTTGTGATGATCGTTTCTTGTATTGAGCATCAATGTGGCTAGTATATTGTACTGTTTATAGCCTTAAGCTGAACTCAGTCAGACAGACACCACATCACCTTCACTGGATGTGTAATGAGTTTTTTGAGAGTAATGAGCTACATTTAGAATGACAAATCCATATTTCCTGTTATTTTGATGAGAGTAACTTAAAGGTGCAGTGTGTAGAATGTAGCATTTTATACATCCACCGCATTTCGCCAAACAGAAACGTGAATATAGGAGATGCATGTTTCTATTTGTATGTAAAGTCCGTCAAAATAGGAGTACAAAAACCCCATTTATTCTTATTTAGTTAGAAAAATCTTTATAAAAAAATGACATTATCATGGGCCGCTGTTTTGTGTAGGCTGACATGTTGATCCACCGTGTTGTCTATGGTTGGTTTTTAGGGACAAAAAGAACGAAACGTGAATCTGTCTGCCGGTTCTGAAATCTACCTGGAATGCAGGCGAAGAAGAGGAGAGGATGGTGGTGGATGCATAGAAAGTTGTTACTCTGTCCTAGGGATTCAAAATGTGTGTATAAACACACTCACAACATAAACTGTGTGCTGTGTTCAGGATCCTTTTTGGTCTTCACAGGATTCGTTTTGGCTACTGTTAAGATTCATTCTAGAATCTGAACGCTAGATGTTGCTAAAATGCCGAATTCTACACACTGCACCTTTAAAAGTAATGTGATAATAGTAATGCCTTACATTTCAAATACAGTAATATTATAATGTAACTTATTACTTTGAAATGACAGTAACAAGTAATAAGTAATGCAATACATTTTTGAAGTAACTTGCCCAACACTGCTTATAAACATAACACACCTTGCCTCAGTGTAATAATTTTACCTACTGCGGGGGTCCTAAACAGCCAAGCTGTGGGCAAGTCACAGCCCATGAATCATTTGTTGGCGAGGTGCAGAGGTGCAAATAATTAACTTGATTTCGAATTTTTGAGTGTGATGAGGGGACAGTTTGTTAGCTTCCTTATGTTCATCTTACTGAAAGGAAAATGGCTTCTCTGTGAATATGATGACTTTGATTTACCTGCTTCTGCAAAGGTCTACTGTGTATAGAATTCCCCAGCATGATTATCAGTAAACCATGTCTTTATAGATCAGTAAGAATGCTTTTTATGAGCTTCTACTCCCACTTCTTTTTTTTCTTTTACATCCTCCTTTAAAGCAGGGGTCAGTTACAGTGCGGTGAGTCTTACCTGCCTATACTCTTCCCCACTCTAACAGGGGAGAACGCAGCTTTGTAGGTGAGAGTCTCCCGCGGGGGAATGGAGGCCCAGTTGGCTCCGCTCAGGTTGTCTCCTTTCAGGAACACTTCCAGCATCAGCAGCTCTCCTCGTGGGTTACTGACAGGGATCTCTATGGTAACTGAGCCCTGGGAATCATTTCAAAGATGACACCTGTTATTGCTTCTCCCTGTGATATTGTGGGAAGGCTTTTGATCTAAATGTAGATGGGAGATGAAGTTTTCTCCGAACAGTAGCCGGTAGAGGAAGCACTTTTATGCCAGAGTAATTATCCTGAGCTGAATCTTCTCTTTGCACTTTCCTTCAATATGGATCAAGTTACCACCATCAGAAAATTGAACACTAAGCTAGCTTACCATCATGGTTTTACCAATAAGGTCTGATTTCTGACTGCATAACTCCTATGCCTGCATGCTGGGAAATTACGGCAATGCAAATTTCTGCTGCTGGTGGGTGTGAAAACTGAAAACCATGAGTCCAGAGACCTTGGGAGGAGGGTGAACTTTGAATGACCTAACATGACAAACTTCTTTTGTTCAGTGACTATTTTCACATCTCCTCTAATCAGCTGTAATGTGGAGGGGAAAGGTCGGGATCCATAGTGACTTAGACAAGGACCAACACTACAAAGTGACTGTGGAACTTCTGGCTAAAGCTCAGTTTATAAGGGAGCATTTGAAGAGGAGAAAGAGGATGTTCATGACGTTGATGTGACAGATAGATGCACATGTGAACTTTGACCAGCTGCATGCATGTACAGGAGAAGAAGTCAAAGCCACAGCCATGACAGTATTTTATGCAACATGTAGAGTGTGCTTGTGTTCTTTTTGAAACAGCACACATTTCCAGAGTGAAATTAGAGTCTAAAGGGGGGCATAATAAGAGCTTTCCAACACTTCTTCAAGTGCTAAGCAGCCAAATTATGTTTGTCCTGATTTGATTTAATATCATACTGAGGCTTTGTGCGAATATGCAACAACAGAACCACAGCTAGAAATTATGTTTTGTCTAATTCAGTTTGTATAATAATAACTTTCTGTGTCTCTAAGCAGCCCCCTGCTTGTGTTATTTAATACTGAAGTCCTGCTGCAGCTCCAGTCAGTAATTCTTTACATACTGTAGGTAATCTTAGCTTTGGGTTTTTTCTAAGAAATAAAAAACTGTGATGACAAGTCTTGTATCAGATTCTTTTACAATTATTATCCTCTATTTTGGAAATGTGTAGCACTTGTTAGCTGCATTTACTTAGAAACTAAATGACTCCAAGACTTCTTGAATAGAGAATATCACTGATTATACTTCTATAAAATGATCGCCCCAACCATTCAGACATGAGGACTCTCCTGAAAATGAGATGTAGCATCTCAAAAGGCTAACCTCTAATAAATGCGTTTTCAGCAGAAACTCATCTGATGACGACAGGTCTATGGTTCATGGATCTGTCACTAACTTTAGTTCTTTCTTTAGTCCACTTGTCTCCTCTTACCTCCCTTCCTTCACCCTCACACCCAACACAGCATCGTGTGGATTTGCTGTTCATCATGAGACTGGGATCCACATTCAAGATTTCTTGCTGCTTAACAGAAAGTTTTTTCTTGAGCCATGATGGAGGGATTCATGATTGGCTTTATGGATTCATGTTGGGTGTTGGATGTTTATATTTGTATATATATGTATATGTGTATTTTATATATGTATATACAGTCATGGGAAAGATTATTAGACCACCCTTGTTTTCTTCAATTTCTTGTTCATTCTAATATCTGGTACCACTAAACGTATAATACAATGAACACAACAAAAATGCAGCTGGTCACATAATACTTTATGTCCTATTTGACATTCTTAAGCTTAATTGATTCCCAGGGTATATAAGAGGCCATTTCATGTCACAAGCAGCACTGCACATGCAAAGGCCTAGAGTGGTTTCCTGCTTACATTCAAGCCGTAGCACAACTCAGAAGTTGTCAGCTCTCACATAATGCCTAAAACAAAAGAATTATGTGAAGCCACAAAGGCAGCCATCTTGGCACTGCTGGAAATTGGCATGAGTGAGAGACAGGTAGCGAAAAAACTGAAGATCTCCAAGACAGCCGTTCATTACAACAAAAAACAAACAAGCTGAACATGGCACTACCAAATTGCTACCTGGCCGTGGCAGGAAACGCCTTTCTACCCCACGAGATGACGGTGCACTCATCCGTTCCTGTGTCAGGAATCGTCGTCAGACCTCCAGGGACCTTAAAAATGAGTGGGCACTGTCGAGAAATGTGACTTGTTCAGCAACGACAGTTCCAAACCGACTTCTTGAAGCTGGTTTGAAGTCACACAGAGCACGCAAGAAGCCCTTCATCAATGAAAGGCAGAGGAAGGCCCGGTTACTCTTTGCTCGAGACCACAAGGATTGGACTGTTGATGATTGGGCTAAGGTTCTCTTCAGTGATGAATCCAATTTTGAATTGATGCCCACTCCAGCCAACTTACTGGTTAGGAGGAAGCCTGGAGAAGCTTACAACCCAGACTGTCTTGCCCCTACAGTAAAACATCAGTCATGGATGGTGGATCAGTCATGATCTGGGGTTGTTTCAGTCTGAGTGGAACAGGGCAAATGCAATTGTGTGAAGGCCGAATGAACCAGGTCATGTACAGGACTACCCTTGAAAACAGTCTTCTTCCATCAGCTGGAAAGCTCTTTCCTGCCTCGAATGACTGGATTTTCCAACAAGACAATGCCCCTTGCCACACGGCAAGGTCAGTTAAAGCCTGGATGGAGAACCACAACATTCGCACCATGCCTTGGCCTGCTCAATCACCAGATCTTAATCCAATTGAAAACCTGTGGAAAATCATCAAACTCAAAATGGAGAACCACAAGCCCAAAAACAAAGAAAATTTGTTTGAATTTGTCCAACAGGAATGGGCTGCTGTGACAGCAGAACAATGTCAGAAGCTGGTGGAGAGCATGCCAAGACGCATGGCTGCAGTCATCAAAAACAATGGTTATGCAATCAAGTATTAACTCTTGTGTGTATCATGTGTTTAAAGCAAACAGAAAAGAAAACATGGAATGCTTAAAAGTAGTGTTTTTGGCGGTACAATGCCATAGCTATTGATGTAAGAATTTAAGTAATTTTGGTTATTATCAAGAAAACCATGGAAAATGAATAGTTCTTCGTTCTTAAATTAAACTCTCATGAGCTATTTTTGTTGTTATCATTATAATTGTCCAAACAAATGTACCTTTAGTTGAGCCAGGCATTAAAATTAACAAGAAATTGAAGAAAACAAGGGTGGTCTAATAATTTTTTCCATGACTGTATGTATCAGTGCATATATGTGGTATCCATTGTAAAGTGTCTTGAGATAACACTTATGAATTGGCGCTATACAAATTAAGATAGATAATTGATTGAATCGTGTATTTCAAGCTATGTATTATTTGTTTACGCGTCAAGGGCCTTGCAGATGCCTCCCAGAGTTTGCACCACTACCAGCTGCAGTGCAACAGGAGAGCTGCAGCCGGCTCATTCATGATCCAGTTTGGAAAAATTAGAAATGGCTGACATCCCCATCAGTGGCTTTTTTCAAATATTTCAACCACACAAGAAACAGTCCCAGTGTTAGCAATCCCTCCTTCTCCAGGTGACATTGGTTCATGAGCCTAATAGGGCATCTTACGATCAAACTACCAGTGTACTCTCCTCAAAAAAAGGCTGGAATCATTGTTTAGATTGATTATTTCTCCCCTTCAATAATATCATATCACTGGAAAGCCTAAATAGTCACCTTTACAACAAGTACAACTCGAAAGGATTAAACATTTGTGGGTAGTGCTACTAAAAATGTGCTAAAATCTCCTCATTCCCAGAGGAAAGATTATGGTTCCTTCCCCACTTTGCGGTCAGTCTTTGACTTTACCAGTCTCTACCTGGTCTTAAGTTGACCTGAGTGACCGTGTGGTATATGTGGGAATATAAAGACAAAGGTATATGCTCTTGTGCTTGCTCTGTAATGTAAACCTGGGGGCACCACAGGTACCAGTTTAGGGGGTTAATATTTAAATCAAGTGACCCTTCTTTGATCACAAACAGATCTGAAAGAACTTGAAAGTCTCAACAACAATTCTCTTGTTAAACACCATCATCTTCTGCTTTTTCCAATTCCAAACCCTCTTCTGGATTATGAATACACTCCTCCTCTGTGTTTTTGTGCTCCACTGCTCTCTAGACACAAGCAACATGTGTTAAATCACTCCACCATCTGCTCTATTTCGTACTAATCAGATGAACTATGAATGGGCTTTGTTACATCGGTAGTCTTAATGAGAATTCTTTTTTAACGTGAGAGGAAAGGCAGTGATGCTTCTGTCGCTAGTAGCTACCATTAAAAGCTGTATGATTATACAACTGTGCATGCAGGACTTACCTGAGCAACACACTGCACATGTATGACCTTGGCAGGGGCTGCTGGTTCACAAATTATCTCCAGAGAATAGTTCAGCTCATAGGGTCCTGGAGCACTTGCTGGATAACAGATAAGTATATATAAATGCAGTATATTCACACACAAGAACTAAAACCTCTTGACACTCAGCCCACCTTTATGATCGTCTCCTTCTTGCAAGTCTTCAACTTCCACAAATGACACACAGCCTGCAAGATGTGATCAGTTTGGTTTCAGGTTAAATTCAAAAAGCTGCATTTATTTATGTTCATGGATGTGTTAGCTTTTTCAGTTTGTAGAATCAATTGTAGAGAGCAGTTTGCAAACATACACATTATTTAAAAATATTTGCAAATCCTACTGGAAATGTGAGCCTAATTTAAATGTGGAAAATGTCACCTTGGCCTGGGAGCAGGTTTACAAAAACACCATGTAGAAGAAAATGCTGTATTCAAATGTAGGTCTTAGAGTCGGCACTGAAGCAATGGAAATAACCGCCATTGTTATGTTAGTGCCGGCTTAAGCAAATGTAAAGCACTACAGTAAACACATTAAGCTGACATTTGAACAGCGTTCCACATCACGTACTTAAACAGTCTTTAAGAGCCACAATCACAACCATGCAGCTGGGGGAGGAAATAAAATCACCTGTCTGTTTCCCTCTTCTCCATGGAGACACGGTCAGGGAGTATGGAGCCGTGTGACCAGGCTTAATCTCCAGGGAGGAGGCGCCACTTACAACAGATAGGTCTGTCACCACCTGAGTGCATGAGAGGGTGTGAGCAGAAACACAAAGATGGGTAGGAAGCATGAATGCAGAGGTGAAATACAGCTACCAAATACATACCACACCTGTATACTTTTTAAATAACAGAGAGAACATTAGAATATTAGCTGCTTATATGGTTTTGGTTAGACTTTTTTAAGATGCTTAGCCAAAATAATTCATAAATATAAAAAACAAGAATTTAAGGTTCCTTTTTTAGCGTGAACTTGGACTAAGGTTTTGTCGTTTAAACTCTTGTTCCATTGAAGCTGGGATGTTGTGTAAATGAGAGCAGAACACAATGATTTGCAAATATTTTTCTACCTCTCATCAAGTGATGAGACAAAGACGAGATACTAAATGTTCATATTTGTTGGCATTCGATGGATCTCATTCGATCAAATTGTCATCATAATTTGGTCAAAAAACGTAAATCAACATAACACCAGTCCTTTGACAGACATCAAACTGATGTCAAGTTTTGTGCAGCAACATTGATTTCATGTCAAATATATTGATTAACAATGTATGATGCAGTAGTTGGATGTGATATTGATTCTTTGGTTAAACCTTTTTACAACCAAAAGGAGGTCAAAGCTTGTAGGCTGTTTATCATGGTAGTCAAAATCTTGACCAATCTTCAGCATCAAATTGATGTCACGGTGCCCTCTGGGAAGTGCTGGGAGTAATGCATTACAAAAGTAATGTGATTACTGTAATGCATTCCTTTTTACTGTAACCACTGTAACGTAGTAATGTAAGGCATTACAAAAAAAAGGTAATATTTTATTGGGTACAAATGCCAGTAATGCAAGTTACAATGCATTTTTAATTTAAGCCAAAATAAAGTGGATTTTTTTTGTTTGTTTAAAACAGCGGAGGAGAAAAGTACTCCGCTCTGCCTATAGTTACAGTATCTCTAACACAATGTAACAGAATTTTTCCTTTTGTCTGTTTTGCTATGATCGTTTCTTGTATTGTGCCATGAGCATCAATGTGGCTAATATATTCTACTGTTTTTATGCAAAACTCAGATAGCCACCACATCACCTTCACTGGATGTGTAATGAGCTACATTTAGAATGACAAACCCATATCCCTGTTATTTTGACAAGAGTAATGGTATAATAGTACTGCCTTACATTTCAAATACAGTAATATTATAATGTAACTAATTACTTTGAAATTAGTAACAAGTAACGCATTACATTTTTGAAGTAACTTGCCCAACACTGCTGGGTAGTCTATGTGCAATTATTCACTCATTTTGAATTTTATGCCTGCTGCATCTTCCAAAAGAAGCTGGTGCAAATCAAGTGTTTCAGAAAACGTCCCAACTTCATTGGAGCGGCTTGTTTGCAGATACAACAGCTGAAAAGCAAGTAGCATGGCATTCGTTTTCTTCAATGGTTTCAGAAGTGGTCTCCTCTAAGTGTGTATCTTCTTCATCTTTGGTCTTGTGTGTTTGTACCTTCAGAGATTTTGTTCTCTGGCTGTAATTGGGAACATCCAGCAGCGTGAGCATTGACTCTCCAACAGGACAGCGCATAACAACGTGGTCCACAGGCAGGGGGCGCTCTCCCACTCCTCTGAGGGTAAACACGAGCTCCGTGCCGTTGAAGTCGTTGTGTAAAGATAGTTTGCCCTGTGGAGTGAGGGGAAAGTGCAGGGTTCAGACACAGGAAACTTAGCGTCACCTGAGCTCATGTCCCGGTCAGACTGGTCTCTTTTCAGGAGCGCAGCTGGACGTGGATTAAAACGTGGAGACGGTCAGGTGTGTCGAACAACACATATGATCATCTATTTCTGCTTGCACTCATCAGGCCCTGGAAATTAAATGATTGTAAGTAGCTTCTTTAACTCCATGAAGAAGAATACTAAAGTAAATGTCTGACTTTGGCGCTCCCTTCACCTCCGCGGACGAGCGACAAACTACAACGCTTCAGTGATTGACAGCTAATCAACCAACAATAATGCCCGTAAATGCTGAAAGGTGATTGGCTATACGCCAATCTTAAAAATAAATGCTAAAAGCTGATTGGCTACACGTCACTACATAGGTAAGTAGCCCGCCTACCAGCAAGCTATATAAGCATTGGTGGTTCAGTGGTAGAATTCTCGCCTGCCACGCGGGAGGCCCGGGTTCGATTCCCGGCCAATGCAACTTCCTTTTCGCTTCCTCAAATGCATTTATGTCTGAAACTGTTTCGTTTCTTACCAACTGTTTCTTTTGTCGTGGTTATGCAACCCTTCAAAGCATCCAATGAGCTCTACATCTAACAACTTTCATGTCCTTCAGTAAACTGTTTTCATTTCCTTATCTTTTATTGTTGTATTTTTTTATTTGCAAGAAATACAAAGGGTCAAAGTACAACACGACCAATACAAAGGAAATAATAACAAGAAATAAAAAAAAATCCATAACATAACACAAATACAAGAGACAAAAACAAAACAAATATACAAACCTTAAAAAAAGGAAAAGGAAAAAAATACAAGGCAGTTATAGTGATAGTTAAAGGCAAACAGGACAGGTAACAAAATACAAATTAGATAGGAATAAGGGGGGTTCAATCCCAGGTCTTCATGTGACAAAGAATACTGTTGTTTGAATGCATTGGGGAGTCAAATTTATGTCGTTTCAGGGCACAACTTTATATAGCATAATGAGGAAAGGTAAATGAATGTGGAAGGAAAACATTAATAATAATTTAAAGAAAAAAGAAAAAAATAAAGAAAAAGACAAACTTTTATTTCCTTATAACGATTGTGACTTATATTCTTGTGAATTTTTTTAGTTTAAGATGTTTGCAAAGGGGTCAATTGTCCTGGTCGAGGCTTTAGCACAATGTGAGTTTGACCTTATTAAATAAAGAGTTTTCAATGAATTCATAAAGTCATTTTTTCAGATAAAAATTTGATTACTTGTTATATAAAAATGAAATAATTTATCAGAGCGTGTTGAAATTGCTTGATGGTATTCATGGTTGCTTGTTAATTATTAATCAGTAATTAAAAATACTTGATCAAATCTTGATTTTATTTACAACTTGGGATTTTTCTTTACTTTTCTCATTGAATTAATCATTCAATTCTTCTTCTCCGTCCTCTTTTGCTGGATTCTCCCTTGTTCTGGATGTGTACTTACATTACTTCTTTGTTGATTTATACCTGGCTGATCACTGGAGAGGGTCACACCTACAAATGCTTGAAATGCTCCCGTGATGTTGCTGATGTATAATCCTTATTAAAAGTCAAAGACCTCCTGAGTGCTGATGCTTTTGTCGTCCACATTATTGTGATTCTCAGTTTCAGAAGGCCAAATAAAATCAGCACTGTTAAATTACATATCTAGCCTTTACCAGAATTTCACAGTATATTTTTATTGTGTAGTTTCCTGCTTCACAGTCACTGACCTAATCCCAAAATGCAGCCACAGTTCAGTCTGATTTTATTCAAATCTCAGATAGAGTTTGGAATATCTTGGTAAAAATGACTTTTTTTAGTAGAACAAATACTCAAGTCAAATATAAATATAAGCGTAGGTGTAAAAACAATTTATTCAAACAAATAAGCCGTAAAAAAAACAAACGAAAAAGTGTCAC
Organism: Scarus forsteni; assembly: GCA_036419115.1. Taxonomy (NCBI): domain Eukaryota; kingdom Metazoa; phylum Chordata; class Actinopteri; order Labriformes; family Labridae; genus Scarus; species Scarus forsteni. The sequence continues at coordinate 5,252,443 of JAZDUH010000054.1, read as the reverse complement.
CTCAGCACAGAGGGCCAGAGCTGAAAGTTTGTAACAAGATTGTTCAATAAATGTCATACAGTGAAATAAATGTTCAAAAGTTTCTGGTGGCTGAGTCACGTCTTCAAACTACTCTGAGCAACAGCTCAAACTTTTCTTAAGTATAATTTACACTGACACATGTATAGCAGAGTCATTTCTCTGATCTAGACACTCCAGTTTCTCTCATTTTAATTATTCATTGTCATTTTAACAGTTGTTTCAGTATTAGAGAAAACAAGACTGCCTCTGGCTCTATTTCCTAGTTTTATGGACTATAATAGCAGCTCCATGATGCAATACAGACTCAAAATTGCCACTGAAATACACATGTATTATTAAAAAGTAAATCAGCTTTCACCAATCTTGGGACCCAATAATTAGAAACTATAATTAAAGGCCAGCAGGAAGTCAAAATGAATGCAATTTAAAGTACATACAATCTGGTTTCTCAAAGTTTTCCTAAAGTTTCTTATTCATAAAGCTTTTTCTTCACAAATCAAATGAGTTGTTGAGTCAGTTGTACTGAATGAAATCCAGGTTGCACTCCCCACAAAGGATCCCGTTCTTGATCTGAGTCGAGAAACGTTGCCTTGAAAGTGATCCAAAGTCTGAGTCCAAAAGTCTTGATTGTTTGAGTTTTGGTACTCACATGTACAATGTGACAATACTTTAACTCTGGGTTTGGTGGATGAAACACTCAAACAAAGGCAACAATGCGTAAGTCGTCCAGCAGAAACTGAGGAAGAGGCAGCAGCAAACATACAGACAGGCAGTGTGTCCATGCTGTTCTGATTTCAAGCTGCTTTGGTTAAACGTTGTCCCAAGTCCAGAAAGTTACATCGCAGAAAAATCACATTACAACAACCTGTTCATGTCAAAAGATTTGATCTGGATCTGTCGGAGTCGTTTATTTTTCTCTTGCCTTTTTTGCACACTTCTAAAAACAGTTTTCTGCACATCAACAAGTCAAAATACACCAACATGAATGAAAAAACAGTGTTCAAAGGTAAACTGTGCACTTTTGGATTTGAATATATGGCTTTTAAGATAATTCCTGCCCTTTTATTTTTATTTTTTTAACTTTATTTTTATATTTTTGTTTAACAAACATTTTAAACAGTGAACAAAAAACAAAACGAAAAAGGAGAGGTCATCACATGAAGTACAGAATGTTTTTGTTTTCCTATTTTTTTTGGGGGGGGGGGGGGGTCATGATATTAAGGTTAAATTATGTACAAAGTAACATAGAACACAGTTCAGATTTACAGTAGGGTTACAATAAGGTGTGCAAATGGATCCTTTGTCTTCTTTAACAAAACAAACAATGTCCTTTGAGCTCAAGAGTCTTCTATTATTCCAGAACAGATTTCACAAAAGGTGATATCACTTCAGGTTACAATATGATCTCCAGCCTTTCCAGTATTTTTCACCTTTTTCGGTGGCGTCCGCGGAGAGAATGTTCGCTGTTCCATCTAATAAATGTTCTGAATTATTTCTTTCCATTCAGTGATTGTTGGAGGTTCTTTATTCAACCATTTCCTAGTAATTGTTTTTCTGCTACTAGCCAGAAGTATTTGTAACAAGTACCTGTCATGTTTTTTAAGTCCAGGTGGCAAATTTCCCAAATAAACAACACTAAAGGAAAAGTTAAGCTCAGAATCAATTATACATTTGATTGCAGTCATAATATCCATCCAGTAAGAAGAAATAACAGAACAATCCCAAAATATATGAAAATGACCTGCAGACTTGTTACCACACATTCTCCAACACTGACCATATTCTGGATTGTTTTTTTTGCATTTGTTTAATTTTAGGAGTGATGAAATACCTTAAAGTGATATTCCGGGATTGAACAAGTTGCGTCCTATCACAAGGTTTAGGGCAGAAATTACCCCTACAGCAGTGTTTATGTTCTTCAGAAACCCAGGGCACTGGCTCTGCTCGAATCTTTCCTCTGCACTGAGCGAATTTTACTTGACCCACGCGGACTCCACGAAAAAATCTGATGTCGGTCTGCATTCACGCTCTATTTACAGAATTTTCAGCGTTACTTTCACACAAAAAACACGCTAAATAAGGTCTAGTTCTCGTAGCGCCGTGAAAATGTGAAGATTTTTTTCAGAGGAGGCTTATGGGTGTTTTTGGTCAAGTAAAATATGGCGGGATAAAAGTTGTATATTCTCTCCACAAGGGGGAGCTTGAGGTGGTTGACTGCATTCTGCATATGTTTAGCCATTCCTCTTCAGTCAGTTTTATACCAGCCTCTTTCTCCCATCTAGCTTTAATATATAGTGTGGACACACCCTTATCCTGTTGTAAAGCTTGGTAGATTTTGGAGATCATTTTTTTACTAGTCTTACCGTTAACCATATCAACAAAGAACTTTATCAGACACACCTCCTCCTCAGTATTTTTGATGTGTTTAACAAAGTAAGTTTGCAGTTGAAGATATCTGTAGAAATCTTGCCTTTCTAAATTATAGGTTCTTGTCAATTGTTGAAAGGACTTTCTGTCAGTGCTCCTCAATATGCAGGCTCCAGTGCTGGCCCTGTTTACAGCAACCCTGGTGTATCTGAGGGTGGCTTCGGCGGACCTGTTGGACTAACCCTTTATTTGTTGATATAGAACAGTAGGATGTGATCCCCTTATTGATCCACTGCTTAAATCTGTTGTCTAGTTTGGCTGGAGGAAAGTCGGAGTCATAAGCAACCCAGCGTAGCACTCTGGAGGTTTTTTCATATTTATTATCTTTAAATTTTCCCTGCCAAATGCTTAAAGGGACAGCACTCCATTTAGACAGCTTATTTAAATATTCCTTCTGGAGGGTTTTGTTGCCTAAAATAGATTGAAGTGGAATATCTACTTGACTTTGTTCTAAATTCTGCCCTTTTATTTTTTTAAAGTCAAACTGAGTAATCACAGGGCTTTAAATCAAAACTCCCTGAAACCCTCTTAGTGGTAAAACATGACTTAACAACAGGAGAACATGGAGAAGAAAAAGACAGTATAGGAAATAACTAAGGGTGCATTACCATGACTGTGCACTCTGCAGACGGCTGGAAGGTTAGAGGGTAGCTTGCTTTGGTTCCTGCTGGCACACTCAAAACCTTTGGGCCGGTAAATCCCTCACCATGGAGCTCAGCATGCATTTCCCAGTTTTGCAGGGTCTCATTGTGCTGTAAAATAAACACACAAGCCTGCATCAATATCATGTCCTAGTTTTATACGATCAGTTAACTAGTGTAATCTAAGATGCCTAAGGTTAGCCCATCGTTTGCAGCTCACATACAGATGAAAATATATTCTTTCTCACCAGTGGTATCTCTTGGGTGAGTGAGCGATGAGCAGGCGACCTGAAGTCTAAGTGGACAGATCCTCCCTGTGGCAACAAAAGAAACACACAGTGGCATTAACATTAAACCTCATATACCAACAAGCAGGCGTGTACTTCATCTCTGATAATGAAGACCAACTACCTCTGAAGTCACCTCTGCTTCAAGCATAAAGACTCTGGTGTCACACCAGGACTGTAGGACCACCTGGCAGGTAAATCGCCCCACAAAGTCCGCCTGGAGTTGAAACGGGATGTCCACACAGCCACAATCTGTTGATCAGAGGGATAAATAGACTCTACGGCCAGTTCTACTTCATTAAACATACTCATGTAGTCTCTTGTTTCCAACATCTGTCACAAGTATTTCTCAGATTGACAAGAAAAATTCTGTGCAGCTTTATTTGTTGACTTTACAAAAGCCTTTGACACTGTTGACCATTCCCTGCTCATTGAAAGGCTAAGAGAAACTGGTTTTGACTCTATGTCCTGTAAATGGTTCCAAGACTACCTTTCACAAAGAGATCAGTACGTGGTTCTTGGTAATTGTTGCTCTGTGTGTTTGCCTCTATCAAAAGGGGTACCACAGGGTTCAATACTTGGTCCTCTCTTGTTCACTATATATATAAACAACATCACATCATCCATAACAGATTGTAACTCCCACCTTTATGCTGATGATACAATTTTATACTGTTTTGCTAATACTGCCCAAGCAGCCATTCAAACCCTTCAACAAAACTTTGATCAATTACAACATGCTCTGTTTGACTTAAGACTGGTTCTCAACCCATGTAAAACTAAATACATGTTATTCTCCAGAGCCACAGACATCACTGACAGTAGTTTTCACATCATCACCCTAACAGGACACAGTATTGACAGAGTATCTGAGTATAAATACCTTCAAATTTCGTATTGATTCCCTGGCCAGTAAACTAAGACAAAAAATTGGGTTTTTCTACAGGAACAAAACTAACTTCTCACTGCAAAGTAGAAAACGTGTTATTGAAGCTGTCTTTTTATCTGTTTTGGATTATGGTGATGTTGTTTATAGGAATGCCTCTGCCTCTACTCTTAAACCCCTGGACTCCATTTATCACTCAGCCCTCAGATTCATCACTGGTAAAGGTTACTCCACCCACCATTGCACTTTATATGAAAAAGTGGGCTGGACACCCCTGAATGTAAGATGTGACAGGCACTGGTTCTTATTCGTTTATAAAGCCTTACTTGGTAAACTGCCTTCATACATAACATCTCTGTTATATCAATCTCTAAATCAATATCCAACAAGATCCAGTAACCTCCTGATGCTTGAAGTTCCACGGGCAAACACTTTATTTGGAAGAACTGCTTTCAGCTTTTCTGCTGCTTTCACCTGGAACATCTTACAACAAACATTTAAACTGCAAGCACTTGTTTCTTTTGGTCAGTTTAGAACAATGATAATGAATTAAGCTGCTTTTGAATGTAACTGTTTTTAACAGTGTTGTTCTACTGTTCTCTGTACTCTTAACATCATTGAAAATGAGGGAACACCCTCAATTATTTTTTGAGATTAAATAAAGGTTGAATGAATGTTCAGGTTGCTATGCGATTACCTGCAGGATTCTCCCATGGTATGCTGATGTCGTCTTTTACTGGAATGGTAACAGTACTGGGGAAAGAGAAGAACTGCGGCAAAGAAACATCCACACTGTACTCAATTCCTTTGCCGTCTTTAACACCTTTAATTTTAGTGGCCTTCAAAAGAACAAAAGAAAGGAATCGTGTCACATAGTCTTCATAAAAATCAAGACTTGTTTCGTGAGTGCATGTTTCTGCAGCTTTACCTGCTGTCTGACAAGTTTTCTAGCAGCTGTAGTGGCCCTCACGGTGCTGCTGTGCAGAGTGTGTGTCAGCATCCTCCTCTGGTGTTCCTCTGCACTCATGCTGTGCTGACCCCAGATGGCCAGAGCTTGCTCCCAGGCCATATTAACAAGAGGCACACGCAGAACCTCCTCACACAGCTGGCCCACCCTGCAGCGAAGGCTCAGGACTGACACACACACAGCTGGGTCTGATGGAGGAACAAAACCACAGTGCTGATATTATTTGAGGCCATTCACTATTAATGTATTTGTGAAAAGGACCTCTTATCCTCTGTAAGCATAAAGGGGTAACATAACTAAGATACAGTTAATGACGTGCAGCCAAATGTAAAGATTCTTACCAGAGTTTTGGGGGATGGAGACCACATTAGGGCTGGGCCTGGCAGTGAGAGGTGAAGGGAGAGGCAGTTCTGCAGTGGCTTTCACCAGATAGACCATATCCCCCACCTACAGGGACAAACAATGGTCCACATCACAACAGTAAACCTGAGTATTAGACATCAGATGGACCAGAAAGAGCATTTCTGTTTTCATAATGTAGATACAATTTAAAATCTACCTATAAAGGAGTTTTAAGACTTCACTTTCTAACTTGTATTGTTTCAATGTCAGATATAGTATCTAAAAACAGTACAGTGATTTCTTAGTTTTCAGAATTGATATGAAAGTCGTTCACTTTTAATTCATTGTGACATTTAGACATTTAATAAGCCGAGTAACTTCACAACTAAGTAACTAATTGGTTGCTTACTATGTATTCATAACTGTCTTTCTGCAGCTTAAAAGGCAGTTTAATAGGTTTAAAATCTATTTCAGGGGATTAAAAGACAGTCCAGGCATACAGACACAGGCTGACTAACCTGTGGGCAAACAAGCAGCACAGAGCAGCACTTGGTGCTCGGGCAGAAGGGCAGGTAGTTGATGATCAGAGTGTCTTCTTGGCCTGACTTCAGATGAACAGTGCTGACTGAACACAGGAACTCACTGCCTCCACCATCTGTGCACACACACAAACATGCATGAGCCAGGGCTAAGCAGACACGAATGAAGATAGTAGCTGCACATGGGAGCTCAAAAAGTAATTATGGCAGCTCCTGTGCGTGTGTGGGTTTCGAGCTCACTGAGATCTGAGGGCTTCCCTTCCATTTCCTCCCCACAGCTCTTGTCTGAAGTCGTCTTCTCTGCACTAAAAGAGGGAGGCGGAGGAAAGAAAATCATCATTCATGGTTTATGGATATCAGACTGCACAACCTGATTCAGGTGCACCTCAAATGACCTACATCAGATGCTCACAGTCGACTCCTGATTAGGAGGAGGAGAGTGAATACTCGGCTTTGAAGAAGTCTCTGGTGGGGAGTTTCATACTAAGCAGCTACTCTTAATGACAACCCAGTGCTCTCCTGAGGCAACACCGTATCTCGGATTCTGAAGGCGTGACGAATGCAAGGAACTCCCCACCTTTTCATGAACAAACTTACTCTAGTCACTCTAGTCAGACAGGTTAATGCTGGGGCTGCAGAGCCATTACATTTTACAACCCCAAGTAATCACTGAATTTGATGATTAATTCTAACGGATTGAATTGCAAGTTAAAAGTTCCATTACTTTTCAAATCAAAATAAAAACACTAATTCCTTACAGATTAAGAGAGGATATTGTAAAAAGAGTTTCTGAATTTGAGGATCAGATGAATGCAAAGAAAGTTCTTTCTAATCCTGGCTTATATTTTTTAAAAATTAAGTTTTGCTTCTCTGTTTTAAATAAAATAAAGTTCAAAAACAACTTCATTGCACAGCACTTGTCAAGCTCTGTGTATTACCTTGTAAAGATGTCCATGATACATATTTGTTTGCAATTTCTGTGCAAAAGCCCCAACCATAAGTCTGACTACCTTAAAGGTAGGATGCAGCTTATAATGTCAAATTTATCGTTAAACACACAAACTCATTTGGATTTTCGGCACTTGTGTTTACTGTATCACTGTCATCTTTTGGTATCCAGTGGCTCTCTCTTCTTATGTGATGTGTTAAACAGTTTTGTTGCTTTTATTTTTTTATCATGTAAAAGAGTTTGTTACTAAATTTATTTCAACCCCATAAAAAGAGAGTTTGATTTTTAAAAAAGGTAATTAGAAAAAAAGGATAGTTTCAGACTGAAATGTTTGTCATACAAAGGTGAAAATGATCTGACTTGTCCACTGGGCTGTCATTTAATCTAAATTAGACATTCGAAGGTGCAGCAGTGTGGAAAAAATCACTGTGTATAATAAGTAAAATCCAGATGCTGCTGTCTGCCTGAACAGCACCATAGCATACAAATGTTGAAATGAAATCTGTGTAATATGCTTTTTCTTGCCTTATTCCTTAAATAAATGAACGCTGACAGCCCTAGTAGACACAGCCCTTTTTTATTCTTTTATTCATAGCTCTACTGAAAAAAACAGCACATTTTTTGGCTGTTGAAAAGTAAGTGAAACCTGCCAACCCCTCTTCAAAGCTGAGAAATGTCAGTCTTTTCAGTGTCAATCTACTCTTCTAACTTTGGGAGCATGATGTGGACTACAGTTTGTGTCTCTGCCGGTATGTGTGGGTGTGTGTAAGCTGTCTGCTTAGTGCTGTGAAGAGTGCATGTGTTACTTGGCCCTGGATGAGGCCTGCTGAACCAGGCTGTCTCTTTTCTTTTCAGGCTCCAGTGGGTTGAACTCCAGCACCACCCTACGCACAGAGACGCAAACACAAACAAAACAAACACACACGGCATTGAGGTTTGAAATCAAGGAATATGATGTAATTGTAAGAGATCCAGAGAAATCTTGGGTGACATTATTCACACAATAATCTCCAGCGCAGTAAGTGTACTTCAAGATATACTTATAGTTTTTAGTAAATAAGAAGAAACCTTGAACACTGTACCTGAACGTAGCGTCTCTGTCAAAAGGGTTAGTTATGGGCACTTGGATCTGTTTCAGTTGGTAGCACGGAGACTTACACTTGACAGTTTTCTACAGAGACAAAGTCAGAAGCAAACCATCTTAAGATCTAGTTTTCTGCCTCTGGCTGCCGACAGACTTTAAAAAGAAAAGCAGTTTCTGAGCTAACAAGTCAGGCTCACTGAGGACGTTGAAGCTTCCTGCAAAAACCAACCAATTCCCATCAGTCCCATGTTAAAGTTTGTGTCTTCTTAGCCTTTTTTCACCCATTTTCATAAACAAAACTGAAGCAGACAAGCATTTTCAAAGCTTAGGCTCTGCTCTGCACGTAATTTTACGTCTTTTACCTCTGTGCTAGGTTCTTCTTATTAAAAAAGACAAACAAAAACAAAGCACAAACTAAAATCAATTCACACTAAACCTACAGGAACAAAAGTTTTGTTTTGAAATTTGCCTCATGTTAGTTGTTTTCAGTTTCAGAGCAAAAAAAAACACAAAAATGTCTCCCTTTTCCAAATTTAAACTGTATTTTAATAAAGTTGCTTTAGATCATAGAAAGGCAACTTGAGTCACCAAGAGAGCAACTTTAAATTATCATTACCTGATGGTCAATTTTTGAATTTGACAGGTACTAGATAGGATGAATGTATGTAGTAGTTGTAAGAAGCTACCTTGTCTAAATTTGCACATCTCTAAACTTAAACGTGATCATTGATACTTAAAGCTATGGTCTACGATTTGGAAGCTTTGTACATATTAATAACACCGTTTATAAGGCTGTTATGGTCCTATGGTCCTATCTACACAGTATAAAGACCATTTTCTTGAAATAATGCTACTTCTAATGTTATTATGGCAGATTTCATCGGATTTTCTTCATGAAAAAGCAGTTTTTGGATATTTTAAAGTGACTGGACCGCATGAAGGAAACTGGATGGCTGCCAGTTTCCCACCCCTGCTTTGGATCTTTTTTTTTTTTTTCTCCCAAGAGTTTATAGAACATTTAACAATACTTACAAACACATAACACAATATCCCTTAAAAAATGGAGCCTTGTTTGAAAAAAAGAAATAACAATAATAACAATAATAATAATAATAATAATAAATTAAAAAAATAAAAGAGAAAAACCCTGGCATCCCTCCTTCCAATCAGCAATATTTGCATCTGCTTTGGATCTTTTTGATGTTGTTATTAGCGCAGCTCTCCTAAATCCTACTTGTATTTTGGTATTACCTCAGGTGAGGTTCCCAATAACCTGAGTTAAATGTGATGTTGATGGCTGAATAGTCAAGAGAGTCGTCACTAGGAGTGTCATGAGAAGTGTGTTAACCAATCAAATCCCTCTCCACCTCTGCTTCATCCTGCTGTGTGACTTTACAAACTCATCTTTTCTATAGTTGTGTTTTTTTTAACATTTGACTGAAGAACAGAATTTGTCCTCAGTTTGCTGCTGATATATTGTGCTATGTCCTCCACTGTTCTTGTGTTGGACTTCACTGTAGTCTCACACAGCTGCATTACATCACTGAGAAGGACCCACCAAACTAGACTGACCCATACTTGGTGAAGTTGGTATGCCCCACATGCTGACCATAACCAGTTAGCAATCCTCCTCTTGAGAAACCAACAAGACCTAACTGAGGCTACATTGAGTGTGCTGTTATGTTGTCCTGATATGATCTGTAGTAAGAGTGATGATACATACAGTTGGCTTGATGTTGCTGACATGGTTATGGCAGATTTAATGGGATTTTCTTCATGAAAAAAGCAGTTTTGGATATTTTAAAGTGACTGGACATGAAGGAAACTGGAGGGCTGCCAGTTCCACACCCCTGCTTTTGGATCTTTTTCCTCCCCAAGAGTTTCAACACATAATGCCAATAGTTTATTGAACAACTTCTTGTTTGAGGGTGATAACAATGATGAATTATCAGAATAATAACAATAATAATAATAATAAATTAAAAAAATAAAAATAAACTCTGGCATCCCTCCTTCCAATAAGAATATTTTGCATCTGCTTTGGATCTTTTTTAATGAGCCTCGGTCTCCAGGCAAAACTAAATTTACTTAACTTGGACACAGCTTCATCAGTTGAAGGGAGTATTTCTTTTCATTACAGCGGTCAGCTTGACACAAGTTATTTTGGAAGTACAGATGCAAAGACAGCAAGTTCTTTGCTCAACGAATCAGTTTTTAGTGAAGTTTGTTGTTGATGCACACTACAAAGGCATGCACCAGTGTTTCATAATTAGTTTCACTGCACAGCAGTCCTCTTCCTGCATGATAATTTATGCTTTAACCTGGAAAAACATGCCTGTAACTACTTCATTAGATAGGAATCCTGAGTGCACTGCATAAATATTGAGCTCTTCATCAAAAATGGAGATGAAGGCAATGGTGAGGCAAGCCAAGCTATGGGATGCTTGCTAGCAGTCATAACAACTTTTACCACCATTTACAGTAAAATAGGAAGCATTAGATTGGAAATATTAGGACAAAACAACATACTTAGGAAGAACAGTGACAGCAGATCCGCTAGTGACAGAGAAGAGATGGGCATCCTCTCCCAAAAGGAAGACCTGGTATTTAACAGGCTTAGAGGACGGGCTTTTCAGACGCACCTGTAGTGCAACGACACAAATACACACAGAAATAAACACATTGCTGCACATTTAAAACCAAGTGAGCCATGACAAATGATGCAACCAGATTACAATATAAAAATCCATCTTGCTTAGCACAAACAAGCAGGCATCTGTTTTTGTCATTCTGTAATGTGGCTTAAACCTGACGTCGTGGATCATTACATAAATCTATATTTGTCCTTTTTTAGTAATCCTGTTAGAGTGTGTGTAGCAGTATCTATAATCCTATTAATGTATGTGTGTGTGCCTATAATCCTGTTAATGTGTGTCAGCCCAGTGGCTGTTTGTCTGTGTGTCATTATCTGTCCAGGAGGCCATTATCCGAGTCATTTCACTCTCCCCGTGGTCGTGAATTTGATATACAAGGCAGGTGGTTTCATTTTTATTTAGGTGACTTTTAAGACCATTGTCGATTTGTGGTTTTAAGTGAGTGTGTAGTACCTGTTTGCTGAGGGTGCTGTGCAGGATTCCTGACAGAGTGACGGTGTGCAGAGGCAGGTACTGAGGCAACCTCTCACTCAGGTGAACACACAGCATCAACATCTGCACTGGGTTTGGGTCTGACAGGTCTGTGGGCTGAGCAAATCACACATAGTCAGACACACATCGTATGCTGTCAGTGTTTTCAAAAATTAAAGTGACATATTTTATGCCTCCACTTATGCTAAAAAGAAGCTTTCAGCTCGATGAAAACCCCAATTTGACAGCAGAAGATTTAACCAAATTACACCTACAATTTTCTTTTCATTTCATCTGCCAAGTGCTAAAATTTAAGATTCAAAAGAAGCAAATAAGTTTGAAGTTTAAATGTCTTTAGATGATCCGTCCACTTATCTTTTTTATAAACCATAACTGAGTTCATGTATAAGATTTAAAACGTTTATGTGTAAGATTTAAAATGGCAGAAAAATAATTGAAAAGTTTACTTTTCTTGAAGCTTGTGGCCTTCAAGAACTTTTGACCTCATATATCCAGTTGTGTTAACTCAGTGAGCAGCAGCCAGCATTGGACACTTCAGTTTTTTAAAAGGAGTGCAAGTGGGCTGGTGTTTACGTCCATGCACCTTGTCTTCCTAAAGCAGACAGCTTTAAGCTAAAAAATAACAGTGTGCTCAACTGAGAACCAACTCAATTAGAATTCCTGCCTCAGGCTTACATCAGCGTGAAAAACAGTCTCTGCTAAACAGCTGGAGGTTTTTGGTTTCAGGAAACATAAGCCACTGTTAGTCAGGGCTGTACATCATCACAAATCTCATGATTCAATTCAATCAGGATAATTGAGTCAACTATTCAATTTGATTTGATATCACAATGTATTACACCTCAACATAACAGATCTCACCATTCATTTTCTTAAATACTGCACATTACTACATTTACTGTTTACAACAGTAAATACTATTATACTGAACTAAAAGTATTGTTTTTAAACCATCCTTCTTCACTGTAAAGATATGTCAGAGTTGATCTTGTGAGTATTTCAGTTGTGGACACAAATATGAAATTCATGAGTCAATTATATCCTGGCCCTGCATTAAGGCACAGTCTGCATCCAAATGCACTGATGAAAGGATTATGTTAAACACCCAAACTGTTAGTGTTGTATGAGTGCAAACACTGTGATCGTAGTCATTTTACAAAATGTTAGTTTGTTTATAGACAAGCAAGTAGAGGATAAAAAAAATCAGATAAATTGACAAAACCAGCAGTAAAACATGCCTGATGAAACTGAATTTTTTTTTAAGTATTATATTAGTACTTTGTATGCTTAGAACCATCAAAGCAAAAGCAGTTAAGTACATTTTTTTTAGTTAAGTAACAAGTCACACTGATTTTTCTTCCCATTTCCATTGAAAGATGTTTTTACTGACAAGTAGTGAATGCCAGAGGCCAAATAACCTGTCCAATCCCATCTGATAATTACCTGTAAATCTATGTTGAGACAAAGTGCATTTAAAGCCTGGACCATGATGATGTTGTTGTGAAGAATCTGCTCCAGGCTGCTAGTCGTGGTGTACATCCTGCGAAAGTGGCTGCAAATCTAATTAGAAACACAGTGGTTAAGTGGAATTAAATGACAAGATTTATTTGTAACTCCACATGTTTGATTTGGATTTATTCCTTCTTGCGGTGGCATTTGGTTGCTTATTACCCATGGCTAAGTACCAGTACATGCTGTGTATGTCAGATTTTTAAATCTAACTTTGGCTTGCAAAAGTTAATAGTTTTGACAGATGTTGTAAGGATTTGGTCCCACAACAGCCTCTCGCAGGAAAACACTACTGCTAAACTCTGCCTTGACACTCGTGCACACACAAAATGGTGCTTAGAATGATAAGAGGCTCCCCTAATCTTGTTCAGGACTAATTGCGTCCTCATCACATCCATCAGAGTGCCACTTACAGACATTAACCACCATCCCTCATTGACTTACACACACATTAAACAACACACAAAATTAACAGGCACGCTCATGCGCACACACTGACCAGGTACGGGCAGTAGAAAGCAAGCAGAGCAGCGAGCACCAGCCCATCTGTCAAGTCCAGGTCGAAATTCACGATCCAGCGTGCTGATGGGACATTACCTGCAAACCATTACCAGGCAGGAATTACCTCAAGATCAGTAATGCACGTCAGGCATCAGAAGGTAATAAAAACCTGCCTAAAGCTTCACACTGGAACATTAAATTATGATCTAAGTGGTGAGGAAATGCTTTCACAGGGCTGACCTGGATTCAGAAAGTGAAATGTAGAGAATTTAGGTAGTGATAGAGTTTGCAAAGTCACAGAAACACTTGACAACCAAAGAAGAGCCCAAAAGTGGTTGAAATGGCTTGACAGTTCAAAAGATACTCAGGAGAACATGCAGAAAGTGTAGTTATATTAATCTTTGATGCTGTTCAATAATTTAAAGCATGGATGGATTAATAATAAGCATTGGGCTGGCATTATAAAGAACTCAAAATGCTATGAAGAGAAAAGATTATCACTCTCAGGGCTAAAAATACTTTATGAATTTGTTGAGGCATGTCAAAAAGCTGCCTTATTTAGGAATTTATAGCCAAAAGAAATAAAGAATGTTCAACTATAAAAACTATTCAGGTGATCTTTAGTCATTATGACACTTAGAATTTAAATAAGAATTCAATAAAGAGTACCAGTACGCAGAGGTTACATGGAGTGGGGCATCTTCTGTACATCAAATAAGCAGTCCCAATGGAGTTCCACAAGGATCAGTTCTTATCCCCCTGTCACTTAACATACAGTAGCTATGCTCTGGCATCCATCGTTTAGCAGAACAGTAGTTACACATATCATTTTTCACTAACAACCTATATCCCACTAATTACCTCATCCTCTTCTTGGAACCAAAAACCTCAATTTCACTAAAGATTAAGACTGCAATTTAAAAGTGTCCATGCTAGTACTGTAAAAAGTTAGCACAGAATGGAGTCTTCTGAAAATCTAATACCTGGTCAGGATGGAGGTTCAAAAGGATCAACTCATGCTGCATAATCTATGTACACTCCTTCTAAGGACCATTATCTATCTTTGTACCAGTTTCTACAAACAACCTACTTTCTGTAAATTATGGTTTCCTCTAGCTTCATACCAGCAGATAAATAAACCCTTACAATTCTTGAGTGTGTGTATGAGTTGTGTTCTACCTTTCTCCCACACTGTCTTCCTCATGCCCTGGTAGTGTATGTTGAGCCAAGAGAGCAGCTGGAGCTCCCAGGATGAATATATGTTACTGTCCAGCGGTGCTGAGCTTACAGGGAGGATTCCAGCCAAGTCTTTGTTTTTCAGAGCTTTGTTCAGACCACTTAGTGATATGCGACATAACACCAGCACCTGAAAAAATTATTATACTAACAATCAACAAGATCGGGTTACCGCAGCAAGACTCCACTTTATATTCACAGAGACGTGTTCACACGCTGTTTCCAGTACAAAAGTGTTCTCAGGCTTCCATTAAGATGTCAAGATCTGTCAAGTCAAATGGTTTTTATTCAGCTTCGATTTATCCTTTATTTGACCATCAATAATAATCAATTATTTAAAAGACTCCTGCCTGGAAGGGAGAAAAATGCATCAAGGAAGGAAAGCTTAAGTATAATGTGTACAAAGGATTGATGCAGGGAAATTGTGCTTCCATTATATGAATCAAACAGACAAAAATAGTGAGCCACTGTAGCCATGGTGCTAAGCTTCAGAGAAACACTGTGACTTAAGTTAAACACCTTGTATACTTGCAGCAGCACATCAGTCCAGGAGCGTTTGCTCAGAGATTCATAGTCAACATTGCTGTAATCAAGGCTGTTTTCATCCTTTTTTGCCTGAGAGAAACACAGATGCATGATTCAAGCAAAAGCCACTCAGATATGAGAGAAAGTGAGCAACTGTGACAACGAAAAGGTGTCAGATTTCAATGGTGTCAGGATATGAGTGTATTTACCTGTAAGGAGCACCAGTGTTTGAACTCCTCTGTATCCAGCAAGTACTCTGGCCTGATATGACCAAGGCAGGCTCCCTGCACACTGAGCATAGTGTAAGTTAACTGGTTAAAGTAGAGCGTGTCTGTCATACCTCTGACCTTTGTGTATCTGTGCAAAGCCTACCTAAGAAAAGCGAGCATAGTTCCATGCTGCTGAAGCAGCTGCTTGGTGCACTTGTCCACATCACTGGAAAATGCCTGGCAGCAAGTAATCCTTAGAATCTGTTTGCCAGTCAGGTGATGAAGCATGTCCACCACAGACCTAGACACAATAACACAATAAAGTTATGCCTCCTGCAGCTTGAGACAGATCAATGCCACTGCTGCGGGGAAATTAAATCCCAGCAGAGCACCAGTTCAAGTATCATCTATTATTTTTTTGCTTGACCTATTTAAGGTCTCTGAGAATAAATAATCTATAAAAACCTGAGAAGGCTGCCATTACCATTTTAAAGAAACATTATTTGCACATGAGGGCTTCTGTATATCAGTGAATTCTCCATATAAAATTGGCACAGAGTGGGCAGTCTGTCAAGTTGCAGACTTTAAATTCTGTCAGTTATCTCACACCATAACAGCTCCATTTCATCTTATTGAAATGTTGTCTAGGTTTGCTTGTATTATATTCAAGTATTTGGAAAGTTCATTCACAAACATTTCTTTTTTCTTTCTCCTTGGACTGTGGGTACTGAAAATGCACTCTTATACGCACCTGGAGTCTTTGCTTAGACTGACTTGATAAGTTCGGCCTCCTGATGGACTTATTTGAATCCCTGACACATTTCTAAAAGAAAATGAATTGGAATATATTACAATTCAATAACCCAATATTCAGAATTTTCTCACCCTCCCCAGTATAAGCACTGAGATACTGCTTTGTTCTTACCTTCTGAGTGTGTGTGGTATAGAGAGTGGGTGTGGTCCACCTGGCCACCCAAATAGGCTAAACCACCTCTGCACAGCCAGTAACACATTCTGGTAGTATAGTCCTTCCTCTGAGTTGGCAGCAGGGAATTCTGGGAAGCCAAGATTGGTTGGAGTGTTGCTATGTGGAAAGAAATTTGAATTCCTGCTGCCCCGAGTGTTCACACTCTCACAGCCTGAATAAGACTCTGAAGAGGACAGAGACAAACACAGTCCATAGAAGAACAATTAAGATGGAAATAAAAGTCATTAGTAAAATCATATAACACAAATATGCAGTAAGTGCTTAGTTTAAAAAGGTCTTACCTCTTGATGTTAAGGTCTTGATTGTTGAGCTGTTGAGGTCAAACGATGAGGAGGAGGATGAATTGGGACCATGGGCAGGACTTGGTGCGGGATGACTCTGAAGGATCGCCTCAACAGCTGTGGTCCCTAAAAGTCACACATCAACATTTCATTTACAAGAAAGACGTTGAATAAAGTGTAAAAGCTGAAAATAACTATTGCAGATGAATTCCAACATAAAAAAATATATTGCTGTAAGGAACAGACTTGACAATAACTGAGCTTTTTTTGCATCCAGTTGACTTAAATAGTTTGTTATTATAAAGGTCAGTTGTGTCGTATTAGTGTGTGTGTTCTGTATTACCAGTCTTGAGAACAATCTGATGATCAGAGTGATGCAGAGCCATGTAAGGCCAGACTGTCAACTGACAGCTGTCGGCACTGGCAAACAGCTTCACTTGAAACCTTTGGAGCGAAGGAGAAGGCAAAGTCATATTCATGCATGCACTCTTGAAACTTTCCACAATATCACAACAGCATGCCACTGAATTCCAGACTCATTACTGGCTGTTTATTTTCTTGTCTTGATTTAACATCAACCTAGTAATTCTGAAAAGAAAAGCAAACTTTCAAAGCCCGACAACAGCTGGTAAGAATTGTCCGAGGCTTAAGTTTTGGGCTCTAACATGAAAAAACTAAGCAAGTTGATGCCAAAGTGAATTTCCAAAACAAGCTTAAAGTGAGATGACTTGTTTTGTGTGCAAATAACAGTGATTACAGAAAAAGAGGCAGTTCACAGTTTAACACAATTCAAGAAATACTGTACTTATTTAAATTTAATTTGTGAGTAGGAAAAATAAAGAACAGCAGACGAAAACAACCAAAGGAGAATAGCAGAGATGTTAGGGAGGTATCTTAGAAGAGGCACTGACCGGTTATTGAGGTGGTCAGTGAAGGTGACCATCGTGCACAGGGACAGAGGCACAGCGGAGCAGAAGAGCACACTGCAGATAAGAGAATCCACATGGGCGCCCTGGTCCTGGGTGCTTCCTTGATATCTCTGTTTGCAGATAAAGTTACGGGATAGTTACACAGGTAATGACAGCTTCTGTGCTGATGTGACAGCCAGAACAATCAGCTCCACGTGTCATACTAACACAGACTGAATCACCAGATGGAGGCAGTGACAGATTTGGGCAGATTGTCAAAAAACCGAGCAGGGACACATCAGCCGCATGTTGCAAGTGGAATTGATAAAGACATGGAGAACAAAAGGGACTGTAAAACAGAAAATTGCTGATAAACATGGCTACTGTCGATGCAGAACAGACTTTTGAGGCTTATTTGGGGTAATGATCGATGTTACAGGGAATATCACATCAGAGAAGCTCATTTGTTCCCACACATAGACGAAAGACATTGTGAGTGAGAGTTAAACCAATCACATAGTAAGCAGTAGTGAAATTTCCTTGTATATCACTATTTTTAAACATTTAAGAGCATTCAAAGGCTTTATTGCATTTGCAAATAAGAATTTGCAAACCATTAAGCTCAATGAAAAATGTTGTAAACTTAGATGACAAGAAAACCAAAAATATTCTGAGGCAAACACAGTTTTATTTGTTCAGATGACTTGTCCAAAAAGTCTTAAAACAAGGATTTACCTGATGCTGGTTTGGGACTGGGATGTTCCTCCCCTCTGGAAATATGACAGAAACTGGTTGCACTGTTTTACCATCCTCTAATTTCACCTCATCCACTTCAGCTGATACAGTAGTCCCTCTGCAAATGAGGACCAATAACAGGTATGAAAAAGAATTTCATGTAGTAAACAGCTAAAGATACATACAAGTGAGATGTGGATGTGATATGACATAATGTGATACAAAAATAAAGCAACAGGGAAGCTAATAAATGCTACTTATAGTGACATAGTTTGTTCAACTGCTGTCTCCCTTGTTGTTAATACACTTTGTATTCTGTATTTCTAATTCCTTCAGTGTGACTTATACCACTAACTTGATTTTTGACTGTTAAGTTTGGATGTTTATCAAGAAAATTATCAGATAATAAAAAACAGAACTCATTATATTGCAACTGTCTCTTAATGATGTAAAATTTCTTCTATCAAGAAAACAAGTAAGGTTGTTGGACTTTTTGTTGTGGAATGGAGATGTTAGCTTCATGCTAGTTCCCTCGACTAAAGACTGAAGATACTTTTTCTGTGTTCTTGGATCACTGCTGATAATAAGATCTGTAACAAACAAAATTATAGTACTTGGATGTTTTTTGTTACAATCTTGACAAATGAATCAAACTTTTAGAATGCTTTAAGCTTAAATGTGATCAGCAAGAGTAAAAGCTATTATTAAGCTACTGTGAAACAACAACTTTACATTTTGAGACTTTTTAGCAGTTACAATATTAAGCCAGTGTTTTCTAAAATTCTATCTACTAATGGCCTTGGGGACCAGAGGTGCTTACATGCTAACTCACTTCCATGTTTCTGGACTCATTGGTGCGCCGCTCTATAGACAAAGCCAACTAACATTACAATCACAAGAGGAAAGACTTGCACCTGGAAAATATAAGCATATAAGAGCTTTGTAACAATCCCTGAGGGACCCCTTAAATAACTTTAGTGTTTTATACGTGGATGGACACTGACAACACAGTGTTTTATCTGTCCATAATCACACTCCCCTAAATTTAAAAAAGGAAAAACAATCACTGATGTGAGTGGAGGTGAACTTATATAATGAAAACTATAATGGTGTAGTTTCAAATGATTTACATAAAACTGTTCATTAGATGGATTGATAATCTTTGTAGCAAGAATATTAAAAAGATCTTTTAGTCAGATTTGTAATAACTTAGTCTTTAATAATTTAAATTGTATAATTAAATGCACCGTGTTCATCCATACAAGCCTATGCTCGTACTTTAAATAATACCTTTGCACCCTCATACAACATTATAGCTGACATTTTGCATATTGCACGTTCAAGCTTTAATGTTCATCATGTTTTATGATAATATTACAGCTTCTGTTATTGAGGAAGACAGAGGTACTATGTTCCCAGTTCAGTCACAGGGATATGGGTCAGAAAATGCTGCCAGAACCATAAAAGCTGCAGCCAGATAGCTGTCTACTCTGAAATTTGAATAACAATGTAAACCACACAGGAGTGAGGATTAGTTCTTTGGCTTACAATGTGGGTGAAAATCTAGCATGAGCGCCGGCTTGCCAGGAAATGAGTCCTGGCTTGATTGATAGAAATCCCAATGAAATGAATAAATCAGTTTATGTCCCTGTGTTTACTCTGCGTTTAGCTCCAATTTGCTCAACGCAGCTGCTAAATTGCCACCAGCTGAAAAAAATGTAAATACAATAAAAGTCCATCAATGTTATGGCTTCACTTCGCCAAAACACAGACAACAACATCAGAGATCATAAAACAGTTGTCAAGGTGTTGGGATAAGAATTAAGATAAACCTAGATGATGAAACTAAAAGTACTTGTTTGTACATTTGAACCAACCTCAGATATCCACAGGCGAGCAGGGTGACAGAAGCACTTGCATTTGTTGCCAGAGGCACAGGTGTGAGGAGGATTTGAGAAGGGTGGATGATAATATAAGGACGCTTTCGAGTTATGGTGATGGAAAGCTCTCTGTAGGGTTGATTATCTCCTTGTACCTCAGTCTTCTCCCTTCCTTCTTCTCCCAGGTGAAGAGGGAGGAACAGTTTGGTCACGTCACTACCTGGAAGTGAAAAATGTACAAATCAAGTTGTGGTTGTGCAATCTAAGGGTGTTATATCAATATACATGACACAATCCCATATCAACCACTGCCTTTATTCATTTATTTCTGTTTGGTGTTCCGCCTTTATAGAATATTTTTTCATCTGGCTGACATGTAATCGCAGAGGGAAAAGGTTGAATTCCAATTACAGCAATCATTCAAACCTGACAGAATAAAGTTTAATCAGTAATTTTCAGCTGCTCAGTCATACACAACACCATACTGCAGGTATTTGCTTTACAGTGCTGACTCTCTCTACTGCAATTTAACAGTAGCAGGTGCTGCTCCATCTGCAGTCTTAAACTGTTGTTAGAGACATTAATGCAAAACAAATCAGCCCATAAAATCTTCTGCAACAGACTGTTGCAAAGTAATCAGAAAAACTCTGTGCTTATGTGCACATCAAATTGGTTGCTTTTGGAACTGTTGACAGAACACAATCTCATAAAAACAGCAAAGTGATTAAAACTTTTCTTTCTGTCACTAACTCCCTCAAGTCTGTCCAAAAGCATGGGGAAGTCAGCTTTTGTTTCGGCCAAAGTTTTACATTAAGATTTTCATCAAGTGTGCATGTATCTGTAAGTATTTCACATTAGGTTAAGTTCATGTCGTTAAATAAAGATAAAAGTCATACTAGCCCTAATGCCCCTTTTCACATCTAAAGGGACTTTTCCACCATGTGGTATCTGCTCAAAACAAAACTATCACCTTCCAAGCTGAGCTGAGAGTAAATGTGATGGCCAGATTCTGCGGACTTCTTGACATCACGATGCCGTCCTGCTATCACCGCACTATCAAGTGAGATGTTTGAATGTAGGATTCTTGATACAAGACTGTAGATTATCATTGTTTATTGCATGGTCAGTACAAATGTCTGTTCAATGTCCTGCTTTTGTGTGTGGTGTCTTTGCCATAATGTTTGTGTGTTACCTGCCTAGGGACTACGGATGTAAATTAGCATTGATGCTATAATCCGGCATATTTACATCTATTGTTCTTTGAATAGATGTTCATTAATGTGCACTGTCCCTATTAAATAAATAAAATAAATAAAACAGACATAGATACAAGCGGATGCTGACATAGTGAGTGGGTGTGTGTCTCTCGACATGCTTTCTCCTCACTGAAGAAGAGTATCTGAGGGATGCTTATATATATGTGTTTGGCATTCCTTGGATGGCTAAGTTACTGTGTCTGCTCTGTACATTGTCAGGCTATTTATGGGTGTGCGCCAGACATTCTGTCTGTGTTTATCTGTTCTGGGTACATGGATTGCAAACTAAAATGTATATTTGATAGGATAATCAAATAAAGATTCATAAAAAAATTCTGTTTTTGTTTGTCAGTGACCCATGTTGAACACCAAAAATACAAGTAGAAAATTCTTATTTACTGTAAGTAGGTTGAAATAGTTTCCTTTAGTTGAGTTAAAAAACTGGCATGTAAATAGTTAACATTTAGATTCATATTGAAAAAACTTGGGGGACAGACAATAGGACGTTCACAAATTATTGAATGAGTATAAAAATTAAAATAACTGCAAACACTCTAAACATGCTTAAACTACAACCCAATCCAAAAAAAAAACAGGATATAATATTTTGAACAGGGCTCATTTTTATGGCCACAGATGGTTACTTCCTTGTTTTATTTTGATTCCTACCGAATCATTCCCTTATGTTTGTTAAAAACAACATACAGTAAAGAAAAGAAAATCCAGCAAAACAACATCTGCTCCTGGCAGCATGTCCAAGCTGCTGTAATTAGTTTTGAAAGTTAGCAGAAACTAAAAGTGGAACATTTTTAACAGTCACAAATGTGACTGAGAATGATTGTCAATGCTCCCAATGCATGAAGTCACATACAATGGATGGTAATGACTGAGTGGGCAGGTGTCTTGTGTTTAATGCAAGGTGTTCTTGCAAAACCAGAGCATAAATTTGGGAAACCTACACTTGCACAAAACAGACTTCCCAGACAGATTTAATGGCCGCACGGTCATTTTAAGTGTGTAAAAGCAAAGCATTCTTTCTAAGACTGTTTCAAAAATAAGGTCCACTCATGTGCTTTTTAATGGACAGAGTTTAAGTAATGCTTTCCTAGGCAGCATGCCAGAGTGAAAGATAATTCCTTTGTTTATGGTCCATAACTTAAGATTATGAAAGTCCCTGCACTGCATTAGTGTGACAATATATAGATTTGGTTTATGTTCTGGGCCAAGTTATATTAGTATCTTAGGCATATTATGCCCTTTTTAGCTGAGATGTATGAGGTGCTACATTTGTGTTTAACAGAAGAACAAGTAAAATGCAATGAATTATGATGGTATTATAAAAGCCAATGCAAGTGAAACATAAACAGGACTGTGGATGTGGATGTGTGTGAAATAAATGAAAGTGTAGGGATGTTTTTTTCGTTCACCTCTCACCTGCTCTGATGGCCTCAGGGTTGATGCTGACCACCAACCAGATGGTCTGTCCGGGCCCCAGACAACCTGATGGTGGAGTCACAGTACATAAGTGTAGCCCCCCTTCTCTGCCTTCCTCTGTCTGAGCTGCTGCTGCACTGCAGTCAAACCTCCAGCTGACATGCTCCCTGACTCCTCCACGCCAAAACACGCTCTTTTCACTCACAGCCTTCAGCTCCACTGTCTGCAGAGGGAGAGATGAGTTAGAGGTGAAAATGAGCAGATGGCAGAAACACAAATACAAAAACCTCCACGACAAGAAAAGTGAATGAATTACAATGAATGGAGTGGAAAGGGAAGTGGGTTTACCTGTGTCAAAGACGTAGTGTCTGATGCTGAAGATTCAACGTAAAACTGTACATTGGGTTGGGATATTTCCAGTGGTGCACACAGCACTAAAAACACACATTTACAAACAAATGAGGGAAATCATGAAAAACAGATCCTACATTAGCAAATTTGTTTTCAACACAAATATTGTTACAGTTTGAAATATCAAATAGAAGCTGGACAGCAGAGAAAGTGGAAAGGTATGGCTTATCCACAGGGAGCGGGCTTTCATTACTGGGGGGGGGGTGATTGATGTGAAGCACTTGTATATAAGCCATTCATCCCATTTTCCCCTTTCTCAAGGGGAGGTAGAGAATTAGCCAAATCTGTCAGCAACAAGTGCTGGTCCTAATCACGGCACCTCATCATGGCGTGGTTATGCATAGTTCATCTCTTTCTTTGGATTTGTCTTTGTGACCTAAGAGTATCAGCATTGCCACTACCTTGCATGTACACAGCCTGAGTGGCATAGTTGCTTTGATTATAAAAATGAGGTTAAATAAGCAGGACTGCCCACACAAATGGCTGGGCCCCTTAAGGACCAACAATTAAATGGGCCCAGGATTGGTTCTGACAAGGCTCTGCAGAGTGTTACTAGCAGTCTTAAAGTTAATTGCTACATGGCTCATATCTGTCCGATTCTTGTTAATATTCATCCCCTATTGGGGCCGCACATCTTTGTCAATGTACTGACCGTTATTGTCTCTGACGTGGTCTGGCATGCCTTTTATGAAGAATGCATTTTCCGATTCTGATTTTCTAAGTCCACCCACAACATAAATATGGAAAAATAAAGACTCATACCATCTTAAATAGAGAAAGTTTACTTTCTGAAACAATCAATGTTTATAAAAGTCTTCTTTTGTTGGTCTAGTTTTCAAGAGTGAGTACTTACGTTTTATTTATTGCTAGTATTAGGACTGATTATGTCTTTGGTCACCCTTCATGGGCCCCTCACTGACTCAGGGCCTGGGAAATCTATACTCCTTTTGCACCTTATGGGCAGCCTTAAGAGCCTCTGTGAATTTGTATGGAGACTGGTGAGATTAAAGGGAATAATTCAGGGATGCCAGCACTCTCTGTTTTGCCTTCTTAAGGTGTCAAAGGACGAATAAGAAAAACACAGGAAAGAGGAGGTTCCCACTTAGAAACCCTGATAAAGTGTAATTTGTTGCTGCTCATCAGTCTCCAACAAAAAAGGACATCAATTGGTTCAGCACTTTTGAGCTCTATTTTTCACTGGGACTCATGTATCTTGTGTTTGTTTAAATAAAATATCACTGAGATAAAAAAAAAATCTGTGGATGGTGTAGAGCACAGATATAAACCACAAACAAAGCTCTGACGTCACAATAATGATCCCACCTGTGGCCTGTATGCGCTGTGGCTGTTGTGTTGCCATGCCGGCAGACTGAGGATGAGGTCTGACAACATGGTGCCTGCTGACAGTTGTCGGAGAGGAAGAGGTAGAAATGGAGGGAGGTGGGGTGGGGGAGGGGGAAAAAGAAGCAGCAGAGGGCCATCTCACTCCATTGACCTTCAGTGGCAGGTCAAAGTCATAGCTCGCCGCCTGCAGGAAGATACCGCCTTGATTTCTTCAGCATTGCTCTTACAAACAAATAAACACATTTTACAAGTTCACTGTGACTGGATCTAAATGGAAAACACATTTATGCAGTCGCTGCCAGCACTAATAAGCTGCAAAGAGATAAAATTAAAGTTAACTGCAGCGCCGCTACCACCTGCTCATGTCTGATTAAAAGCAGATACAAGGTCAAACTTGCCACCTGTACCGTCCTCTGTACATGGGCGATGTACTCTGACAGTTTAGTTTGCAGCGAGGATAATTACCTTCGAAATACAAAGAACAAGTAACAAAACAGGAGACTGCAAGAGCTGTTCAAAAATGAACAAAAACACAAAACCCAATGCCGGGTGTATTATACAAAAATGTCCATATATGGGCTTTATTGGGACTTTACCCAGGATACAGAAAGAGTCAAGGTGATTGTGTATGGCTTTAGTTATCTTTCTCACATATAGTTAGATTTTTCATTTTTTTCATGCCATACACAGAGAAAGAAGCTTGTTTGTTTCAAAGATAAAACAACCAGGCATGTACTAAGCATTACATTTTTGTTTAATAAGCAATGAGAAAAGCAACAAGTCATAAAATTGTGTGTGTGTGTGTGTGTGTGAGAGGGGGTCACAAAAATACATTGTCTAGCATCAAGGAGCCATCTCATTCAGGACTCAGTTGGTGACTTACATCAACAGGACACTTGACATTCTTTTTCAAATGCCAATTTTTCTGTACTGACCAGGGAAGAAAGTTGGTTTGAGAGAGTTGTCATCATCAAAAACGATTTATCTCCTACATATTATGCAGATTTTGGTTGATAAATCCAAGCCACACTTCCAACTAGGATCACACAGATGACACATGGTATCATAAGACCCAAAGGACCCTGGGAAGTTTTACGGTCACACTTTCAGCGAAACTATGGTGCTCAGTTTCTGCTGTTTCAAGCTGATGAACTCATGTTTAACCTCAAACAGACTCAGCGGGGGATGCAGGTGACAAGGAGGTGATTGCACTGCTCCTGCCTCTCACCAGGTCTGCTACTTCCCTCTCTCTAATGTTATTATTGTCTGATGCTGCCTTTCAAGATGGAGGGTCCCCTCTTTCCATCTCTGTGATGTTCACAGTGGAGGCAAAACGTCACAGGGGCGCAAATGTTCTGGCTTAGAATAGCAGTGTGAATGGGGTTACTGACACTTCTCCGGTGGATGCAATGTTAAATTAAATGGAAATAAAGAAACAGCACTGTATTAAAAAGAACAAGCACTTGGTCAAACCTGTGTGGGAGAGAAGACGAGGGAACAGTCTAATGTCTGGCAGCCCTGGACTTCCACAACAGTCACACCTGGCTCTTTGTCTGCTCACAGAGAAAATAGAAAACAACAGCACAAGTTCACACAAAAAAAAACACAACACTTCAAGGACCTATCACCAACCTCCAAACATACACAATGTACGAGGCTGTATTGTGTGTAATTTAAATGCCTACCTCCTGAAGGTTTAGGAATCTTCACAGAGAAGTCTGTGTGTTCTGACAGGTCAAAGGTGACCTGAGCCACAGCTGAGGAGTGGTTTGTGAGAGTGAATGGTATCGCTCGCAAAGAGCCAGCATGGACCCCATGAAACTGGAACTTAGACTGTGTAGAGGAAGGAGACAGAAATATACACAAACAAAAGCGGTGATCTCAAGGGTAGATGTCATACAATGCAAATTATTTTAGTTCATAAATTCACAGAAATCAGGATCTGGGGTTATTGGGAAAAATATTATGTGAACAAAATAAGTCAAAATACTTACAAAAGTAAAATAATCTGAATATTTAAGACGTGAAAACTGCCCTGTACTGCCTTTTGACAACTTTTTTAATTTGTCAAAAACTTGAAACCATTGTAAAAATCTCTTTATTCATTTTTACTTTCAAGTTATTTTACAAGTTGACAGAAGCAACTTTCTGTTATAAAATCTGAGCTACGGCTAATAAGACTGGAAGAGAGGAATCACTTTCTACCCTGACAAGCAGAGGCACAGAAGCAGAAAATCCTTGCCTTTATTTCTTTCAAAAGTGCAACCCATGCTGTTTCTGGAGACAGACAAGTTCACAAACTTAGTCAGGCACAATAAAATAAAATTGTGGACCTATTTGCCTCCAGCTTGGATCATCATTTCTACCAAATTGCTTCTAGTAAGATCTTGAATGCTATAACATCACACATTTACATCAATGAACCAACAAAAGATGCATTTAATGGTTCACAGCCTGCAGATATAGTCTCTTTATTTAGATGGTCACAAGTATTTTCAGACTAGTAATAATAAAAGTTATGTAACTACCTTTTTTTACCTTGACTGCAGCTGAGATAAAAAGGTAAAACCTGCTCAAAGCTGACTTATTTGACTGTGGAATTTCTTTTAACATTTTCCGTTGAAAAGAAGAGAAGAATTTTGAGTCAACAGCTGCTATAAAAAAAAACACTGCTGCCAAAAAAACTGCACGATTCTGGCAAAGGAAGTTGTGTAGGTGGATATTTGTTGAGTGTGTTTCTTTTTTGACCCGTCAGTGCTTTTTGAATTTTGTTTCCATATTAGAATTAAAACATATAAGGTATGGATTTTAACTGAAGCACATCTTGTTCTCAAAGGGCAACAATTTAACATCAGCTCCATCAGTAAGTTTAATGTTGTGCTTGAACAAGATGCAGGTGTTCACAGCAGAATGATCCCTGAATGTTCACAAAGATGCTCAGCAGGAGACAAAACAAGAGTCCTGAGCTTTAGAATTAATTCTTAAATTAGACGTGTTGAAGCAAAGATTTGTGTAGGAGAAGAAGAACATATTGTTCTTTTAGAGAAACAGCTCAATGGACCGCCCACACACAGAATAAGGGTTATGTAACAGTGCTATGATGCTTTGTAGAAGTTTTGCTGCTGCTCAGCCGGACGGTCAAAATGTATGATTTCTACTGCATGTTCTTTGTTGGGAAAATTGATTTATTCAATTTTTATGTTGCAACAAAACATCCAATGAGTGACTACCTTTAAAATGAAATACTCTGCGATTAAATCTGAAAAACAATTTTGTGATTGCTGAGCTTTTTTGGCTCTGCGTCTCCGTCTGGCACTGCGACCTTTGAAGACAGAATGGATTCTCTAAAAGGCAAGCAACACTGAAGGTCACCAACACAACACATTCAGTGCTTTGTGTATTGCCTCTGTATTGTTGCTGACACTGACCTTCCACAATCTCTTTGATTGTGTTCGTACTTTCTGGATCATACTTTAGACCAGCACTTCTAAAGCAGAGGTCAGTGCTCACTGGAGGTTGCAAGACTCTGGCCACAAGGTCACAAGATGCCTTTGTTGAGGTGGCCTCTCACAAAAACATTTCTGCGGTTAGTTGAACAAAGAAAAGAAGTTCTTCTTTTAACATAACTTTTTACATTACTTCATGTTTCAACCTTATGAGGAAGAGAAAGAAGGGGACAAGTAACAGAGTACATAAGCTTCATGAAGAGAGCTGTGGTGTGAAAACAGAGACTGACTGCACAAGAAACTAGAGTGTCATTCAAAAACAGATTGAGAACTGAACCCAGCAATGGGTTGCACCAGCTGTGTAAAGCTTAAATGTAGCCACGTTTGAACATCCCTTGTAAAAGTTTCAGTGGAGGCTTAAGTTAAATCTTATACCTACCTCCTTCTAAGTGTAAAGTCCTCCATAGTACTTAGTTTTCATCATGCACGGTTTAAAAAGCCGGGGTAACTTCACTGACAGGGAGCAGGGGGTCCAGACTGCACCATAAAAAGGCTGTCTGGTGTCAGATAACATCTCCCATATGATGAATATCTTAATTGGGCTTTTGTTTACTATCAGCAGGGTTCATTTCATCCATTCACAAAAACGCACCTTCGAATCATATCACATTGTTTGCAATTTTACTGCACACTTAACTTCCCTATGTATTGTGCTCTTTTGCAATAATTTATGTACTTTTTCATCAATATATAACGATTAACAGCAGTGTTATACCAGAGTTACTTCCAGTTGTTAGTCTGTACCAAGATATGGTGCATAAAATACTTCCACACTGCGGACCCTCGATTCAGTGTATCATGCATCTGTTCACTTTAAAACCCACGCAAAATCTCTCACCCATCACTGTGTTCTTTATGATTTGGTTGGTTGGACAATAACACTGGCTTATTTTTATTTATAAAGCAATTCTGGAAAAACTTCTATCTTACCTCTGTTCCTTCCTATATAGTAACTCTACAGGGTACAAGCTACGATTCTCTAATTTGCTGCTTTTCTCTGTACCCAGAATTTCTACAGACCTACAGAACACTGCTTTTTCTTTTAATGCACCTTGGTCGTGGAATAATCTTCAAAAAGGGCTAAAACTGGATTAAACAATATCTTAATTAATTCAAGAGCATCATTAAGAATGTGGTGACAGAGGCATGTGTTTTTTTTTCTGGAAAGCCAAATGTGTATTTGATTATTTGTTTGAAATCTTTTGATTGTGTTGTGTCATTTTCTATGCACTGTGACTCTGTATGGCTGTTATTTTGGCCAGGTCTCTCTTGTGAAAGAGATTTTTTAATCTCAATGGGACTTCCTTGTTAAATGAAAAAACTAGAAAAGCACTCGGACAGCGCAGCCACAGTCCTCAGCCATATTGTGATTTTGACCATAAATATTAGTCCTACCTTTATGTCAGGTAAATATTTAGATTCCTTGACCATGAAAACATACCATTAGCAATTGGATTCATAATGATATCTATTTTAGTTCAGTAGTTATTCACAGAAATCACATTTTTCGCCATTGCGGCCAGACGCTGATCCAGATCAACACCAAAATCAAATCAGTTCTTCCTTTTTCCATGCTGAACATTTCCTGAAAATTTCATCAAAATCCATCCATTACTTTTTGAGCAAGTTTTGTTCACAGACGGACAGACAGAAGGACAAACAAACGAAAACATAACCTCCTTGGCGGAGGTAAAAAGGCTCTGTATATGCCCAAGCTACTGTTAATATCATGTACTCATCACAGATGAGATCAATGTTGTTATTAATTGTTGATTTAATATAGAAAAGAAAGTTTATACTGTCTGGTGAAAGTACCCTCTCAGGGGCTGACAACAGTGTTTACTAACTCACAAGTTCTGCTTAATAAGACCCTGGAGCAAACAATAGTTACACAATGACAGAATGAAATACCAAGTCCATGTTGGAGTCCATTATCTTTTTGCAATGTAAAATATAGTAAAAGTACCTTAGGCTATGCTGAGAGTGAACCACATTAAATTATTTTCTTTAATTCTTTCATTATTTAAAAATTGATCCATTATGACAATGCAATCAATAAGTAGAGCAAACTATTCATTACCCTGATTGTTACTGCAGCATGAGGCTGATTACTGATAGATTTATTTGACTGCAGTCTAAATAAATACAAAACTCCAATCACTGAGTCCTGAATTTAAAGTGATTGCAGAGGATACAAATACAACACAGGCAAAGACATATTCCCACTGTGGACCTCATATGAAAAATAAAAGGAGCTGTCAATCAAGCGAGACGTGTCAAAAAATAAACATTAAAAGCAATAAACTTCCTTGTAAAGTTATTTTTTTACTTGTAAAGTAATCTTTGTATCCATTTTCATTTAGGTCATATTGCTTTATGATCATACTGTGCTGTTATTGTTATTATTAGTAAGTATGTGAGCTGCTTTCCCAGGAGGCCTCTGATGGTGGAGAAAGACGAAAGACTCTGAGATATAATAATGTAATTATGTGTAACCCATGATTCTATTGTGTAAGACATCTGGATGTAAATCCCTTACCTGACCAGTGATGACCCTGCCTGTCTTTGCATTATGTATGTTTTATTTGTTTGTACTGTTGTACTAAATGAAAATAATAATAAAAAAGAAAAAAACAAAAAACAAAAAAAAAGCAATAAACACGGCAATATAAAACATTTGACAGCTTTTTTCATAGGTAAGAGAAATCTGTTACGCTCCAGTCATATAACACATCATAGTTGTTCTTCAGTGGCTATATTTAGAATTATCAAGGAGCTTTGTCCTTTGTTGATGAAAATGGAGGATAAATGCTGCTTTGTGCAGTGGATGCTGCATTTGGTAAATTACAGTTTAAAGTCCCAATCTTATTTGTGAGGATTTGACAAGTTGTCTCATTTCTATGTAATTTTCTGCACCAAGCTCAAAGCCTGTGATAAAGGAGGTTAATAAGCACTTGTATGCTTATTTCTATTGTATGCATGCTCCTTTATTGCTTTTGTTTATTCCTTCTTTCGAAAAACTGAGGGCATAACATGAATGCGCTTAAGTAAACTCACCATGCTGATCTCCACATTTGGAGGTTCCACTGATCCGCCCACTCGGAGCTCGACAGACTTCATGTTCCTGAGAGCAATCTGTAAAAAATACACAAAAGCTTGTTTCCTTAGCCCTGTGATAGAAGTGGGGGATATGAAAAACAAACTGTATAACATTTAATGGCAATATCGCAAACTCTTTTTTGTTCTTATTGTTCACACTGAATACAAAAATTAAAAACATAAACATTTCTTTAAGAGAGGTCACTACTTGGTGGTCATGAGGGATAACAGTAAGGTTTCTCCTTGAAGCAACAATATTTTACTTTTTCAACTTGACAGAAAAGTCTCACTGTCGATCAAACAGAATAGAGAGAACTAGCTTTTATTCTAGCTTTTTTTCTGAGTGTTTTGTTCAGGAACATTCTTTTCCAACCATCATGCTCTCTTTGTCTCAAACACCAAACTGGCTTCTTTTTAGCTAAGTCCTATAAGCTAGTGCTTGGGGGCCTTTGCTTTTCACAAAAACATGTAAAAACCGGTTTTCATAACACAGTAGAAGTGGATTTGTTTGAGCTGGATCTGCACTCAAGGATGAAGTCTTGGGCCTGAACCTCCAGTCCACTTTAAATTCAGGTCAGGAAACTGTGTCAGGGAGGAGCTGAGGGTCACACTCAGACTTTTATGAGTGAGGGACTGTTGGCACCTAGTGTTGCTTTAAGGGGAAACAAGGTTTATATCTGCATAAAAAAATCAACATAATAAAAAACTACGATCTTTTTACCTTGACTCTTGTGTCAAACCTGATGACAGAATCAGGACTGAAGTGGATATTGAGCACAGCCTGCCCCCCACTTGGCACCACATCCTCCGCTGGACTCACCACCATGCCTGGCAGAGGGCAAACATCCAGCACCTGCCTCGTTCAAACAAAAGAAAGCACAGGGAGGTTTGTTACTGTTCTTATGTGGTTTGGATACGAAAGCAAGTATCCGCATATGTGTGTTTGTGTGCACCTGATAGTAGGCATGGTTCTGCCCCGTGTTGTGTAAGACAGCAGCTCTGACAGAAGGCATGTTGAGGGGCACTGATCCAAATTGGAGCTGCTTCTGAGCCAGCTGGACACTGCTGCCTCCAACCTGAGAGAAGTGCAGGTACAAAACGTGGACATTTCCACATTTTTATGCCACTCTGTTCCATTCAATGACATTTGTTCAACACTTTTACACCACCCACACTCCTTCCACATCTAACTCAAATCCCGTCACTGATTTCCCACATTTTAGAAAACAGCTTTTGACAGCCCCCAGAGTGCACGTATCTGCGGCATGTGTATGACTCAGTGAGGAGAGCGATCTTCATATGACGACATGTAACAGCAAGAGATTTTTCATTCAGAAAAGCAGTAAAGTAAAAAAAGCTGAACTTCTGTCACAACCCTGCTCGTTGCTGTGTTCTGGTCTGCTGAGGCTGCTGTCAGAGGACAAATCAATACCTGCCTCTGTGAAGGATTTATTCCCATATGATGGTTGAACTTTGGTAAAAACAAATGGGCTTTTTCAATATAACCAGTCTTTTCATTTCTTTTATGAATCACCTTTTAAAGTGTTGGAAATCTTTCAGCTTTTAACTTTTATGAGAGCTTTCCTGGGCCCATTCACAGTGACTGTACATCATTATTGTTTGTCCAGGCCTTGAAAGTGTGGGGATAAAACTCAACAGAACATGGACCCACTTCTTAAATTATTTTAAATAGTTTGCATAAAGTCAAGATGACCAACCTTTCTCTCACAAAGGACCAAGCTGGAACCTTTATTGATGCTCCTATATTGGATTCTGGGCTCTTGTGGGCTAGTTTGACAGGGCTGTTATATTAAAAACAAAACTAAGACCTTAACCGTGTCAGGGGTGAGAGCTGACTTATTGTTGACATTCTATAAAGTTATGAAAGTTGGAAATATTACAGCGGACATAGATCAATGGTTTTCAATGATTGGGAAGTGTTGTCAGCCAGAAATCAAAGGTGTTTTGGTCACAGAACAAAAGTCATCGATCCGACTCTAAGCCCCTCAGCTGCTGCTTTCTGTCTGCACAAACAACAAGCACAAGACAGCTCAGAGATAAATGGTCAGTCTTGGAAAACATCATATATATAAGAAAATGACAGCCCGAACGTTCTTTTCCTTATCCATGAATGTGATGCTGTATCACAAAGGCATCCCTGAAAATTTCCTGAACATGTTTCCACTTCCTCCAGGCTTCTTCAGGGCATTCCTGAGTAATCAACCTGGTCCCCTCTAGTTTAATTTAAGAAGTCTACCAGGTTGGCAGGAAAAGTCAGGTTAGAAAAAATAATCTTTCTTTGTTGAGTCTAACCTTTGCAACACAGTGCAGCCGTAGGTTATCACCCTCATGGACACAAAGGTCAAAGTCTCCTTCAGCAGGAGAGGAGAAGGATGGATGCCACACCACCTCACAGTCTAGCTCCTGATATGGCTCCACTGTGCCTGGGGTAGATGAATTTATTCATCAAAACGTGTTTGAACAGAGAGGCTTCTTAAAGCAAACACATCAGACAGGAGGAGGTATTTTCAGTAACCTGCAGCAGGTCTGATGGAGAATAAGATGCCCTTTTCTGTGACCACAGGTTTCCATGTGAACTCTGCAGGATGGTTGCGTTTGTTTAGAAGGGTTACTGAGTTCCTGTAACCTGATTGGGCGAGCAGATTGGGAGTGGGACGCAGCACCAGCACGGTGGTAGACATCTCCAGAGCTACAGGGACTACCTGGGCCTTGACGAGTATTTGACCAGGGTGTTTTTGGTTGACAGAGTACGACACAGGCCTGAAATAAAGAAGAGTTTAAGAAATAAACATGACTTCTTTGCAACTTTATGTTGTTCAGCTGCTTTCCAGACAAACCTGTAGAAAGGACCAAGCTTGTTGCTCTGAAATGTCAGAGATAAGCTGCTGTGGGAGTGGGGCGGAAGGACGTGGGAGAGGGGTGAGGAGCCCTGCAGCTCAGAGCAGTCCACCTCCAGCTGCATCCAAGCAAACGCTGACAGTCGATTCATCAGCTCTAGCTTTTTAACGCACACTGACTGAGCACACACCTCGCCAAAGTCGACCAACAGTGGGCCTAAAGAGGAATGAGAACAATGTTTTAACATAAAAAATGTTTTCTGCTATATTTCAGAAAGCCTTACGTGCAAACACATGTTAACATTTCCGTTCAGAAAGGTATAAATAACACTTTCTCACCTATTTCAACTTGATAAAGCTCCTGAGCTGTCAGTGTCCTGTTGCAGTCTGCCATCTCCTGGCTAGTGGAGGGAACTGCATGCATAACTTCTGAAACCTGTTCAAATACAGTCTCACTCGATCAGTGTAACATATTTTAAACCAACCTTAAAAATCATATTCAAACAAACTTTCTGATCTGACCTGGCTGCCCTCTTGCTGTGTGCTGGGCGGTCTGTCTTTGAGGCTGCTGCTGTACTTTGGTTTGATCTCAAAGATCTTAAAAGGCTCCAGGTCTTGTATGCGGAGTGTTGGTGGAATAAGCCCTTGAGCAGGAACTATCCCAATATCCACACCATCATCCTCAACTTTCTCCTGCTGTCTAACATTCAGATGAGACAACACTACTTCTGTGAGATGGTTAACTGTGTAATGTAATAATACTTAGAGTAAAGCCCACCTTTCCTTGATCTTCAGCAGGCGTTTTTGTCTCAGTTGTTGGATGAAGTCTTTGTAAATGTGCCTATGCCGCTGTCGCTCCTCTTCCTCTTTCTCAGTAAAAGAATATTTGGCGTCCACATGAAGATCGCGATGAACATCGGGGAAAATTGTCCTTGAAAAAATAAATACTAGAGGTGAACAACCTCAAGAAAAGTCTTGCACAAGTTCAGGGTTTATAATTTGTCTTTTAGTGTCCACTTGTCCACTTTGGCTAAAGGGTGCACAGACTACATTTTGAAGTACAGAGATCAAGCGCATAGAGTCCTATGTGCATCCTTTGCTCGGGAATGTCATATCTCTCAAAAGCTCTAAAGGACTTCGGTATGGTTTGATCCCCTGAGCTGAGCAGAGATTCTCTGTGTGTTTTGGTTTAATTACCACCGTTTTATTTACTGCAGAGATTTTACCGGTCAAAAATAAATGCTGTTAATTACTAATAGGACTCTCTCTTGTTCTAAAAAAAATTGAAAACGACAACACTGATTAATCAAATATTAACAGACAGATTTTACATCCAGATAACATAAAAACTGGGAAGAGTTTCCCTGATGTCTACCTGTATTGTCTGCACGCAGAGTCATTTTGAAAGGCCAACAACTCCTCCTCTTCCTCCTGCCTTTTCTCTTTGCGCTGCATGTTGAGTTGGGTTTTGTCAGCACTGAGTACAGCTGCACGCACCGTACCACAGCACCGAGCAAAATCTCTGTGCCTGTGAGGCTGTGAACCAGTTGGATTTGATACAGCTGGAGTGATGCCTGTGAACACTGAGAAATAAAGTGAAAGAAGTCTTAATCTGAACTTTTCTGCATAATATTGTCCTATTTTAATACCAACAGCAATCTCATTGACGTATGAATGCTTAGCATTTTCTGTTTCCTCTAACTTTGTACCTGGTATTTTTTTTTGAAAGCTTCTGACAAACCAGTAAAAAGGTAGAAAGCCTATCTGAGAAATATCCATCATTTACCATGGCTGAGTTTAGGCCCAGGTTGTGTGGTCTCTGGGCGGCAGACAGCAGATAGGCGAAGGGTGATAGTGTGGAAACTTGAAATCTGAAGTTTAGTGACATCTTTACTGATGCTGTCTCCCCTCTTTACAACATGACCCAAGATATCCAGCTTTTGTAACGCCCGAAAAGTCCCTTGTTGCCGAGCAGTAAAAGACAAAACAACATCCTGGAGGAACGAAAAAGAAAGAAAATTTCAAATCAGTTTCACTTTACTCTGCTTTATAAAAAATAGACTAGATAATCTTCATAAAAGTGATTAAAAGCAGATCAAATATGCAGCACTGAAGACCTCACTGGAATAGAGGCATAAAGGCTAAAGTTCCAGTTTTCCTTGAATCACATGGTTCTATAATCATTAAGAATAGAAGTTGGTCCGCATCACCGTGCCCTAAACTATAACATCCCTGTGTTTACCTGGCATTGACCAGGGGAAATTTCACCAGAGACAGGCTTGGTGGTGAAATGCGCAACCTTGCGGAAGCAGAAAGTGACAGGCAGCTGAGGACAGAGGTTCTGCAGCACACACAGCAGATCCACACGTTGACCCGCCATACAGGTGAGGAAATCAAACCTGTGAGAGGGACTTGGAACCAGAGACACAGGCAGTCCTGAGCCTGTCACTGCCAACTCCACACTGCTATGAGCTTAAGAGACCAAAGAAAAGGATGTCAGTCCTGAGCAGTAAAACAAATAAGATGCTAAAGCAACACAGACAGCGTTTTTGGTTCTTAAAAGCCCTCAGATGACATGTAAATATCACATTCTGCTGCATTGTTACAGGAAAAGAGTGTGTTCTCCCTACCATTTTGGTGTGTGAAGCCATGCTTGCTTCCCACAGACTCAAACTTCAGGAAAAGGCAGTAATCCTGTCGGCTGGGGGAAGAATCCTCTTTCTTTGCTTCTTTGATTCTGAAATGGACATAAATAATCACAGACTGTAAACAACAGTTTTGATCAGTGATTGTATAAGAGCATGTATGGCCCTTTCTTTTCTCAACATCTCCTCGTTAGTATAGTGGTAAGTATCCCCGCCTGTCACGCGGGAGACCGGGGTTCGATTCCCCGACGGGGAGTAGATCTTTTCTTCTTGACCTCCCGCCCCCTTTACAATTCCCTTAGTAGGTTGTTTTTGCAAGGACATGTCACAGTTTTATATTTAGAGCCAGTAATAACTCCACTTCCCTAACTAAAAACATCTCAATCTAGATATTTGCCTTGAATTCGTCAAAAGAAACATTATTTTTTTGTCAACATAAGGCAAATAAAAGCACATTTTACTTGCTACAGATGGGGCTGAAGCGTACTGCCACAGTGATTTGGTCATGCGGTCCCAGTTGACCCTGTTTGGGGTCACATACCACGACCTGGGAGACGTCCTGGGTGGCTGGCCTGCCCGTCTTCATTCCTCCCAGCAGGGCGGCATCCGTGCTCTTCTGGAGGTCTGTTCCCTGCAATGTCATCACACTCTGAGCATTGTTCTTCTGCCACCCCCTGCTGACTAGTCAATATGTTACCCTGTAGTGTGCACTGATCGACACAAGCTTTCCTGAGTTATAAGCAGAGGGCTTTACTCACCACCTCAGTCCCAGCTAGAGTACTCTGGAGCAGGCAGACCCAGTCACAAGCCTGGGGTGAGTTGTTTCTCAGAACCACGTTCTCAATGCAAGATGTTCCAAAGTACACTGGTCCAAACCAAAGGCAGGATAATGGAGTACCCTGGAAAAATGCACTTGGTTACATAAACAACAGCTGCTATTCTTAAAACAGACATCCATCCAAAAAGGCAAAGCAAAACTGATTATTCTAAAGATCAAGAAAGCATGGAGGAATCCCTGGATTACCTGCATGTCAAAGATTTCAAGATGCTGGTCCACTACTTTAGCTTTGATTCTGAGAACTACAGCAGAGTGACTCTGGAGTTTGACCCTGGAACAGTAAGGGGGCATAGTTAGAGTTTATTTTATACCAAAGCTTTTAGGAATTTTCTTTCTTTATGACATTATATGTATGAGTGTAAAAGCAAGTTTTCATGACGTGAAAAAATGACTTTGCACTTCATGACCAAACCCTCCAGTACGCAGAATGTTTTTTACAATATTATATGAAGTCTTTCTTACAGAGCCCTCTCATAAAGCTGCCTGGGTCCATCTGTCCGCAGTTCCACTTTAATCCACTGGGTGGCACCAGCTGCTATAACTCCACTGCAGGGAAAAAGTCTGAGTGAGGGGTCTCCATCATAATGGACCTGGAACAATCCTGAAACAACATGCATGTGGTGATTTTCATTGTACGATGTCTTCAAAAGGTCCATGGTTGTCTTCAGAATGCTGGCCATTTATCATGACAGATCTACACACTGCTATAAATACATATGTGTATTCTCATAAGGCCACTTCAAATAACCTCAACCTTTGGTTTGATGAGGCCAAAAGGAAGTGAAGTTTTGTCGCAGAGAACAAATACCTTTACTTTAGTGAGCACAGAGAGTCAGAGACCAGTAGGATTATTTACTGATCATAATTGACAGGGGTACCTTATTTAACATGACATGTTAGTATTTAATTAAGCCTGCCATGTATTTGTTACGAATACTTGTAGAAAAACTAGTTTGTAACATATTTTCCTAAATCAGTAGGATTTAATGTTTATCATCTACGTATTTAAAAACCTCCCAATCTTCTCCCTCAAACCAAATATTCTGTTTTATTTAAACCTATGAGTGGAAAATGTTTGACTATTTCCACATCTATTTATGTTATATCAAGGAAAACTGGTCAAATTGCAATGCCTGCTTAAAAAAGAAAAATGGAGGTGAAAACAAACTTTACATTTAAAAATAACATGAAGCAAATCGTTTTACTTTCACTTTTGTGGTAATTATTGTACTTCACTGCATTTATTATTGATTTATGATTCTAAATGATCAGTACTCAAGAATAAAACATACAGAAGAAAAAAAAATCCCAGACTTTTTACAACCTCGG
The DNA here is from genome assembly GCA_036419115.1 of Scarus forsteni. Taxonomy (NCBI): domain Eukaryota; kingdom Metazoa; phylum Chordata; class Actinopteri; order Labriformes; family Labridae; genus Scarus; species Scarus forsteni. The sequence continues at coordinate 5,213,662 of JAZDUH010000054.1, read as the reverse complement.
TTGTTTAATTCTTGATGCTTCATGATGGTCAGAGCAAAAGTTAAGAGAATGATTCAACATTTGCTTAAAAATTTACTTTGTCTTGCAAGGAACTCTGCAGTGGGTCTTTCATAAAACAACTTTGTGGGAGATTCACATTGTCTTGCTGTTTTTGAGTTATATTCAAAAGGAAGGCAGTATTTCTGTTTTCATCCTAAACCACTTAAGAATCAAAAACAACACACAACCTGAGTAAACGTTACCCTTTACTTTCACTTAATCATTTTTATATTCCTACCACTTTTTTTAAGGTGCAGATAGTCTTGATTTACCTGGTGCTGTCCCCTGATTGGTTATAGGGTGATGTTTGCTGATCACCTCGCTGTTTGCTGGGATTGAACCAAAGTCTAACAGTGAATCCGTGGTAAGAGAACAAACTCTGGGGAGCCTGAAGTTGTGCACAGCAAAAATCAATGAGGTTCACATGCCAAAGACTTCCTAATTAATCTCTTCTTAATAACCAGAGTGATTAATCTCTAAAACCAATCCTGTAAGCACAAATCATGTGTCTTGTCTGCTTACCCCAGCACTGGTATTTTAATAGTCTCAACATCGTTTACATGAATGAGAAGGCTGTCTCTGACCTCCTCGTCTTCCTCAGGAGTGAACTCCAGCAAACCGCTTACAGACAGACCGGGGGCCACAAAGCCGGCTGAGCTGGAGCTAAACCTGAAGACCTGCAGGGCAACAAACAAGAACCACAACGACAAAGTAATCGGGACATTAAACAAAAGTTTAATATCTGCTTTTGGTTGGTGACTTAAGATTTGAGAATGTGAGCAAAACGTTTAAATATATAGACAGATATAGTCACATGTAACACGATGATTTTACTGAGATATGGAAATCTAAGATTTGGTGAAGCCGGCATCTAAAAATAATTTAGGCATTTCTTATCACCTGTCTTATGATGCAACGGCTAATTACACTTCTTTAAAAAGCCTTGTTCTTAGCTTATTTCATACTGATTCAAACCCCTGTCAGACAGCTTGATTTTGCTATAATTAACCTCAGATTCAATTTCCCCATAAAGCAGATAAACTGTTAAATGTCAAAGGATAGCTTCTTGTTTACACTATGAAACTCATACTTAAAAAAGCATCCCATTTATAAAATGGATTCAGATAATATATAATAATGCCACAGCTGAAATCTCAACAAATAGCAACATATCAAATCCAATAAAAATTAATAAAGGTTGCCGCCAAGGATGTCCACTCTCACCTTTGTTGTTCACCATAGCAATTGAACCATTAGCGACAGCAATACGGTTACACCCAGACTTTTATGGTATAAAAGTGGGATCAACGGAACATAGAATAGCTTTATTTGCAGATGATATAGTTTTATTCTTATCCAATCTAAAAAAATCTATTCCAACTTTACTGGAGGTGATCAAACACTTTGGAGACATATCAGGATATAAAATAAACAAATCAAAATCCTCAATACTGCTGTTAAATGCATCTGAGAGACAATACCCAACCCCTGATGTGACACAATTTAATTCTGTAGAACAGTTTGTATACCTTGGAATCCATGTATTGCCCAAGCTAGATCTAGTTACCAATGTCAATTATGAATCCTTAATGATAGATATCAGTGAGTCTCTCCAAAGATGGAAATCATTGCCAATGTCAATGATTGGGAGAATTAACATCCTTAAAAGTAATATCTTACCAAAACTACTCTATTTATTTCAAAACATTCCTCTAGCACCACCCACTGATCTATTCTCAAGAATTAAAAATATGTTAATAGAATTTATCTGGAACAATAGGAGAGCGAGGTTACGTTTGTCTTTGCTATACTTGTCATATGACCGTGGAGGTCTGAAATGTCCAAACTTTCAGTTATACTACTGGTCATCACAACTCAGATCCATGTCTTACTATTTCTCAACAGTTGATTGTCCTCACTGGACTGAAATGGAATCTCACCCTTTACCTTTACCTGTTGCACTATTCCTCTATTCAGACTCGCCCAAAAAAATACAGAAACAAGTTAAAAGCCCAATCCTAAAACACATGATCAAAATATGGTTTGAAGTTAAAAAATATTTGAAAGATCCATATTCACTGTCATCATTTAGTCCAATATGGGGTAATTACCACTTTCCACCAGGAAGAGCAGATGGTGCATTTAAGATATGGAATTTAAAAGGAATTCAGAAGATCCAAGATCTTTACTTGCCAAATTCAAAAAATATCATGTCTTTTGAAGAATTGAGGATTAAATATAACCTTAATAAAAAACATTTCTTTAAATACCTACAGCTTAGAAATTTTATCAGATCAAATCAAAACAATGATCTCAGTCGACCTAAGCATTCGCCTTTGGAAAAAATGATGGTCAAGGACAGTCTGAGAAAAGGTATTATTTCAGAGTTTTATCATTTTCTGACACTGTCCTCAACTGAAAATTCACTAAAGAAACTGAATGCCTGGGAAGAAGACCTCCAACTCCAAATACCAAAAGAAGAATGGGAAAAAGCCTGTGAAGAAGTTCAAACTAAATCCATAAATTCCCGAAAGGAAGCCTTTCATTGATTTCGTACAAGACTTAAACATAACACTTGAAGAAGATGAAAGATGATCGCTGACAGTTAAGCCATTATGCCTCTGTAAAATTTGATGTTTTATTTTAATGTGCACATTGTAATACAGATATATTGCCTGTTTTTATTTTAATGGAATGTAAATGAGAAGCTATGTTCTTATTCATGTTTGTACCTTATTTGTAAATCCTGAATAAAAATACATTGTGGGAAAAAGAAAAAGCATCCCATAATGTGGTGCTCCAATAAAAGGGAAGAGTTGCATGGACGTTGGTAGGATTGTTATAACAAATACATGACAGCATTATGGTATGCTCAAACTTCCTACCACTGTTTACTTAGAGAAGAAAATAAAAAATAATCCTTGGTATCCTCTCAGCACTGTAGCCAGGCTGACAGAGTCAGAGTTTTATTGAGTCTTTTAACCCCTTAACCCTTGCCTGGGAATACTTTATCATATACTATGAGAATAAAAGTCTTAATATTAGAAATAAAAATAGTTACCACCTGCCCTTACCTGTGTCTAATGTCCTGTTAAATTTTGATAAACCTGACTTGAATTGCTTTCCTCCTGGTGGCCTTCAGGTACAAAATTCTTCTGCTTCCTCCTAAAGACAATTAACCTACCTTTTAGACCCAATAACTAATAAGATTAATCATTTATGCAACTTCTTACTACAAACTACAAACTCCTTGAGGACTTTTGGTTAAGATTTAGGGTTAACCATAGCACAGACAATGCCCTAGTTATAACAATAATACATTTTATTTATAAAGCGCCTTTCATGACACCCAATGATGCTGTAAAGAATTAAAAAAAAAAAAAAACACTTTTAATAGTTAAATTGTCAGATTTACTTACAGAGCTGAACAGTGGACTTTTCTCAGTGCTTGTCTTATTTGATCTCAGTGCAGGTTTTTGCACTATTGATCACCTAATCCATCTAAAATGATTTGAGGAATTACTTGGGATAAAACGGACTGCTATTAGTTGGTCTTAATCCTCCTTTCCTTCAGGATCTGTTCATTTTGTTCACTTTCATTTTTGTTGTGGCAGTGAAGCGGGTATAAAATATGGACTCACTGCCAAAAGAAACTTCACAATTCTGGTATCATGATAGCCAAAATGGGACTTAATTGAATTAGTTATGTTCCAACCCTGAAAAACACTCTTTGACCTAATGCAATGTAATAAAGTCACTGCAAAGATTTCTATTTACATATTTTGTTTATCAATTTGTTCCAAAATATTAACATTTAAATCTGTCGGTTAAGTATTACAGTGAGTGGTAGATGGAAAAATAGGCAGAACGATAGATATGAATAAAGGAAACTGAAAGACAAGAAGGCACTGGTATATTTACAAAGTTAGCATCCATGCACCAGCCTCCATGAAGCTTATTCAACCTTCGTTTGCTAACCATTTCTGCACGCTCACGAGCCACGACGCGAACGTTGACGCAGAAAAGTAAAAACCTTTTAAACCAGCATTTCTCGTCAAAAATAATAAAATACTTACTGAACAGCAAACTGGAGGATACTTTACCTTTAATGACGGCTTTTCAATCACAATTTTCTTGGCTGTTTTGCCAACATTCGTCGCCCTCACTGTCGTCCTGTAAACTTCTCCGATTTTTACGTCTTTAAATTCGATGCACGGCGGTTCAACTCGAACGCATATTTCAGCCATATTCAAGTTTTAGAAATTTTAAGGTGTTCACATGCGCCAACAGGTCTCTATTTTTTTATTTTAACTTTCCTGTCTACCAGTTTTTCGGACGATATTGCCCTCACATAGAGCTGCATACCGATGGATAACTTTACCGTTGCTACACCAAACAGACGTTGACAGCCCAGGTGGTATCCAGGCGACGACCCCAGCAGTTGCGTTCGTTTTACTGTTCTGAACATCTGAGGAGGGCGGTGTCACTCCAAATTAAATAAAATGAAGGTATACCCATACCTGACTTTATTGATTTAAGGGTCATTCCGCCAAAAGAGTGAAATTTGCATGTCGTAAATCTTCAAAATTAAACTTCATTTTTCATTAAATTTCAAAATAGAATTTAGTAATATACACATTCACTCATTCAAAATTAGTACTCGTCAGTCTCAGGATACTTTATTTAATTTTTTGCAACTTTCAACCATTTATTATCATTGCAATTTTTTCTCTGCTGTTACCAAAACTCAAATGCCATTGTAAAACCATGACTAAGTAAAATTATAATAAGAATATTTACCACATACAATGTTTTCCCCTTAGAAAAATAATTAATTTAGAAGAAATGGTTGGTTACATGATGAAAACACCAATATTTATCACAAAAAAAGATTTTTTTTTTGTTGCTGTCACTCTTTTGAGTAACAGCAATGAGTTTTTAGCATAAAATTTGCAATTGTGTGAAATCTAGCCACTTAGCATCTGTGCTAGGAGCTTGAGCACATGGAGCACATTCTTAAGATTTAACTGAATATTTTACTTTTGATGTTAACAACTATTGTCTTAGAGATAACTTAGGTAACAGGACTGAGTTTTTAGATTGACCATCTCTAAAACAGCTAATATATCATTAAATTTAAGGAAAAATGAAAGAGATAACTTACTTTTGGTCTTCCCATGACTTGCAGAAGACCTAAATAATGTCACTTCCTGCAGAACATGTCACTGGTGGAATGTCCCAAAATTTTAAAGAGGGGAATGTGTTCGGGTAACAGCAATAAGTCAAAACCTGGGGACAGCACTAAAATGTGAATTTAAACCAAAATATAATGACTTTTTTGTAAAACTTTTGTTTTAAAAGTGTAGATAGAATATGGAGTCACACTTAAATGCAAAAGAAAATTTGCTTTTGAAGGATTTTGTTCATGGTGAATAGTAGTAAAGTGTAGTGTTTGGCTGTGGGGACAGGCAAGAAATGCTATGTATAAGTGTTTTGGATGCCATTTTAAATATTGAAAAAAGATATATGTTATTTCTACAAATGTTAATGTGTATGGTGTTTAGTATAATAATAAAATATAATTTATAATATATTATTACTTGTGTTTATACATTTAAGATACAACAATATGCTGGGGACAGAAATTTCACTCTTTTGGCAGAATCACCCTTAAATTATTGGGAAAATACTTTGCAAGCAACGTTTTACTATTTCTTCCGCTGTCCAAATTTAGACACGGGTCTATGTATCGGTCCTCATTTCTGTCTGACTTTTACCTAACATATTCTTACTCATATTCCTTTATTTCAGAATTCTGACTTTAACATTGGAATCGTGACTTTAATCTTGGACTTCTGTCTTGATCTTGGAATTCTGACTTAATCCCAGATTTCTGACATTTTTCTCAGAATTCTTACTGTCATATTCTGATTTAAATCCTAGAAAATTTGCCTTAATTCTTTTAATATTCCCACACTCATCTCAACAGTCTGACTTTAATGTCAAATTCTGATTAAGAGCTTCAGTGTCCTGGTTTAGTGCAGTGATGGCATCTTATATATCAGTAGCCAACGCAAAATGTGCAAATGTATTGACCTTTGCAGTGTCCAGTTTTTGCACACTACTTAATAATTATTGTTGTTAGAAGTGGACCTGCTGAAAGTATGGCTCAACCTAATACATACGCAGTTCTTACCACATCTGGAAGAAAAGGTCAAGTCACCTAGGACAGGGCATCCTCACCTGTATCCTTTCCAGATGTTGCAGATGCCCTCTCTGGTATAAAACGTGATGACAGGATCAGAGGAATATGAGTTGAAAGGCACCACAGACCGAGCTTTTTCTCCTGTAACCTGCTTGGAAGTTGCAGATACCTCTTCACAAACTGAAGGAGAAACAGGAGTAAAACTGGCAAACATCAGTCCATGAGATGACGGGTCAGATTATTTGGTGTTGGTATCCTCATGATCCAAGGATATTTTGATTTTGCAGCCATTAGTTTCAAGGACTTTGGCAACTTTCCCTACACAAGGGATAGTGATCAGTTCAGATCAGATGACACAGAGAGTCTGAAGACAATGATTTTTCAGATGTATTTTCTCTGAGATTTGACGTGGATACAGATGACTTGAAAGATGATAATTTGGCAGATTTATCTTCTCTGGTATCAGAGAACAAAAGAACTTTCATTCTAACTATCTGCCTGCAAAAACACTTCCTCTCCTTTCTTCATATTCACTTCTTTGGGTGATTTCCTCTGACTCTAACTCTCAGGTTATTGTGCGAAAAGATTTCTGCCTTGACTCCCTGTGACCAGGCTCTTTCTGTTCACCTGTTTGGGTTTTCTACAGTTTTCTCCGGATTCCTCCCATAGACAAAAAAGGTGAGGACTCTGGTTTCATTTCATTCAGTCTTCAACCATAAATAAGTAGAAATAAATGAAAAATACACTGAAATGTTTGTCATTATTTGTCGGAGACTTTAATGATAACTGTGTGGCTCAAATGGACAATTCAAATGTAAAACTTTGTCACTTAAGTGTTCAATTTGTTCAATATTTTCAGAATTTTTGAATGTTCATGGGTGCCTGGTATGGTTATTGTCTTAGACACCCACTCTGTCCAATTGCACCAATAAATTCAAGTTAATGTGTTGTGTGTAGTTTCAAACTAATCATTTTGTCCCCTTAGGAAAAACATGTGCACTTAAATCAGTAGCTAGCAATGGACTTGTTGGAAACTTTAAGCTGTTGTATGTGAATACCTAACTGTGATCGTGAACCACATGGTTTCATTCTCATAATTCTTCTTACTTAATAGTCATACCTCATATGGTTATAATCAGTAAAACATACATCAGAAGACCTTTAACTGTCTCAAATAATGTTATTTTATTTTAAAGCGTTTTAAAAAATGCTGATTACTAGAAACCAAGTTTCAGGGTCAGTAGTTAAACCATAAATTGCAGTTTGTATCACTTGTAAAGGATGAAATTTCTGCTGGGAAAGGTGTTATAACAAATAATCAAGGTGCTTTGTATTTGGCATTTGTCAGGAAACACATCTTTTGCATGGTGAAGATCAATAAAGAGTTAGACCAACCCTTTGAAAAGAGGGGGCACCAAAATCTGCCCATGACAAAAGTTCCTCACAGAAACTCCAAAACAGAATGAACTATCTCGACAAAAAAATATATATATAACTGATTATTTCATCCAATTTAAACCACGTAGAAAACAGAGTCCTTATAAAAAAACAAATCTGAAAGGATCACAATCAGCTAAATCAGGTTATTCGATAGGGTTGCAGGGCTCTCCCATATTTCATCATCATAAATATTATTGATTGATGTGATTTTGTCTGTGGTTGAATCATCTTGACTTTGGCACTTTTCAGGAGTTTCATCTCCAACCCTCTCAGTCCTCTCCTCATGACTCTTGAATGGTTTGGTTAACACTTCATCGCTCTTTAAGTCCTGATCCCGAGGTATTTGTGGACAGTTTGTACTTGTTTCTGTAAGCTGTTCCTCTCTTTCATTTTTGAGAGTCTTGTTTTTGGTTTCTTGTTGATTTTTTTTGCTTTCCAGGCCAAAGAAGTTGTTTCGGACCACATAACGCACGCACTGCAGGAGGACGTTTCTCTCATGGCGGATATCTGGGGCCAGTAACTGTACAGAGGGAAAGAAAATAGATTTTTAAAAGGTTTACCTTCTTATTTTTAATTATTTCTGCAGCACCTAAGATTTCTCCGTACCATTTCAAGAAGAGTTGGACGACGTGCTTGTGGTGCGTCTCTGTGTCCTCCTCTACCACCCCTTCCTCCTCTGCCTCCTCTTCCCCTTCTGTTGTGAGGTGAGTAATGGGCACTGCCAGAGGGTTGGACTTTGGAAGTATCTGGTTTCTGTACTGAGGTTTCCTGGCATTTTGAGAGTGCTCTGTCTTGGGGTGTTGGTCTCATTGTGTTCAGGAGTGCTTTGTTCTCTTGCACAAGGTTCCTGGCTCTCTGGATAGGAACAGCTAAATCACACAAAAAAACGCTCATAAAAATAAAGAAGAGGAGTGATGGTAAACAAAACAAGTCTAATGCACTAAATACTGGGTCACTGCTTAACATCAAACATTAAAGGCAAACTCCTGTGCTCTCCCTTTCTTGTTTTGTTACTGCATTTTTACCAATTTAAACAGTGAGCTGATGTTTGCCTGTAATTTTTGATCAACCATTTCTTCTCCAAAACCAGCTGTTACAGGAAATTTGGCACTTCTGCAAACCGAGTTTGAAGACGTTATTTGGTTGATTGTTTCCCCCCTTTAGTAATGCCACTTGGTATGATAGTTCATATTATTGGAGAGTTGGGTTAGCCACCTTTAAAACAGGGTAAAACTAGGAAGGATTGTGCATTAGTGGAATGAGCAACACAGGTAAACATGATGGTAATACCCTGAAAAATCTCAAACCCCCATGCAACTGGAAGCTGGTGTTATTGTATGCAGAATGGCAGCATTTCAGGAGGAAAACATCCCAAGAAGGCTGGTTCCTCACCCTTACTTTAGTGAGGAGCCATGGGCTGTCTTCAAGGGGAAAAAAGGTCACAGTTTTACAGGGGCTACCTTCATATTAGGCTGTGCTGCTCAATCCATGAATGCATGATTCTTCAAAGTTGAACCTTGATATAAAGGTGACTTATCAGGCTTTCTGATGATATAAAACACATTACCAATTGATATTAGAAAAGGTATAAACTAATAAATTAAGATTATTTTGGAAAGATATCTTCAAAGCTCTTAGTATGATAGTTCAGCAGAAACTATGCTATAGTAGCTATACTTGGCCTAGTGCCTGTAGGCATTGAGGGAAAAGCAAAAAAGTATCTACTACAAATACTAACAACAGCAGCAGTAAAATGTATTACAATCAAATGGTTAAAATCTGATCCCCCATCATACAGGACGTGGATCAAGAAGGTTCAGGAAATTCAGGATATGGAGCAAATAACGTTTGCCTTGAGATTACAAAGAGAAACTTTTGTAACAAGGTGGAAACCTGCTGAACCCATACTAAAGCAATGAACTTGTATAACAGTTTCCATCAATTACATTCACATGAACTTCACTACCCCCTTTTATTTTTATATTTTTTCCCACCTTTCTTTCAATATATTTATATTAATGAATTTATTCATGAAAATTTCTTTAGTGTGCAGATCCTTGTAGGGATGGGTACCGAATTAGATACTTTAAGAGGTACCGACCGAATTCTGTAGGTACTACCGAGTACCGATTCACGTAAAATCAAAAGGTGCCATGTTTAGGTACCTAAACGCATCCTTGTGACTGTGAGGGAGTGGAAGAAGCAGGCATACTATTGGGTAGAGTAAGTGAATTTCCATACCAGACTTAAACACAGCATGTTGTTCATGTTAAAGAAGTTTTTGGGACAACTACAGTGTTACAATACAAACAGTTAAATGTTGTTTTGATATATACCTGTCAAATTTTATATATTGAGAAATAAATTTCCATTGAAAAAAATTGAGATCTTAATATTAAACAAATAATATTTATTACTCCATAAACACACGCAAAAGTACCAAAAATTGGTACTGTTGAGTACCAGTACTGATTCCCAGGTACCGGGCATCAGTATGGTATTGTATCAAACGTGACAGGTACCCATCCCTAGATCCTTGGACTCTTGAATATTGGATACATTGTATACCATGCCTTTACCTGTATTGTTCTTTGTTGTGTGTTCTTCTTTCAGAAAAAAAACTATAATGGAATTATGTATATCATTATTGTATATGGTGTTTCTTAAAGGAATACTACACCCAAACCACGATTTGGACTCTGCAATAACTAGGAGCGTAGAACAAGAAATCCCACATTCTGCTGTGAGCGACGGAGCTGTGGACAGACACAAGAGGGGTCAGCAGAATGTGGGATTTCTTGTGTTCTTGTTTCTTGTTCTATGCTCCTAGTTATTGCAGAGTGCGCGTTCCTTTGTTTGGTCAGCCGCGGCTCCCGTAGGCACCCGTAAGTGTATCATAGAAATGCGAAGTAGTACTGTTTAGGCTATAAACATGTGCTAAATGATGTCGTTTCGAGTAAATGGTGGATGTTACCCGTTCAGGACACTTGGATTACAGCACACGAACAGTATGGAGGAATATTGCCGACTTTTTGTGGACTTTTAAGGACACTGTTCGTTCCGGCTCTTATCTAAGTCATGATATCAATGTCAGTGGACAGCGAGTATTCCCCCAGATCTCCGGCTGCATCCTAGATGTTCCAAAACTACTCCACAGTGTTGTTGAGCATGAGGGTGAGTAGAAAATGAGGCCAAATCGTTGTTTGGGTGTAGTGTTCCTTTAAATAAAAATTAAAGGATAACTTCGGTTCCTGCAGCTTTTACATTGTTTATAGAATGAAGAACAACAATATACTCACCCAGAAGGCTTTCCTGATGCAAACGGTGCTTCGGGAGATATTTAGATCCAAAATCGAGCAGCGGACACCGATATAATGGTAGCCTGTAGGGCATGGATCGCCGCTCCTAAAAACTGCATTAATCGTCCAAAAACTCCTGTTTTTCACCAATATTCCATCATGATTTGCGCCGAATGGACGGCCATTGTAGCCTGTGTCTCTCCACACAGCGCTGTGTGGCTGAACTAACCTCTAAACAGACGAGTCTGTTTGCATGCCCTTCGCGCATGCGCAGTACTCTCTGGAGCGTTGAGATCACTTCCTCATTTCTATCAGCTCCTTATCTGTAAACTCTGGCTCCAAACTGTAAGGACGTCCATCATATTCAAAGTCCTCCTCCACAACATCTTCATCCCATAGATATTCGTCCATTTTGCACAAAACTGGAAGAAGAAAGTCGATTTGTAGCTGCCCTGAAACAATGAGTACTGCGATGCGAAGAGCATGTAAACAAACTTGTTGGTTCAGCCACACAGCGCTGTGTGGAGAGACACAGGCTGCAATGGCCGTCCATTCGGCGCGAATCATGATGGAATATTGGTGAAAAACAGGAGTTTTTGGACGATTAATGCAGTTTTTAGGAGCGGCGATCCATGCCCTACAGGCTACCATTATATCGGTGTCCGCTGCTCGATTTTGGATCTAAATATCTCCTGAAGCACTGTTTGCATCAGGAAAGCCTTCTGGGTGAGTATATTGTTGTTCTTCATTCTATAAACAATGTAAAAGCTGCAGGAACCGAAGTTATCCTTTAAGTTTAAAAAAAAAAGGAAAAAGGTACAAACAATCAACACAAATAATGTCTCTAAATGTTTACGTGTATTTATATCATTGGCATAAAAAAGGCTGCTTTGTTGTGACAAGTGGTTTAGAATAATGTCAAAATGTGGACGACTCAATTCAAAGAAGAAGATCTCGTGACAACCCTGAATCATAAGAAAAGATTTGAAAAGGAAAACAAGACTTTTTTGGGAGCAGCAGAGGGTCAGTTAGTAGGAATTAGGTTAAGAACTTGAGTTCTGCCAACTGAAGTCCATGTATGGGTCAAATGAGGGCTTCTGCACATGACAAACGTTAACAGCTTTGTTTCTGTTAGACTCGTTAGATGATTCCTAAAAATTTGAACTATCATTGTTTTTATCTGCAGGCAGTGGCATCTCTCACCTTCCGGCTCCTCATCACTTTCGCTCTCAGTACCAGAGCCATAGCTCGCCATCAAGGATCCCAAAGCTGAGCTCATCTGTTTGGGCGCCACGACTACAACATCTGCCCTGGACTTAGCAGCTGGATCCTCTCTGTCAGAATCTGGAAGCAGGGAAAAGTTACTGTGAGTATTTTTAGAACAAAAAGAACAAAATTAGTGATGGTGGTGAAGAAACACTCACCGTGGTCACTGCTGGCCAGCGCTCCTAGTGGATCTCCATCTCTGGTGGGCTTTTCGAGGGGTGGGGGTGTCTCTGCAGAAGTGCCGTCTGAAGGGTTGTTCCCCCAGTGGTGTCGCCCATGGTGCCCTCTATTTCCCCAACCACGACCTCGACCCCTCCCACGTCCTCTTCCTCGCATTCGCCTGTGAATATCGTTTAGTTTAAAAACAGGAGAGGAGGGGGAGGTAGAGCAACAGCCCGATCAGCTTGATCAGTGCACCTCACCAAAAAGCTATTTTATTTTCTCTTTCCTCAGACTTTACTGTGGTTTAGACTTTCTTCTAGGTTAGGCAGCTCACATGTTGTTATAACCCTGACCTTGATGATGTGGGAGTGCTGTTTGGGCTGTGATTATCAGGAAGTAGAAAAGGCAAGATCAATACCCACAACCTGTCGAACAGTAGTTGACAAAAGACAGCATGAAAAGTGGGTGGCTTTGGCTCTTCGGTTCTGTGGTTCAGTGGAACTACAGAGCTCAGGTCAAATGAAGCTGATCTAAATATCTGTTTTGGTTCTATATATATTTGAATACACTACAAAGACAACATATTTAATGTTAACTAATGATTTTTGTAACAATATCCACTTAATTTCATGCTTGCAACATGTTCTAAAAAAGCTGCAACAGGAGCATGTTTACCACTCTTGACCACCATCGTGCAACTTTTGCTGCCCATTAGCTAACAGAGTTGAGCTGTAGTAGGCAATGAGAACAGCATTAATGGGTTTACGGGTTTCTTCATTCAGTTCCTGCTCCTTTTCCACATGTAATTTCCCATTCTGTTTTCCTGATGCCCTACTTTATCCACTGTGCCATCAAATGAGGGAATAAAACCTCCAAAAATGAATAAAAAATACGTGCTTGTCAATGTGTCACAGCAAATCAATAAAAACAATCAAGTCTCTGTTAGCTAGAAGAGAGAAAAATGTGTTTCTTTTACCCAAATTGAGCGGTGTCTAATACCCCTCCTGTCTGCTCCCGCACCTCCATCACTTTTCTCTTCTTTTGTACATTATCAACTGTTGGATAGTTTCTGGAAAAGAGTTATAAAATAGAAAACGTATATTTTTACTGTCATAAAAGAACACAATAGTTCAAGAAGTTCAACAACTGCTCCAAATACTGACTTCCGTCTCTCCTCTCTCCACTTTGCAATCTCGTCCGGTGTGTCCAGCTTGATTCTTTTAGCTCCTGGTGCGTGATTCTGTAGACAGAATATCAAGACATGATCACATAAAAAACTTAGAAAGGTGCAGAAACCTACTGAAGCAAAACTAAATGTGCGACCTACATTTTTCCAGTGGATGTTGACGATTTTCTCATGAGCCATGAAGCTGCAGTCCAGCACAGAACACTGTCAGAGGAAAAAAATTGAGGCATTAAATGAAAAACACCAACATGATACCTTCAAAATAATCTAAATATATCACACTACCTTGACATGCTGTGAAACATGTTCATCGTACTTCTCCTGGTTTTTGAAGCCTCGATCACAGGTGTCACAATAGTGGGAATACTCGGGTTCTTTCTTGTTTTTTTGCTGTCGGTAAAAAAACAGATTAATTCACATGATGGAAGCATTTTGAGCACAGGGTAAACAGTTTTTTTTTTTTTTTTTTACCTTTTTCCCTTGACTGTTGGGGCCTCCAAAATTCTGCCTTCCACCCCATTGTCCACCTTGATGCCATTCGTTACCATAACTTTGACCTGAGGACAAGAAACAAGCAAGATGGCAAACCAATCAATAAACATATATGGTGCTGAATCATTTTCCGTAACTCAGCTAAGTGTGGTTTATTTTATATTTATATCTATATTTATACTGTTAATAGGTCCGTGTTCATCTGTACAGCTCCTTCAATGCAACCTGTTTTGCACATACTGTAAATTTTGAATATTCATTTAGCATACCTAAGTCAATTTTGCACAATTTCCTACTTATTTTTTTCCTCTTGACTCTTTTTTTTTATTATAAGAGTAGGTTGATTGTTTTTGCACAACTTTACCCAAACAAATCCCTTGTATGTGCAAATGTTCTTAGCAATTAATACAAATACTGATTCTGTTTTAAATAGAGATGGTCAATGTGGATACTGAAGAGATTTTAAAATTTGACCCATGTGAGAAAATAAAGATCCGTCATGCCTCACTGATGCTTTAAGGATCAGCTGTGCAAGTTTTTACCGTATGGACGTGTTGGTCCGGAGCTTCCACGGCCTCCCCACTGACGCCAGCCCGCCTGGCCGCTGCTCTGGTCCCAGCTGGACTCACAGGGTGTCTCGGACCAGCTCCACATGCTGGGGTGGAAGCTGGTGGTCCGGGGCTGCTGCTGGTGCTGGATGGAGTTCGGAGCGGGACAGCCGAAGTCCGGAGGAGGATAATGTCCCGCCTCAGTCATACTGAAGGCTGGAAGTCTGTCTTTGCGTCGACGATGAAGTATTTCGGTTATAAACTTCGGATTCTCACCATGCAGTTATAACATGTGTATGTTTGGATGTAGAATCTACGTCACATCCGGGAAAACAGGAAGTAACTAAAACATGAGGACACGAGCATAACTGGAGAATTACTTTTAAACCCTTTTTCTTTTATTACTTCAGGGACATGATATGGTCCAATTTCCAATGGTTGTTCATAATTGATTCTATATTTATTTATTTTTTCATTATTTTTATGTTTTGATATTTAAAAGAACGTTTCGACAAAGTCTCGCGGGATTATTCCAATGCTTGTTTTGGGGTTGCCAGATTTTTTTAAAAGTCAAAACAAATGAGGCAATGTAAAATGAACCTTAAGGGTTTCCCAGTCTAAAAAAAAGTGGAAAATAGAGCCTGAAGAATTTCTAAATTCCCTGATTTATTTAGTTATGTTTTGTTTATATTTATTTGACATTTTCCTCAAACTAATTTTAAAACAGTTAATAATATGTAACATTTACATTAATCTATTAACTTCCTTTTATTTCACTAATTAAATATGCAACTCTAATAAATTGATAAAAAGTCACCTTGTCGATCAAATGCCTATTGTATTTAGGATTCATGGATTTACATCCAGGCCTGCTGTTTAGCTCAAACAGCATGGATGACATTTCAGGTTGTTTGGTAGGTTTTCAGAATGAGTCCCCCTATTCAAAATAAATGCGGTACAATATTTCAGTAGTTTTCACATTAGCCTACACTGTTCTAACCTGACAATGGTAATACTAACTTTATTTAAATAACAACTTTGAAAGCAAAAGGTTACAAAGGGCTTAACAGAGAAAACTAAGACACAAACCCAGAGCACATCAAAATAAGCATGAAGAGGGCAAACACATACTTTAGCATAAGAGTATTATTAATGAAGGAGATTTTCAAAATGATGATGATAATGTTAAAATTATTACAACAGAATAATTAAGCAAGCCAGATGGACCACTTCAAGATATACTGAACTGCTGCACTGTAAGTTAACACTCTTTTGATCTAGATTTATTTTATCAAAGCATAAATCCACAGTCTTTATATTTCGTAGAGTTAGAAATGCAGAACTTTATTCACCAAAGACACGTTAACATTTCTTTTTCAAGCACTGTAAATGTCAAAAAATTGTGTTTTGTAGAAGCGGGTAATGACTGCAGGACCTGGCAACCCGTTTCCTTCTCTCTCTTTCTCGGCGCATGCGCGGACTACAGATCAGCAGCGTGGTGACTGTGAGGAGAGGCTGAAGTCTCTCTGCTGGGAGACCTGAAAGTCTGAAAATCTACTGAGTCGCCGCAAAAATGCTCGTTTTATTTGAGACCGCGGCTGGATATGCGATATTCAAAGTATGTACCCTGTTTTTGTTTCCTGTCATCATGAGATTGAGCAACAATTCAGCTTTATATCTCTGAATTAGCCTGTTAGCTCCGAGGCTACATACCAAAATCTCACATGGGCAGACGAATGTTGTTTTATTGTATAGACTTATGTATGAAGACTTTTGTTTATCTTTGCATTCAACATTCTTATCGATGTTTACATTGTTTTTTCCGTGCATGTTTACTGCTCATTCACAAAATAACTCTTTTAACAGAAGTCAGGCCTGAAAACCACGTGTGCAAGTGAGACAGACTCAAATCAGCGAGGTCTTTCGACACACCATTGAATTTTAGGTTATGAAGGAAACAAAGTAAGATGGCCGAATAAACTGCTGTCGTGAACGACGCGTGCTGTTAAGTTTTGGAGCGGTAACAGCTCAAAATTCTCGAAAGTGTCTGATCTTACCTGCTTCACTGAGCGACCTGCAGGCTTATAAAGGGGTCAAACTGTAAATTAAATGCTCAATATTGTCATGATGTCGTTCAAGATCCACAGAAATCAATCCATTTGTTCTTTTAAGAAGGTACTAACATTAAGTAGGATTATCTGCTCCCATTGACAAAGAAAGTATATTCTATGAATTAAACTGATTGTTATCAGAAGCATTTTAGGAAACTTCAGCACAATGACTTAATTGTCTTTGTATCATGTTGATACTTTCATACAGTTCTCTATGAAGAAATTATAGGTAGCAGAGTGCTTCATTTTCCATCATTTATATCCAAGATTTGCTTTTATACACTGTTAGTTTAGTTTTCATTGCCAGTATATGTGTTTTTTTTAATGATAAAATGGATTAAACTTCAGTGTACCTACATGTTTAACAACCAATTATGGTACATCTGTAAAATTTTAAGTTCACAAGTGCCAGAATTTGACCTTTTAAAAACCTGTCAGTCCCATGAAGGCTTTCTCAGAACTGTTGTCTATAATCCACATAATGAGTAACAATGCGCTATTGTTTATTTTTCAGGTCCTGGATGAATCCAAGCTGCAGCAGGTTGACAACCTGTACAGAGAGTTTGAAACTCCTGAAAAGGCAAATAAAGTGTAAGTAAAGATCTGCTACGAAAGATGCAATATCTGCATGTAGATGTTCAGTTAGCTGTAAATATTTTCATCAGGTCTTGTTCATACATTTTGTATGTCTGTTCATTGTTTGTGAAAAGGTCAAATGTGTAGGTATAGATGTTTTTTGATTCACTCATAAATGATGTAATGTGAGATCTAATGCAACCAATAAGATAAAAACCTTTACTTTTGCCCAATCTATTAGAAACTTAAGAATCTGAAATGTAATTTCAGTGTCATGTTTTCATGAATGTGATCATTACTGTTTTGTTGTCGACAGTGTGAAACTGAAGCACTTCGAGAAATTTATAGACACCACTGAGGCCTTAGCAGGTAAAAAACATTTTTTTGCCATTGTTTAAAGTCATTTTATGGTCTGTGATGCATTTTTGTGTCTGATTTAATATATGAGGCATCCTCAAGTATTCGTCACTACCACTGAGACCATTTTACTTCATTTAAGTTAACGGGACATTACTTTGCATTGAATCACTGCATTGCTATATCTTATTTTTTTGTGTTGGCATGTTAAATTGACTTGTTTGTGGGTCAGTCTGCAAAATATGATATTTAATGCATTGTTTTTAATCTATCCTCAGCTGCCACTGCCCTTGTTGAAGGAAAAATCGGCAAAAGTTTGAAGAAAGTGCTGAAGAAAATTGTCGCAAAGGAGGCCCATGAGCAGCTGGCTATTAGCGATGTTAAACTTGGTGGTGTTATTAAAGTAAGTGAACAATCATGGGTTTTCCAGTGAGCGTTAAATGCAGGATTTATCATTCTAACTGGTTTGTGTTTTGTAGGAAAAGCTGGACATCAGCTGCGTCCACAGCCCCGCCGTGGCCGAGCTCATGAGATGCATTAGGAGTCAGATGGAGGGCCTCATCACTGGACTTCCTCCCAGGGAGATCAGCGCCATGTCTCTGGGGTTGGCTCACAGGTCAGTGGTTTAAGGATGACGTGCTGAATGATTGCTGCCGATGATTACACTTGCTGTCTGAATCCTCCTGTAGATTTCCCTCAGCATTCGTCACTACCACTGAGGCAGCAGTCTCCAGAAGCATATTGATGAGACACAGCTGACAGTGTGGACAATAACTAATACATTTTCCCGTCTCTTCTCTTTAGTTTATCCCGGTACAAGCTGAAGTTCAGCCCGGATAAAGTGGACACCATGATTGTGCAGGCCATCTGTGAGTTCTGTTCTCTAGTTGCATGATAAAATAAGCATTTAAGAGGCTGAAATTTTTTATTTTTTTAGATATTTATGTCAACAAAACAATGTAAAGTTAGTGAAAAAGCCTTACATCCAAAGCCAGATGTACCATATAAAGCCTGTGTTTTACTCTGCAGCTCGACTTAAAATCTGTTTTTATTCTCTTTCATCAGCTCTTTTGGACGACCTGGACAAGGAGCTCAACAACTACATCATGCGCTGCAGAGAGTGGTACGGTTGGCACTTTCCTGAGCTAGGAAAAGTCATCACAGATAACTTGGCCTACTGCAAAGCGGTTCGTAAAATTGGTAAGAAGAAAGTTCCTGGTTAAAGGGTCATTCCTCAACATTTATCTTGTATCACATGCAGGACAAATCCACTCTTGAGTCCTTTAATGGATAAAATTTCCACTGTGTTTTTTGAAAAGGGCTTGAAATGGGAATTATGTTACATCCAAGCTAAAAGTATTAGCGTTGTGAGCTGGTGAACTTGGGGTGCTTGAAGATCAGCCAACTTTGTAAATAGAAACCAAAGATAGCATTTTCTCTCCTGCACTGATATTGCAACTTCCAGATTACCTTGAACACACTATTAGAAACGTGATGCATTTGTGGACTGAAAAACTTAATATATGTTTCAAACTTATGGTGGAGGCATAAATAAGCTTAAATGTATGTATTTGTTCTCAGGTGATCGTACAAACGTTGCCACAACCGATCTGTCAGAAATCCTCCCAGAGGAGATCGAAGCAGAGGTCAAACTGGCAGCTGAGATATCCATGGGAACAGAAGTGTCTGAACAGGACATCGGAAACATCAGCCACCTCTGTGATCAGGTATGGGATTTACTTTCACAAAAGTTAGCAAAAACAGATTTTCACCGCTGAGGTTTGTTTTGAACTTTGGAGAGTGTAAGTGACAGTAGTGATGATGATGACAGTTGTCTTTTTCCTGAAACACACATGTGGGTTTTCTGTCACTACCTCATCTGAACAGTCACACCTCTCTTCTTGAAGTAGTTCAAACCATGAGCTCTGTTTTTTCTCATTATGTTGTTTATTTTCTTCAGGTCATAGAGATCTCAGAATACCGCACACAGCTGTATGACTACCTGAAGAACAGAATGATGGCGATCGCCCCCAATCTGACCGTGATGGTGGGTGAGCTGGTCGGAGCCCGCCTCATCTCACATGCAGGTAACTTTGAAAATGAACTAAAGCAATAAAATCCAAGCGGTGATGATGACGACTTTATGTCATGTTCCTGAAAACACATGATGCTTTTCAGTCACTACCTCATCTGAGCTTGAGAGAAGATGCTCAATTTAGCGTCTGCATTTAAGGGCATCAGATTAATTACTGTACTGCTGCTGTCATTAAGGTTCCCTCCTGAATCTGGCAAAGCATCCAGCCTCCACTGTGCAGATCCTTGGAGCAGAAAAGGCTCTTTTTAGAGCGCTGAAGACCCGCAAAGACACCCCCAAGTACGGTCTCATTTACCATGCCTCCCTGGTGGGGCAGACTGCTGCAAAGAACAAGGGCAAGGTATGTTTAAGAGGTTAAACAAAATCCGAAGTTTGAAAAGTAGAAGTTCAGAGGTGGGAGGATTGATGAGTCTTCTTATGTCCAGATTTCAAGAATGCTAGCGGCTAAAGCAGCCTTGGCTATCCGATACGATGCCCTGGGAGAGGACACGAATGCAGAGATGGGAGTGGAGAACCGGGCCAAGCTGGAGGCCAGGCTGCGGCAGCTGGAGGAGAAAGGAGTGAGTACACCTACAAGTGCTTTTGATTTTGTTGTTTTCCAAGAAAAGGATCATAGATCAGTAGTTTTATTTGGCCAATGCATATTTGTCTCTACATTCATATTAAACAGCCTTTTTAAAACCTCTTATAGCGCCTGATCAGTCTGTTTGACACATTCATTTGTATCTTCAAATGCCTTAAGTATGACAAAGCTGTTGTGAGGATGAAATATTGATAAAGTGATGTAAGATTTCAGACTAAGTTCAAGTTTCCATCGCTAGTTGTTCAAATGCACGATTATCTTATGTGTGTCCAAATTCCAAAGATACTTTTCGACTTGTCCCAAAGTACATTTGTGTACCCTGCCACATTACTTGAGAAACATTGCCATGGATGTTTAAAACACCATTCTATGCATACAAGTCACCTTAAACGGTTTATCCAGTTTGTTTTAATACGCCCATCTGCATACCGATAATGGCCCTCCGTACACTCATGATGGCCCTCTGCTGGATGGATTATGTGCTGAGTAGGATAAAGGATTTTGTGCATGCAAGGCTTCATTTGAGATTGTGAATACACAGACTTTGTTTTACTCTGTTAGTCTTGCAATTTTTAGCTTTTCCGCAGCCATAAAGAATATTTATCAAATTCGGAAATATCCATGAAACACTGAATTGGTATAAGTAATGTGAGAAAAAACACCTGTGCAGAAAAACGAGGAATTACAGTCCAATTTTAATCAAACCATGTTTGTCATCAATATGGTCTCTATTTTCCTTCACAGATCCGAAGAATCAGTGGCACAGGCAAAGGGCTGGCAAAGGCAGACAAATACCAACACAAGAGGTTTGTCATCAAACTGCCCACTTGAAGTTAAAATCATTTTTACATCTGCAAAGACTAAGAGGATTAAAAACTTGTTTCTGTCTTTGCAGTGAAGTGAAAATGTACGATCCATCCGGTGATTCCACCATTCCTTCAACGTCAAAGAAGAGGAAGTTTGAAGAGGCAGAAGAAGAGGAGGAGCCCGTAACACCGGCTGCCAAACCCAAAAAGCCCAAGAAAGAGCCAGTGACAGAAGGTGGGTGGATTTACAATCACTGTGATTTAATGGAGCACAGGCGACACGGATACTAAATCTTTGTTTCTGCCTAAATCAGAAGAGGAAGAAGCAGCAGCGGAAGAATCAGAGGAGCCTCCAAAGAAGAAGAAGAAGAAAAAGGACAAGAAAGCCAAGGCTGAGGAGGAAGAGGCAGCAAAAGATGAAGAGGAAGAAGTCCCAGTAACAGAGGTATGGGATTGTTTTTTAATTTGACTCATTTATATTTTCAGCTGTCTTTTGGTCCTGAATGTCTCACTGTTGTCCCCACAGTCAACAGAGAAGAAGAAAAAGAAGAAGAAAAAGAAGATCAAGGAGGAGGCAGAAGATGACGAGTGAAAAAAGAGGAGTGTATATATTTGTTTTAGTTTTTATTGATTTGTAGTTTTGTCTGACATTTTTATCATGTAGATGAGGGCAGTGCTGCATTAGTGCCTGTTTATGGACTTTTAAAGGATCTCTGCTGCAAATGAATGGTTCCATCAGTCTTATTTGCAATTGTATATGTTTTAATTTTGAGGATGTGTTGTAATTTCAGGATCTCCTGTTCTTGTTCTGGTTGAGTTTCTCTGAATAAATCTGCATCAGACAAATGAAATCAGGAAAGGATTTCAAGGGAAGCATGGCTTTCTGTTCACAATTTAAAATCTGCCCTCATGGAATAAAACATTTTGCCAACATAAGTTGCGATTGTGTACTCTGACATCTGTGAGCTGAGAACTGAGTTATATATTAGATTATTTTGATGTAACCGTTAAGCTACCTTGTGTACTTTACTGATCACACACTGAGGGAAATGTATTTTTAATTTAGAGCAAATCATTTTCTTTCATTACCTCGCCAGCATCACCTCAAAATAAGTGTTTTCATAATTTTGTCACAAACTAAGAGGAATGCTGTGAGTTCATAAAAAGATGATACATTTTCATTGTATTAAACTTGAATTATCCTTTTTTGGCAATTATCCAGGGTTTCCTCACGTACTGGAAAACCTGGATAATTACCAATTTTCCAGTGATGGAAAAACATGGAAAATGAGTTAAAAAAAAAAAGTCAAATGTCCTGGAAAAGCTGGAGTTATCTTCCTTCTTCTTGTTATTGAACAAAAAATCAAACAAGGGAAATGAAGTCGACATGTACTTGGCAACTGATACACACTTGGACCATAATATATGAGAAGAAATACGGAGGCTAAAACGTCTGTCTGACGTCACAATTCGGCGGGACACTGGTGACAGCAATGTGGACGACTGGAGGAAGAGACCATTAAGTATTTTAGTAGTCTCAGTTTTCCGTCGGATTAAGGCAAGGATGGAGAAGAACTGGACACCGGACCGTCCCCCTGACGACACGCCGGTTTTTTCCAGTGGCCACTCGTGGTATTGCAACGAAAAATCCCATTGGGCCCAAAAAGCAATAGTAAAAGAGACGGCTGTAAAAACGGTCAATTACTGATATTTGTATTTTATATTTTTAAGTCTTGGACTTTTGATCGGTCAAAAAGTGTTCAAAAGGCCAAAAGAGCCAGAGGAAAGGCTCGATGTGTCTGGTGACGTCACAGCTGTGCACACGCACTCTCAAAGCGCGGTCATGCTGTGTCCCGGGAGCGAGGATGCCCGTTAACTTCCTAGAGGCTCTATATGGTAAAAAAAAATGTTTTGAAATTTGAGAAAACGACTAAACGGTGAGTTTCTTTTTGACGTAGTGACTTTACACATGTACTTTTTCTGAGTGTTAGCTAGCACTCGCTTGAAAGTTCTGGTTTTTAAACGTATTTAGACGTTATATGCCAATTATCAATCAATCAATCAAACTTTATTTATAAGGCACTTTTCATACTTAAAGCAACACAAAGGCTAAAAAAGGCTAAAAACAGCATCAGAACAGAGACCCCCCCCCCCAAAATACAGAGACATATCCAGACACACACTTGCAGACATCAACACACACACACACACCTGTGCCCACACACATTCATACTAGCTGTAGAGAGAAGAGAGAAAGAGAGACATGGCTGTGCAATGAGGACTGAGGTAAGGAATAAGTACCTTTGGGGGCCATCAACACTGAGGTGGGCTCCCGGCCCACAAGGAGTGCAGCCAGGGACTTCCCCCGCCCCGTACAGAGACGAGGCCCCACACCACAGTGCAGTTACATACGGCTATGCAGGCGGAGCCGTCCCCCGGCAGCAGCCCCACAAGTGGACCAGGAGCAGCCCCCAGTGTGGTGAGCCCCCATGAGGAAACACTGGAGCTAAAAACCATCATACTAAAACACTAATAACAATATAAGAATAGAGATAAAACAACATAAAATTAAACAACAAAATTAAATCTGTGTGTCTTCATACTGACTGTATTTACATGAAGCATTATGTGTTTATTTTCTTTTCTAAACTATGTTACAAAAGTGTACTTGAAACTAATGCGATTTATGAGCATGACATTAAAACTACGGTGTAAAATTCAACGTTTATACTCCTTTCAGAGATGACTTTTTTTTTTTTTCACCATATCTTTTTTGAACATTTTTGGCAAAGCTTAACATAGACAGGGATTGAAATTAAATAAAAGACAAATAATGTAGAATACATAAATAAATAAAATTAAATAAAACCAAAATAATAATAATGATGATAATAATAATTGTTATTATTATTATTAGGGGGGCTAATGGAAGAGGGACATTTTGTTTTGTTCTGTTTTGTTTTTCCTGGGTAACCATGGAAGAGATACTCTTACAATGAGCTGAACTAAGCTACTCAGACCAGGCCATATCAATCAGACCTGACTTACTCCTTTGAGATTTATCAGTTCCAAGATAATCAAAAAAAGGGCTCCAAATCCTGTAGAAAACAAAGGGCTTATCCTTCAGGGCTGTTGAAAAAGCTTCAAGTGGGATAATGTTCATCACTTAAGTCCTCCATTCATGAAGAGAGGGTGCTTTATCTTTAATCCACATGACCAGTATACATTTCCGGGCAGCATGTAACAGAATGTGTAGGAGATTCCTGTGTCCAAAAGTAGCAGGAGTTCGTCTTCCAGACCCAGTAAGCAAGTCTTTGCACTCAGATGTAATGGTTGTTTAAAAATACAAAGCTGTTGAACAATACAAGCCCAAAACTGCTGAATTTGAGGACAACTCCACAGATAGTGGAATAATGAACCAACAGCAGATTGACATTTACAACATAGGTCTGACACATTAGGATTCATTCTGTGTCTAGCTTCTGGAGTAATATATAGCCTATGTAAAATCTTAAATTGTCTCTCCTATATTGAGTTGGATGCCAAAACATGATGAGGTGAATCAAACAGAGAGTTCCAAGACTCAGGATTTAGCACAACACCCAGATCAGCATCCCATCTGACTTTGGCCCTGTCTAAATTATCCACCTTAAAGTTGCTTCTCAATGACTTATAGAGCTGTTAAGAAACAAGCTTTAGAGCAGTATCATCTATCAACAAGGACTCCAAAGGTGATACTGAAAGTCCATCAGAAAACTCCTTTATCTTTGCCAGAATAAAATTCTTAACCTGAAGGAATTTGAGGAAGTCACCATTGGTAATACCATATTTAGTTTTAGCTTGCTGGAATGTGAGGAGTGAGCCTCCCTGAAACAAATCACCAATCACATTTATCCCTTTTTGTCTCCAAACAGCAAGGCCACCACGAAGGCCAGGCGGAAAATCGAGATTATCGTGTTGAGGGGTCAATGGTGAGAGAGAATTACTGTACCCTTCCATGTTTCTAATTCGTCTACACATGTTCAACATATTCTTGAGAATTACATTGTCCTGAATTAAAGGTGCAACCTTTCCATGGGACATATATAGTAAATTATGTAAAGGTATCTTACCCAATAGAGTAGATTCGCTACTGAGCCATGTAGAGTTAGAGTCACTGAGTCATTAGAGACATAGATGGTGCTGCCAAACCACCCTTATTAACTGGGAGACAAAGACAGCTATATTTTAATCTTGACTTTTTTTGCACCAGATGAAAGAGACGATAGAACTATTCAGCTTAGCAAGACATTTTTTTTGAAAGCATGATAGGAAGCATTTGGAAAAAGTAGAGAGGACGGGGAAGGATATTCATTTTAATCAGATGGATGCGACCTATCAAGGAGAGCGGTAAACTGCACCACCTATCCATGTCATGTTTAATAGACTTTAAGAGAGGGGAAAATTTAAATTATATACATCATTCAATTGTGGAGAGATTTTGATACCAAGATATATAAAGCCAGCAGGGGACCAACGGAATGGATGAGAAATATTAGGATTGTTAGATTTGGAACAAAGTGTCATGGCTTCACTCTTCGAAAAGTTTATTTTATAACCTGAAAATGAACCATAATCATTAATTAACTTCAGTAACAGGGGAATTGATTATTTAGGTGAGTCTAGATAGATTAATATGTCGTCAGCATACAACGAGATTTTATGATGATAACCATTTAAGAAAATCCCTTTAATGTTAGAGTCCTGTCTTATGGTAGCAGCAAAAGGTTCCATAGCTAGGGCGAACAGTAGAGGGCTCAGGGGTCAACCCTGCCTAGTACCTCGTTCGACATTGAAAAAACTAGATCTAAGACCATGAGTGATAACAGAAGATAAAGGGGATGTATATAAAATCTTTACCCATTTAATAAAGCTTTCCCCTCGGCCAAATTTATGGAGGGCACAAAAAAGGTAGGGCCATTCTAGGCGATCAAAGAGAGAGAGAACTAATCTGGGCATCTGGAGAGATGACCCTTGTGAAATAAGCTGGACTAACATCCGTGGTACACCAGATACTTATTTCAGCATAGTAACATCAGTTCAGCAAAAATTCAAGCCCAATCAATGTAGTCCAACATTTAAAGTTTATTTGTATTTTTTTATAGTTATTTTTGACAAGATTTGCCTATTTATTCGGTGTTTACCCAAGGTAAAAAAGATATAGGCCTAATCCGAAGTATCGTTTACATTTTTTTCCGTCACAATTTTCATTTTTTTGTGTGAAAAGGAAAAAAAAAACGAGCCGTTTACTTTTTTGTTTGTTTGTCTGTTTTTTTATTTTTTCTTTCAGAAAACGGAAAAACAGCTTTGTTTCTGCTTGTGTTTTTAATGCTCAGGAAACAGACTGATATAACGTACCTTGGTCGTTTTTGGATCATTTTACCGTATTTTCAAAGTCGAGACGTTATAAAGTACCTTTCTATGAACCTAACGGTACTGAACAGGCATCACTAATAGAGCTCAGGTCCTCATGATCAAATCGGCTGCATCTGCGCTCCATTCCCACGCCCTGCTGCTGTACCACATGGCATGTCATAGTTACATGAGTGAGGTGTGTTTTGTTGGAGCAGATTCATTCTAGAGTCTTGTTGTGTTTAAATATTTGCATTGAAGAAATATAGAAAAGAGATGTCGCAGCTACAGGCGCGGTTCTTCACGGAAAACAGAAAGTAAGCGCTCTTTTCCATTTTATACTGTACGAAACAGATAGGACCTGCTAGCGGGTTAGCCAACTAGCTGTAACATTAAGTAAACAGTCACTTTTCTCTAACGCTCTCTTAGCTCCATGTAGTCATTCTACGATCAGAATTGAGATAATCTTTTGTTATTCAGGAGCTATAACAGCCATTAGCTCATGTTTTTAGCCTGGAGATTTAGCTAGCGAATGCTAACAGTGGTTTGACCACAGCATTGATACTCGCATGGACATTTAACTACTTGCTTTAACCTGTATGTGTGGATTCAGAGGCTGCATACCATGTTCAAATATTGACCTGTGACTTATATTTTAGATATGTTATCGATGATGTACCATTCTCCATCCCTGCTGGATCAGAGATACAGGATCTCAGCAATGTCATCAACAAACTTCTGGAGGCTAAAAATGGTAAATATGTCAAACTAAGTAAATTTTAAACATGATTATGCCATTTAAACTGGAAATATAAAAGCTCTGGTGCTAAGCTTTCTCTTGTTGCAGCTGTTATTCAATCTGTTGTCAAAGTAATCAAAAAGTAAGTATTTTTTTTCTTTATAAACAAAACATGAACCAAATTCAGACTCAAAGAAAAAGTGACAAATTAAAACAAAATAAAATAAGAGTTAAAACATGCTATATTATAATATTTAAAACATGTAAATGGATAGATTTCCCACCCAAATCAACAATAGACACTGCACAGTGTTAAAATAAATGTGAGAATAAACATTACAATACAATGATATGGCAAATGGCAAGGATAAATATGATATGTACATCAAATGAGGCCACATTTACCAGAAAAAAAATGTCAGAGTCTCTGTAGAAGGACTGAAAGGCCTCCACAGTCTCCAAAACGTCTCAGGTTTAAATTTAAGGTCATTATCAAATTTCCACGAAGGAATAAAAACTGTAGTGTGATAAAGTTACATTCTGTTGTTACCTGCTGAACAGACTATCGGAGCAAGATACACTCTTTTTACCATCAATAGAAGAACTATTAGCAGAGACTTCAGGTCTGCATCAAACAGAACATTAATGTTGTTATTTGCAGCTTCATTCCACAATAATAACATCAGGGTTTTAAAGTACAATGAACATTTGTAAATGTTTGAAATCAGGCCCAACATATGTCCTCAGTGTCACGAGGTAAAGAGGTTTCAGGTTGTATCTGACTCCTAGGAAGCTTTATTTGATGAAATTAACACCCTCCCCTAATTGTGAGCTCTGCTCCTCTGGTGAGATAGGTTCCTTTAGGTATATATACTGGGGTTTTCAGGGGTTGTCTGCTTTTGGAGAATGATTTGTGAAATCCTATCTGACTTGTTCGACTTTAGGGTACCGTACAGCCCAAAGTTGCTATTTCTGAATGACACCTCCTCTCTAACTCTTTCCTTCCATCTGAAGCTTCAACTATTTATCTGCCTGGCAGCAGCAAAAAAATGTTGCTGCTTTGTTGGTGACCTCCCCACTCTCTTTCCTGTAGTCAGTGGTTGAGATTCTTATTGAATATATTATAGCTAGAGCTATCAGTGGCAAGAATGCATAAGGCCAAACGATCTTCCATCCACACTCGGGCATCCCTCACTAACAAAGTGACTTTGCACAGACTGTTAGTTGCAGACCATAAAACTTCACACATCCAAAGCCTTGTTTCTTTATGTATAATTTTCTTGGTATCTCTTCCTTGATATTCAGAAGTCTTCCTGTGTTCCTTCACGCCATACATTGTTAATTAACGTCATAACACCCTTATGTTTAATCTGTTTCCCATGTAAATTAGGCCATAACGTAATGTCATGTCGCCTGGGGGTTGGGGGGTATTTGTTTCTTCTTGGTTGTGTTTTATTGTGTGCATTTGCTCTAGACAATGCAAATAAAAAGTTCTCAAAAAACTAGATAAAGAGGTTTGACTAATTATTATGGTACATACCAGTACTGCTATGATGAAATATGTTACTAATGTAACAAAACTGATTTAATATTTGCATCAGAAATGATCACTTCAGTACAGGGACGCTGAGCTGCTTTGTAGTGAACCGTGTATTCTGACACCTGTCTATCAGAACTAGCTTTAGAGCACACAGTCAGCCTTTGTCCCCCACCTGCATCCGTGAGCCTTGGCTGCTGGTTCACCACTGCTCTGTCCTCGGACCACTTTCTAAAGATATTCACCGCTGCAGTTCTGGAGATGCTTTGACCCAGTTCAGCCCTTGTCAAACCCACTCAAATCCTTATACTTTCTGTGCTTCCAAGACATCAAATTTGAGGACAAAGTGTTCAATTGCTGCTGAATAATCCCATCTACAAACACAGGTGATAATCAGTATTCACTTCAGTGGTTTTAATGTTCTGCCTGATCGATGTGTGCGCACATTGCCATTGTGTCAAAACAAGAACTCATATTTCATACATTTTACCACCTTCAGACTGATACTGAAACCTACAGTATAATGACAAATGTAGTAATTATTTCTATCATCTTTTCTGCAAATATCTTCTGCTGTTTTCCTCAGCATCTCACACCACAGTGGAGTTTGACTTCCTCATTAAGGGTCAGTTCCTGCGAGTGCCGCTGTCCACTCATATGGAGACAGAAGGCATATCCACAGTAAGTGCATTTTTAATGAATGAATGGATGTTTATTTTGAACTTAAATGGAAAAATGTACATGTGTATACTTCTACACAAATCCAACAACATAAGATACAATGGTAAGCAAATGCAAATAGCTATTACAGCATTTTTTTTTTACTATCGATAATCTTTGCAAAAAAGAAAAAAAATATGACCAATGCCATAATAAACAGACGTAAATTGTCTTGAATTGCTTGGAATATGTTCATTATGTGTGTTTAGGAAGATGTGGTGGAGATCGAATATGTGGAGCGGATCACCGCCCCAGAGCCAGAGGAGTGTATGATGCACGATGACTGGATCAGCTCCGTAGATGCAGATAGTGAATGGTGAGCTGACTGATCTTATTTATCCTAAAGGTTTGAGTGAATATCACTAATTTCATTGTGTTTTTCTGCAGGATTCTAACAGGGTCATACGACAAAACAGCCAGGATCTGGTCTACTGAGGGCAAAGCGGTGATGACGGTAGCTGGACACGCCGATGTTGTCAAAGATGTAGCCTGGGTCAAAAGAGGTAAGACGGACTAAATGGAAAACTCCGCTCTAATCCAGCGATATGGACAACCCTCCTGACCAAACCTCTCTTCCCAGATGGTCTCACTTCTCTGCTTCTGACGGCCTCTCTCGACCAAACGGTGCTGCTGTGGGAGTGGAACTCGGAGAGGAACAAGGTGAAAGCTAGACATTGCTGCAGGGGGCACACAGGGAGCGTTGATACTGTTGCAACAGACCCCACAGGCTCAAAGGTAAAGAGAGGACATCCCTGAGTTCTTGAATTTTTACATAAATGGAGAATTAAAGGTAAATGTATGTACTTATGTTGCTTCCACACAGTTCTGCAGTGGCTCCTGGGACAAAATGTTGAAGATCTGGTCTGCAGGTAGGTTTCTGTCGCAACATATTGCATCCTTTAACATGATTATATTTAATTAAAACTCTCTAACAGCCTTTTATTCTGTTCTGTTAGTTCCTTCAGATGAAGCAGACGAGGTTGAAGAGGCAGGTGACAGGCCAAGAAAGAAGCAGAAGACCCAACAGCTCGGCCTAACAAGGGTATGTAGTGCAAGAGGATTATAGAAGTATGACATGCTAATATGGACCCATGAGCTTTGGCGTGAATCATTCTTGTATTCTCCCCCCCTCACAGACCCCTCTGATGACAATATCAGGACACAACGAAGCAATATCCTCTGTCTTGTGGAGCGACAGTGAAGAGGTCTGCAGTGCATCATGGGACCACACCATCCGTGTGTGGGACGCAGAGACAGGGGAAATAAAGACGACACTGGTGAGAAGCATCTGATAGCTGCACTTGTGGAAAAGGTTTTGTTGATGTAGGAGGCAGTTTTATCTGCAGGCTTTATTTCAAGTTTCTCTGATGTGAATATGTCTAGTTAAGGTGTAAATACAGAAAATAAATGCCATGAAAGTGTTAAAACCTTTTTATTATCGAAATAAAATGAGGAAATGTGAGTCTATCATGAAGAAGCTCAATCCTCTTAATTTTGTTTAATCCACAGACGGGCAGTAAAGTGTTCAACTGTATATCCTTCTCACCTCTGTGTCGAAGACTTGCTTCAGGCAGCACAGACCGACACATCAGACTCTGGGACCCTCGCACCAAAGGTACCACTTGACACTTTTTATCTCCAACCTTTTCTCCTGCATCTTATCTTTTTCCTTTTTCCTGACTCACACACCTCCTCTCATTTGCAGATGGCTCCCTTGTGCTGCTCTCTCTGACCTCCCACACTGGCTGGGTCACGGCTGTAAAGTGGGCGCCGTCACATGAGCACCAGCTGATGTCTGGTTCCCTCGACAACCTGGTGAAACTGTGGGACACAAGAAGGTCTGTGAAGAACATAAAATTATACAAATAATACATAAGAATTCATAAAGACTGTAAAAAATGTTTAGAGTTTGATTTGTATGTCAAATGGGTTTCCAGTATCCAGCTTTCGTTTGTTTTTCCTAGATTTGAGCATGTCTTTATTATTCTGGCTTTTATGTGTGAATATTGGCATTGACATTATACAGGACATCCTGCTAATTCCACAGACCTCGGGGCTTGCAGCTTCTGTGCGCCGTTCTTCCGTCTAGACCGAGCTTCCTGTCTTTGTCAAAATAAAGATTGTGCCCATATTGTCGCAATTTTTTCACTTCTCTGAACCCTCACAGTCTGTCTTATGCAGCTTTATTGTTATTTTGACTATTTTTATATATGAAACCCCAGCATCACAGCTATTTGGTAAATTGAGCTAATGCTGTTTTCATGTGTTTCAGCTGTAAGGCTCCTCTGTATGACCTGGCAGCCCATGAAGACAAAGTGTTCTGTGTAGACTGGACAGAAAGTGGGGTAAGACATTTTTTTCCTCAGTTTGTTCCCAGAAGTCAGATTCATAATTACTATTAAACAATATAGCAAATGTAAGCTATCCAACATGTATCAAAAACAACCTGTTTTCACCTTTATTTGTGTCTTTTTGCAGCTGATGTTGAGCGGAGGAGCGGACAACAAGCTGTACACCTACAGATACTCGGCCTGTCAGACGGATGCTGGGGCGTAGGCTTTAACAAAATCACCATATCCATCCACATAGACACAGAATGGACAAATATCAATAATACTCAATACCAGTGTTTGAATTTGTACTGAACTAAATACTCCTCTGTTTGTTCTGTTGTTTTTTACCCCATCTCTATTTTTACAGATAAATATGTAGGATTTTTTCTGTTTTGTGTTCCTGTAATACAAGAAACTATAAATTAATTATGCCTCCTAAAGTGTGTCTCATTATTGATGCTTCTCTCAAGTGTTTGTTTTAAGATTTGTGATAAATGGTTGGAAAGATTTTACAATGTAATCATAGTATTACAATAACTCATTACTGATTGATAACAGATGTTCTGGAATAATTATTGAAGTATATTTGAATATTTCCTTCAGATATTGTGAATATCCGATGTCTTGGGTATTCTTAAATTTGTTACAGCTTTCTGCAGCCATTTTTCCGACAGCTTCCTTATCTTTTGTGTTTTTTTGCTTCATTGAGAATAACCTGTTACCTGTGAGTGAAACAAACCTGTTCCTCCTCTGACTGGTTTGTTCAAAGATGAGAAAAAAGCAGAACTCTCACTCTGACTCATTTTAGTTTTCTTATGGGAGTGACTGATGCTGATCACAAGCTGCTGGTTGGATGTCTTAGAGAGATTCCTGATTAGATACTCTGAAAAGGAACATTAGCAGAACTTCAAACTGGACCGTGTATACTATACTATATTTTACTATATATTATTTGGGGTCTGGTGGGATAAGTCTGTAGTTAAGTCTGTGTGAAAAAGGCAAAGTGTTGCTTTCATACTTGCTGCTCACAGAAAATTGTGAAGATCATCAGGATTTTTGTAGCTGTTTGAATAGGTCAGTATTGTTCTGGTAAACATAAGCAGGGGTGTGAGAAAATATGATACATCAATATATCAGGATATTTTGTGGCACAATACTGTATCAAAGTGCATTTTGAGATATTTCTTGTACACTAAAGTGCAGAAATTTGTGACGTTTTGTATTTCAGCACATTTGTTGCTTTTATGACTTTCTCTGGGATTTATAAATGTTGCAAGGTAACTGGTTAGATATGGAAAATGTTATGGTTTCCTAATGCTATAGAAATATCCCAGTGAAAAAATATTGTTATGATTCCTTTATTGTATCGCGTTATATTGCATTGTGCTTGTGTATCATGACATGTTTTATTGCCTGTTTCTTGCCAGTACACACGTAATTATTAGAGATGCCGCTAAATGTTTTTAACTGTTGGATGAAATAGGTCATTGTTGTCAAGACAGTAGTATTTTATTCTTGTTTAGAAGAATTGGCAATGCTTCCCAGAGAATTTATATTGGACACCTTGATGGTAAAATATTAAATTTAAGAGGTAATCTGGAGTCTGATAAAGCATTTGAATGTGAAGTAGATTAGATGTGTTTGTAGTGATGTTAATGAGTGGCTCATCTCGGTCATAGGCGATCTTCGGTGTCGTCTGCGCAGCAGCGCCCCCGTGCGTCAAGATGGCGTCAGAGCT
Source organism: Scarus forsteni (assembly GCA_036419115.1). Lineage (NCBI taxonomy): Eukaryota > Metazoa > Chordata > Actinopteri > Labriformes > Labridae > Scarus > Scarus forsteni. The sequence continues at coordinate 5,180,039 of JAZDUH010000054.1, read as the reverse complement.
GCTTTGCATATCCTGTTTCTCTGAGTCAGACTATGACGGCTATCAGCAGAGGAGGTTATCAGAGCGTCGCTGCATAGATGCTCGGACTACTGGATCAGAGTAAAATAAAGGTAAACAGGCTTTCATTAGACTATAATATAAAACGTGACTTTGACTTTAAACACGTCTAATGACGTTGAACGTTAAGATTGTTTTTATGCTGTGGCTAATGCTGTTAGCTAAACTGCTGTTAGCACTAATGCTCCTTCTCTGACGTCTCCTTTCCTTTCCTCACTCCCTCTCTTTATTCTTTATATCCTATCTTCCTTTAAGTCACACCGATAATAGGGCCCACATGTAAACTTGAGTTTTCTTTGTATTTCCGTGTCATTAAAGCATGATCTGCTGTAACTGAACACCTCCTTTGCAGCCAGCTGGCTCTGTGTCTGTGGCTCCTGGAGTCGCAGGTGTCTGATCCCAGCTCACTGAGACATATTAGATTAGCTTTTTTAGCCTTTAGCGCCCATTGTTTTCCTTCAACCAGGGATAACACCCTGTGATTACAGTTTGTAACAGGATTATAAAGCGCCAGAGCACATCTGGGAACTCTGTTTTTAGGCTGTCATGTGTTGGATGATGTGTTTCAAAGGAAACTTCAACAGGATTTACAGCTAATTTCTATTTTAACAATGTCCCTCCTCATTATTTCCATGATACTAAACATTCATATTGACTGGAAAGTTTCTGCAGTTGTTTATCATAAAACCAACGTGTTAATAAGATGGAAATGTTGAACTAAAGGAAACAATCTATTCAATAATATATCATATTCAATGACCTTTTTTCTTTTTTTAAAATCAATTCACAGGCATTGTTTCAAACTATTTTAAAACAATGGCCCTCTTTTTGTTTTATACGTTTATACGTACACAATGTTATTGGGACAATATCAGCAGTGGCAGATATTTGCCCACAGAGTTTATTATTAGATTTGACAGATGTATTCGTTTTTGGAGACATTAACAGCTGAAATTTAACCCTAAAATTGGCCATAAATATCCCATATTTTGGCTGTTAATATTGGCAAAATGTAAAACTGTACCACGATGACTCACTTCATGTCTTTTTTTAATCAGAAATACAATTAATAAAGAACATAATGTTGTTTTTCTTGCTCTATGACAGGCTCAGGTTAATTTATGTAGAGACTTGATATCTGTATCTGTGACGAGTTTGGAAATATCAGCATATTGGATATTTTGCATCCTTAAATAACGTGATGTCAAAAGAAAAAAACATACAGAAAGTAATTCAAACCAAGATAGACTTAATTAATTCACAAAAAAGTGGATGAAAAATCAACTATGGACCAAATATTAAAGAAAAATTATGCATTAATGATAGAATGCATTAATGATAGATGAATGCTAATTAGCTCTAAAAGGGACCATGATTGAAGAAGGAGCTATCTTACAAATATTTGGAAATAAACACAAGAAATGATCCTGTACTGGATGTGTAAGACTTTTATATTTGCTGCCTTAGTATGAGAACAAGAACTATTTCACATCTGTTTGCAGACACTTGAATTCAGTTGCTGTGGAAAAAAAATGGATCTTGTTTGATTTTCACTCCTATCAAAACAAATGTTAAGATTCTGTAATTGTGACCACCCGACTGCTGAGACGTCCTTGTGTTTTTTTCTTCCTCACAGAGAGAGAGGCTGACATCCAGTGATGGACGGGTATGTACGCAGACGACATCCTCTTAAAACAGCACCTATCACCTTTGCCATTAATCTTCTGATATGTGCAGTAACACTGTTATGACCACAGCTCTGTCACTGATTTGATTGTGGTTGCGTCTGCAGGTTCACGGGGGACATGCTGAGCAGCGGCCGGGCTCTGCTTGGCGAGGACAGCTCGGTGATGGCTCGGATGCAGAAAAAGTTTTGGAAGACGAAGCAGGTGTTTATTAAAGCCACGGGGAAGAAGGAGGACGAGTACGTGGTGGCGTCAGACGCTGATCTGGATGCAAAGTTAGAGGTAGGACTACAGTACTAATGATGTTCTGCTGCAGAATTCTTAATGCATCACTTAACGTAAACTTTTATTTTTCTAAGTTATTTTTCTTTGTCAGCTGTTCCTAACAAACAGGAAGGTAACTGCAGCTGTGCAACACAACAGATGAGAGACATTTAGACAGTTGATGATGTTTAACACAATTTTCTAAGACATAATCAGATACAGTTTGATAAACTATTCATCCTCTTGATGTACTTTGTCTTCAGCTCCAGTGCAGCACATAGTTACCCATCTCAGAACGAGCAGAAAAACTAAACCACTGCGAGCATTAAGCTATGTAATCTCCCTTACTGCTGTTTTCTGTCTGGCATATTTGTTCCTTCACGTTGATTTATCAAGTCGCTTCTCAGCTGCTTTGAGCGACTTTATTAACCTCACCAAGGAGGAAATGTTTTTTGAATTTGTTAGATTGTGGACAGGATAAAGTTATGAATGGATTTTAAAGAAAATGTATGGAAATGTTGTTCATGGCACATATTTGGTTTTGGCGATGTTCCAAATCTGGATGTAGATCCAGGAATTTTTCAAACAATGGCTCAACATTATGATACAAGGCCCTCTGCATGTTTCCACTAATAACTTAATAACTTAATAACTTCTTGAAGGATTTTCATGACATTTTCATTGAATGTTGGTCATGACACAAGGATGAACTGACAACATTGTGGGGGTGATAAAAGTCCGGAGGTGGATCCATGATTTATTTTATTTTTTAGTATTTCTTAACTTTATGAGATAAGGCAGTTTTCCACATTCTCCTGCATCCCACATTATTGGAAGTGGTTTGTTTTAGTTCAAATGCAGGTTTGTTTCATTCATAATTTTGTGTTTAGGTTTGAGGATTCCTGAGAAAGATAATGAGTGAATACTTTCAGTTTTGTTAGGTCAGATTTTAAGCTTGATTTTGTATTAATCTGCAGGTATTTTACTTAAATCATCTGCACTGGAAAGTTTTGTGAACACACACCTGCAATTAAACTGTTTGCTTACTTTTAAAAAGACAAATTATTGAACTATAAAACAAATAAATTCATGCTTACACAAGCATTGTGTTGTGCAACACCTCAGTAAAGATTTCAGTCGGCCATAAAACATGCACTTAACGCCTTCTAGCTTCCTTGTATAATAGGAATAGAAGTAAAGCTAGGATGACAACAGGTGATATTAAACCATAAAAGATGCATTTTCCTACCTTTAGATGAAAATGAGAATTGAAACAAAAGCTTTTTGGGCTTGTTTATTGTTTATACATGTGTTTTTCTCACTGTTTCCACAGCATTTGCCTCTTAAAAGGTTTTTGGGGCTGATTTTCTGACATGTACCTTGGCACAGCTGTTGTATTCACTGCTGCAAACCCTGCCTTCTTTGCATTATTTGCAGATGTCTGTTCGAGGTCATTGTCCACCACAGAATCCGTAAGAATTCAGGTTTCTGAGTTTTGTGTTTGCACAGGGACTCCTTTGTTTGCCTATACCGTTTTAGTGCCCTCGTTCTTACAGATGCAGTCACATGTGAGAGGTCTGCCACTAAATTACCATGAAATAGAAGTCAACAGGGTACAGTCTGTTCCTCGGCCTCTCTCACATTATTGCAGAGCTGTGATTGGCTGAAAAAAGAATCGTCTGGTATTTAGTTTTGACATGATGTGGCAGTGAGGAGGGGATGCGGTCCAGTTTCAGTGAGCTGCTACAGAGAAACACTGTGAGGCTTTTGTTTGCTCTGGAACAAGATCAGGCCTCTTGTGTTGCCCTCATTGTGACTTTACGTTTGTTCCTAGTGACACACAAATGTCAAGAAGAGAAAGGGAAAGTGGTGATGGGTGCATTTTACCTTCTGTTTGAAGAAAATTGGCTGGGAGTCCAGTGAGGAGCAGCAGACTTAAAATCAGCAGGTCAAATTAGATGAAGTGGAGCCTCTTTTGGACGGCAGCCCCAGAGCTAACCAGATTTTCGCTCATAATTGTCTCGGTGGGTTTGTTTGGAAATTTAGCATGAAAAGAAGGTATTGTTTGACCAGTATGGGATTATTAGATTGATTTCAGTTGTCAAATTCAAGCTGTTCATTTGTGAAATAAAACAACATCAAGTAAAGACTCATAATGTACATCAGACATAAAAGAGATGAATTGATACCCAATAGTACAATTAAAAATAAAAAATGGGAAATATTTAACACTAGCAAGACTGGGATTTTTGGGTACTCCTTTAAGAACTGAAGAGGGATCATTTGATCCCCTGCCCTGGAATGCGGTGGCCGAGCAGTCCCTGTTGTTATTCTAATGTGCCACTAATGGCAGGCAGCCACATGCTGGGAGTACAATGCAAGGTGTGACATCTAAATGAGGCCTTGGTCTTCATGTGATGTGATTCTGAGGCTGGGCTGATTCTGAATCTGATCTATTTGAATGACATCAAATTCGTTAATTAATAAAAATATTTACAAAATAATATGGCATGCCGTTTGGGAAATAAAAAAAATAATTGAATGATGTCTGAATATATAAAATGTAGTCTGAATATATAAAATGAAACTCTGAATATATAAAATGAAACTGAATATATAAAATGAAGTCTGATTATATGGAATGAAAGTCTGATTATATAAAATGTAGTCTGAATATATAAAATGAAGTCTGATTATATGGAATGAAAGTCTGAATATATAAAATGAAGTCTGATTATATGGAATGAAAGTCTGATTATATAAAATGTAGTCTGAATATATGAAATGAAAGTCTGAATATATGAAATGAAAGTCTGAATATATATAATGAAGTCTGAATATATAAAATGAAGTCTGATTATATGGAATGAAAGTCTGAATATATAAAATGTAGTCTGAATATATGAAATTAAACTCTGAATATATGGAAGGAAAGTCTGAATATATAAAATGAAGTCTGATTATATGGAATGAAAGTCTGATTATATAAAATGTAGTCTGAATATATAAAATGAAACTCTGAATATATAAAATGAAACTGAATATATAAAATGAAGTCTGATTATATGGAATGAAAGTCTGATTATATAAAATGTAGTCTGAATATATGGAATGAAAGTCTGAATATAGATAATGAAGTCTGAATATATAAAATGAAGTCTGATTATATGGAATGAAAGTCTGAATATATAAAATGTAGTCTGAATATATGAAATTAAACTCTGAATATATGGAAGGAAAGTCTGAATATATAAAATGAAGTCTGATTATATGGAATGAAAGTCTGAATATATAAAATGTAGTCTGAATATATGAAATTAAACTCTGAATATATGGAAGGAAAGTCTGAATATATAAAATGAAGTCTGATTATATGGAATGAAAGTCTGAATATATAAAATGTAGTCTGAATATATGAAATTAAACTCTGAATATATGGAATGAAAGTCTGAATATATAAAATGTAGTCTGAATATATAAAATGAAGTCTGATTATATGGAATGAAAGTCTGAATATATAAAATGTAGTCTGAATATATGAAATTAAACTCTGAATATATGGAATGAAAGTCTGAATATATAAAATGAAGTCTGATTATATGGAATGAAAGTCTGAATATATAAAATGAAGTCTTATTATATGGAATGAAAGTCTGAATATATAAAATGAAGTCTGATTATATGGAATGAAAGTCTGATTATATAAAATGTAGTCTGAATATATGAAATGAAAGTCTGAATATATGAAATGAAAGTCTGAATATATGGAATGAAAGTCTGATTATATAAAATGTAGTCTGAATATATAAAATGAAACTCTGAATATATAAAATGAAACTGAATATATAAAATGAAGTCTGATTATATGGAATGAAAGTCTGATTATATAAAATGTAGTCTGAATATATAAAATGAAGTCTGATTATATGGAATGAAAGTCTGAATATATAAAATGTAGTCTGAATATATGAAATTAAACTCTGAATATATGGAAGGAAAGTCTGAATATATAAAATGAAGTCTGATTATATGGAATGAAAGTCTGATTATATAAAATGTAGTCTGAATATATAAAATGAAACTCTGAATATATAAAATGAAACTGAATATATAAAATGAAGTCTGAATATATGGAATGAAAGTCTGATTATATAAAATGTAGTCTGAATATATGGAATGAAAGTCTGATTATATGGAATGAAAGTCTGAATATATAAAATGTAGTCTGATTATATGGAATGAAAGTCTGAATATATAAAATGTAGTCTGAATATATAAAATGAAGTCTGATTATATGAAATGAAAGTCTGAATATATAAAATGAAGTCTGATTATATGGAATGAAAGTCTGAATATATAAAATGTAGTCTGAATATATAAAATGAAGTCTAATTATATGGAATGAAAGTCTGAATATATAAAATGTAGTCTGAATATATAAAATGAAGTCTGATTATATGGAATGATATATATATATATATATATATATATATATATATATATATAGAATATATAAAATGAAGTCTGATTATATGCAATGAAAGTCTCAATATATAAAATGTAGTCTGAATATATGAAATTAAACTCTGAATATATGGAAGGAAAGTCTGAATATATAAAATGAAGTCTGATTATATGGAATGAAAGTCTGATTATATAAAATGTAGTCTGAATATATAAAATGAAACTCTGAATATATAAAATGAAACTGAATATATAAAATGAAGTCTGAATATATAAAATGTAGTCTGAATATATAAAATGAAGTCTGAACATATAAAATGAAGTCTGAATATATGGAATGAAAGTCTGAATATATAAAATGTAGTCTGAATATATAAAATGTAGTCTGACTATATGAAATGAAACTCTGAATATATAAAATGAAGTCTGATTATATGAAATAAAGTCTGAATATATAAAATGAAGTCGGAATATATGGAATGAAAGTCTGAATTTATAAAAAAGTCTGATTATATGGAATGAAAGTCTGAATATATATATATATATATATATATATATATATATATATATATATATATATATATATATATATATATATATATATATATATATATATTTATATATATATATATATTCAGACTTCATTTTATATATTCAGACTTTCATTCCATTTATTCAGTCTTCATTTTATGTAATCAGACTTTCATTCCATATATTCCGACTTCATTTTATATATTCAGACTTCATTTTATAAATATAGACTTTCATTCCATAAATTCAGACTACATTTTATATATTCAGACTTCATTTTAAATATATTCAGACTTTCATTCCATATATTCCGACTTCATTTTATATATTCAGACTTTCATTTCATATAATCAGACTTCATTTTATATATTCCGACTTCATTTTATATATTCAGACTTTCATTCCATATATTCAGTCTTCATTTTATGTATTCAGACTTTCATTCCATATATTCCGACTTCATTTTATATATTCAGACTTCATTTTATAAATTCAGACTTTCATTCCATAAATTCAGACTACATTTTATATATTCAGACTTCAGACTTTATATCTTCATATAAATTCAGACTTTCATTCCATAAATTCAGACTACATTTTATATATTCAGACTTCATTTTAAATATATTCAGACTTTCATTCCATATATTGGGAGTTTCATTTCATATATTCAGACTTTCATTTCATATAATCAGACTTCATTTTATATATTCCGACTTCATTTTATATATTCAGACTTTCATTCCATATATTCAGACTTCATTTTATATATTCAGACTTTCATTCCATATATTCAGACTTCATTTTATATATTCAGACTTCATTTTATATATTCAGACTTTCATTCCATTTATTCAGTCTTCATTTTATAAATTCAGACTTTCATTCCATAAATTCAGACTACATTTTATATATTCAGACTTCATTTTAAATATATTCAGACTTTCATTCCATATATTGGGAGTTTCATTTCATATATTCAGACTTTCATTTCATATATTCAGACTTCATTTTATATATTCAGACTTCATTTTATATATTCAGACTTTCATTCCATATATTCAGACTTTCATTCCATATATTCAGACTTTAATTTATATATTCAGACTTTCATTCCATATTTTCAGACTTCATTTTATATATTCAGACTTTCATTCCATATATTCAGACTTTCATTCCATATATTCAGACTTTAATTCCATATATTCAGACTTTCATTCCATGTATTCAGACTTCATTATATACATTTTTTATTTCCTTAACGGCATGCCATATATATAATATTAATAAAAATATTTACAAAAAAAGCCAAAAAAAAAAACAAATAACATTTAGGCTTTCAAGAGGAAGATCAGAGTCAGAAGCAATGAAGTCACAGTTAGAGTTGCTGGAAAACCTACTTCTTCCTTTTTGGAAAATTACCCTTGGTTAGCTGAAATTCACGTAAAACTGTGATTCACACCTCTTTCTCCCAACCTCACCCCAGAGCTGCTCCACTGACAATCTGCATTCAACTCCCAGCAGGAAGCTGCCACATTATTAGCATACTGGACAGACCACATTCCATGGCAGGGGGATCAAATGATCCCTCTGTAGTCACCAAAGGTATAGGGATCAAATGATCCCTCCTTAGTCCTTCTAGTGTTAAGGCCTCTCTAGTTCTGGGTCAGTAGGTAAAGGCGTGGCATATCTCAGTGTCACTTTTTATAAAGACAATGTATTTTTTGTCTTTCTCGAAAGCCCACAAACCGCATTTAAACATTATGGCTTATCATTTTAAAGAAAAATAAGGAAAGTTATTTTTTTTGGACATATATTCTCATAAAATTCAGTTCTTGTTATGTATGTCGGGAAGTTCAGAAAAAACAGTTTCAGGGTCTTTGAAACACTGCATTTATCCCAGTGAAACCTTTCTTAAATTTATTAAATTTTAAAGATTAGAAAAGCAAGAGATCTGTTGAAATTATGGACGATTTAAATCAATCTAAAAATATACAGTCGATAGTGTTTATTTGTACCAGCAGAGAGTAATATTTACAGCTATTCATGGTCAACACCAGAAGCTTACAGAGGTCACATCAAGCTGTTTTAGTTTTGTATGTTCTGTTTTTCTCCTCTACATGTTACAGCACCTGTATGAATAAAACTGTCATGATGCCTGAAACATCTTTTTCCCCAAGACCCACAGACCTACCAGTTTGATGTCACAACATTATTACGTTATTGCTTTAAGACCACTAAGCTCGTGAAGCATGTGCAGCCATGTCAAAATTCTAATTTCGTTGATAAACTTAATTCTTTAACATTAATTTTCACATATATATATATTTTTTAGCATTTTTAGAGACGCTTTGGTGAAATAAATTCATTTCCATAACACAGTTTTGATTATGAATGTATAAAAAAAATCACAAAGCCTGGAACTAACTCAGAGATAGACTAAGGCCAATAATGTTTTCTATCTACAACACATCAAAGTTTTGCTTAAAAAATACAAGTTTGTGTGTTTGTATCACCATAATGCACCTTTTGATAAAAGTTAATGGTTTGTTTTTAATTCTTTATTATACTTACACATATACATTATATATTTGACCTGTTTAACAGATAAAACTAAAGTTAAAATGAAGGATTGACTCAATTCATTTTTGACATCATTCTGATGTCCTTTTAAATATTACATTTCTGTAAAATATTTGATTAAAGTATGGTGACTACAGCCCTATAACAGGTACAGTTTTGTGCCAGTACATCCTAAAGATGGGATTTAAAAATGTAAGGGTTTTTAAGTGCTGTGTGAACATCATCAGTGCTGCACTGTGTAAACAGCTTTAAAGAAGGACAGATCTCCTGAATACTGCCATTGCAGCCGTTATTCTTACGTTTCTCATGTTTAATTGATGACATACCTTTCCTGGAATGTGCGCCATGCTTGCGTCAAATTGTCAATGAAAAGTTTTTCTTCTAAGTTTTTGTCTCTCATCTCATCTTGAGTGATGTTTCACAGTGTGTTACATCCTTGAACAGATTTATTTTACAGCTGCTTCGCCTCATGAGCTGCTGACAGTATTGCACTGAGCTTTATACTCTGCTCAACATGCTTGAAAACAGGTTTTATCAGAACTTTGTCTGATAAAAGCGTCAGACTGCAGTATCACGGAGGATATGATCAGACTGGCATCAAAGACAAGACCAAATCTGTCCAGTTCTGCTTCCTTCTTTTTCAGTAGAAACCTTTTTTTGAATATACCACAGCAACACAAGACTGAGTATAATCGGTTCCTACAGACCAAATGTTTGTCTCCATCCATCTGTTATTCTCCCGCCTCCTGTCATGACTCACACAGAGCAGTAGTTTTCAGTCAGAATTGATTTTTGTGAATTTGTCAGTATGGTTTAGACATTAAAAAAGCGAGGGGACAGGAAGGCAGAGGGGATGTGATGGTGACAGCTGTTGCTGATGCAGACAGAGTGAAGGTGGTGCCTGTTTATTCTGTAGCTAATCAGTAACTAAACAGGCTCAGCTCGCCTCCACCCTCAGCTCTGTTACATTCTTATGCCTTGGAGCAGAGAGAAGACGTAGGTTTAGAATATGAGACATCTCTTTTAAGGTCTTTAATTATATCTTCCTCTGAGCTAAGATAGATTTACCTGCTGCAGTCAGGTTAGGCCTGCTTAATTGTCCTATCTCCTTTTGTCATATAAAATGTGATTAGAGCTGTGAGAATTAGCTTTAAATGTCACAGTTGGCAGAAACAGTATCAGACATGCCCACAATCTCTCTAATGTGCCTCCAGCAGATTTAAAGGTCTCGTATCACGCTCCTCCCGTGCTGTAAAAGTCGATGTGACCCTCTCATATTTCAGCCTTCAAATCTGTGTTACCATGGCACATTCGTCACTCGTATCATCCATCAGATGGTTGAGAGGGATAAATATGTTGCTTTTAGAGACATGTGCTTCCTCTATTAGCACTGCCAAGTAAAAACAGGGGGCAGCAAATATCCAGAGCATCATGTTTTACAGTGTTTTTGTAAATCGTGTCCAGATAAAAGCGGTCTTTTGTGTTTCCTTTTTTTTCCCTGCAGTTTTTCCGCTCAGTACAGCACACATGCACGGAGCTGCTGAAGGTGATCGAGAAGTACCAGTACAGGATCACACGTGAGTTGGAGCTACATGTGCCCTTACATTCTTAGAAATTATTGTTATTATAGACACTTACATGCTAAAATAAACAGGTGGATAATGCAGTTTTATTTGTGGTTATAGGTTTATACAGTTAATCCTGTCAGTACATTAGCAGTATTTGATCCAAAGCCTGTATGAGCCTGTCAGTTTTTCAGGCTTTTAACAGTGTAGTTTTTTCTTTTACATTGGTTTAGTCATCAGTCAATGATCATGACAAAGACATGGTCACAGTTAAAACAATTTGACAGAGTTAGACATAGTTTTTGTGCCTGAACCACCACAGCCATGGTATGAGGAAGCATCTCGAAGGATACCTCACTCACGCAGAAGGGGCTTCATTTTTCTGCATTTTCCTTGAATAAACTTGTTTTTCTCTGAGAGTTTAGGCCCCATTCATGTTTATTCATGTGATTTTCTCTATTTCCTCTTCTCTAGGCTTGTCCCAGGAGGAGAACGAGCTTGGCCTGTTCCTCCGTTTCCAGGGTGAACATGATCGCACAAAAGCGGGCAACATGATGGACGCCACCAGCAAGGCTCTGTGCACGTCTGCCAAGCAGAGGTCAGCAGCAGAAGCAGAGTTTACTTTTGTTTTTTAAGAAAGGACACTAAAGAGTTGGACATGAGGGAGAAAATGGGGAATGTTAGGGAAAAGGAGCCACACTGGAACACAAGAGCCTCTCTATACGAGGTGCAGAGTAACCACTTGGCCATTTTTGTTGCTCCTAAAATGTGGATTTTGTCTTCTATGGGTCTCCCCTGTACTGGTGTTAAATCTTTCGACATGCACCCATATTATCAAAAGTGTAGCTGCCAACATCTCATATCCACCTGATGTGATTGCAGGACATTGTTGTGGCAAATATTCAGTTTGCCTGCCAAAAGCACTTTGGTATACAGAGTTATGCAGACCAGAATTGGAATCCCTACTTTTTAACAGCAACCGTTTTTAAAGACTCCTTAGTTAAAGGCAATAAGTGATCAGGGGAGGTAGTTACTCTAAAGGTGCGTTTACACCGGACGCTACTTGTACTACCTCGGCAATCACTCTCCATTCAAAGCCAATGTACAGCCGCGATGGGGCGGGGCTAGCCCTCCTGTGATGCGACAGCCGCGTACAAGATGATCACTTCACTCGTCACGCGATGTCAGAGTTAAAAAAGTTGATCTATTCAGACGATGTTGTGTGTGGCTGTGCAGCATCAGCCAATCAGCGGTGTGTGCACGTATGACGGTGCCCTAGACAGACAGTTATTCATCCGGACTACAGGGTAACAATCCATGTCTGTGTGGGAAACATTAGTCAGTAAGGACATTAGTTCCGCCTAGACGGAACACAGAAAACTCCCAGATGATGATGCTGCAGGGCATCAGCTGCAGTGTTTTGTGGTTGATAAGTGAATGAAAAGGATACAGCTGGAATAATAATCCGCTGATACATCCTATTATATGATATGTGATATGATCGCGGTGAAACACGAGCGCATGTGACGTCACCGAGCGACGGCCGACGGCAACGGTGACCAGAATGAGGTATTTATGGACGCACAACGCTATGTCAGTGGGCGACACGATTTTGGTAGCTGGGTCGCTTGTGGTGTGAACGCAGCATCAGGCTGCAGATCTGTACTTCAGTGTCAGCTGAGAGCCAGACGAAGATTAAAAGCTCCCCATGGAAACAGACTGTACTAAAACTGAAATCATCTCATTATAAGGCAGTTGGTGTCTGGTTTTCACCGTGATTATTCCTCTGCATTTTTCCTCAGGTTGGCCCTTTGCACCCCACTCCACCGTTTGCACCAGGAAGTGGAGACGTTCAGACGCCGTGCCATCGCAGACACGCTGCTGACTGTGACTCGTATGGAGAAATCTCGCACAGAGTACAGAGGAGCTCTGCTGTGGATGAAGGACGTCTCCCAAGAGCTCGACCCGGACACATACAAACAGCTGGAGAAGTTCCGCAAGGTGGGGGTGCTACGTATGCTGATGGTAAACTGTGTATGAACAGGTTTTGGTGGAGGTTATTTGAATATATCTCTGCGTTCAGGTCCAGGCTCAGGTCAGAGGGACAAAGACTCAGTTTGAGAAGCTGAAAAACGACGTGTGTCAGAAAGTGGACATGCTGGGAGCGAGCCGCTGCAACATGCTGTCACACTCCCTCTGTACCTACCAGGTACGTGCTGTTACTTGTCAATGCTGTATGCAAATATGTTGTACATCAGAAGTCTGTGTTCCTTTTTGTATGTACGTTTGTTCAACAGTTACTTCCTGTTATTGCAGACCACTCTGCTTCAGTTTTGGGAGAAGACAGCCCACTCCATGTCAGGAATCCATGAGGCCTTCCAAGGACACGTGACATACCAGTTCACTACACTCAAGGTACGGGCAGTATTTTCATCGTCATGGTCAGGTTCAGGCTTCATATTGAAGACAACAAAGGCAGCAGGCTTTTATTTATGGTGCAATGTCCAATTAGAACTATTTTAGCATCACTACAGTCTGGAGTGGGTGTTGGGTTACCATAGTATTGCTGTATTTCAAGCCTGTAAAAAGGCAAGAGTGTGAGTTTATATTAAGGTTAACTGTTTTTCCCTCTTATAGGACCTTAGAGACCCGCTAGAAGAAATATCAGAGCTGCAGAAAAAGGAGGATAAGAAGGAGAAGTCTATACAGAGCAACACAGACAGGTAAGAAGACACACCAACACTCCCTGGAAGACCAAGAAAACAGCCTTCTATTGCTAATGATTCTAATGTAGTCAGGCATGTTCCTCCTGACATGCACACACACCAAACTGAACCATCTGTCTCTGTTTCCATGCCACGCTCCTCTCTGTCTCCGTTTTCCATCTTTACATTTTCACCCCTCTGCCCACTCCTCTGTCTTTCTGCACCTCAGCCATGTCTTCATCAAACACGAGGCCAATCTCGTGCCTGTGTTTACTCACGAGTAAGTGTTACATGTGACCATCGGTAGTGATCTTTAGAGCTAGAATAGCTGACCCAAGACTGTGGCTCCAACTCAAATTGATGCTGCTGCATCGCTATAAATAGCAAAACCACGTCTAGGCTGCGAGATAAGGTACTTTGTCATGTTTCACCCTCCCTCTTTTCCTCCTCTCTCCTCAGTCTGGTGTCCTTGGATGACGAGGAGCCATCAGGAAATGCCTCTGATGCAGGTAGGTGCTGCCCCCTGCTGGAAGAAGACAGAGCTACAGGATTCTTTTTGTTTTTTTTTGTTTCTTGGGGAAAATAATTGAAATCATGTAAAGAAATGAGAAATGTTTTGTTTCTTGTGACGGCTCTTTGCTCTGTTTCTACCTTGTTTGAACATGAAGGCTTGTCTTGATGTTTTTTCTCCTCAGACCCCTCCCACAGCAGTGACAGACAGAGCCAAACAAGAGACAGTGGTAAGTTTTCCTCCTAACCTTTTTATCAACTGACATGTTCTTTAGGTATCTCTCTGGCTGATTATGCACCAAATGCACTTTGGCTCTATCATCCTCGACCCCAGTGCCCCCAAACACTCCCAAACCCACCACTCCTGCTCTTCAAGACCTCAGAGGACTCTCAACGAGCTCTGACGACGACCTCTTGCTCATGGCCTGTGATCTGCCACGGCCTCAACCTGCAGCCCCAGCAGCTGTTCCTCTACAGCCCATTCTCCTGCCCCAACTTCAGGGTGGAGATGACAGCCACCTCCTAGGCTTTGGAGATTTTCAATCTGGTCTCCCACAGCAGCCTAATACCGGTAAAACAAGTGGCGGGCTGTTTTACTAATTCTCCTACTTCAAGATTTCCTGCTGGTCGAATCTTTTCCATCTTGCTCTTTTTGGCTGTAGCACAAGCTAACCTCTCCTCAATATCTGCCCAGCTTTCCTTGGCACTTGGATGTGGATTCTGTCTATCTGCTTAACTCAAGGGGGCTTTATTTTTTATCCTAATTCACTTATGAGTCTCCTTTTCCTGATAATCTTGGCTTCTTTGACCAACTATTTATATCTACTGTATCATCCCACTCTAACCTGGTTTGGTGTCAGAAAAGTAGGATTTGGACAAAATATTGGCATTCAAATATGGTTGTCCCTGTTGTTATAAAATTAAACATCATTTCATTTATTTATTTTTTCCATTTTTATTGGGTTTTGCAGGAATATACAATTGTATATCAACATTTGCAAAAAGTTTATTCTTAAAAAAATCCTTTTAGAAAAAACAACTGAAAACCCAAGGTGGTCAATTTAGTGTTGCTTCATACTCCAACAGCATAGGAACAACAGAAACAATACAAATAAGCGATGAATAATAATATTTAAAAAATACAAATAACAGCAATAAACATAATAATAAAATGTTGGACTAAGTCTAAGTTAAACAGTTAAAAATAAGTAAATTAAATTAAATTAAAAGAAAGAGGGAAAAAAATGAAGGGAAACACACATCAGTCTATAAACAGTTAACTGCCATAAATGTAGCGACAGACATCCCAAATCAGAATAGCAGCACATGACCCTCACCACACAAATAACCCATCTGCCTCTCTAAGCTGTTTGAGTCATATCAGTCAGGAGTGAATGGAAGATCCACCTTCTTAACAAATTGAAAAAAAGGGCCCCATAATTTCCCAAATTTACTGGGGCAGCCAGTTAAATAAAGTCTGATTTCATTTTAGTTTTAAATGATGAAGAATCAACAAATTTACTGACCAATTCGAGACACTGTTACACTGTGTGATACCCTCTTAAGATGACCTCTTTGAATGAGGGTAAATCACCAACAAAATCAACCAGTTTTTATCCTTTGGTTTATCAGATATCATGATGTATCATGATGTAATTGTCATGAAGTATTTTAATCTATCCAGAGTTGTTGTAACATGATGTCATGGTCATCATGGGTCAGGTATAGTATTTATCATACTGTAATGCAAATCAAGATGTTCCACCCTTATTGGAAAGTTTTGGTATATTTGGTCTAATTTGATCTCTTTCATCAACGTAGATGTGACTTAAGAAACTGCAGTTTTTTTGTACTTTTACATTGGCTTCATTTTTTAGCACAGGAGGCTGCAAAAAACTCAGAAACAACAAGTAGAAGTAGTAATTTGAGTTTGAGGAGAACTGACGGAGCTTAAAACTGCAATCGTAACTTGGAAGTACCATTATCCAAACAATGTACTCAGGATACTTGATTTTTACCCTCAGACACAGCCATAGCACTAAGAGCTTTTACAAACAATACAGTCATGTTTCCTTTGTGCATCTCCTGAATCATACGTGTTCCTGAAAAACCGGTGTGCCCCATTTGATATTGTTATGACAGGCAGCACTCCCGTCATTCAGACTTGTGCTCGAGTTAAGGCTGGATGTAATATTGCCCAAACTATCTGTGTCATGTCATTGCTGGATTGTTTAATAAATCATTTTTCTTTTAGGCCAAAAACTAGACAGTTTTAACACCTACATGACACAGGTTTAAAATGGCAGCTAAATAATCTTCTCCATTTTAAAGCTGTAACTACTTACCAAAGTGTCACCCTGAATGAAACAGTATTTAACATCCGAGCATCCTTGTTACTTGTTTCATCTTTAACATTGGCCTTGTCATCAGTTAGATACACAGGAGGAACTCATAACACTTATTTAGTTACTGCAGCATGTTTTTCAAGCATCTTTATACTTCCCCTGTACAAGAAAAAGCAATAATACTTTCAGGCTAATCCAAGTCTTATTGACTAGCAAGGGCCAAAGCTACTAAATCATGTTTATGATGCATTTTGTACACAAATGACAACTATACAATATTCCCCCCTTTTCTACCTCTGTAACAAGATTCTGCTTTTAAAAAATGTCTTTTCAGCACCAGCTTTATTCTATCTAAAAACATCCTATCCTCCTTTTTTGTTTGAAGGTGGTCTCCCCTCTCTCTCCATGACAGCCCAGAGATCAGAGGATGAAGATGCTGACCGTGGGGACATGGCTTTCCTCAAAGACCTCCTCAGTCCGGGCCCGGGCTCCAGCGATGAGTTCAGCAGAGAGTGGCAGGACGCCTTTGGGATGTTTGAGCCTCCCAGCGCTGCTCCATCAAGCACAGGAGCAACAAGCAGTGGACCAGCAGCTCGACCGCCCTCTCATCCCCCCAGCCCCACGGGCTTCCTGCCGTCTCAGCTGCTGGACCACAGTCTGAGCTCTACAGGTGAGTCATGCTGCTCTCTGCTGGACTGATGAGTTACTGCAGGACAATAAAGAAGACTCATTACTGTTAATTAATAGAGGTGTAAGTCACCAGTTTCATGACGATACAATACGATACCAATTCTTTAAACAGCGGTACGATATTTACCAATATCACGAAGTCAGCCACCATTCGATTTCGATTTGATGCGATTCAGGGGCTAAATTTAAGACGATATTATGTACTCGCTGAACACAATCAGCAACATTTCACCTGAAGCAAGACGGAAATACAAAGCAATTTTAATAGTTTTATGACTGAAATGTGAAACAATGTGCTGACCTTTTGGGTATAATAGTTTATAGAGGATTATAACCATCTGTATGATCTAATCATATTTAAAATTAAGATTGGGTTAATTCAGTTAAGGTGCTCTTTTGCCCCTACAATTACCTGATGGGTCTTATTGTTACATTGTAATGTTTGTATATTATAGATATATAGATTTTGTTTCACAGTTCAATGGTTTGTGTGGAACAGGAATGACACTAAGCTCTCGCTGTTTTACTTTCTAACCATATGAAATTTAATTAATCAGTGCACTACAAAATTAAATGATGAGATAACTCGGTGTGATCATGCAATCCTGTTGTGCGTGCAGCATGCATCCTCTGCTGTCAGGTCGACCGTATCTTACCCGGATACAACAGAGCTATTTTCTGATTGGCCAAGATGTCTGGCTCCCGTTTAGCTCCGTGATGCTAAAGTTTAAAGCAGGAGAAATTTCAGGTGTGGCGTGTGAGGGAGTGAAAAGGTTCAAATGTGTGTCTCATATGCTGACTGTGTGAGACTTGAGAGCCCTGGAAATTGATCAGAATGATGCACGGTTGGGCAGAAGCTATGTATCCACATGTCTGGTTGGGATTTTTAAAAAAAGGCGTAAATTAAAGATGACGATGTTGATCTATGTTTTGAGTTTCCATCAGTGTGATTAGATCATTGCTTAACCAATCGATGTATCAATCCAGATCGATGGATCATTACATCCCTATTAATTAACCCTGATTTTCCATCTTTTCTTTATAATAGGATGGTCAACCCCACCTATGTTTCAAGCTGCACCCCTGCAGCCTCCTCAGAACCAGGGTCAGAACCAAACAGCTCAGCCTGCTGCCAGCTCAGCAGCTGATGGTAAGCACTCCCACTAAACCTCCTTTTTCTAGTAGATTTATAGAATATCATTAGTTATGACCCTCTTACTGCCTGTCAGTGAAGCCCTCAGAAGAGAGTCAAACACTCAAATATGAACTTCAGAGTGGGAGTTCTGAAATTATGAAGGTGTCACTGCACAAGTGTCGCCAATTGCTCTCTGAAGTGCCTCTCTGAAGTTTTTAAAAAGGACTCCTTTTAAAAAGGGCTCATGTGCCAACTTTGAAAGGTAAAGGTGGCCAAACTAGTGGTGTAATACATCCATTTGATGGACCAGTTTCCAGTAGTTACTTGAGTATTGTTTTAGCTTTAATAAACTTACTGCACACTTTACCTTGTGTCTAATTTATTGGCTTTGGTAATCTATCATTCAAGCTCTTTTGTAAAAATATTCCGGCTAGTGTTATATCTCCCAGAAGCTAGTCAGACTAGATACTTTTTCCTAATGATTTTTTTTCCATTTGTATGTGTCAGCTGCTCATGGCGGATCCAAAGACATGTCAGCCTGGTTCAACCTGTTTGCAGACCTGGACCCACTCTCAAACCCGGACGCCATTGGACGCTCCGCCGATGAGCTGCTCAATGCTTAAAGCTCGTTTGTGTGTGTGTGTGCGTGTGAGCGTGCAGTTGTGTGATATAACTCTAAGACTCCGGATTACAAGTTTTCATATGAATGACCAAGTTACAGAACACACACACTAACAGCTAAATACACATCAATACAGGTGTTTATGCATTGCACACACATATACTCCAGCATCTCTGTTAGCAGAAGAGACTCTCACTTTCAAACACTCGTATTTGTCTAACCCTGTCTGGTTATTATTTCACCTTGGACTGTTAACATGACACACAAAACCACTGACTCATACGCACACTGCAGACCTCCTGTGGTATGTTTGTGACCATATTCTCTCATGTGGAGGAAACACTGGATTAGGAGGTTTATTTTATCCAGCGTTGTGTGTTTTTTCTGTGTTTTTTTCATGTTTGCCTTGTGTGGGTGTGTGTCGATTTGCTGTGATGGCAGAAAAGGGACCCATATCATTTATAGTGCTGTCTGTTGTTTGTATGTGGAGGCACATGACTGTCAAATATGGATGAAGAGTTCAGACTGGACTGAGTGTATGTGTGAGGTAAGAGGAGCCTGATGTTGATCACATAAGCAGATGAAGTGTAGGCTGCATTGTGGGTCTGTATCACAAAGCTAGGTTAAGTGTTATCTTGGTTATTTTTTATTATTATTATTAAATGTCTCATAAATGCAGGGAATCTATATTGATATTTGATTAAGGACAACTTAAGAAAAAGGGATAATGCAATTATTCAAAACCTATTTCATCAGAAGTGAGCTATTATTAGGCATATCTAGCACTTGCAAGTCTTTTTAGCATCAACCTAATAAGCACACAATAATAAACCTACATATACCTTTATTTAAACCATTCAAATAACAGCTAATGCAAGGAAAGGTTGCTGTGAAATGACAGCTAATAAGGTAGGTAATTTTAAAATTGAAATATGCTTAACCAGCCAGCAATACAGTTTTAAAGTGTTACTAGTTATAACAGAAGTGGAGTTTGGTTATTTTTTAAATAAAAACGTACATATTAGACTATTTAAACATATATTTTTAGAGTAAATGCACAAATTGTACTCAAAATAGGTGTTTTCAGAGGCTAAATGCTGATGCTAGTTATAACAGCAGCTCATAGGGTGTTAAAAAATATTTATGAGCATTTAAACAAACTAAATTATTGTCGTGGATACGAAAATGGAAGCCATATAGTAAAAATAGCTTTCTATTTCAGTTAGCTATGTGGTGAGTTAGCCACAACAGTTAGCCACAAAATGGCCGCCAGCTAGCTATTTAATCAGTTGATATATTAATGCTAGTAGATGTAAGTTCAAACGGTTACTTAAGTGTTAGGATATAAGGAGAATAGATTTAATGTAGAATATAAACCTGATGCCTTTGGGAATTTGAAGTAATATCACGACATTAAAACGAACTAAATGTGTCCTGAAATTAATGTTTGCAAGAGGTTGGCTAAATGCTAACATGAACCATTGCGTAATGGTAGCTTTTTTTAATAGTTAGATCTGCTAACATTATCCAATCAAGCTTGATAGTGAATGAAATGACACTCTTGAATTTTAATAGACGGTGAACCTCAAAAAAATCATGTTGACTCGAAAGTTAGCTCGACTTCGCCTGACTATACTGAAGAAGCTATGGCTATACAATCATATCTGCTACAGAAAGACAATGGTAGTGTTTGCTGTGGTTAAATGGCAGCTGGTAAGCAACTAAATATGTCCTACATGACAATAGCGAAATGTTTTGTTAACACTGTAGTGAAAAATTTGTCTAATCAATTTTTTCCTTTTAGCCATCTTAAACAGTGGCTAAATGTTAATGTTAAGCGTTGCAACTTTGTAGCAAGAAGTTAAGCTATTATGACCAAATAGTTCGCCAACATTATTTCTTATGGGTTTCAAGTGATAATTCTAACACTGTCACTATTGTTAAAGAGGTATTATTTTGGTTATACCTGAAGACAAATTTATTAACATGCTAACGTTTTCTAAAGTTGGCCTAAGATCGAAATTTAAGTTGTGGTAATGTCAGTAGCAGTTGTGCTAATAGTTGCTCCTTTAATTGAGTTAAACATATTGGTGCATAGTCATGCTCTGGTCAGTAACATTTAAAATGATGTGAACTGTGATTGAATGTAACTGCAAGAAAGATTTGCATGGTGTAATGAGTAGGTTTGAGGTGCTAAAACATTTACTAAAGCTCAGGCTGTGATGTTGTAAGTATTTGCTCATACAATATGGTATTTACAGCAAATATTCTGAGTGTTACATTTATCTTGACACTTTTTGTAATCTGCACAACATCAGGCGAGACCTTCAAGGCTCAAGTGCTGGGCAAATGTCAGCATTTGTAATTAGCTTATTAAAAATGTTAATGTAATATGACAGTCCAGCAGCCCTGATGAGACTTGTTTTTTTTTTGCTCTGACAGCAGTTACAGCTTCATGCACCAAAATGCCACTTTGGATTATTTGTGTAAAGATTAAAGTGCCAGCTGTACTTTAAAGGGACTATTATGCTCCCTAAATTTCCTACCGCAGCTTCTTGTTACATCCTTGCTGTTGGATTTAACTACAGTGGATACCATCCCTTAATCTCACACTATTTTTAGCACCAATTTATTTGCAAAGTCTCCTAAGGATAATAGCCAGTTATACTCCATCCTCATAATGAATAGCTTGAATTCAGGATTGCAGACTTGCTTTGTTATACAGACCCTGCAAAGGCTTTGAATGCTGAATGTTGTATTTTTCTTAATCTCCAAATTTTGTGAATGATTCAATCCAAAGGAAAGACTGAGTAAGTACATTTTATTGCCTTGTCAGATCACAGGCACACTGGGAGTCCTCTTAGTCCAAATTCCTCCCCCTTATCCCCTTGTTTTTCCTGCTGAATGTACTGCGTGGAAAGATTGCTTGAAATCCTTCATTCCATTTGTCAGTCCTATATCACAATCTTAAGTCCAATGCCAAGGAAAATACGTGAAGGATGGACTTTTTATGAAAGAAACATAATTGTTGGACATGTGAGATTATATATGGCTGTGTGGGTTATTGAAGTCAAATAATCTTGAAGGAAAAGCAACTAAACCACATTTAGATGTATTTATATTAAAATTATATACTATACTACAGCTTCTGTTTTTGTTATGCAGCACACTGGAAAGTTGCACTGTAAAGGAATACTAAAATATTGTATATTTTTGGCTTTGTGTGTTGTGTATTTGAGCGTTCCCAGATGGGTTTGGAAAATATATTGTTATATGGGAACATAATTAAAACAGGAGAAATGTTACCCAGATGAAAAATGGATTTTACTCCCATTCACATGTTTGATGGGACAAATGTGATATTTTTGAATGTTTGGTCCAAGTGTAAAGATGCAAAAATAGAGTTTTACGAGTTATCTGAATCATTAGCATCTGACGACGACATTAATGTGCACTTACCCAAACCATGTTATCAGTTATGACTAGGGATGTTATAAATGATCAGAACAGACAAACAAAATGAAAACAATGATGAACCATTTTACCAACCAGACAGAAAAATATTGCAGTACTCCTACTGCTTTGTTTTTTCTTCATATGTATCTTCAAAAGAGAGATAAAATATGTTTTAAAAACTATTTGGATAAAATCATTGAAGTTGCTTATCATAATCAATAAAAGAAAATTCTGATAAAATCATATTGTAAATCTGCTGATCATGATCCACAGTAAATTAAATACATTATTACATTCCTAGTCATGACTTTTACCTGCCTGTGAAAATCACTGGAGCTACTTTTATCACAGTGCATCATGGGTAGAAAACATGTTTTTTTGAGTCAGACAACTCATAAAAACTCCAAAAATCTGCACATATTTTCTTACCTTTTTTACAGGGGTGAATGCCCTTGACTTTCTGCAGCTTTGTCTTATTTTGCTTGTTTTTAATGTGACAATAGGACTCTTACTTTGAAGGAACTACTGATCATGCACAGTAATAAGAAGGGAACCTGCAATCATGTATTATACTGTTTACTCTTTATTTACACACTTTAAAAAAGAATGTAAGTCAATCACAAATGCTTTATTTAATTCAACTATGCCTTTTTATTTCACTTTGGGGGGTTAAACAGATGAAAACTCGGCAGTTCTGTTTCCAATAAACTGGACAAGCAAACGAAGAACATTTGTGTTTTGAGCCTCATTCCAAAATGCTAAAATCATCCACTTTGAAAAAAAAAAGAAAAATCTGTATCTGAAATAAACCTGTATCATTATAACGTGTATGAATCTACTCTGAAACTTGGTTGTAAACAGACGTCTAAAAACGACAGTGTCGCTCTGAGTGTGATTGTTTTTCAGCAAGTGGAACAAAACTTTTTTTTTTTTTTTTTTTAGAAACATGCCAAATCAGGTCTCTGGATAAATGACATCCACACTTCTCTCTACTTCTACTCTGCTACAGGTTCACGTCGGTCACATTTCGTTGTGTGAGGAGGCTACATCGATAGCAGCTGTTGGTTTGCTCTCTTTAAAGTAGACTTGTTAGTGTGCGCTGAGAAGTTAGTATATCTTCTTTTTTCTATTTTTTTTTTAACTACAACCTGAGATGGACGATGTAATCTATTCTGGATTAAAATTCTCTGCAGACCCAATTACACTCCTGATAAATAAATAATACATTATTATTCACAAGAATGAGACATGTAGTAATTCACAGTACTCAGCGGAGAGAAAGCAGGAGGAAATAGGGGCCTATATGGTACAATTGTTAACTCATTCAGATACATATCTTTGTCAGCCGATAATACAAACACAGTGTGCCTTTATATTTACACATCCAGTACATTCCTATCCCACCGGAGCAGGCACAGTCAAGTAGTAGTGACATATACAGGAGGACAGGCCGAGAGCGTGGAGAGGAAAGTGACCAACATGCTGCACTGAGAGAAACCAAACAACTGCTCAACATAAATGTAAGCTAAAACGTCAATTCTTATTTATTAGTTCAAAAGATGTATAAGAAAAAAAAACATTGAAGTTTAATTCATTGTCTGTTTTAAAAGTCTGAAAAATTAATATATTTGAGTCATGTTTTGACTCTTTGCAGCTCCTGTGAGGAACTCTAGGTTCATGGCAAACTTGGACAATGTTGTCCACCCTGACTTCTCTAAAGGTCTTGTCCAACAAGTTAAAAAGTCTCAAAATGCTCTTTTTGAATAGCCAAATGTATCATTCATCAGTAATCTTTGCAAAATTGTTTTGGTAACATTTTTCAAAATGTTGTCCACCTACCCTGTGGCAGTGTTTTCTAAAGTTCAATCACACTAAAGAGAAATTGTCAACAAACAGAAAGTTTTTTTTTTCTGCTCAACCCATAAAAAACATCAGAGTTAATTCCAGATGGTTACATAAACTAAAAATACCTAACAGGAGCTTTAATTTTACTTCCAAGTCAACAATGATACTTGAGAA
Organism: Scarus forsteni; assembly: GCA_036419115.1. NCBI lineage: Eukaryota > Metazoa > Chordata > Actinopteri > Labriformes > Labridae > Scarus > Scarus forsteni. The sequence continues at coordinate 5,155,408 of JAZDUH010000054.1, read as the reverse complement.
ACTCCTGACCTTAGTTTATCCATATTTAGCATTGCACTAGAAGTTACACATAATGGCACCATATTTAATGAAAACAGTTTTTCATTATTTAAAGTCAGAGGTATGAAGTCTGCTTTAATTAAAATCAAGGTGCAGCACTGAACAGCTAGATGCTTACTGTTGTTGTGAATGTCTTGCATGATTTGTCTTTGGCACATTTTCAAATATTTTGGCGTCAATAAAGCCTTTAGATTTTTTCACAAAGGTTTTCTCTGTTAACTGAAAAATACAATTAAAGGGCCAAAAAAGAGAGAGGTTGGCTAATTTACTTTGGAGCGTGTCGGCAAACTGACAAGTTAACAACAGCTTAAAGGCTGAGAGCGGCCTTAAAGATGGTAGTATATCTGTGGATATAGTACTTTCCAGTTAAAATTGCATTTAGTTGACTTGATACTGTTTAAAGCTCCAGTCAGGAACCCTCTGGTTGTGTAAAATCCGGCCCTCCTGTCGTCAAAACAGGGACTTGCATTTTTTCTTTTTTTTTTCCTATTTTCTAACAAATTTCTCATATTATATTTTAGATCGATCATTAGTGTGCAAAGAGCTGCTGTTAGTGGCTTTGTCTGACACCGATCCTGTAGCTTTTAGTATTGACAGACATATAAAACGCCTATTTAAAAATCAATCATGTCATTGATGGTTTGGCTTGCTTTTGTAGGTCATGAAGAGACATCTGTAATAATTTCAGAGTCTTTCATAACCAAATAACAACCTCTTATAGAAGCTTTAATACACCTTTGCACGTAATCGACAACTTGGTACAACTTTGAAGGCTATTTGGTCACTAAAATGTGACATGTTCGGTCAAGACTTGAGGAAAGAAAAGTTAACCAGTGCAAGTTTTTCTTTTTAAATACAGCCAGTTGAATGAAAATGAGGCTTCTAACCGAAACAAACTGCATGAAAAATGCTAAAAGGTCTCATTAAAATGACTGTATATGAAAAGTTGTCAGTAAAGGTTGGGTAGGGTTGTAACACTGAAGAGAAATGCTTTGATTTAATCAAATATGCAGGGCTAAAGACCCTTTTCTTCATGATTAAAGCAGCAGGCAGTTTGAATTGAACCCTCAAACTACATCGGCCCCAGTGCAGTTTTTGGTTTCATCCATCCTCTCCATGCTCAGGGCCTTACAAGCCAGAGAGAGCCTACGGAGTGAGGACGAGGCCTCTCCGGACGCATTTTACAACAACACTGAGCAAGACAGGGGGACATGAGCGTTTATGGTGACCGTGAGGAGAAAGAAGGTGGGAAACGGAAGGTAGGGTGGCTGTGATGGTGGTGTAAAAAGGGAGCTAGAAAAAAAGGCTGGCGCTTGGGAAGGAGGGGCAAGCAGACACAGGTTGAACACGCTGCAAACATCTTAGCCCTGGCCTGTGTTTCCCATAGATACACACTGAAAGGCAGGGGGCTGATTCGCTGCTACTATTTGGTGAAAAAAGGCAATTTTGGGTAACACTTTGCTGAAAATTACCAAACAAATGTCTGGATTTAGTTCAAAGATATCCCCTCTGCCTTTCAGTGTGTATCTATGGCCGCTGTAGTGCAGGAATCAAGTGTCATGCTAATAAAAACAAACATGACTCAAGCACTACTGCTTTAGCGAAACTGAGCGGTCTTTAAATATCAGGCACATTTTTTCACTCCTCTGTATCGTGACCGTTCAAGTTTTGCTACGATAATCTGGCAGCACCAAAATAAGCCTCCGTGGTCGAGCTCTTGGTCGCCAAAGAAAACCAGCGGCCTTTTTTTTCATAATGGAAGGCATTTTTTATATCAAGAGAAATAACTACATATAGAAAAAGAGATATGTCCGTGGAAAGGCGCCATGGTATAATACGATGAAATAAAAGAGTCTGTCCTTTTTTTTCGCCCTTTTCCTCCTAAAAACAGGAACATAACCAGCACTAAAGGTAGAAGAAAGCGATGAAATGTTAGCTGCAGGTGCCGCGCGGGGCTCTGCAGGACTCTGACGTCGTAGTCGTCTGAGGAGGAGAGGCAGTGGGAAGCGCTTTTTCAACAAGAGAAGGACATCAGAGAGAGCTTAGCTGGCATGCTGAAGGCATTTGTCTCGGAGCAGAAGGGTCGTTTTTCCAGTGTTTTCTTAATCTGTCGGGGAGGTTGGGGGTTCTTCATCAGAAGCTCTCGGGCTCCTCCAGGAGGCAGGGCTGGGTGGACAGAGGCACGAGGGATGGGGACAGGCTCCGGAGGCCCACCCCGGGGCGGAAGTTGAGGTCCGGGGCAGGGAGTAAGGGCTTGAGGATGCTGACGAGGCAGAAGGCAGAGCCGCTGTTGGGGATGAAGTTGACCTTGTTGCGGTCAGGGCAAAGGAAAGGGGGGATCTCCTGCAGAGGTTTGGGCCTGGAAAACAAACAAGGGTACATTAGCATTGAAAACAATATTAACACAACAACAGTTACAGGCAGACAGTGATATGGAGCAGCTAGTCCATGAGTACTGTGTTGAATTAAGCCTTTATAGAGATGGTAGAGACCAAACTGAAGTGAAAAATGCAAACACGAGGCTTTTAGTTATGATGCAGTGTTTCCTCGTGTCTGTCAGTTCAGGGTGGTGCCTGCCAAAAATCACTGATGGTCAAACCCAATGTAGAAAATGTGACTGTCCTGTTGGAATGTATTTTACATTGTCCAGTGAAGGGGCTTAATAATAGGTTTTTTTACATATAAATTTCATACATTCAATAATTGTATAATATTGTTTCTTAATATTGGAATCATGGGAGGAAGTGTTGGATGAGTGTGCTACCACTCCAAATTAAGAGCATTTCTCACTCCTTCACTAGACAAAAATAGCACGGTATAATTTTAAGGTTGTCTTATAGATAATACCGTTGAACTACAAATGAAATGAAAATGACAACAAATTAGGAATTTTATGATAGTGTAAGTCAGGGATGGACAGCTTTGGCAACTCGGGCGAAAAAAAAGAAAATTATTCTTGCCAGTTGACTGCATTTCAAACCATACTCGAAATTTAACTATACCTGAAATTCATGCAAACAGACAAAAATGTAACTGAAGGTCTTGTATGTGTTGCATGCTTTTTCCACAATCAATGCCATTTTTGTTTCTTTACTGTGAAAGACAATGAGCCTGGAAAAACAAGTAATCTGCCAAGAGGCTTAAAGCTTAAAGCTCTCAATTAACAGCCCCTTTAATGTGTCAGTTAGAGTCAACTCTGGCATCCCTGGTACACAAACAGAAGTGTTGTCATATATAAAATCATCATATATAAAACACTGATTAAAGATTTTTGTAATTCTTCCTCTTTAATGGTGTGGGAAAGGCAGCTGTTAATTGTCCTGTCTGATACCTACCCTGTGCTAAAACTGATAGGCCTATAAACAAGTATGTATGAATCAATCTAGTCCCTCTTGGTCTGGTTTGCTTTTGTAGGTCAGAAGCTTAAAAATAGCTTCATAGGGGTACAACATGATAAAAGAACTGTTATTTCAAAGGCATTTTGGTGCTAAAAGCTCAAATATTTTGTCAAGAATTAGAAAACTATAAGAGTTTTGTACTCACATGGACTCTTCGAACACTTTGACCCTCTCACAGCCCTCTGGCGGTTCCCTCTTGAACATGTAGCTGTTGTTTGGTCGTGGCGAGGCGGCGTATTTTGGCAGCGGGGAGCAGGGGCCCAGCTCTGAGGACGGACACAGAGGGGAGACATGGGGGGTCAATGACAGATCACGCTCAGAGACATGTGTACAGTATTGATGTGTAGCAGCGTGTGGTCCGTGTTTGGCGGTCACCTTTGTCCTCGTAGGGGCTGCCTCCACCCATGTCGTTGAGGACGGTGAGGTAGGAGGGCGAGATGGAGTCCGGGCGGCTGCTGCAGTTGCTGTGGTTACCGCTCAGGCCGCCCCCGGATGGAGTCTGCGTGTCGATGCTGCGGGTGCTGCTGCTGCGCTGCGGGGGGACGGGTGGGGGCGCGCGGTGCCCATCTGGGACATCCTGTGGCTGTCGGGACAAACAGGCACACAAATGAGGTCACAAAAACAACACTGGAGACGGGACTCAAGCTCCAAACACTGACTGAGGGAATCCTGATAAAAACTACACATTTGAAGGAAATACACTTGAACAATGTGGTTAAATTTAATCCTGATTTTAGATTTATATTTACAAAAGCTAAAATCTAAACATTGTCAACCATGCATGGTGAATATCAGGCGCACAGTTTATTTAAGCAAGAAGTCTCTTACATAAGAGACCTGGCCAAGCCTGCAGCCAATAAAAATCTTATTAAACAGCACTTAAAAGTTAGTTTTTTTTAACAGCTTGTTTGCAAATGAGCTCTCAAATTTGACTGTTTCCCAATTAAGAGGAACTTTCTTTCTGGGGGAACTCCCAAATTTGCAGACCCAAGTGACCTTTTCCTTGCTTGTCAATTTGTCGACAGCACAGAAATAACAGAACAAACAACATTTTCCCCTTTTTTAGAGGACTAACAGAAATGCTGCACCTTTGGCTTTGGTTACTATTTAAATTTTTTTTAGTCCTTGTTTTCAGACAAAAATGGAAATTAGTTTAAACATATTTTAGTCACTTTTCTTTTTAATGGTTAAGTCGAGTGGTTGAGCAAAACTCAAAACATTTCAGCCCAGTTTAGTTCAATAAGAAGTCATTAATGTGAGTCATTAATTTCAGTTCAAACCTTATCTTTTTAACTTAATCCTCATACTTGTAAATATTAATATGACTATACTTCACTTATGCTTTGCCTTGTCTGGTTAACAAAATCAACATAACATCACATGTTTTTATCACCAAACAAACGTCAATAATTGTTAAATAATATCCAGTTACCATCTGAAGTAACTTAGTTAATTTGTCTGAAATGTTGGATTTCAATTTTTACCATCTCAGTCTGTGTCCTGATCCAATCTGAATGTCCAAATTACATGTATGTGCACAAAAATTAGGAAAAAGAACAACCAAATCTCAATTCAAGGAAATAAAAAAAATATGCACCATAAGCCTCACTGCCTTTCCATCTCTCATATTTGGCTCTTGAATAGCGGGTGGGTAACAGTGACATTAATGCATGTTTCACGGTTTCACACTACCCACTGTCTTCATCAGTGCAACTTACAACTATGATTTCTTCCTTCTCAGGCGTGTCCTGGATGGTGATGCGTTCGATCTCCTGGTTCAAACCCTCCACGCTGTTTCGGAATCGAGGTGCGGATGACTTGGAGATAGGGATGGGTATCAGGATGGTCTTGGGCATAGGTGACTGCAAAAGAACCCCCAAACATTCGGGTTAGTATCTGTCTTCATCGTCCTTTGGGCTGTGTTAGCTTTCTCCTGCTGTTTGCTGTCTCTTTGTATCAGCGATCCGGCTCGTCAAAGGTTTTCTGAGCCGCTCGCCCTCTTTCTTTTTGTCTCATGAGGAGGCCCAGAAAGCAGGACAGCTGCACTCCAGCACACTCCACAGGGAGCGCGACACAAACATGACAGGAGTGGGCACTAAGACAAGAGTGTGTATGTGTGAGAGAGGATCCTAATTTATCTGACTTTACGTACACTAGAGGCCGGCAAAAACCCAGCACTACATCTCAAATTAGCTGGAGACACACGAGGCAAACAGAGACAGGACCAAAAGTGGGACGTCCTTAAAATCTCTGGATCCAGAGTCAAACCAGATCAGCTCAGCCACCTGGCACAAACACACACATGCTCTCATAAGACACACTTCCTGATCACCTGCGACTGGATGATGGTGTGGCTGCCATTGAAGGGAGACTTGCGGTCTTTATCCCTCCGATGGCGGCTGCTGCGTTTGCTGCGTTGAAGCTGCTGACGCAATTTGGCAATCTGGTGAAAAAGACAATCAGACAGTTTAATACAGATCTTTAGTTCCATACAGGGTCTGATCTATGACAGAAAGAGAGTTTTCTGACCTCCTTAAGCTGATCGGTGCTCCCACAGGAGGCCGAGCGTTTGTGAGAGCCCCTCCTCCTCTCATCTGCCCAGGCCCTGGGGGTCTGCAAGACACAATGATACAAAAAGACACTCTCATTAGCAAGCGCTACATCATCTATTTATGACAAATGAGATCTATCATTGGTATCATTTCATCTTTAAAGCAGGCACTCTTTTCCTCAAGACAAAACAGCTAAAAAATGTATTTATATGTGCTGATGTGGACGTTTACTACATAAGAAAAGATTCTCTTAAAAATTACATTTTTTTAATTATCATTTCTTTGAGGTTTATCATATTTGATTAAATTATACAACATATTTTGGCAGTAACCTACTGAAAATATGCAAATTGTAACAATTAAAATGTGAAGTTTCACTAGTTGTAAAAGATTTGTATTTTTTGCTTTACTTACTGACAAAAAAACAGAGGATTTCATCTGCTGTACTCATAATTATGTAGATTTATAGAACAAAAAAATACAATACATACTTTAAGAACCTGCAAAAGACAAAAGCAATTTTCCAGCTCTGTCCCGATCTGAAATTGATATCGGTTTGATATCAGCTAAAAAACAAATATTGGATTATATCGGCCTGCATCTAAAACATCCGACATAAGCACTGCGAGCGGTCCATGCTAATTTATTTATTTCTTTATTTAATTTAGTTTTAGAATATGCTTATGTTTAAGATTTCATCAGGTTACTTTTCAGGGTCTTCTATTTTTTTTAATTTGTTTTATTTAATTGTAGTATATACTTATGGTTAAGGTTAAAATGTATCGATCCCATTGGTTAATAACAAATGGGTCAGTTTTTCTCATACCTACTATTGCTGACTGCTGTTCTCTGTTTGAGTAATCTAAGTGATCAAGTCTTTTGTTAAAGTCCATACTTAAATAAATAAGTAGAGTATGTACGATTCCTGCTGATATTGTATCGGATTGATATCGATATCGACCAGTACTCAAGGCTGTAATATTGGTATCGTATTGGAGGTGAAAAAGTTGTATCGGGACACCCCCACTGATTAGTAAGTCATGAAGTATAACTTTAAATTTCATCATGAATCATATCAAAAGGTCACAAAAAGACATGACTTTACCTGAGAGTGAAAAAGCAAACAAACAACCTGAATCACTGAGCACAACAGGCTCAAACAAGCACTAAAACTGCCAGAATAAAAGCTCCAAAAACAGCATTAATGCACTCAGAGGTCATCCATGAGCACGGTATTATGGGCTGTATACGGCAGCAGCAGTGTGTGCATGCTCAGATATGTTCACTTTAGAGGAATAACAACAGAACAAAGAAACCACCTGAGGCAAAACACAACATCTATTAAATGTCAATGGCTGCTAAAGCAGGATGCTTTTAGAGGAACATGTCTGAGTCTGACCCGAGTGCTTTAAAGTCAGTCGGAGAGTTTGAGGCAAGACGACGTGATGATGCAACTGTCTGCAATCTCTCTTTGCATTGCCGCCTGCTCGGTAAACACAGGAATCTTCTAGGCTTTGTGTGAAGGTGATTTAAGGCACAAAATGCTAATGATTACCGACATCATGCTAACATTAGCATCTGGTTCAAAGTATGCTTTTTTAACGGTATAGCTACACTTTCCTAAAGTTTAAAATATCACATGAATACAGACAAATGTGCAGAGTATTCCAGCTTTTAAAATGTTCATACTTGCAGCTATAATCATAAAAGCAGACATGTTGTTTTTAGGCAACATTACCTAGCATTTTCCGTAGTTTTCCAATTCTTGTTAGCCACCAGTGGTAAAAATAGTAGATATGTTTTGTTTTTCTTAATCAACATTTTAATTGATTATCATTTTCTTTTTAGTTTGAACACCTTTCATATAATTGAACCCACTTAAAGCCCTTCACATTTCTTTAACACGTCCCTTTTTAACCTTGTGATGCATCTATTTCGTTGGAATGAGTAAAATTCAATGATGTTGATTTAAAATACATACAAACAGGCCTTTTGTCAAGTCTAGACAAGTGCAATTTTACAAAGAGAGGTGATAAGAAGTTATTTTTTAAGTTTAGTTGTAACATTTTTTATCGATATCCTACACAGAATGCATATGTAATATTACAAACATCTTTTCGCAAAGCCTTGTCATGCTAAACAGATAATTATAAGGCTTATTGAAGTTTTGTAGTAGAACATACAATGAACATTTCACTTATAAATCTAGCTCAATTAAACTTTATCATACCATAGTTGACTATAAACATATGAAACTTGGTTTCTCAACAACTCAATCACGTCTTCTGGGACTGCTGAGTGGCTTATAACTCTGGAAATCCACTCACCACAGAGGCTGCTGAGTTAGATGTCAGCTTTAAGTTCAGTTTGAGTCAAACCCTTGAATCGTCCACCCAGACACCCCGCTCCCTTGTTCTCATCACTCACCTGCGTGGCTTTGTCCCTCATGTAGGGAACGTGTTGGTGCTGGCTGTCGTCCTGAGGCCAGGGACCTGTCAGGTGAGAGCCAGCGAGCGCGCCCTGTGAGGGCCACAGCTGGACGCGATGGCGAGAGACGTTGAGGAGAATGAGGGGCCCGGGCGCTCGCAGGGAGAGGACGCGGGGAGCACGGAGGGGAACCACCCAGAGATGTGTGCAGGGTTAAGGCCACTGATGCAGTCTGAGGAGGAGACGGGGATGTAAACAAGGTTATTTGTCAACACATTGTAAACAAACACGTCAACAAATCAGCAGACACAGCTGGCTGAGAGGATCAGCTCGTGGCTGGCTCGCTCTGTCTGCCTATAGTGTGTGTGTGTGTGTGTGCGCTCCCCCGGATTGATGTTAATCCATCCCGTGCTGGGCGGAGCGGATATGCCCCCCTCTAAGTCTCCCGCAGGCCCCCTGGTTAATGGCATTAAAACAGCTTAAGTACAGTCGGGAGGGGGTACAGAGGGCAGGTGCTCGCTTCTGCCCGACTGACCCTGATCCAGAGCTAAGGGAGCATGTTTTGCATGGGTGCAGGCACCAACTGACACCCACGGGCACTTTCAGAGTTTAATTTAGCAGCAGATTTGTTTCTATTTTTGGCCAGATTCAAATTTTGAATCTGAAAACACCAGAGGAAAACTGACATCTGCTTTGAAAGTGAAATACTTCAAACATCCAAACTTAAGTCCAAGCTAGACTTCTTCAGTGCACTAAGATGATTGGCATGGCAGTTCTGATGTTTAATGGGCACACATTTTATCATTAATATTAATATTCTGCTTGGAAACACTCAGAGATGCAAGAGATGTGATTCAGATTTTACAAAACTGTGGTTTGAATTCATTGTGCAGCTTTTTTAAAATTTAATTCTTAAAATCAATCGAGCTAACAATGGAACTATGGTTAAGCATAAGGCAACAAAAAAGCAAAGATCTGGAAAAAACACAACTACAAAATACACAGCGAGGAAGTACTGGTATTGTCATCTTATTTACCTAAAAAAAGGAGAAATGAAATAACCCAGTATGGACTTTCTTATCAAATATACAGTTATATGAGGCATCAATCATTGTGTTTCAGCTTGATTGATTAAAAATGTGTTTATATGATCTTTTTTTTTTACAAAGTTTGTCAATCAGATGAATTTAGATGACAAAGTAAAGACACAATACACTAAAGTTGGAAATATAATTATCTTTAAATCACCTTAAGTGGGTAACAATGCAAAATATTTAAACTAATATTGCAATACTATAAACCAGAGACTACATCACAGTTTTTTTCACTTATAAGTCTTTTTACATTATTTACAGCATTAAGATTCCAATATTTCTGTATGCATAAAAATACAGTTTCTGATTGTTATTATCTACATAAAGCATGATCCCTGCAATGTTTCTGATCATTATTTTCTGTTTCAGTGACAGATATAATAGCAATATTACATCTGAATATTCTCTGCCAACTAGCAGCCAAACATGCTCTTGAATACAAACCAAATGCCCCAAATTTCCATAAAATGATTATTGACACAGTATTGTGCCTTAAAATATTGCTATTGTGTTTGCTATTGCTATATGTTTTGTTAAAGAAAATTTGAGATTTCATTCGTAGAGATGTTTCTGTTGATCCCCTGCACAGAAGTTAAAATCAGCTGACATCAGTAGGCCAATGTATGTATATTATTTATTAATATTTGGCTGTTTTCAGAAACCAAAACACAAACAAGATGCCATTTAATTGACATATAATGGGATAAATCCAACTCAAAATATGCCACAAGACTAGAAATACACCGATTTTTTGTCATATTTAAGGTATATTCATATTTAATGTATGACTACTTTATTACATGTTTTGTTTTCCATTCCTTTTTAATCATGTTTTATTATTGTGTTGTTTTGTGTGTTTTTAGCCTCTTTACAGCATCTTTGAGTGTCTAGAAACATGCTCTATAAACAAAATGTATTATTATTATAATTATTACCATATTTTATTGAAAATGTGAGCTCAGCTTCATTTTATGCTCAGCCTGTGTGATATGCTTTAGTTAGAGGAAACTTGCTGGAGCTGGCATTGCCCTCTCTGAATAAGAAACTAAGTCATTGCTTGGAAAATATTGATCAATAATTGATTGAGATTAATTGTTACTCATAGATGATACATGAGCCACAATGTTGAGGTTCATTACAACAAGAACGTAAATGTAAGGACATAAATGTGGGCATCACTTGATTTAAAATATTGGATGGAGTAAGAATATAGATCATCTGCTTTTCAACTGTCTAAATTAATCAAATGTAAAAGTCAACCTGTGCTGTGGGATGAATGATGACTTAAGTCTTTCATCCATTTTGCTTTTATTTAACTAATAGGAAATCTATAATTTCACATTTTAATACAGTCTGTGTGATTGTTTTTTAATCCCAGCCAACTAGTTTTGGTGCAGCAGCCATCAGCAGTGAGAAATTGAGTCTTTGCATCTAAATTGTTGATCTGAAATAGACTGTTTTGGATGTAAACAGAGCACAATACCTACATTTATTGACACTGCCCTACATCTCTAATGCAGCTGAATGGAGCCAAACATGCACACAAATCCAACATAATGGATGCAGAGCACCTTTGAGGCTTAACCACATTTATATTTTAGCACGGGTGCACTAAAAGCAACTCAAACCTGCCAACAACACACAGTGTGCATGCGGCGCGTTTCCATCCATACAAATGAACACACAGGACTGATTGGCAGCGTAGGTCCTCGAGCTAAATTTGGCAGGAGTCTTGACCAGCGCTCGCCGCTGTTGCTAAGGAACGGGGGCCGACTGATCTCCACACAGCCGCGCCTGCACGAGTGTGTGCGTATGAGTGTGTGTGTATGAGTAAACAGGGGTTTGGGCATCAGCAGTCTGTAGTAAAACACTCAGCCTTCTTTATTTTGACTGCTGCTTTTCCTGTCTCAGTCTGAGCACACAAACCAGCGCCCACAAGCATCCATGACGGGCTGAAAGCAGGAGTAACACTGATGGGAGGAGAAGCAGTGATGGTGGAGCCCAGCATGATGTCATAGTCTTATACAATTCACTCTATTGATTATGGAGCCACTTCCACAGGTCTGCACATGATTTCAAGCTTTTAATGGGATTTACTCTGCTGCCATCTCATGTGACCAAACTGGGCTGATAAAAATATAAATATATCGATCAGGCATGTGCAAAAGTGGGGCAGACAGCTTGGGCAGAAACCAATAAACACATTATCTAGACATATATACAATGATCTTTTGGCATTAAGTAGAAGAAAGTTAAAATCAAAACCTCCAAGTCAAAATATGTGCCTTCCATTTGCTTGTTTTGATGATTAAATGTCATAAACAGGCAATATTCCTGTTCTAGTGCATCAAAATATCGTTATTTTAGTGATTTCTTTCTTTTCTCTGCCATTTTTTGATAAATGCACTGTAAAAAACTAAAAAACTACAGTCCCATCATAAATGTAAAATGTTACCTTGATCCATGAATTGCAATTCTTCATGTATTTTTTAAGGATTAACATAATAATGACTAATTCCAAAACTGAAATGCATGCTTTTAAAGTGTTTGATTTATATTAGTGGCATAATCCCACAATAGTCCAGCAAAAATGTAACTATTTTGAATATCCATGATAACAGGAAGACAAAAACAGTAAATATTTACATTGAAGAGGACAAAATCAGATATTTATTTGTAATTTTTGCATTTTATTTGCACTAAATCATGTTGCATAACAGCTGTCATAATATTTTTGCATTAATACAGTAAAATTCTACCAACTGTGTTACAAATTTTAACCTTAAGGACTAAAACATCACAGTGTTTACATAAACAGTGACAAAAAGTAATTACATCAGGGCACTTTTGCACAGTCTCTAATGTAAATAAATATGTTTATCATGAACTTTACTGCATTTTGGTACTAAAAACAACAAATGAAATGTAGGATCAAATAAATTAATAATTGCTTTAAATGTCTTGAAATATGAATAATATCAACACATAGTGCTTCATTTTGGGAAAAAAAAACTTTTGTGTGTGATATAATTTGCTTATTTGGAGAAAATCAATCTGAATATGCATGTTTTAATGAACTCTACACTCACCTCAATTGTAATAATGTTTCTATTGAATACTGATGGGAATTCATTGATATTTACGGACAACAATTTGTCACCACACATCCAATATCTGCAAAATTCCAATATTATGCATCCCTAGTTTCATATTTTTAAAAGCTAGAATGGAGATTTAACATTATACTAATCAGCTGTGGCCTTCATGATGGCATTAACATGAAATATAATTTATGAATTTATGAAAAGGTTTCAGGTGTAGCTCTTTTTTCAACGTTATCTTCCAAAAAAAACACATTAAATTGCGATTTTACATGTATTGAAACAGCAGCTAAAGCAGAGATGAGGCATTTAATACACTATTCAGGTATTAAGTGTTTTAAAACATTAGACTGATCGAATTTAATCATTGGTTTGGTTAAAATAATGCTTCATTTATGGCCATTTCCCATGCATTTACATGCATGGCACAATGCAGGTCAAATTTGTTTACTATAGGGAAAGCATGCACCCCCTCCCTCTGATGCAGCCTGTTTTATTTCATCATAATAAAGCCAAATCTCACTCCACATGTTAGCATGGACAGACAGTGTAAATAACATTAAGGTCAAATGGATGCAGACAGGCTCACCTGCAGAAATGGGATCTCGGTAGACGGGCACCTCAGCCCGTGCAGATCTCTGCCGCTGCTGGAGGATGCTACACAGACGATGGGCGCAGGCAGGGTGGGCTACGACAGAGAAGACCCTCTCATACTTCAACAAGCGCACATTTAAGCAGAATTAAACGTCTTCGAGGGCACCAGGGTGTCAGGATGGGCGTTGCTGTACTCGCACCCTGCCTCCTCCTCGTCGTCGTGGATGGATGTTTTTCTCTAACGGCTGATGCGGCACGGACGTTGAAGCGGTGGCTGAAACGGGCGATGGGAGCGGAAGAGGAAAAGACGTCGAGCACCGGGCGAAGACCGAGATGTGACGGAAAACGACGGGAAATAAAAAACAAAAGGGACAGAAAATACAGGAGGGATAGAAAGAAGAAGGCGGTGATGCTGGGCTAGCCTTGGTTGACACGACGGGAGAAGGACCAGTGTGAAGATGTATGCGTCGTCCGGTTGAACTTCCGTTTGGGCTCTTCAAATTAAAACACCTTGCGTCTCTAATCTCGCCTTGTGCTCCAAAATAATACATTATTACACTCTTATTTGCATAGAATTTGACCAAGAGTTTTTTTGGATGAAAGTTTGCAGCAAAATAAACAGTTTTTGTTGTAAATGAGGTTTTAGTGCTGTCAACAGAAACATAGCTAAATGTATTTCACATCTATCCATTTTGGTGTAGTGGGGGCCGGGGCCTGTCCCAGATGACACTGGGTACGGCAGGGTACACCCTGAACTGGACACCACATAGAGAGACAAATCACCATTGACTAACTCACCCACACTCATGCCTATAGTGCAATTCCAGCTCTGGAACTCTCTCCCTCCAGACATCCGAAACCTGAACTCCCTGTCTATTTTAAAATCCAGACATAAAACCCACCTGTTCAGGACTGTATACTCTTCTTGACAGTAACATACCTACTCTTCCCCACATTTGTCATGGTCTGTTGTGCCTTGGTGTTGTTGATTTTATTATTAATGCTTATTTTATTGTTATTTTACTTTGTCCAGCGTCTTTCAGTGTCGTGAAAGGTACTTTTAAATAAAATGTATTATTATTAATTTAGAGTACCAATCAACTTAATGAGCTTGTTTTTGTTCTGTGGAAGGAAACCAGAGTGCCTGTAGAGAACCCACACATGCACAGTAGAAAAATGTAAACACAATTCAGTTAGGCCCTGACCGACACTGGGATCAAACAAGCAACCTTCTTGCTGTGAGACACGTCATTACCTGTTGCACCACAGTGCTCCTCTCCAATATACAACACAATACAATAAATTGGACGTTGCAGTACAAAACATTATAATAACATTCTAGCGCAATTTCTTCATGCAACTTGTTTGAATATGTTTTAGCTTATTAAATATTCTACTCTGGTTACCATTTAATGGAACTTGAACTATCACAAGGCAATAAAACAACATGAAATCACTGATTTTGTTTGAGGAAATTTGGGACACAAAAATAATATAAACAGGTTTTAGGCATTCAAAGATAATAACAAAAGCCCATGGTTTAGGTTAATATCTCCAAAAAGATAAATTCACTTAGCAGTCTCTAATCAAAAGATTTTTTTACTTTTTATTATGAAATACAAATGCAACTGGAGTGATAAAAATATAAACACTGCCATTTCAATTAATTGACTTCTTCAAATAATGTATTTTTCATTTAAAGTACTTAAAATTTTTCCAGCGATTTATGTTTCAAGGTTAATTTAATCTTGAAAGGCCATTTTAAGGATGTTCATTTACATATCATCCTCTTTCTTGATTTTGTATGCTTGCTATGTCATATTAGCTTGGTGTCATTTTTTTGCCGCTCTCTATAAATTTGCCCTCCTCATGTTCAGTTTACTGTCAAATAATTACAACACAGGTGTTGCTTAATATTACAAATAAGTGACCTTCATAGCTATCTGCAGAACTCCTCGTTTTATTTTGAAAGTAACACTGTCATGTTCCGGTTTCTCTCCGTCTCCCTCTCGCAGACTTGACGCAGCTCGAGCGGGGCTGTGACGTAGCGTACCATCGCAGCGCTGCTCGTGCTGATGCTGCAGTTGCTAGGGCGCGTGGAGCAGACGGCGGAGAGGAGAAGTGAGGTAAACAACTGGAGGAGAGAAAATGGCGCCCTCCTGTGTCGAGTTCAGCAACTTATGGCATTTCTTGGAGACTTCAGGGGTAAAGTAAGTGACAGAGTAACAAAATGTACGATTTAGTCTGTTTATGAAACATTATAGGACTTTAAGGACCGAGCAGCTGCTGTTGTTTGCTGTATGAAAAGTAACAGCCAAAATTAAATGTAGATATACCAGTATGTTGAGTCCAATTTCTGTGCCCAAACAGCATTTTAGCTCAATTTAAAACAAATAGTCTAGTTTTTAAAGGGCTCAAAAGAATGTCCAAAACAACTGTGTGGCGAAAGTAGTTAAAGTGCAACTTAAAAAAGTTAATTTCAGGAATAATTCAGCATTTCAAATCATTGTAATACTGTTTGCCCCTGTAAACATTCCCAATCGCTTCTTTTACAGGTTGAGCCAACTTGCCCTTAAAAAAACAACGATGCCACTTTAGCAAAAGGTAAGATACTAATTATTTACATTTTTACCCAAAGTTAACATGATGCTCCAGCTTTAATATCCAAACTACACTTCAGTTCAGTGTTAAAGTTGCTCTTTAGATCCTTTAATTCAGGGGCGTAGAATTGGGTAGGGACGCTGGGGACACGTCCCTATCAATATTATGCCCCTATCAATATTATGCCACTACCGCATAGTTCCTAACATAAAACAAAAGCACAGTATGTAACTTTATAACTAAAAATGCTTATATTTAATGCCAAAGAGATACTTATAGAAGTTTTTTTATTTATAATCCATGTATTGTCTGTGTATTGAAAGGCAGCAACTGTTTAAGACCAACAATAAAAGTTTGTGGGGAAAAATACAATAAAACCTCAAATTAATGACATGACTTTATACATTCATATTGTTGGGGAATACACTTATTGGCAGTCCTTTTTGGTTTTGGTTCTATATTTATCAGACTATAACCATACCATCACAATTTCTGATTGATCTCAAACTGTCCCACTGTTGATGTGTCATGCATCAATATATTTCTGTCAAGGAACAGACAGTAGAGGTTTAGAGTAGTTTTTTTCTGGATATGATTGTTTGTTTAATTAGCTCTACGTGACATTAAAAAACAGTCATAAATGCAAAACACATCAACTTTCAGGGGTGCCATCTTGGTGTACTTTTATGTCCCCACCAATGTCAAAATCAAACCTACGCCCTTGCTTTAATTGGTCAGGAAACCTAGTCTTTCATCAAACATGCTAACTGAATATTTTAAGATTGTGGTCACAGATATTGCCCTGTTGTTTAATAATTACATTTTACCTGTTCCTCATTAATGCGAACATATAATCAGCCAGTCACTGCAGCAATCAGTGCAATGAGCGTCCAAACTCATCTCAGCTGTTTTCATGGTTTATACCTCTGTAAATGTGAAGTAACATCATTATTTAAGAAGAGTTTATTTGTCTGTTGAAGGGATCATGATTTTAGAACTGCTTGGAAAATGTGTTTATGAACATAACAATGTGTGTTTACACTGGAAGAGGGTCATAGTGCTTGAAATTGTAACTGCATGCCTCCGTTGATAGAGCTTTCTGAATGAACATTTTAGACCTTTAAGATTAGGTATTTCTTGTAAAATGGAAATAATATATATTTATTTGAATAATATTGAAGAGTAAAGTATCAGGTTGCAACAAAGGGAGTTTGGGGTATGGATTATCATTTTGATGAAGACTGTACATAAGGAATTAACAGATAGCCTGCTATTTGTCGAGGCACATGTTTTCTTAAGACTTTATTTTTTATGAACTGTACAACATGTGGTGGTGTGGTGTTTTTTTGAGTAACATGTTTTGTAAACTAAAGAAGAGAATAAGTTTATTATATACTGTGATGTACTGGTATGAATGAAGAGTATCCCTCAGGTTTTAACATTTTGCCATATCTGATATTAAAAAAAAGGTCACTCAAGTTTATTTTTCCTGTCTCGTCAATTAGCTTAAAAATATCACCATTTAAGTTATGCCCATTTCACCCAGCCCTATCCCATACAAGCTTTGACCCAAAAGAGACATGTCCTTAACAAATACAGCTATTTATGTTATTATTTCATACATTTATTGAGAACTTCTTCTTTCATATTGACTCGAAAATGTTTACAGAAACTGTACCGAGCAGACGCATAGCAATGGAATAAAAGGCCATGTCCATTGAATGCAAAACAGAATTCCATAAAAATGATGCAAATACCAATGCAATACACTTAAATGATTTTTTTCATACAAATTACAGATTACAAAAACATAAATGAGAACTTCTCATATGCCCTGAAGCAGCGCTGAAAATACAGAATGAGTACAATGACATTTCAGCACGCCTGTACAGCGCTAGGCCCCAACAATGCTAATGCTTGTTGACATAAGGAAACAACACGTGCACACTCGCGCTCTCTCACTCTCACACACACTGAAATCAGTCGTTTGAACATCAAGGGATGAAACAACGAGAAGCAGAAATAATATCCAGCGTGCTTCAGTAGGGTTTGGTATTTTTTTTTAGACTAGTTTGTGATTTTTAACAGAGTTCAAGAAGCAAAATCTGGGCTTTTTAATAGTGTTTCTGATGTTCCGGTCACATAGAGACAGCTATAAACACGGTCCACAGTGAGGTCAGGCGATAGTGGTACAGTGATTGCGTCGGCCACTGTAACAGATCCCTCCGTAGATTGGATTATGGTGATTGTAGTGTTCAAAGACCCTCCAGTTTGGGCCTTTCCTGGTGTAATTGTGCAAGCAGAGGAGTCCCACGAAAACCCCACTTTTTTCCAGTCAGCTGGGATTGATTGTTAGTGTTTGTGCGCCCCTAAAAGTAGTCCAGAGAAGGAGGACTGAGTGGAGGATTGTTGTCCATTTTCTCCTCTTTGAGTCAGCGCGTGATAGTGGGTGGTGGATTGTTTACAAAACGATTGTGACAATTCATAAGTGCAACAGAGATTAACATATTAGAAATAATGACGGGATAAAAACAATAAGCAAAAAACAGAAAAACATCGAAAGCATCTAAAAGCTACATCCTATTGCACAATTAAAAAGTATGATACAAAATGAACACAAAGAAAATAAAAAGACAAATAAGGTATTGCATACAAATCAAGGAAATACAAAAAGTAGCTTGTTCTGTCTTTTAAGACCATCAATTCTTTTACAGAGCTTATTCTCTTGGATTTTGCTTGATACAGCAAAGCTTGAGAATGCTCAAAGTGTTGATTGTTATTCATCGCCTTTTTTAAGTTTAGAGACCACTTTTTGTCATGGTCGCAACAGACAGGACTTCTAAACACTGATTTATTTGTCAAAGTGCAACAAAGGGAAAAAAGAAATCCATTCAAAAGATCGCTATGCTCATGAGGATGAAACATGAAACGAACTGACAAGGAGACTTTAATAAAAGGTGGAAACAAGAAGCGGATGAGAATGCTGCATAGCTGGATTCCATTTAAAGCAATGCCATCATCAGAAAGACACACAGGAGCGAGACGGACCTAATTACTGTACACGATCAGACTCGACTGCTTGTTCAAGAGACACTTTATAGCTTCCTCTTGCTGATTTCGGAGCAGAGAGTTCGATTAGACAGAAACAAAAAGCTCTCCGATTGTTTTTTTTTCTCTTTCAGTCTTGTTTGGAGGGTCTGAGTTCAAACGTGCGTGTCGCTTGGCTCGCTCGCCAAGCTGCCCCCCCGCAGGAAGATAGCTGAGGTGGACTTGGGCCGGCTCTGACTGTGACCTTGGCCGCGCGACGAGCCGTTGTTGTTGACCTCCGGCCCCCTGCTGTCTGTCGAGATGACCCATGTGGTAGGTCGCCATTTCTTCAGGGAATAAGGCGTTTTGACACGCTTCTTTATTTTCTCTCCAGTCCCAAAGGCCCCGTCTGGCTGAACTAAACCCTCGCCTGGAAAACAGAAATTAATGATCAGAATAGAAAAACATTTTTACTTCTGTACACAAAGTAAAGCTGCACAATAAATCACCATTTTATCTTTATCACAATACGAGCTTTCACAATTCATACCCAACAGAGATCCAACTTTATCACGGTGCTTAAGTATTTCATAAAAAACTTTAAAAAGGATGAAGTTTATCTTTTTGTGATTTATATTCTAAAACCTCCTATTGCCACAACTGTATCACAAGTTTGGATGTAATTTAAAGACCTCAAAACCACAAATACCACATGTCTTCTTAGTTGACTAGTGTTTACCTGAGTACCAAATAAAGATTATATTTTCAGGGTTCAGTCCAGGATATGCAGTCAACTCTCAGCAGTGTTTTCTAGACTCAAATCAGAATTTAAAATTCCCTTTTCTCAACTTACAGAAAGTTTTGCAGTGTGAAATTCCTCTAAAACATTCACAGTAGAGTCACAGTTGATCTTTCTCACTCTGAGATGTGCTGTCAGAAGTTTCAAAGATGAGCTTACGGGAAGATGATTGTGTGAAGCGTAAGATACGCTGTCATGAGCAAATGATATAAATGGCAGAAATATTTAAACCAAAAGTGTTTGGCTGTGATCTGAGTTTGTGCAACACTGACTCCACAAAGTTTATTTTAAGTGACCTATTAGTGTTTGATCACGTAAAGTTCAGGAGAAATTCTGCCTGTATATAAAATTACCGAGTGAGGTCAGATCCTGCGTGGTGAACGACAGGTCCAAGGAGTTGGGTCTCTCCGGCCGGCGTGCTCTGGGCTGCCTGAGCAGAGCCTCCCCTCTCATGGTGACTGAACTGTCCCCCTGAGAGTCAGCGCTGCCAGATCCAGTCCCCGAGCCTTCTCCTGATGGACCTGTTGTTTCCCGGCTTCCTCCCTCACCACTGCCGCCCTCCTCGCCTTCATCGCTCTCCCCGCCGCTGTCCCCGTCCCCCTGGCCGTGGCCGGTGTTGCTGTTGTTGTTGTTGGTGTTGGGTCGGGCTGAGCGGAGAGCGGCGACACTCGACGTCGCGTCTCTCGGATCGGGCTGTTCTCGCTCACGGCTCAGGAGCGGCTCGTGTTCATCTGGGCTGGCTGTGATGACGCCGAGGCTGAGACGACTGTCGTCCGACCTCAGGGCTCCAGACCCATTTTGAGTTATGCTGGATCCACCAAAACCTGTGGCTCCACCTGATGTGATTGATGAGATCCCAGCTCCAGCGTGACCATTAACAGAGCCATTAATGCTGCCGTTGACATGCGTGTCTCGTAGAACGGGCGTGTTGTTTGTGCCATTGCCACGATGAGCCTCTGCAGCTGTGTTTGTACCCACAACCACACCAATGTTCATCTTTTGACCCTCCACCTGACGAAGGTTGGACTTCCCCGAGCGACCAAACTTGAACCTAAGAGAAGAAGAGGAAGACTCCTTCTTGGTGGGCTTGGTGCGCAAGGGGAGACTGGACGGCCTCTTGGGCAAGTTTTGCTGCTTGGGCAGGGGGAAGATTGTGGTGGGCATGGCGGCAGCAGGGTCCGAAGCACCTGTAGCCTCAGTTGCCATCTTAATGAGGGGATAAAGGAGGCTGGAGCTGCCAGGACTAAGCGGATCTGGTGAGCAGAACTGCTTCTGTGAATGCTCCATCAGATTCTCATCTGAGCTCTCCTTCAGGTTTTTGTCCACCTCCTTTGGGTCGAGCTTGGTGGTTTCCAGGTCTTCCTGGGTCAGATGGAGGCAGACTGGAACTGTGGCGACCCCGACAGGACCCTCAGACTCAGAGATGATAGTTGTGGTTGTGGTGGAGGCTGAGGGGCTGCCTCTTAGGCCCATGCTGGTGCTGCTGCCCTCTGGGCTGGGCAGGCGGGCATTGGCTTGCTGCTGGCGCTCCTGATTGATGGAGTTCCTGTTCCTCTCTCCAGTGCCACCTCCAGGTCGGCCGCTCACAGAGCCGGTGGTGTCAGCCTGCATGTTCTTTGCCACACCCTCGTGCTCCTCAATGTAGGTGGAGGGGTGGTCTGTGTACGGGCCAGACTTTGGTGTCATTCGATTTCTGAAAAAGTTTTTAAAAACAGGAAAAAGTTAGAGTCTTTAAAGAGAGCAAGACAGTAAGATGACATTTGTGTCTTTTTCCTCTTTATA
Source organism: Scarus forsteni (assembly GCA_036419115.1). Lineage (NCBI taxonomy): Eukaryota > Metazoa > Chordata > Actinopteri > Labriformes > Labridae > Scarus > Scarus forsteni. The sequence continues at coordinate 5,133,994 of JAZDUH010000054.1, read as the reverse complement.
AAAGAAAAACAATGTGTTTCTAGTGTTTTACAGGTTAAATAGTCAAGCATGGGAATAAGGTGGGGACAACTAATCAGGACTTATTCCTCAAGGCTCTCAGCTGATCAGCTGCTGTATATACTGTTTGTAGATGGACTAAAAACCCAGGGTGACACAGGCTGTAAGTAAAGATGTAACAGATGTATGTATCCACTATGGCTGGACAGCAGCAAATGCTTAGACTTGTTTTCTTCTCAAGTAACACTTCAGTTAATGAAAGCAGAAATATTGGCCTGGACTTGCATGACAAAATCCAACATAATCTAAAAGACTAATAAATGATTTTTGTGCTTTTCCTTTTTCATGATTTAACAAAAGCTCAAGCAAAAAACTGTAAAGTATGAGCTTTACATGTTTGTCACCAAGAAAAACAGCTGTATGTTTTCAGGTGCTAAAAAAAGCAGTAAATGTCGGACTATGTACAGTTTGCCATATTACCTGAGCCAATATGACTTAAACCCAGTACTCCACTAAATCACACAACCATTTTTGTGTTTTTAAACCAGAGCATGACATCAAGTGTAAATAATACTGGTGATTAAAAGCAGTGCCTACCTTTCATTGTGCAGTGTCGTGGACATAGGGTTTAATGTTGGGCTCACAGACTTGGAGCGGTCCCATATCAGGAGTAACTCTGCCAGTCTTTCCTCGGCACACTGTGCTGTGAGGCGGGCCTCAGCATCCTGGTCCCAACAGTCCTCCATGGTCTCTTTCAAAGAGCGAACCGCCTGGAGAAGAAGATTTAGTATTAACAGTTTGGCAAAAGAAATAATGTAACAGTTTGATGTAAATCTTCCTTAGATTTAACCCCAAACCACTTACACAGAAATCACTGAAAACCCTTCACTAATGTTTCAGTTCTTACATGAGTGTGTAGACAAACTGATATTAAAAAACACATTAAAAAGATCTAGCCCTTTAACACTTTGAACATTTGAATCCACGTGAGCTTTGAGACTGATGCTTAAATACCAACTTTAGAGACAAAAGTGAAACAATCACAAGAAATAACACTTCAGTTCTGACGTAAGACAGAAACAGGTAAAGGTTTGGCTTAACTTTAAACAAAAAGATGCCAACATCATATCAGGCAGTGTCTGTGTTCAGGTGAAGCCTCACTACACTTCTGCTGACCACGCTGTGACAAACCACTCATGACAACAGCTGCGCTTCAAAATAATGTGTATTAATTTGTCAGCAATTCATGATTCTGGTTTCATTCATTAATTTTACATATTCAAGGAGAAAAGCTCTGAAATTGTTGCGACACTTCCCCAACCTCACTTGGAGCCATTCAAAACACATGCCAGTCACATTGAAAGTGAGGGCGGTGAGGCACTGTTACTTTTAAAGGTCCTTTATTATTCAATGTGCTTAAATTATCGAAGAAATTAAATCCAGTAGTTTCCCTCGCAGTGAAAATTTGGACTCAGATAAGAAAACACTATCATTAGAAAGAGTTTTCAGTGCACGTTCCACTATGTAACAACCATACATTTACCCCTTCACTTTCAGGCTTTACATTTAACCAGTGGCATCTGTTTATTGAGAAGATCTTTTTTATCATTCGCCAGTTACAGCAAAAATTCAGCATGCATACTAGAGACATCTTCAAATATTTATAAATCTGAAGTTTGGTTCAGGAAAGGTTTCTGACCTTCCCGGATCAGCCCCACAAATGCAGCATGAACTCAGTGCACCTTTCTAATCCATTTAAAAAAGGGTCTATATCTAAAATTAATAACAATCTGTCGCAAACAGACTGTTCAGCCACACTTGAACGTTTAATAGAGGCTTGTCAGGAGGACCTTGCAGTTAAGATCTCATGAAACCAATGAACAAAAGCTCAGCGCACTCCATCTGTTTGTACCAGACATGGACTAATGCAGTTAAAATTTTACCCAGACTACTTCATCTGCCAAAGAGGAAACTATCAGAAATGTTCCCACTCTGTGATCCTCAAGATATTTCAAAGTTTATCTGAATGTTTCCAAAAACAAACCTGACCCTATTTTTGTCATTTGGGGTTTGGTCAGCTGCCATGGAGTTATCTAGCAACTAGAAGAATGTGATATGCTTTGTGACACTAAAAATAAATTTAACCTGAGAGGAAAGAAAAATATATTTTACTCAATTTGGCAACGATTTCTGGACTACTATAACAAAGTCAACCCCATGAAAAATAACAATTTAGAGCATTTGACATCATCCATTTTGTATTATTATTACTGCAGAAATGTCATTTTTAATGTCATCTTATTTATTTTATTTTAATAGTTTTGTGTTGAGGTTTAAGGTATTGAAACACAAGTCTCAAATCCTATTGTCATCTAAATCTGAAAAAGTCAAACCCTCAATAAGAAGAATTAAAAAAGAAATCAAAGAAATTGAAAAGGTTGTTGCCTGATGGATAAATACATCTTATAGTGCTCTTGGCAGTTTCACAGAGAAGTCTAGTTGGGCTACACTGTAAGTGTGATTTCAGCAAAATGGAAACCAGATCCAGATTGAAACATTTGTCAACTAGAGTGGCCTAAAATATCAGGAATGCCATGTGTCTGTCATCACTGACACAGAGTCATGGAAGAATTAAATAGACAAGAAAAGACTATGGCATTAGTAAATAAAATGAAGTGGATTTCTCATAATGATCATGGAGCTCTGTTGCAAACGTATTACAGAAAGGCACTTTGAAAAAGGGGGCAAGAATAAAATAATAATAAAATAAAAGTTGGGCTCTAACTTGTTTACAGACAAAAAAAATCCAGTCTCAAATTAGGCTAAGCTTCTTAAAGACAGGCTGGGGATATGAATCATTTATTAATGTGCCAAAAATGGCTGGAATTACTGCAGACTAAATTTATCACCTGAGGCTACAAACAAAACAATTTCTGCTTTTATACATGCCACACATGCTGTTGCTTTATTTTGCTGCTGGAGGTCCTGCTGCAGATGTTCTGTGACTGAAGAAATTCCCCCCTGCAGGATACGGACTGACAGTATTGAAGATCCTTACATGTTTTCTTTTATTAATAGTTAGTAATCGGAGGTAATTTAAATAAACTGAAGTTCTTGTGACATGTTTTTACAATCCGCTGACGTTGCTAATCCTGTTATGACGGAGTTATAATTAGATTTTCTGGCTCTGCTACGACACACACAAACATACCAAACTGTTCTCTTTCCAGGCCTCGGGGAATTTGGGCCTTTGCTTCTCCCTGGATACGAGGACCTGCATGTCCTCAAACGTCGGGTGGTTCCCTGCCTCCGCCTGAAAGGCCATCTGGTACTCTGGCACAGACTCTCCTGGAGGTAGGGCAGGAAGAGGAAAGATGAGACTTAAAACTCTTCCATGTGGCAGAAATATCCATTAATCTGATGAATGTGTTTAATAATAAAAACCCAGGCCTGCTTCCCTCTATGATAAATGAATTTCTCCTGTAATAAAGCACAGTCACCCTTCTTCTGATTTCCTATGATAATACTGGTGCTGCAAATTAAAATTATGCAGCAAACATTTGTATTCTTGGATCCCACAACTCAAAATTTCTTCCATCTGTTTAACTCACCAGGGAAAAGGTCGGTGCATCTCATAAAAGTCTCCCAGTAGATCAGACCCAGAGCGTACATATCCACCTGCTTCAGCGCCGACTCGCAGTCCCTCAGGTTCACCGCTCCCTCCAGCACCTCAGGAGCCATGTAGCGGATCGTCCCCACCTGGAAACGGAGGCAGGTGTGAAACCGGAGGTGAGACAAGGATAAACAAATGAGAAAATGAGGAAGTAAGTTCAAAGTTATTCTCCACTTGAGCCCAAAAGTTACTCCTGCTTAATCTCTTTCTGCATGGGGAGAAGACTAGACCTTACTTTTTCAGTGATAAATCCTCAATGACTGTTCAACCAAAGATTTGTTTTAGGTAAATATCTGTTTCAGAAATACTGATAAAAACTAAAAGATTAAAAATACACAATAAAACAGTTTTAAAATAAGTAGAACTGCGAAAATAAACATAATTTCCTTCCTTTATTAATAACAAGTATGTAAATAAAAAATGCAAACAGTAGGGCTGGGACAATTCACTTTTCTCCCGATTCAATTTATTGCGATTTTTTTGGGTGCCGATTCGATTTAAATTGCGATTCTATGATATTGCTGATTTTTGCAATCTTTAGTTAGCTCTTTTAACACCAGCGAAAAAGATGAACAATGATGATGCCTACAGACTATAGCAGGAAAAATACACATCACTCGTGAGTCAGTTTTTAGGATTTATTCAGCAATATATTTTAAGCTGTTTATTCTCTCTCTTTTCAAAAGCCTGGATTGCATTTAAAAGTGGCTTATCGACCCTTTAGGCACCAGGGTTTTTCCAAGAAAATATTCAATTTTGCTATCAAGATTTAAAAAGGCTATAGTTTCAAAGTGGTTAGTTTTCACACCCCTCATCATCACTGTAATTTACGGGCCGAGCATGAACGCCTCTGCTGCCTTCACTGTAGGGCTGAAACGATTCCTCGAATATTCGCGAGTACTCGATTACAAAATATCCTCGAATTAAATTTTGTGCCTCGAAGCCTCGTTTAATATATAATTATACATATAAATATATATCTGGACTTCTATACAGGGCATGGTGTTTGACACGGACAGTCATTTCTGTGGCACAACGCGCCTGCTACCTCCGCTGCTGCGCGGCTTGTAAAATCATGAAGGAAGAGAAAAGAGAGGGACAGAAAGGAGAGAGTCCGCAGAAGAAATGGCAGAGAGTGTCCCAAGTGTGTGGTCACTACAAGAAGGGACAAAAAGAAAACACAGTGCAGTGTGTCTGATGTCAAACAGAGTTAGCCTAGCATTTAGCTTAGCATGATAGCACGTCGTTAGGGCTGCAACTATTACTATTACAGCATTTTAAATATGCTCATCACAGACATGCATCCTCTTTCCATGGTGGAGGACACAGGATTTAAGAACATGATCAAGGATTTCAATCCAAACTACACAATGCCCTCCAGAACACACTTCACAAATATAATTGCAGAATTATATTACTGCTTTGTAAATCAGTATTGTATTGGCTTTGTTTTAAGCCAGTACTGGTTTAAACTTTGAAAGTTGTTAAAATAAAAACCCTTTTCTGAGGAATAAACGGCATTTGGTTGCTCATTTTGAAAGCCCTAACATGTTGCATTGTATACAATTGATTTATTTGTTTAAAAACAAAAAAAGTATATTTTGTTAGAGTACTCGAGTACTCGAAGAAATAATTGACAGAGTACTCGATTCCAAAAATACTCGATAGTTGCAGCTCTACTTCACTGTGCTTTTTATTCCCGCCTTCTCCCTCGTCTGACCAGAGCTCCGCGGTCTTTCTCATTCCCGCTAACACCATCACTTTTTGTGGTGTTTTGAGCTTCCCTGCATCCCAGACCACGTCCCCTCCTCAGCACTCGCCGATTACTGCCACCCCAGCCGTGAAGAGGCAAAGCATCGGCCTCGGTATGTGCTGCTTGGGGACTGTAATGGGGCGCCGACCCGCTCCCGCTGCGCCACACGCGCCGCCAGTTTCATCCTCACTGGACGACTGACCGTCATCCTCAGAGAGTAAATATTCCTCAGATTCAGAGTCAGCCTGTACTTGACTAAGTACTCTCAGCATCGTGAGTACTCTTACTCTCTCCATCACTCTGTGCGTGTCTCTCATTTCCTCTCTCTCTCTCTGTCTGCTCTACAGCCTCTACAGCCACACTCGCGTCCCTCGGTCTGGTGTGTGTGTTTAAAAATAAATATATGCAAAAACTTCGAATAGAAACCTGTCACCTGTCCACTATCTGCTGATGAAACGTATTAACACTATTAGAGCTGCAACTATCGAGTATTTTTGGAATCGAGTACTCTGTCAATTATTTCTTTGAGTACTCGAGTACTCTAACAAAATATACTTTTTTTGTTTTTAAACAAATAAATCAATTGTATACAATGCAACATGTTAGGGCTTTCAAAATGAGCAACCAAATGCCGTTTATTCCTCAGAAAAGGGTTTTTATTTTAACAACTTTCAAAGTTTAAACCAGTACTGGCTTAAAACAAAGCCAATACAATACTGATTTACAAAGCAGTGATATAATTCTGCAATTATATTTGTGAAGTGTGTTCTGGAGGGCATTGTGTAGTTTGGATTGAAATCCTTGATCATGTTCTTAAATCCTGTGTCCTCCACCATGGAAAGAGGATGCATGTCTGTGATGAGCATATTTAAAATGCTGTAATAGTAAGAGTTGCAGCCCTAACGACGTGCTATCATGCTAAGCTAAATGCTAGGCTAACTCTGTTTGACATCAGACACACTGCACTGTGTTTTCTTTTTGTCCCTTCTTGTAGTGACCACACACTTGGGACACTCTATACCGTTTCTTCTGTGGACTCTCTCCTTTCTGTCCCTCTCTTTTCTCTTCCTTCATGATTTTACAAGCCGCGCAGCAGCGGAGGTAGCAGGCACGTTGTGCCACAGAAATGACCGTCTATGTCAAACACCGTGCACTGTATAGAAGTCCAGATATATATTTATATGTATAATTATATATTAAACGAGGCTTCGAGGCACAAAATTTAATTCGAGGATATTTTGTAATCGAGTACTCGCGAATATTCGAGGAATCGTTTCAGCCCTAAACACTATTCAGCACAAGAAATCTATTTAAAAATCGGCAGACACAAAATCGCGATACTTATGTTAATCGACTTTTTCTCCCACTCCTAGCAAACAGGCAGCTTTAAAGGGCCAGATTGAAACAAAATGTGTTGATTTTAGAAGAATTAAATAAAAGGTGTACTGCTAGGATTCCAGTAGATCAATCATGTTGGTTCATGATGAGCAGAAATTGGTTGGTATGACTTATAAACATGTGCTAAGTCTTGTATTCATGCTTGACTTTGGTGCATAATAATTGGGCATAAACCCATTTGTGCATGTTAACACTGTGATGTTATTTAAAGAACTAGGGGCCAAAAAATCTCCCAGACTTTGTAGTCAGTGCTGGCTGTGGAGCTCTTTTAGCTTGTTTTGACAATGGTTCAAGATGATACAGGTCTCTCGAGATAAGTGAGGTCACTAACTCTCCTGGGAGTGCCACTTGAAAATGTTAACATTGACAAATGGGAGCAGCGTGGCCAAATTTGAGCTCTGGGCCATTATTATTATACCTCTTATTTTGGCACACAATAACACGACAAGGCAATGTGTTTAAGACTCCAACAAGGGCCTGAATGATTTGGGAAAAATGTTGAATTATTTTGACCAATATATATTATAATTTGATACAATTTGTCATAAGATATGGAGAGAGGGACATTTTAGCTCAGCGATCTCTTGTTATTTCACAAATTGGCCAAATGACTATTGGAATATTTTCAAAATGATTGCTGAGTATGACTTTCTCGCCAGTTTTGCTCCTCGTCTTTGTATAATATGTAGGCAGGAACACCTCTGCCTGCATGGAGCATCTCTCTCATTCTGAGAGACAGATGTAATGGTCTCCATGGCCAACCAGGGTCCACCGATAACCTTAGCATTCATGTCTTTTTGTCACTAAAAGTCATTGACGAAAAGCTGATGACATCTATCTCATAGCATGTCTTTGCACATCTTCAGCTAAATTGGAGTGTTTTTCTAACTTCAACATTCTTGGAATTAGGGGACCAATGTTACCAACCCCTGTCCCAGGTGTCTTTTCATTCAACTTTCCCTTGCTTACCTATTTGCCCTGTTTGTGTTTGAGAGACTTTACTGCCTGCCGACTTCTCTGACTTATTCCTGTATTATCACACAGCCTTGGCATTTACCTCGGGTGCCTTGTCTGAGTTAAGGACACGTCTGGCTGAGAAGATTTACATGTGACACCTTCAGACTTCTCTATTACTGCAGCTAAAATAGTTACCATAAAAGCAGGAAAAGCTGCACCTTATGTAACAGACAACCACAAAAACCATAACAGGATGCACTGTTTGCATTAGAGGCACATAACAGCATAAACCTGGATCAGGACAGGGTAGGAGCTGGATCTAGATTCAAGTTACCATCTGGCATTTAGCCGATGACAGTTGTACACTAAACTTAATATAGAGTTCTGCCTGAGATTACTTAAGAGGCAGGCTTCTGAAGGTTTGTGCCCTTCACTTTATTACACAAGAATAAAGATGCCTTGTGTTCATTTGCTGTCTCTACATATAACACAGACAAGAGTGCAACATCTTCATTTACAAGGAATCAATTTGCTTTTTCTTCACTGGCATCTTGAACCTATACATATACAAAAAGAATCTTTTTACAAAGCCACATGGTCAAGGACATGCTGATGTTCAAATGCCTGGAAAGGTCTGAATTTACAACAAAAGTTATGTGCTGCAATTTTGTCAAAGAAATATATGTTTTTTTACTTTGCAAGGGTCCAAATAATTCAACCATGGGATTGGTTTGTTTGTGAAGAGAGCTATCTGCAGCTTCTCCCTGGAGCTGTCTCTGCTTGACAACAAATTGGATTTAACTATTTCAGCTGCAGCAGAATGTCAATCTCTGTTAGCATTATTTCTCTGCAGAGCATCCCGCAGTGGGAAGGAGATAATAGAGGGCAGTAAAGGGCCATTTTCATCCACATGTGATCAAATATTTATGTTTGAAGTATTTCTCTGATTATTTTCTGTTGCTCTTAGAGCTCTGATTATCAGCCCTGCTCCTTCTCAGACACTGACCTCACTTATAGCAGCGTTTTCCTCCTCGCCATGACGCGCAGGCCTGTTTCCTGTCAGCTTCATGGACAGGCCAAAATCGATGATGACACACGTGCCGTCAGCCTTGACGAGAACGTTACGGCTGTTCAGATCCCTGTGGGAAACCGCAGGCTTGTACAAATCTGAAAGGAGGAAGAGGAGATGATGATTGGAAATGGAGAATCGAAATTGTGTAGGGGGATTTTTCAAGTTTTTGAGATATGCCAAAGCACCAAACATTAATATGCTTACTGACCTCACAAATACCTCTTCATTAGGTTATAACTTTATTTATTTACCTAATTTGAGGGGAATTGAAAAATATATATTATGGTCATAAAATCAGTGCCTGTTTGACATCACAGCAACAATAAAAGTAAAACCTAAGCTGCAGATATTAAGTTAAAACTTCAACTCCTTCATGCTTCCTAAATTTCCCACATTTGCAATATTACTTTGCCAGTTCAGTCCACTTTTCTAAGCGATGCCAAAACATTTGATCAAATAAGACAGTGCTCTTTTTCTTTTGGTTAAAATAGGACTTTAGTCAATTAAGTTTGATTCTAAATGTCATAAACTGTTGGAGTAAGTGATTTTAGCATTTTGAAACACATGATATTCAAGAGAATAAAAAACCTTGATAAGTTTTGTCATTTTGTTTGTTTTGCTTCAGGAGATCAAACCATGAAGAGCAGGGTTTTATAGTGCCTTCACTGAGCAAATCTTCTCTAATCGCTGTCTCTGGCATTGTCGTTTGGTCGATGGTCTTTAAAAGATAGAAAACCCTTGAACTAGATTATTACATGGTCTGGTTGTCTGTTTGATAAATCACAGTCCAAACCAGCATCCCTGTTTTTGCAACAGCTCATGCAGATAGCAAAGCCTTTGCAGTGTGACGGTCAGAATCTTCCCTCTGGAGTTTGTTCCTGCTGCTATCATTGAGCTGAATGAGATAAAAGTGATCATTTACACATTTTCTTCAATTCAAACTCCAAGGCTTTTACACTAGTTTTCAGAGGTTGTGGAATTGTTATTACATCAGCCAAGGAGGTTATGTTTTTACCAGTGTTTGTTAGTTTGTGAACAGAAAAACTCAAAAAGATGAACAGATTTTGGTCATGGCATGGTATTTCCTGTTTCAATTTTTAGAGTACATTGAATGTTATTGATGTATTTTGTTAATTTGTTTTAATGTGTGGACTCCAGGAAGAGTAGCTGTTGCTTCAGCTGTAGGTAACAGGGATCCAAAATAAAATAATTTAAAAAAGGAAGAGGCAAGAGCACTTCCATCATTTTCACTGTTTTATAATTTTATTTAATGTTAGATCTGTGCTGTTATTTGTGTCATAATGGATGCAAATAAATCCACCTATAGCATGGGTGGGCAACTGGCAGACACATGCAGCCACACTACTCCATCAACCACCTGCCCGTCTGTTTGAAAATGCAAAAAAATATGTCCTCACAAGTAAATTATCTGAAAATGGGCCAAGAAAAAGTAAAAAAAATGCAATAGAATAGAGATGTTATTGTTTATTTTTAACTTAAATGTGCATTAAAAGGCATTTATAAAGGGAAATGCACCTTAAAAAGCAGAATATTCTTTACTTTCATCCAAAATGTTACTGAAACTTGCTTGAATTCTTGTGTTTAGCTTATTAAATTTAATATTACTAATTGTGTTTTAATTCCTGTTGTTGAATTGCCATAATTCAGCCCTTTAGCAATGAAAAAAATACTAATGTGGAACTAAAGGTAACCAAATGTGACCATCCTAGATGCATACTTTCAAATGAGGTAAACTTTACCTGAACCTCGTTAAGACTATTGCTAAATTCTTACTAGTCAAATATTAGGTGTATACACTTCTATTATTTTTGCTATTCCATCAAACTTCTTCCATATCATTTACACTTTTCTAGAATCATTTCAAAGTGTTTAATCCTAAAATTGACCATCATTTGTGACCTATCCACAGAAAAATAGCCCATTTAATGTTCCTTGCTGCCAATCTGCTCTGAAAAAGGATAAATGAATATCATATGATTATAAACACCATTAAAAAACACGATTTTTAGATCAGTCTTGCTCAGCCCTAAAAGAAGAAAAAAGGTAAGCCTGAGCAGCACTCCTCAAGTTCACTGCCTCGTGGATACATTGCACTGAAGCACTTTTTGTGGCATTTACTAATGAGTGATAACATCCAGAAAATCCCTTCATATAGCTCACCATTCCCCCTCATTACTCTTTGTTCACCAGAGCAAGCTACACTGTCAACAGACAGCTAAACCCTCTAATCTAATCTACAACAATGGGATTAAGACCATATCAGAGAAGCATTGTTCTGCAGTACCAGTCAGTCCAGCAGAGGGGGCAGTGACGCACGAGGACTGGGGAAGTTGTGGCAGCCACCACTGAGATCTGCTGCTTGTTGTTGATGTGCAGGAGTGTGGGGGGAGGATGGGGACTGTATCAAAGCCTGAGAGACTCGCAGCCCTCTCTTTCTCTCCTGTCACTTCCACGCTCTGCCTTCACTTCAGGGCTTACAGAGGAGAGAAAGACGCCCTCGCTTGTGTTTATCACGTGTGGCACAAACAGAAAAACTTCTATTCTTTCTCTGGATGCGAACTTCTAAGCCTATTTGATGTGTATCCGCGCTGATAAAGGGTCTAACCGCCTATGCCGAGGCTGTCACATCGGCCTCCAAAGACTGATTTTATTGAGCCACAGGGACAGTCATGTCATCTGAATCGCTATCTTTCCACCGCCTTACTTCCTTCCCCCATGACTTTGTCCCTCTCTCCTTTTCCTCCCTCTCTGAGGCTAGCTAGAGGCCAGTCTATAAATACTCGTGGCTGGGCGTGCACGTAGTCTGCGTACGTGTGTGTCAGAATGCAGGGATGCAAAGTGCTGCGAGCCAAACAGACCCACGTGGAGCTGCAGTGTGTAGGTCATTTAAAGCCCCAACACTGACACACTATGTGAATCTGAATTATCATAACTAACTCGGCTTCACTCTTTCGGCTCTTCCCATTTTCCACCACAATTCTTTTTGTCTCGGAAACAGATGGAAGCAGCAGCCTTGGAAGTTGAGCCTCAGTAAACTGTGAGCGGTTATGTAATTAGCTGTTGAGAGTGTATGTGTGTGTTTGTCTGTTAGCGTGCCCTCGGGCTCACCTCCTTTAAAGAGCTCAGTGTGCAGGTACGCCAGGCCGCGGGTGACGGAGTGAGCCAGCCGACAGCTGCTGACCCAGTCGTTGGTCTGGACGCTCAGGTAGCGATTTAAGGAGCCCTGTGGAGGAGGTGACAGGGAAGGAGAGAGAGACAAAAATACAATTTTAGATATAAAAATTATCAGACGATGGAGATAAATTTAGCTTCACTTTAAAAATGTGACATTTAAAAAGCATTGGGGAACATGTAGACATGGATTTGTCACTTTGGAGACAAGTTTACAAACGCTAAGTGGCATGTAAAGCCATCTGCATGAGTACAAGTGGATTGGCAGCAGCTTAAATATATATTATGTGAGTAACAGAAACAATATACAAAGACAAACTGAGAACATAAACCCAATTCAAGTAACATTGCTTATTTGCGACACCTGTCCCCGGAAGGGTTTTGCTCAAAATAGACAAAATAAGAGACAGTTAGACAGAAGTACAGGCTTGCTGTTGAATTAACCAGGATTTAGTTGCTTTTTTGTGGGTGTCATGAGTACTCAATCATTTAAATAATGGAAAATAAAGTGTGTCGATAAAAGACTAGAATTTATGTGAGATAGAAAAACCACACTGCAATTTGTTGTTTGCATGCCAGAGTCAATATCAAGTAGAGCTGATTAATCATGAGCAGTCCTGTTTGTATCGGCTGATAATGAGATCACAATTAATAAACCCTTTTTTATGTGAATTTCAAGACTTAAGATATTTCAAAAGACAGGAGAAAGCAGTGGACTCAAAACAGTTTGTTTGAGGTGCTCTTTGGAATGAGACCCACATAGTCTCCAAAAACTCGAAGGCAATCTCTTTAAACACTTAAAATGCCTTTATTTTTTTAACACAGTCATCTTAAGCATTGAGCATCTCAAGGGCTGGAGGCTCCTTCTGCTCAGAGGTTGTGTTTATCTTTGAACATACTAACAAAAATAAGGATAAAAGCCTCAAAAGAAGAAGATGTTTTAATGGCAACAACCACTGAGAGGTCAATTCACTAGAACTTAATCAATAAAAGAGTGAAAATAAGGGATCAGTTTTGATAATCTATGTCAAATGCTGGAAAACTCTGATGAAAACAGTGGTCATTGTAATTGTTTAAAGTGAGTGCCTTGGATTGTTTTCCTGTTAGTTTCTTGACTTAAAGAAATTTGTTGTGTTGCCTTTTAAGTGCAGCCACAACTTTAAATGCCTGGAAGTTCTGCACGTTTGAAACTCTAACACGTCCAAAAACCCGGTGGCCAAAACATTTGAGGTTCTTTTATCAATGGATGTATTATTTATCTCCATTAGCTCACTCACTTTGACACAAATTCGAGCAAATGTGTGATCATCTATTCATGCTTACTGATAACAAAAATACAAATTCAAATGAGATTAATCACCCAGCAGAACTGTAAAGTATTCTGTAAGGCACAAACAAAAATGTGAGGGTGAAACCAGAAAATTCTCCAGATAAAGGACACTGACAGTGAGTAAACAGTAATGTATCCTTATTTGATTGATTGTTGGTGGCAGCATGACTTGCAGCTTGCAGCCTGTATCCAGTTTCGGTCAATACGCACGAGGGAGAGGGGCTGATTTTTGCCGGGCGCTGTTATATTCAGTTCGTGTTTTCTTCTAGATTCTGCCAATATTAGGACATTAGGATTGTCCACAAACTTGTCACACTGGCAAATTAAGCTATCATGTCCAAAACGGTTCATGGAAAATCAATGCACAAAACTCATATTAACTGTTTCTCTCAGCCCAATGATAATAAAGCAAGCTTACATGTGAAAAATCTTTCATTTGGTAAATTCATGCAGAAAATTATTAGTGCAGTTTTCCTCTACTTCCTGAAAGCAAACCCATACACTTAAAAAGCAAGAACAAGCAACTTTTATTCAAAACTTTGATCCAAAAACCACAGAAAGGTCAAGGCTGGCATACAGCAGAAAAATATCTCTGCATTTGTATCTTGGAGCTTTAAACAAGGCTGACTTTGGGTGTTGACCTGCAAGAGGAAGGGCCAGAGCTTCACAGTCAAACCGACTCACAGAATATTTTATCACCACCCAATAAAGGCGCTGCAGTTTCCTGGAGTTATGAGGTTTTGAAGGAGGACAGCGAGCTGCCATTCTAAAAATACGGTGAAAAGATGACGAAGTCTTATGAGGAGAAGCATCAGCTCCACTAATAAGTTTACTAGCATTTATAGATAGCAATATTAATTTCCGTCCTCGATTATCTCCATCAACCTTCATAATCCATTATGAGCCTGGCCCAAAAACAAACAACCTTCCACACACACAAATGCTCAACCCCTGAATGTTTTCTCATCAGAATCAATCATAAAGCAATTCACGCATCCGCTTCCAACAAAATCATATTAGAACTGTTCATTTTCAATAAATGATATTATCATTTACTAGAATGCATTATGTATTTCACCTCACTGTCCTGGCCTGAACCACGTTTCCATGACAGTGAGTATTAGATTAAAGGTTATGATGCACAACAAGCTCTGTTCATAGGCCGGCCGGGTGTCAGCTGACTTTAAATATGAGGCCGAAGGCATTTTAAAGAGCATTTACATTAATACCGGAGCGCTCCTCGAGGCAGCCTTCAGCAGTCAGTGTCAAAACGTCCTTTTGCTGCATCAGCAGCTTCTTCATTTGTATGCAAGAAGAGCTGCGGCTGGCGAAAAAGATTATACTTTCTTTTTTAAGAAGACTTTACCCTTTACAAGCCGCAGAATCCACACTTAGAAAAGAGGAAGAAAAGGACCATATCTGTTTAAGAAAGAGAAAACCCAGTGACCCTCTCGAGCAAATGCAAACAGTATAATTCAAACTGGAGTGGATAATTTAGGGTAATGAAAAGATTAGACGATAAGCTGAATGTCAAATATGCCAGAGTTTAATCAGTTTGGACAAGGTTACCTAAAAGATATCTGTTCCACTCTCGTAAAAGCAAACCCTCAGTGGCCATTACATGCATATTTCCTCCTGTGATAACCTTTCTATGTACTGGTTTTACTGTGGGGAAGTCTGGTTTTCTCCCTGCTACAACAGAATAACCTTCACACAGGCCTTTACTCCAGCCTTGAAGATACAATACGTGTTCTCCAAGTATGCAGACTACAGTCCTCCCTGTCATTCCAGGTTTTAAGCCGGATTCTGCATTTACTTTTTTTCCTTCTTAACCCCTTTTCTCCAAGCATCTCTTTCTCTCTCCACTGTCCTATCTAAAATGAAGCAAAACGTGGCCCAACAAATGCCTTAAGAATGTACTGTAAAAAGCCTTCACGACAGTAGGAGAGTTTTAAAAAAGAGGAAAAAAAACAGTAATTCAGTTTTACTGCTTGTGATTTAATCACAGTGGTATCTTCCTCTCTGTTTACTCTTTCTTGTCCTCCAGCTGCACCAGGGCTTTAACCAGGTTTTGCTGATACTAATCGGATATGCCATACTGCTGCTTCAAACCAAAAGCACTCAGCTACTTTAGATTTTCAAGTAGTTACCAAAAAACTGTAGTGCCTGCATTTCGTGAGACATTGCCATTGTTTTAAATGTGTCATAGCAAAAAGTAGAATAAAGAGAGGAGCCACATCCTGACAGCCTCAATGATTGAAGCATAATACGTTGAGTTTTGACTGTGATTACAGCAGAAGCTGTAAAGATTCAGCTGTGGGGCTGCTTTTTAAAGTCTTAGTTAGGATCTCACAGAGAGTGCACAGCCATGTCTGTCCTGACATCCCCTAATTTAGGTTCACAATATCAAAGAGGTCATATTTCACTTTATATCTGGTTTATATCTTCATATTTGATGACCGTGCAGTAAGTTCACAATTACTTACGTCAGAAAAAGACTTACTGATGATATATACTGAGTTACCCTGATCCACCTCTGTTTTCTCTCCGTCTTAAAAACTCTGTTGGAGCTCCTGACTTTATGAAGACCTTTTCCTAACTGATGTGATTAGTTGGTTTGTTTACTTTATGTCAGGCCGGGCGATTATGCCTTTAAAAAATCTCAGATTTGTTATTAGAAAACTTGATTTTCAAAGGAAAAGCATTCACATGGCAGAAATTAAATAAAACAAGTAATGTCTTAGGGTTCTCAACACCAAAACTGAGTTTTCATGTGTTTTTAGAACAAATAAAAGCTAAAAGATGTGCCTATGCAGCTTTATGAAAGCAGTTTAAATTTTCAGTATTTCTGTCTCGTAACAATGAACTTAAAGCTGTTATTGTGTTTCTGTTGGAAGTAAACTTGGGGGAGGGCCACCCTGAGCCAATGGGATTGAATTGCTCACAAAACAATGGTGGGGCATCACAGTGGAAGCTCTATCAAGGAGTCCTAATGATATGGACTTTGTTCTTGCATATGCCAAAGAGACACATGAAGCACAATAAAAGACCTCTGGAACTTGGAGCAGCAGTATATGAGCTCTTGAACTAGACAAGTGAATAAATCATTCAAAGGTCTGCTGTGGGCTGCAGCAGCTCTGCGGAGTTCAAACGTCGTCTGGTTTGAAAGAGAGTTCAAACTTTTAACTGAGTGTCACTCTCCTCGGGCTTGAGGTGTTGCATCAGCTGAGAGAGCTTCAGCATTGATGTAGGAGGTAACCTATATCTTACACCTACCTCCTGCTTACCATTGTCAAGTCCTCTATGAAATGGACTCCTCGTGGTGCATGTGTTTAAGTCAGACAACTTCAGTGTTGAGGAGGATTGAGCTTTTCTATTGTATGACATTGACACTCCCTCATCTTTTTTGTACTTTTGTTTTTTGTCAATGTCCTCTTTTAAACTGCTAAGTGCTATAAGACCATCTCATGTTATCAATTATTTCACTACATTACTTCAACATCGTTAATTATTTAGTCTGCAGTCTTTAGTTATCACCTAACCTAACATCAGGTATAATCTATACACATTTAGGTCTTCATCTATCAAATTATAGTCATTAACAGAAGTGATTTTGGACATGGATGTGGAAAATCAGGTTGAAGTCTCGAAAAGAAAAGTTAAGCCCAAAAGTATATCTTTAAATAGCAGTATTTCCTACACAAGCCTGACACAGATGTATTTTACCTCTTTAAGAATATATATCAAACATTGAAAACATGAAATTCTCTTCCTCTCAATACGTACATGTGGATAGTAGTCCATGACCAGCAGGTACTCTGTGCGCCCCTCCGGGCCCGTCCGCTCATCGGCCGCCACAAACCGTGCAATGTTGTCATGCTCCAGCAGCGGTAGCCGGTAGATGGAGCACTCATTGAGGAAGTTCTGTCTGTTTGCTGCGGTGAATACCTTCACTGCCACCGGTCGCTCGTCCAGAGAGCCGCAGTACACGGCGCCATATCGACCCCGCCCGATTAACTAAAAGAGAAAAAGAGGGAGTGAAAAATTAGAAACTTTGGTTGTGATTCTGTGCCTCCAATAATAACAAAGAGGCATCTTGTATACTGTTTAAGATTGAAGTCAGATATCAAAGATCTCTTCCTAATGCAAAGAAAAACAGACTCTTGGATAGTGAAACAAACAAGACAGTCAGGAGGGAAGCAGAGAGATGGGAAAAAAACTAAATTACAGGCAAACAGCAGGGTCAAACAGCTAAAATGGCCTAAAGTCAGTTCCAAATCATTCAATTAGTGTCCTGAATTAGCTAGAGCACAGCATGCCATTAAGGTCCAAACATTCTGCTTTAAAAGTCATCCACGTGAGAGCAGGAGACCAAAAGAAGAGGAGTGCATTTGTTTCTGCGTGGCTCCCACCTCCACGTCTGCTGAGCGCATTTATCTCCGGCTATAAAACACACTGTGAAAGCGTTGGACTGTTTTGTCTGTGAGGAAGGCTCGCTGCCCCCCTCCTCTTCCAGGCCGACATGAAAGAACGTGTGCCTGCATTTGATAAGACACAAGGACAGAGCTCCGAATTCAACTCCTGCCTGAAAAGATATCACTGCCTCACTCGGGTCTGAAAGGCACTAAATAGATGTCAAAAGATTGGAGAAACAGAGCTGCGTCTTTGTGTTTGGATCATTATGTTCTCGACTGATTGGCTGGCGGATCTCCCATCAAGAGGACTTTCTGAGACAAGAGTGCAAATACTCTTTCAAGAAAATGGCCATAAATCTCCTCTCGTTAATTAAACTGTGGGGCTGTTTTTAAATGCACACCCTTGAGTTTGTGATTTCTTTTTTTTTTCAGCCTCTCAGCCAACAATTCCAACATTTCCAGCATAACAAACCTGAAGAGACGTGAAACGCGCACAAGAGAGGCTTCATTTTGCTGCATTGCAAAAAGTAAATACAAAAACACTGCTTTAGAAGCTAAAATGGAAATACTGCCATATCCTCATAATAAAGTGCACTCTGGGAATGAGTAATCGTCAAAATGGAGCCAATTAGGTTATGTTGAAGCTTTTTCTGGCTTGCACTGCTTGTCCTCTTGTATGCTGTTTCACCTGCATGTTAAGAGCAGAGGTGGTGAGTGCAAAGTTATTATAACTTTTATTTTGATAGGGCTGAGTTATGAAAATACAGAAAGCCAAGGCCGTTTTCTTCAGCTTTTATTAAAGGTTGTAAATATTAAAAGAGCTGTTTATTTGGAAAAACGTAAAAATATATGGCAACATTCAAATATAATACAGCTACAAAACATTAATTCTGTTGTGCATATGCAAACCCCAATTCAATGACATTGATATCCTTGATTTTTTTTTAAAACAAATATTTACTGTTTTTGAATTTTAACATGTTCCAAAAAAGCTGGGACAGGGGCAACAGAAGACTGGGAAAGTAGAGGAATGCTTAAAAACACGTTTGTAACTAGGGCTGAATGATATGAGAAAATAATCTAATTGCAATTTTTTCCCCCCAATATTGCGATTCACTCTGCAGTTGTTTGAATGTTCCTCATCTTATGTATTCTTAGACGAACATAAGCAGTAGATCTTTTTATAAGAAAAAAGCAATATGACATTAAATCAATCTAAGGATAAAAGATTTGAGAAAAGGTGGAGAAGTGAAGAACAGAAGCAAAACAGGTATGAAATTGCAAAAAAAAATGGGTAAGATTGGCAAAAAATCCAAAAGTGGCTTAGGAAAATTGATTTTGGCAGCAAAATTGGGAATTAAATTTGAAATTACATTTCAAAAACCATGTAAAAATTCCAAAAATGGTTCTGACAGTGGCCAAAACAAGATGAATGGGGGCAAAATAGGCATAAAGTTGTAAAAACGAGGTTAAAAAAGGTAAACATGGTCCAAAAGTGGGAAAAAAGTGTATGAATAGAAGTTAAAAAAAAAGTAGGCATGAAATTGCAAAAAACTACATCACAATGCCAAAATGTTACACACATTTTGGGCTAAAAATATTGAACCTTCTGCGATTTGAAAATTGCAACAAGCTATATTGCGATTTAATCTAATTTGCAATTAATTGTTCAGCCCTAACAGGTTACTCGACCACATGTATGATCTTAGAGGTGTAACGTTGAATGGCAGGCGGAACGATGCTTCAATGCAGTGTTCTACACGGACTCTTTGCCGGAGCACAAAACAGTCAGTGACCGGCAAAAACAAAGCTTCACCTCGCTACAACACAAGTCTCCAGTCCGAGACATTTCGAGCTTTGTTGTGTTAAACAACGAAAAAATAGAAGATGGCCGTGATGTGTGGACATTGTTCTCCAACTGCGGTGACTTTTTTGAGTTTGGTTCACGCGCAGGACCGGAAATAGTTCGTGAACCCGGTAAAAGTTTTGTCTTTGAAACTTGACACGGCAGCAAATATTCACTTAAAGCAGGGTTTTCTTCTCATAAATTCATTTTGTGGACTCGTGGAATGATTAAATTTTCCATTATAACATTAAGACTCACACCAAAATAGCGTCGTGGACATCAACCTACGTCATCGCTTCACCCAGGTAAGCGGAAGTTGCTCGCAGCTAGTAGCGTAAACAAGAGAGATTCGGGGCTGTAGGAGCTTCATCTGACCAGAGGGAAAGAAGTTTGTTTAGCCGAACTGTAAATAATAACGAGTCTGAACTATCAAATAATTTTTGTGTTTGTCTATGCTGAACAGAGAGCGACACAGAGCTGATGAGCTTAAAGTACGAGAAATACGAGTGAGGATTTGTGATAAGAGCACCGTGCACTCATGTTTGTGTGAACGTGTAATAATGTGAGGAGCTGTGAGTGCACGTCAGACTAGAAAATGTGTAGTGAGTCAGCGTGTGTCAAAACATATCTGTGTGTATTTTTGAAGTTGTGTAGATGTTGGAGAGTGTGAGAAAGTTGTGAGTGAAAGAGGTTAGAAAAATATACAGTGCTGTACTGAACTGCAACAAAACGATTTTTTTCTGTATCTTTACACACTCAATGACTGGCTTTGTGAAGGACTATCAGCAAAAAATTCAACAGTTAAATAGTATTTCTCACTGTACAATTGCAAAAAAAATTGAGGGATTTCATTATCCACAGTCCACAATATCAAAAGATTTAGAGAATCCAGAGAAATCTCTACTTGTAAGCAGCAAGGCCAAAAACCAACACTTGAATGCCTGTGACCATCAATCGCTGACGCGGCACTACATTGAAAGCTGACATTGTTCAGTAAAAGATAACACAGATGGGCTCAGGAACACTTTGAAAGACAGTCAGACACAGTCAGTTGCTACATTATCATCAAGTGCCAGTTAAAACTCTACCATGCAAAGTAAAAGCCATAAATCAAAACCCAGAAATGCTTCCAGCTCATCTTGGATGGACTGACACAAAGGGGGAAACTGAGTGATGTTAAGTGGAAAAGTGATGGATCTAAATGGTAAACATGCACTGTCCCAGCTTCTCTGGAACTTGTTGCAGGCATCAAATTGAAAAAGAATGAAGTTTTGCCCTACACAAATGAAGTTTATCAATTTGAGCATTAAATATCTTGTCTTTGTAGTGTATGCAGTTGAATATATGTGGAAAAGGATTTGCAAACTTCTGTATTATGTTTTTGTTTTAATGCCACATCCCAACCTCATTGGAATTGGTTTGAAAGTCTCATCCTGCTGCCTCCTATAGCTTGGTTTATTCAAATTAGTCTTTCTGTTTGTTTCTTCTGACTGCCTTTTTATAATCCCTTCATCCTCCGTATATTGTGCCTGAGACTCCACTGACTTCCTATCATGATCTAAGCTTCCCGCCATTCATATCAGGTTTTCAGGATCTCGTGTCTGTGTAAGCAAAATCCTATTTTTGTGCATCCTGACCTGTCACTTAATGCGTCCCACCGCGATACGATGATAAAGGTCACATTGGAATGACAAATGCAACCATAAACCTTGATGTATTTTTGGTTTACTTTTGCCTCAGTGCCCTTGCTTTCTCCTTCTCTTTATCCAACTTTTATTCCCCTCCCTCCTTCACGCACAGCGGTGCAGTGTTTTGTAGGGATGTTGAAGTCTGCATGAGAACAACACGTCTAAAGCAATGATAGAAGCTTTCATCCTCTGGAAGCAGGCAGTGAATGCTGCAGGATTTGGGGAATGAGGATGCTGTGAGTCATGCTGGTTGAGAGGGATTGATTTTTCCTGACGGGATCATATACATCATCCCTGTTATCTGGAAAAACTAAACCTATACACCACTTTGATACCACCCATTCATGTTTCTTTAACATTCATATCTGCTGTCTCAAACATAGAGTTAGATATGCTAATTTGCACTTTTTATCATCTGCCTTGCATCTCCCTTTTCATTTCCTCAGTCAGTCCTCCCTTTACCCTCTAGAAATGTGAGATTTGATTAACAGGCACACGTTTATGTCTCTGACCTTTTCCATCTCTAAATTACCAGTAGATCCCTCCGGCTTCTGAACAGGCTCAAGTTATTACTGCTTGTGTCCGACTGTATAGCAAGTTTGTTAATATATTCTAATCTTGGGCGCAGACACTTCTGCACTCTGTTTTTTATGCATGTACCCTCAGCAGCAGTGAGTCTAAACTAGTGAGTCAGGGCCCAGAAGTGGGTCGTGAAGCTTTTTCAGTGGGTTGTGACTGTGCATGAAAATACCAGTTGTGGCAAAAAGTCTACAATGCTCAGACACCCTAAGTTACACAAATTCATGTTTTTTTATCTACTACTTTAAAACGTTGTTAATTTTGAAAACTATTTCAGTGTCTCAGAGGGATAAACCTGCTATTTTTGGCCTTAAACAAAAGATATTCCACAGGGATCAATCCTGGACCCCTTAGATATTCAGATAACTTACTGTAGTCATCTTTATGCAAATTATACTTTAACATATTCTTAAGTGGTTCTCATTCTTTTTTGCAGAAAAAGTTATGCAAGTACATGATATATTCATTATTTTCTTCAACATTTCCCATGCCCACAAGTACATTTGTTTGCTTTCATAACATCTCTTTATAACCATCTTATAATCTTGGGATTATGATGTTTTTTTTCCATGTCCAAGCCTCAATTTCTTGAAATCTCTACAAAAACAAACAAGTTTACTCATTATCACAGGAAATAGAGTCAAAATAAATGTTTTACATGCCTGTTCTCTTAGCCCGCCTGCATTCATATGCTTTATAAACATGTTTTTGTCTTTGTTCGGGTCCCTTAGTTGAGATCTGAACTGCAACATTTTTAATTACATTTATTTTAAGTCTGTTATCAGGGAGTTGGTGGTGGGTCCTGAAGCCTGACGAGCTGAGAAACTCTGCTCAAAAACTTAAGACTTATGTTTTTGAATGCCATCAAACAATATACCTATTCAAACTGGCTTTTAAGTATCTGTAATCTAAGTGCAATACTGAAAGGTTGATTTAACAGTTATATTTTATCTGTGTTTTTTGTTTATCTGCTATTTTAGGATGTATTAGTTTTTGCACAATTGCCACCCCTCTAGACTTTCACCAAAACTGAGTACAACTACATTTTTTTTAAATAAAGATCAACAAGTATCTTTTGTACTACAATCCACCTGCTACACGTACCATGCCTGTCTAGGGCCCTGCAAACTAAGACTTACTGGCCACATTTTATAAACATTTCAGTTTTTTATATATGTTTTTAGCACTGGAAAACACATTTTTGATTTTGAGAAATTTGTAAAAATTAAAAATATTGACTGCCAACTTCTTGCAATGTGCAAAAAAGTGCAAATATTTAAAGTGGCTGTTATTTGGTCCTTAAAAAAACTGAAAACTATAAGGAATCAGGATAAAAAAAGACAAGGCTTAAGTCAATGTGGGTCTGTTGGCTCTTCTTAAATTTTACTAATTAAACTTCATAGCCTCATAAATAAAGTCTTGTATGGGAAACCTGTGCAACCTAACATGCTTGTTCGGTTAACTGGTGACCCTAAATTGCCCTTAAGCGTGACTGAGTGTGTGAATGGTTGTGTGTCTCTCTATGTGGCCCTGTGATTGGCTGGCGTCAGGTCCAGAGTGTTCCCTGCCTCTGGGATAGACTCCAGAGTGACCCCCCCAGAGGGATAAGCATTATAGATAATGCAGGGGAATCATGATGGCTGAATATAATTACAGAAACATTTACATCTACATATACAGATTGTTAACCTTTCGAGATAATTTCTTCTCATTTCTACAGATGCTGTGGTGATGAAACTGCAGTTATGCTCCAAAAATCTACACAAACTGCTCACAACGACAACTGTAGTGACTCTTCTGGCTCAATCATCTCCTCAAAGTTCTTCAGGGTTGCATTCTTGTAAAATATTATTGCTCTTCTGAAGCCAAAACCAAATTAAGTCAACTGATTAGTGGATGACTGTTTCGTGGAAAGCTAGAATTTGATTGGTGAAAAAGTACAAACAGCCTTCTGTTCACTGACCTCCAGCAGTTTCAGATTGTCCAGGTCCAGGGAGCTCTCAGAGCCAGCAGCCTCCATCATGTTCAGGTTGTGCAGACCCTGCTTCCCATCTCCTGTTAACACACACACACACACAGCTCAGGACACTTCCAAACATACAGATACATTTACCAGACAAGTCCCACCTCCATCCTCTCTTACTAAATTAACTGAAACCCAACCAAAAACATTTAAAAAGAATGGCCTTGAATAATAAACGTTCTCAGCTCTTCCTCCCAGCGTGGAGCCATGGTAACTCACCGTGCATCTTGCGGTAACCAAAGAAGGCTGCGACAGCGAGCACGGCCAGCATGGAGACTGTTGCCAGGGTGATAATTACCGTCTCTTCGTAGCCCAGCGTGCGAGTGTCTACAAGAAGGAGGGGAGGGGGACAGAGGGGACATCAAAAACAAAAAGTACAAATTAGAGTCTAACCTTTACATGGGAAGAGCAGGAGTCTGCAGACGAGCACCGGGGGCTTTGATTTGTGAGCGTGAAGTCAGAGGAGGGCCACAGCTGACATCAAGAGTTTGTGGTTTATGAGGGGACCTGTGCAAAGTGTCGGGCTCCAGAATAATAAGCAAACAGCACATGTTTAAGGTCCATTCTTCTTTGTGAAAATAATAAGCTTTTGGAAACAGCAGCTTGGACGACAGGTGAAGAACAAGAAATAAAAAACAATGGCAGGCCAATGGCAGCACGCTCGGCAACACAGTATAATTATTCTCCAAGATTACTCACTGTGTAATTTCATATAATTTTTTTGCCAATAATTTAATCAGAAAATGTAAAAAGAAATGCGGTAAAGCTTGTTCCTTTGTTCCCAGAATCTAAAGCGTCGTCATTAATTTTGCTTTTGTCAAAAAACTTTCTTTTTGAAAACTTGAAGGAAAAAAAAGACGTCTCCCATTCATGAGGCCACAATCAGTAAAAAGTAGTATTTCAATGAAACAGAAAGATAATTAAATGATCTGTTAATCAACAAGAAAAAAATGTGATTTTTGAAAGCAAAAGAAAATGATTTATCAGTTGTTAAATCTGCTAATAGATTTGGTTTTGGAGGACAGAACGAATAATAGAGGTGATCAATTATACCACTGGCTCGTAAACTGGCAGCGCAGGGCCACAAAACAGCCCCAAAATCTCTGTCATTTATTTAAAACATAATTATTGGACTGTTTAATCATAAATTATCAAACAAAATTATGCAAAAGCTTACAATTATTTTCCCAGGAACCAAAGTGTCTTTGTGAAATTGGTTCATTTGTCAAAACATAACAGACCAACATCACTGATGATTTGCTGGAACAAGAAAAAGTTCATAGATGATGTTTTTTAAATGAATATTACAAAGTCGAAACTTAATAATCTACGAATGACTGAGTGGCTGCAATCAGTGAATATTAATAATTCCAAAAAAATGTGAAAATATCTTAAACACTCATATTACTAAATGATTTTACTGATAAAGTTGCTTTTTGTAGCACCACACAAATAACAGCTGCAAATTTCATGAACCAGGTAGGGAACTGGATATTAATGTTGTATGAAGCTCATCAAACTCAACTTTACTTTGTATCCAGGTTAAAAACAGAATACATACACAGTTTTAGAGCAAATAGTTCAACTCCAAAGGAGATTTATTGCATATGTTTGTAATAAAGCACAGTCAGACCCCTTTTAATGAGTATCACAATCCTGTCTTTCTGAAAACAACACGCAGCAGGTTGTTCACTTTTTCCAACATTTTACTGAAAACATTGTGCCTTCTGTCTGCGATGATTATTTCTGCTTTACTATCACCTTCCACGAATACTAAGCTCAGAGCAGCCGTGACATGGAGCCGCCATTTTTCAAAACTTAAGATTTTGAATGGCCTGGCAAGTGGGCGCACACTATTTTTGTTGTTTTCCTTCCACATGAGTGATAGCACACGACAAAAGTGAACTTGCACACCGGCTCTGAAATGTCTCGAGCGTGCACGTATGTGTGTTTTACTAAACAATCAGGCATGCTGTAGAGCGCGTGAAGGAAAAGGAGGAGGGGAGAAAAAAAACCATCAATTAAGCCAAACAACCATGAAGCATGGTCAACAGACTGGAAAAAAGCAGCACAGGAGAAGAGAAACAGAGGCTGTGTGGGAAGTGAATGGAGAGAGAAAGAAAATATGTAAAAGGAGGGAGAGCTGGTCAGATGGCAGGTAGGAGCGGTTAGCAGAGGAAGCTGCAGTTTTAGCTGTCTGCTACTCGAGAATAATGAAGCTGCATCAGCTATAAGTACCACTCCTGAGACAAAACACTCACACAGCTTAAATATAACAACACCAGCTTCTCTTATATACCACCATGCTATACTCCACACTGCAGAAACACCACACAATCCACAACTGCAGCCAGAATACACAAAAAAACTGCGCCATCTCAGTCAATCAACACGCTGCTTCCGCCTGGAGACACCGCCTTTATCAATAATTGATGGCTATGAGGGCCTTAGGGCTGCTTTGACTGACACACTAGCATGAGCATGCACACACACTCCCGCATAGACAAACATAAACATGCACCGGGGTTGACACAGCTCCCCTCAAATGCCAAGGTCAGTGGGTTCACGATCGACGAGGGGGCAGCACAGGAAGTGATCTGACAAACACAGACTCACATGCTGACACGAGTACACATACAACTCTAACTATTCATGCAGTGTTAGAAATATTTCTGTCTTTAGCAAAACCTACAATCTCGTATCCAAAACTTTCCCAAGCAGTTTATTGATTTTTACAAAAGATGAAAAACTACTCAAGCTACAAGTCCTGACTTCATAAACTGTCAGGCTTTTGAAGACATAAGTATGAAACAATCTTGAAAAAGATGAATGCACTTTAAAATGCTTTCAGGGTTGAATAATCTGAATCTTTTTTAAAATAAGCGGTCTTATTCTTGTGAGTGGAGTGAGATTTATAAAAATATGCCAGTTCAGACTATAGAGAAAGCCACAAGAGGCAGTGCCTGTCTTTCTTTCTTTCTGGAGAGCGAATAATAGTGAAATTACAAGACAGTCTATGGCTGAACATTGTTGTTTAGCAATGCTACTGCGATGTTGAACTGCCGTTTTTGCAGTATTGATGGAAACAAAAACCACCACTTTACTCGTATCCTTCACTGTCTGCAAAACGGTCTGCCCTTATTCAGGATGCACAACATTATCAGAACAATACGCCTAAAAAGCAGATTTATTTGCAATGTTTATGAGCAAGACTGTCACTAAAAGCCCTCCATTATATCGGCTTCGGAGGGTTCATTAAAAGGTGAGTTTAAGGAAGGTTGAGTTAACATTCACCTTTAAAAAACGCACTATTACTACATTAATCAGCTGTAGGACAGTCCTCATAAAGCACAGTAGTATGTTTACATGTATAGCTGCTCATTATTTGGATGAAACTTTATATCCTGTGCTGCAGTACGTCTCCAACTAAGTAAAAGATTTCATAAACATATCGTTTGCCTAAATTAAAGGCAGAACTGTGCACGAGGAAGTAAACCTAACTGAGAGATTTTAACCCTCATAACTCAGAGAAGTGTGGATATGAGTGAGCTCCCTTCTCCTTTAACTTCAGCCTTCAACAACAGTTTTAAAAAGCTGATTATGCAAGTGTGATGAGGAAGGAAAAACATTCAGCATGTTTATTAGACCTCCCGGGAGCACACAATTGTGTAATAGTAGGAAAGATTAGATGATAACTGAACTTTTCTCTGTTCACTGAGAAAGCCCCAAGCCACCCTAAGGTTTACAACTTTCTCGCTTCTTTTAAAGATTATGATTACGACGAGGAATTCTGTGGGAAATCCCTTTCTTTATTGAGTTTGTTACAGTTTATAAACTTTCTGCACTACATGTGTTGTATAAAAGGTACAATCTCACAGTTTTGATGACCAACAGCATCTGTGAAGCTGCAGACATATTTCGACCTTGGGCTGCCCCCAGCAAAATTTCACGCCTCTGTTTCAAGCCATAATATTTACAGCATGTTAAGTTTCTCCTCCACTGTGAATGCTGTGCAGACAGAATGCAGAGGAAGAATGTGCTGTCTTTAGGAGTACCAGAGGAGTGATGTAGGTCAGATGGGAGCAAACAGACTCCATGGAGGGAGTGTAGCATTGTGTCTGTGTATACCAAAGCACTGAAGCCCTCGAGCTGTATCAGTGCTCCGCATGTAGGGGCTTTTACTTAAAAACAGGCAACCCAAGTCTTTTGCCTGTCTATTTCACTCTTCTGTATCAACTGCTATGTTTACATGAAAACTTTAATTCAGAATAAAACTGAAATCTTCTTTAAAAAGATTAAAAATGACTATTAAAACGCTTAATTCCGAATGGAAATGACCATTACAAATAAAACTTAATTTCGAAGTAGATGGCTGTTTTATTATGATTTAAAATGTGAATTGAATAATTCTTTGATCATGTATACCACGGTTATTCAATTAGAAATCCACTGAGTGCCGAGGTGCTGGTTTGGCGGGGTGGTTCGCAACCAGGTGCCCCGCGTTCTTGCTTCTGCCGGTCCAGGTTCAAATCCTGCCTGTGACCAGTTTGCAGAGTGTCTTCCCCTACTCTCTCAGCCCCTTTCACAAGCCTATCCACTGTCTCTCTCCCATCAATAGAGGCACAAAATGCCCAAAAAATACATTAATAAAGAAATTCACTGAGGGCCAGATTTTCAGATGTAGGACTTGAGCTGGGCCAGACATATTTGGCAGTCAGTGAGCAAATTTAAGCTTGTAAAAAAAAAAGACAAATAGATAACAAACACACTGGATATTTATTAATTTACTGCCATATTCAAAAGGGTATAAACTCAAACTTCTACTGAAATACTGTTTCTTTAAATGTAACACTTCAAACAGATAACACATTTTGACAGGTAAATACAGGCACATATTAAGGTGCATAGAACAAAAAAAAGTGCAGATTAAAAACACCATCTTTCAGTCACATTTAAAAGTGCATTAAAAGTAACTTGATCAACAGCAACCTTTCAGAACGTGTTGCATTCAATGTCTTAAACAATGTTGGAATTTTTGTAAGACCGTGACAGCATTTGTAAAAGTTTTTCCTGTTTTTCTCGCCGGACCTCAGTCCCAATCACCTTGATTGCGGATCACTCTAGGATTGCTTTTTGCTAATTGAATTGGCTGATGTAAACGTTCATTCTGCTTTAAATGAATTCCTGTCGTTTCGGGCATGCTCGTTCCCTTGTCCTGTCACGATGACGCACATATTCTGGAGCGAACAGGAAGGCCGCCTGAAGCGAGCTTTGGATTTAATTAGGACCTTAGACAATTTGGAAATAATGAAGCGTGGATGGCCGTAGGCATAAAAATGTGGACCTTTTTTAAGTTGTAGCTTATTATGTGATCTTCCTTGTTGTAGTCAAAAGAAACATGGGAACTGGAGTTTGTTTTCTTCTGGTAGATACGTCACGTCAGCCCTTCGTCCTGTCAGAACCACTCCCAACCCCCAGACCTTAAGCGAAATTGAATAAAGGTGAGAAAATGTGTTTTCCATGTAAACCTCTGTTCAGAATTTCCATGTAAACACAAGAATACTTTAGTTTTGAATTATTTAATTCTGAATACTTCATTCCGCAAAAACATCATGAGGACAGAGCCAACAAGTGAAATCAGCATCATAAATTTAACTTTTACTGTTTCATTAGATGGTTTATCACCAGAATCTGTTTTTAATGGAGCCTAATCCTTCAAAGATGGTCCCTTTGCCTTTATTATTAAGAACTGAAGTTGATTTGAAAAGACAAAACTAAATATAAACATTAGGATAATTGGAAACCACATCCTTGCCTTGTAAATATGTCTTTCTTACACTATGCAATTACTTCCCACACTTCATAAAAGATCAGAGAACATCTTTCGCCACCTTTCCACCCACATGTCGTCATTCATGCGTCTTGGCTGAAGATCACTCCGACAGCCCTCTGACACAAACCATTTCCTACTTAGCATAACACTGGCATTAATCTGCCGCGACATGTCAGAACCATCATGCTAAAAACAGAAACAGGACTTCAAGTTACGAGACAGCCCCAACTTAAGCTGCTGATCATACGACAAAAAAGAACCCAGCTACAACCCCTCAACGCCAAATTATTATTTTCCTTGCTTCACTCCTGCTTTTGTCTCGACACCCGTCTGCTCGGTGCAACAGTCACCGGCACGCCCCGCAGACAGACAGATGCAGCAGACGCCTTGTAATCCGTGGAATGCAGAGCGACGACATGGATGGCAGAGTGTACGTTTGTGTTTATGTGTGGGCAGGAGAGAGGATGAGTCGCCCGCGCGCGCCCCCCCCCTTCTACCACACACATTGCTTTCATTCACAGGAAGAGACAAATAACAATACATCTGTTTGCTTTGTTTAACACCTTGCTAAGAACACACAAGCCGCTTAAAAAAAAAAAAAATCCCCTGATGGATCCAGAACTCAATATCAGCCACTTTCACGGCGCTTTAGTGCAAATAATCTATACCAGCCAGAGTGAGGACACCGAAAATACCACAAAGCGCATCTGTTTGCGGACCAATTTATCTCTGCAATTCACAGTTGTCAAGGTTCATAATGGAGGGCAATCAGGGAGCTGCTTTTTCAAGCCGTGTGTCGAATGATGAAGCACAGGAGGAGGAGGAGGAGAGAGAACCCAGCTACAAGTAGGTGTAGGTGCAGCTCAGATGATATCAAACATCTTTTCATTCTTTGCTGTTAATAGCTTTGTGTTTGACAACTGAGTGGGCATGCATTCGTTATTTTCTGCCGCTCTTTGCTTTGTTATTCAGAGCTCATTCATTCATTCCCCTCCACTTCACGCACTTGGTTGTATAACACATAGTTGTAGCCTAGGCAAAAAAGTTTGGTCCCTCAGAGCCAGACGAGTCTTAAAAGGTCTCTAAAGTCAATGTGGCGTCTGAAAAACATCAATTCTGACTAATTTCGATTTCTTTTTCCCCACAGAATATGCCGTGGAGTTCAGGCTTGCAGATGAAAGTCTTTATTTCGCTGATTTAACCTCACAGCATTGATTTTTCTGACACCAAAGCTACAGTTAAAACCATGAAAATGTTTTTATAGACTCAGATCTAGCTCTTAATTGGTCTGCTTTCGTTGCTTATCTGATTCTAAGTTTTATAAAAGGAAAAAAAAACATGACCAAAGGTTAGTTTCAAAACAAGTCTCAAAACAAATGTATTATTCAGGACAAAGCGTAAAGTGAAATCTTTTTGTGCTTACAGATCGGCTGCGCTGTAGTCGGACTGGGCGAAGGGAAGTTCTCTGTGAAGTTGACGTTGCACATGTCGCTGCCACAGCAGCAGAAGTGATACGTCCCATTCTGGATCTGCGGAGGCAGGTTGGTCACCACACAGCGGTCATCTTTGCAACCCTGATGGTCATCCTGGTAAGTCCAGCATCCTGATGCAGGTGAGACAAAGAGAGAAGAACAATTATCAGCTCCTGTTGTGTATCTGACAGATGGTACAGAATGTTCTCTAACAAAGAAAAGTGCATTTAAAAAGAAATTTTGCTTTTGTTAGTTGACTTTGTTCATGTGAACAGGCAACTGGCATAAACAAATTAATGAGATGTATGTGAAAGGATAAAGGATAGGGCTGGGACGATAAGCTTTTCTCCCGATTCATTTTTTTAACGATTTTTTAGGTGCTGATTCAATTTAAATTGTGATTCTACGATTTTTGCAAACTTTAGTTCGCTTTTTTAACACCAGTGAAAAAGACGAACAATGATAATGCCTACAGACTATATCAGGAAAAATACACCTCACATGTGAGTCTGTGTTAGACTTTACTCAGCAATATGTTTTAACCAGCTGTTTATACTCTCTCTTCAAAAGCCTGGACTGCATTTAAAAGTTGCTTATTAGCACAGACTAAAATGAAGCATATAAATTTGGAAAAAAAACGATTTTTGAGCAAAAAAAAATAAATTAAAAAATCGTCAAACAAAAAATCCTGATACTTGTGTGAATCCATTTTTTTTCTCCCACCCCTAATAATGGATAATGCGTTTGGTGTATTTATAGAAAGACACACTTTTAAGAAACATTTTCTTTTCCCTTCTTTTTATTTTAAATATACATTCAGGTTTCCTCTTTATGTAGTTAAAGATGTTGCCATGAATTTTGATTTTTCATACTATATGTTTGCAGGATTGTAAATATTTCTTACAAAGTTCTAACTATGTTTAATCATTTGAGATGTAGAAATATCAGAAGATTAAAAATGTTTGAAAAAGAAAATTTCTACGCTGTTGCACTTGACAAGTCAGACGTTTTGCTGATACTACCTTACTCAACTTGATAATTAATTTTTTAAATATGAGGCTTTTTTTTTTAGCATTTTGCAGTACAACACAAAACAATGGATGTTTGTTTTTATTTCTCTGCCACTGTAGTTGAAACATTTCCCATAATCTCAACATCAGAGCTGTTCTGATCATTCAGTCCTGATTCCTGGACGTTTGCATCAACCAATATGAAGCATAAAATCTCTTCCAAAGAGTTAAAAAGCAGACATATTGTACTAAAATCGACTTATTCTTTAAAGTTAGCATAGACAACCTTCCAAAACTGCAGCCTGGCGCGGTGCACATTCTGTATAGGATTATATTTCCGTCATGCAACTAACTCTTATTGACCTAACATCATGTGCAAGCACTAAACTTTTGTTTTCTTTCTAATTCATGAAGAATTATTCTTATCAGCTCTTCTATGCTGCGACAACACAGCAGTGCCTGAGGATGAGTCATGTGTTTATAATATCAAAATTGACAGTAAATTATGAAAATAAGAAGTTCCTGTTGTTTTTCATCTCATAAGAAAAAATAATTTGACCTGAATGTGATGCAATTAAGGCTGGACAAAAAATCCATTTAACCCTTGAATTACAGTTTTCTGCTTTAAAGGTAAATATGGGATAAATAAAAAATATTTATGGGATTTTTTTCTGGGACCTTCTCTTACACTTGTGTTACTCCCTCTGGATTTAAGAACAGACACAATATAATGCTACCATTACCAATATAATGGTAGTGCCTGACATTTTCCACCTTAGGCTGATGTTTTTGAATGGATCTGATAAATAAGAGAGTTTCCTCTTCATGTTAGTGTTAATATAGCACAGCCTCCCTGCGTCAAAACAATGCAGTGTACCTGTACTTTCAGAACCTTAAATCAAGCAAGGAATTCAGTTGACTTTAGTGACTGTTTTTAATGAAACTTAAAACGTATTTTGGTGTCATTTTTCCTTTTTTGTTAAGAGGTTAAAGTTGAAAAGATCTGAATTTTTTCCGTGAGATAATGTAAGATTTTGCTTTTGTACCACATTGCCCAGTCCTAAAGGCAATAAGACCGCCAGACAATGGCTGTAGCACACCTGAAAGCTATCGACCATAAACTGAAAATAATTAAAGAAATGATGATTACAGAAATATGGCCTTACAGACAGTAAATATGCTGAATAACTAAATAAACAGTTCTTTGCTTTATTTTACTTAACAGTAGTAAAATGTGTTTTTTATTGAAGTTACTGTGATGCTTAATCTGTTAGCCTGCTAATAGCATTTTACAGTATGTGTTCGTCTCAAGCTCACAAACTTAAATATATAGATTTATCAGGCCATCCCTGGGATAGAGAGTTTATTTTATTAAGTTAACCAACTGACCTCCTTAAAACAACTTCAGTAAAACGTGTCTACATTCCAGTGCTTGGTGGGAGTTGCAGAGATTTGAATTTGTGGCCAATGTTAACAGTCTCTAAGCTAGGTCATTGCACAAGCTGGTTTACTCATCTACACATTTCAGGTTGTATAGAACAGTGGATACCAATATAGGGGTCTGGGGGTCGTGCTTTGAGGGGTGTCAAATGATTTTTTTAAATAAAATAAGTATTAAGTAAGTAGAAATAAATATTTTTACCGTTATTGTAAAAATACATGATCAAAATGAGTGCAAATTAAGATAAAACCGAAGTCATTTGGGGAGATTGAAGCCAGAAAAAGAGAAATTAAAGACATGATGTCAATATGTCTGTATCATAATCTGCTTCCTCCAGGGACTGTGGGGTCCCTGGTTTCTGGCACTGTTATTTTGAGAGGCCATGGCTGAAAAGTTTGGAAATCCTCGATGTAGAAGGCAGTCAATGCAATGAGTTTCACTTTAAGGCATCTCAATCTGTCACCGTGACTCATGGGATGAATGTATTTACTTGTGGTCTAACTTTAGAGGTGGCCTTAGTCATCAGGGAAATTCAAGCATCTCTTAAACAGAAACTTGTGGAAAGTTTCCTCACTTCTGCCTGTAGAAACAAAACTAAGTCTGCCAGGCTGTGTCTACCTTGTTTGACAAGCCGCACTTCGCCCGGTGGACTTTTCTCCCACAGGCCGAAACAGTGGCTCCCCTTGGCACATCTTATGGTGGTGTTTTCTGGGGAGACCCGGCCTTCTCCCCCTGCCACTCGTTCCACATCCCACTGCTGCTGCTGGTCTGTAAAGGCACACTCCCGCTCCTCTCCCTGCGCCGCTGTGAAAAGAAAGAAAAACGGGGGCTGAGTCGAAACCCATTTCTACCACAAACACGGCTGCACTTTGCAGCAGCAACAAAGTGAATAAAATAGCTTGACGGAGGAAGACTCAGTTATAAAACTCTAAAATGGTGGCAGTTTCTGACTGTGCATTAATGAGGACGTGAGGGGAGGGGAAAAGAGAAAGAGACAGCTTCATTAATTTGTCATTTCATAGTAACTCAATTGATTGATCTCATTCCACTCACACTTTCAACAAGCAGGATTTCAAGCTTTACACAGATTGGCATAACTTACATTTGCCTCCCGAACATAGAGAGTGTGTGCATTACATGACTACAGAAATCCATACATTCACAGACACTTCTCGTCTGCTTCAAAAGCTACACTGATAAATTGATACTGCGTCTGTCTACACAGGAAGAATAATCCACCACTGAAAAGCCGTCTGCCTGCAAAGACTGCTGCCTCTCACAAGCCAAAGATCAATAGAAAAACCAATTTAAACTCTCGCCCGAAGGACATAACACAAAAACATGCAGAGGCGAAAAAGAAAAGTGGACTTGAAACACCCCTCATTAAAACACAAAAACTGCAAGACACCCATGAAAAGAGCAGATTAAATGTCAGAATAAGAGATAGAAGCTCAACACTGAAGCTTAAGAACCCACGTTGTGCTTAATAAACTGATTTATTGCCCATGGCCTGAGTTTTTCCTGTCTTGTGTTCAAGTGAACTTTAGTCGGAGTCAAATTGTGTGTGCAGAAGAAATAAAGCTCAAATATGTGTCCAGTTTCTTTTAGCTTCAACACCAGGGAGAAATAGTTAAAGCCAGAGTCAGTGAGTGTGTTTGTGTTCACTGGGTAATTTCAGATAAGAGAAACATGATGTGCCAGTTTGTTTCCTTTACTCCCAACTCCTCCCTTTTCTCCAGCCGAGGGGGGAGAGGCGAGGGGTGGAGGGGGGGTCTGTTATGGAGGGAGGGAGGAGGGTGACTGTGCCCTGCCCAAGGTCAAGCTAGCCTGTGTGGGCAGAGGGTGACGCGATGGAGTGGTAGCGCTGCCGGGCACCGCGCCAACTTTCCTCCTCTGCTCCCATCCGCAGATAAAGCTATCAACCCTGGCCTACCGTGGGCCTCGGCTGCCCTCAACCTGCGGGCCTTCACTGCCTACTGGTTCTGCGGCAGTGGCTCTGCCTACGGGGGGAAGCGCGCCGAGTACATGCCGTGCGGGAAAGGAGTTCAAACCGCGGGTTAAACATGTGGAGGAATTCTCATTTTGATGAGGAAACTGAATTTTAATGAGGCAACAACGGCACTGGCAAGGTTAGGGGGAAGAGCAGACAATTCCCATCTTGCAGGTTTTTGCAGCACGTTAACAAGCTGAGTTCAAATGACCACCAAACTGTACATGCGCTTTGTAATTACCATACATAATGTCATACTGCACATTATTAAACTAAAAGCCTTAAAAAGGGAGTGAAGCTGAGCACTAGGCTTGAAAACAGACTGAATAACTCCTGAGCAGATTAACAGACTGAAATAGCAACCATCCACGGACCTTAAATAATAACTAATCCCAGAAAAAAATGATTCCCCCCAAAATGAACCCAGCCTTACTATTAAACCAGAACATTAGAGGCGGGACATAATTGGCAGACATTCATTTATATTTTACCACTTTGCTCTACAAGGACCAGAGGGAGGATCAGGCTCTCATCTTTTGTTAGCTGACAAATTTTGAAAGGTTCAAAATCGGAGACCGTAGACACAAAGACACTTTTGAATTTGTTTACCCCCTTAAAATGATTGAAAAAAACCCCACATCTTCCATTTAAATGACATAAAGAACTTTTAGTTACAGCCTGTACTTTGCTTTTTATTGAAATAAAATAGAGGCTTGTCAACAAAAG
The DNA here is from genome assembly GCA_036419115.1 of Scarus forsteni. Classification (NCBI taxonomy): domain Eukaryota; kingdom Metazoa; phylum Chordata; class Actinopteri; order Labriformes; family Labridae; genus Scarus; species Scarus forsteni. The sequence goes on along the minus strand of JAZDUH010000054.1, from coordinate 5,097,599 downwards.
ACACTGTTTTCGTCCCTTCTCTGTTTTCTTTTACTCAAAACATCAAGAATTTTAAGTGTCCTTGCCTCTGGAGGATGTGTTAACAGATAAGTGCAGGCAAGTGTTAAAAGGAAATTTCATAAACTGTACCTCAGTCTGCTGTACCAAAAAGCCTCATACAGAAGCATAACTGAATGACAGGCTTACTTTCATGGATAAAATGTGAATTATTCCATTCAATCTGTATGCTAGATCTTCTAAAACACCTCATCTGCGAAGAGAAAATGTATTTAAGGTCATCACTTCAAACATGGCAGCTTTAAATGTTAAAAACGACCGACAATAGACTCAATAGATTTACTCTCTGCATAAAGTGTTGGCTTTCTTGAGTCTTTAAATGCTGCTCGCAATGGTTGTTACTAAGAGCCTTAAAGTTTCTTTATTCTCCACGTTTACCTACGTATAACAGAACACTTCTTTTAAGTTTCCTACCCAAAAACTCACTCAGATATGAGCTTTGAGGAGATGCAGGCTGGCCATAGACATATATATATATTTGCTTTAAAAGGGTCCTTGATTAATATGGGATCTTTGGGTTTATGGAATGTTACTAAACATCTCATTTTGCTGATAACAGTGCTCCCCTATGTTATTTTACTCTACCTTTAGCCGTAGCCCGTTAGCAAGGCTGCTTCTCTAATTGATGTTTGTTTGAGGAAAGTCTGTAAATGTGTTAAATTACAGTGATTTTGGTTCACTTCCCTTGTTTTGTCTTTCACATCACCTGAAATCAAACTTTATTTGTCCATCTTAAATTGTGGGAGACAAATATTAAATCCAAGCACCTGTTTTCACTGATGACCTACTATTGTTGTAATTGTTTATTGTAGGAGTTTGTGTTTGTTGTGACTGTGTGTTGCTGCTATTCTTGGCCAGGTCTCTCTTCTAAGAGAGATCTCTGATATCAGTGGGGCTGGCCTGGCTAAATAAAGGTTTAATAAATATCTTTCCAAAAGAGTGAACCAGAGTTCATTTGGTCTAGAATAAATGTGTTAGGTGTGAAAATGGCCCAAGTGCACATTCTGTTGCAATGCAACCTTTTTTTTTAGCTCAACAGTTCTGAGCCAGTTGTATTTTACTGCATGTTACCTTAATCCTTCAATAGTTAGAATCACTGTATGCAGGAATAAACGGCTTTATAGATCCCGTTTGCTAGAATGATTACATTAAAAACTGTCCAAAAATCATCAAACAGAGAAACACTTCGCTACACGTAGATTAGATTGCAAGCTATCTGGTAGTTTATCTTTTCAGACCTCAGTACATTTGGCCAAAAAGTTTTATCTCAACAAAACCAGGGTCAGTTGTTAGTTCAGTCCAAATTTCCTTGCAGTGAGCTTCACATTATACCTCTTTAGATTAAACTGCTTGCAAGTTACAGCTCTCACAGCAAGCTAGCAACATTTGCCGTTTTAACAGTGGAAAGTTGACCTTAAACGGCAACTGCATCCTGATCACGCTCTGAAATCAAAGATCTATTGTTAGAGAAATTGCTGAGAGTTGGCTCTGTAAAACCCTGAACCACCTGCTTCCTTTTTTGAAACATGATAAAAGGAGTAAATCATCCACCAGATGGTCAAAGCTTTCACAAGAATTCATCATTATGTTGTGATTAAGTCACTATGGCCTCCCCAATGTTGCTAAAAAAAAGTCCCAAAATCTGTGCCAAAGGCTAAATTATATTACAGCTTTAACAATGATCTCTGCCTCGAGTACGCTCCCATTCTATTAACCAGAAACTGAGGAGAGAGGGCGGCAGCAAGGATCTGAGTTGCAGAGAAGAAAGTCTTGAGGAAAGAATAGAAACAATAGTAGGAAGTGCCTCCCTCCTGACAACTCCTAGACAGTAAGACAAACAGACTGACCTTGTACACCAGAATTGGGAACAGAAAAATCCATAGAGCTGAGTATCTTCTATCTTTTCCTCAAAGCTGGGTACATACTGTATGCCTCAGACATTAATTATTAACGTTTTCACTATAATTCAAGGCTATGAAATGAAAACCCTCATAATGATGCTCGGTCTAAGGGAGCTCAGAGGCATGAAAAACTGAAACAGGAGATGAAAGGCTCCAGTGGATCTAGAAATTGATTTTGGGTTTCCATTCACAAGATTTCCCAACTTGTAGATGCTATTTTCAGGGCATTAAGTTGCTCCAGAGCAAAGCCAAACAACTTTTTTATTCAAAGTTTGTCATGACTCTGAAATACATTTATTGAATTTGGCGGCCTAGCATGCAAACAAGCAAACAGAGAAGTAACTGTAGCATCTATTGGAGCTCAAAGTAAAGCAGATTTGCTCATTTGCAGTCAGAGCCATGGGGCCTCGTGTGGGCACATTTTCATTGGTTTGTCTGCCTCTCCTCTCGGCCACGGTTGGTTCTCTGGCTAAATTCTGCCTTTCTTCTGAGTGTTTCTGGTTGGTTGCCAATCTCTGCGTGTATCTGTGATTGGCCGTGGTAGACTCCGTCCCTGGTTCTGCTCTGTGGAGCTTGCTGTGTGATCTTGGCTTTCCACTGCAGTATTGGATTGTGGGTCAGAGTATGCAGGCAAGGCCAGTGGAGCGAGTCAGATGAGAGAGAGAGGGAGTGAAAGAGAGAGGGAGAGGGTAGTCATATCAAAAGGCTTCAGAGTAGTTTTCCTGCTCCAAGCTTGCTCATTGGATGAATCCCCAGCACTGCTGAGTGTTTACCCATGGCCCAGTTATTTGCTAATCTCTCCCCCCCTTCCTCCCCCAATTGGCCTTCGGTGCACCCTCCCACCTCCCCCCCTCCCGACTCCCAAACTACCCCTGTCCCCTCAGCCTCTCTGCTAAAAAACAACAGCGATCTAATCTGGCTCTCTCCTTCCTTACTGCCAAGGCCCATTGGAGAGATGTAAGACACGGCAGTCTGAGACTTGATTAAAAGTCGCAGAGAGCTGCAGATGATGTGGTGGCTGTTTTCACTCTGCAACTGGTTGTGAGTTCACATTCCAGATTAAAAGGCAGAAATGGTGGGTACAAGGGCAGGAAAGCACTCTTGACTGAAGGCTAAAACGTGCTTGATGCACTAGTGCACACACCATCTTCTCTGCAGACACGCGTGCCCTGTCCGCATCCACTGAAGTATTCAAGCTGTGCTCTCTTGCAGGGGGTTTCATGGAGAGAACTGGCACGGCACTGACTGCAACACAGAGCCTCTGCTGACTCTGTTTTAAAAAATTTGTGCATGAAGCCAAAGTTATTCTGATATCATTATAGAGTAGGCCTCTCTCAGTGCCTCACATGTTATTTTAAAGTATGCAAGTCAGTTTGTGGGTGCATGACTCTGCACTTAGCAAAAAATGCACCTTTTTGGGCAAAGCATCTTGGTAATATGTACAAAAACATTTACTTTGTGCACGACAGAAGTGTAAAGCTTAGAAATAATCAACAATAGGATTTATCCAGACCTTATATTGGTGTTTGTTGAGTTATTTCTGCAAACTGCCACTGCTTAAGACCTGGTAATGATACTATTACTGTCACTGTACCAACATTTTAAATCTTGATACATCAGATCAAGTGAAACTGAGCTTTTTTTTTTCTGGCAACAACATTATAGTTGGTTAGCATCAAAAACGTGATTTATTCTATTTAATGACTAAATACATTAAGCAAACTCTAAATGAACACACTGGCAAAGATGTGTCTCCTTCATCTCTGACTTTAGGTCAAAGTAGCACAGGAAAAATAAAATGAAGAAAGAAATCTTTTCTCTCTTTCTTCAGGTGAAAACTATAAATTAATGAATGCAATATGAAATAAAACTAGAAGTGATTCAAGAGCCCAAACTTCCACCAAAGCGTTTTCAGTTTTGTCAGACAAGTCACAATGTGGAAAACAGCCTTATCTAGTGTTAACAAATACTTCAAGAATTCCTGGATCCACATCCAGATTTAGATAACCACAAAAATCTCATCAGTTCTCTCTTGCGCCATGATCAAAACTCCCTGAAAATGTCATCCTAGTCCATTGAGAAATTATTGAGTTACTAGCAAAGTGTGGAAAACTGTCCTGTCTTGCAGTGTCAACAAATCCTTGAAAAAAAATCACCACAAAACTGAATCATTCTTCCTTCATCATGACCAACATTCCTGTTGACAGACCATCTAACCAGTAAATTACAAATCACCAAAAAACAGGTAAACAACTGTATCACTGTCTATAAGTGAATAAAATAAATGCATGGACATAATATTGAAAAATGACAGTTTAATAAGAAGCAGTTCAACCATGTTTTGAGTTTGTGGGGATGTAACTTTAAGGAAAAAAATTATCAACAGAAATCAAAAGCTTTACCACCTGTGACAAAACCTGCGACTGACAAGAGCCATGGCTTTGGGCAAAGCATCATTTCATCTCTCTGATTATCTTTCATTCCTGTGATGAAACAAAACTGCAGTTGAGGTCAAATCTTGATTAATTGCAAAACACTGCTATTACAGTCTTAATGCCAAAGTTTTACATTTAATAAAAGTCACCAACAAATGTTAAAAGTTTCAGTACCAGACAAAATCCTGAGCTCTTGAAACAAACTGATTTTTCAAGACAAAAATTGGAAACAAACTTCTCAATACAGCCTAAGTAACATGCCAACAAGATCAAAATTACAGCTCTTTCTGTCATTGATAAACTACCTTTTCAGAACTTTCTAAAAACCTTTTCGAGGCCCTGTTTTTGAACTCTATTGCATTAAAAGCAGTTACATTAGCAACACATTGATACTGTTTTGCACCAAACATTATTAAAAGTGCTGAAAAGTCTCTTCAATAACTCATGATTGCATATTTTTAGAACAATGCAAATGTATGGGGTAACTAACATTATATAACGTTTTATAAGAAAAAACTTTTAGACTTAATCATGCAACACTTCAACAAAAATGACAAAAAGTTTGAATTAAGTAAAGATGCATACTGTGATATTTTAACATGCTCACATAATATGGAATAAAATGGAAAAAAAACAGTAATGTTCCCTAAAGAGAGTGACAAATGTGGCCTGTAAAATCCTCTCTGTATAACTATAAAAATTTGAATTGAGCTATGAAAATAAATGACTTGTAATTTACCATTCAAGATTTGTGAAACTGATTCAAGGCCCACATTTTGGCCAATCAGACATTAATTTCTAATACATTCCTCGGCCCTGCCGACTCTCTTTCATGGCCCCTTTCATTAAAAATATGACTGAAAATGTGGCTCCTTTTTCTGCACTATTAATCACTGAAATCTCTATGAGGTCTAATCAGGAACTTGTCCCTGAACAAACTAAAGATGTTGAAAGAAAGAAGTTGTAAGCATAAAAAAGGGCTGCAGGTCTCTGAATTTGGAGGTTTGAACCATCATTAAGTTTTTCATATTTTTAGATTTTTTTGTTCCTTTGGACAGGACCAAATGCTGCATTTGGGTTTTTTATATCTATACATCATTTTACAAATGTTATTCTGCTGCTTAACACGGTCTATCAAATGTTGTTTCCTTAAAACACACTTCGTCAATCGTTATAAAATGTCCTAAACTTCTGTCTAACCTTACTCGTGATAGCCTTCTCCTCTCTTTTGTGTTTGTTTTTTCTGCACTGTGAGACAGACAGGATCCCTCCAGGAGCCCATAATGTGCCCTCATGCGTGACCAAAGCATCCAAAGATAACAAAATTCAAAATATATGTCCATGAGCGCTACATTTTCACCGCGGCAAAAGCTCAAGCTGTGACTTTCTGACAGGCATCACAGGCACGTGCCCACTCTAATCGTACCTGCTGCTGTTTGGGTGCGCTTGTTGCTGAGGTAGGATGCACGGGTTTCCAGGGGGGGACTTTGCTGACACCCCCAATTTTCCAAGTCCCCTCCTTGAGTTTAAAGATGTCGGTGGGTAAAGAGGAAAAGGGGGGTTGGTTGGTTGGTGGTGGGCTTTAATCTGTCCCATCTGTTGCCTCGGGACTGCCCACCCCCCCCTCCCTCAAAAACACCAGCGCTCAGTCTGGGTCTGTCTGGGTCTGGTACAGTTATGCTAATCCCAGGGCTTATGCTACCCTCAAAGCTTAGAGGCCTCCATTATTGACCACGATGCATTTATACTAAAAAATCGCCCCTCCTCCCTGCGTCTCCTCCCCTTCCTTTATACCTTTACTTTCCCAAATATGTGATGGAAACGCAGATGACCAAAGTGGTGTTTGCCATCACTCCACGGGGGGTATAATCTCAGATTATTTATGAACAAGCAAAAGTTGAGTTTCAGGCTGCGTCTGAATTTAGTCTGTGATTGTAACCTCAGCTTTTCCTTGTTGAGGGAAAGAACTAATATTACAGGTTTTAATGGCTACATACAAGCTTGACAGGCTGATTCCCCCATACATCCTCCCGCTCTGGCGTCTTCTCTTCAAGCTGTGGTTGTCTGGTATGTCGGGGTTTTCACCTGTTTAGAAAGAGCTGACTGGTCGTCTAGTGTCCTCCAGAAATAAATCTCTTCATCACATGCTCTCTACAAATCTAGAGGCAGTTTCTTGGTATATTTTATGACATTATCCAAGTAAATATTGCCAGAGATTCTAAGAAACAGCACTTCAAACATGTTCATTTGATGCTTTGGCTTCATCTTTTGTGATTGGAGGCTTAAATTCTTAACACTTTGGAGCGCAGAGCTTTTTAAATAAGACATTTGTCTGGATCAGACTGGGCTTTTTGACAAAAGGAACACTTCTCGGAATTATTTATTTATTTATTCAGATCCCCAGCAAATGATGGTTAAAGCAATCAGCAGATAAATAAGTAGCGAGTATAATACTTGAATCTTAGTCGAAGAATCAGACCAATAAACTTGCCAGGCCTTCTCATCTGACATTAGCATATTTAACATATTCATTATAGCTAAACAATCAATCACAATTTTGTGCTCTTTGAGCTTTCACGATGGGCAAATATGAATTGTCTGAATGAGTAAGAAAAATCTTTACAAAGGCATGTTTTTCCTAAAATGATATCAAACAGTCAGACTAACACGTGTCACTTACCTAAGAGTAACTGTTACACATAGACAGTTGCAAAGAAAAGGCTTTTTTATTTACCTGCATGATTGATGATAGTCATAACCAAGGCTTTAACAGATTCTTAACCATGAAATGTTTTTTTGTGTTTTTACAAAAATATCAGGGTGAGACCGAAATAGAGTAAATCACTTCCTGTCTGTGAGTCTTGCGTGTTGGTACTCAGGTTTACACCTTTCAGTCTGGCCAAACAAACAGCTTAAAACTGGAAACAATCGGCTCCTGTCAGCAGTTTGAAAGGGTCTAATCGGCATTTTGACCCGGGTTGACTGATCCTGCAAGCAACGCAGGTTTTATTGGCTCACCTCAGTGGGAACATCACACCTGGGTCGACTCGTTATTTACAGCATGACATCTGCCTAACGTGCCCACGGCATAATATGGCGCCCACCCCCTCCGCCAGTAACTTACGTGGCTTTTTGCCGTCTCAGCAACAAATTCCGTCGGCCTTTGTATCAGCACTCGAATGTTGTTCAGTCTGTGCCAATGTTGTACATTTTTAAAGAGGTACAACAGTGCAAAGTACAGAAAACAGTTGACCACTGTGTCCACAGCCTCCATGTTCCTTTCAATTGTTTACACGGACGTGTTTTGGGCATGGTGATGATGTCATCAAGGTGATTGGCGGGTTGACCCCGTTGAAAAAACCTTTGCTGACCCAGTAATTTTAGTGTGAAAGCGGTATTAGACTTAATTTTTCTGACTTCTTTGATTTATCAACTACAGATTTTAATGATGGGCTCGGTGCTTCACTCTCGTTTTGACCACATGCTAGTTATCAGATGACAATTTCCATGGTGGTGTTGAGTAACAACAATATAATCAGTGCACTCATGGAAAGTCAGTAGGTAGTTGTGGTTCATAATCTGAACCTCAGTATTAATCAAAGAAACTGCTATGCTGGTTTTTGCCTATATTGAGCAGTCTTCTGACATCTCTATAACATGATCACATTTTTCTCATATTAGCAAAACTTAAATAAAAAAAAAGTTCCACATATAAAATCAAGACTTTAAATTCACATTTTTGCCAACATGCATAACAATAGAAATCCCCTGCTTTCTACAAAGAACCTGATTTACTTTTTCATATCACACAATGCATCAAAGACTGAAAAACTACTGAAATGTCCCTTCTTCTCAAAAAATATCCAGCTTCAGGTCGCTTAGTAACACCACCCTAATTGCAAGCACATGGTGAGCAATGACAGGGTTTGTCTTTTGTTGAAAAATCCCATATCCAGAGTATTTCTAAGTCGAATTTTAAGACGTCTGTTTATAAGACATAAGATAAAAACCTAATTCTCCTTTTGTCATTATGCATTTAAATTGTGTTTTAAAGCCAATTATGATTTTGTGCCTCATGCCTAAATAGCTTGTACCAGACAGACATACTGTACTGTTGAGCTCCCCAAAACAATCTGAGCTCCTCTTATCTGCTCTGTTTTCGGTTCTATTATGATTCCCAGAGAAGCCCTGTCTGCCCGCTGTTTGCCTGAAACGTGTACCTTTCAAAATGCATTGCTGGGATCTTGTGAAGGCTCCTTGCTTTGTTTACTGCCTCTGTTACAAGCTGATGTGAATAGGAGCACATAAGCCCTGAGATATACAAGGCATAAAGGGGACAACAACAAAGACAGAGCAATACCCACAGATGTGACATCCCAGCTGAGAGAGAAAATAAATACAAGATCAATATCACCTTAAAGCCTCGCAGCTGTGAAAAAAATCACCCTTCTATGAAAGAAAACACAAACCATCCGGCCCAAAACTGTTCATCCATACTCTGAGCAACATTTTTTGCGCGCTCTAGACTTATTGTCTCTGCTGGTCAAGGAGAACGCTTCGTGTTAATCATAGGCTGTCACTCCGAGTTACCATCTCAAGGCTGCACCTTTTGTTTTCTAAAACATCCACTAATTTCTCCTTTTTGCCAAACCAGAAGGTCGGCTGAACACTGCGCGCTATTGTATGCCGCTTTTTTGCTTTTACCTCTCCTCAGAACTCAAACCAAGGTACTAAGAGGGAGAGACATTGATTTTTCTCATCTAATAGAGTACAAGGCTAGTTGTATTAGAGCCCAAATGGCCTCCCAGCACCCCCGCCCCTCCATTCCAGCAATCACTGGTCTGTTTCTCCCTGCAGTCAGTGCCATCTCCTCTCACAAAATAATGATGTTGACTAAGTGCTAAATATTAGAGAATCAGTCATCAGAGTCTGCTTTCATATCCTTCAACCTCGTCGACTACTTCCTTTTTTTCCCCCATAAATTGCGTTGCTCCAGTTGCACAAACACTGAAGCCAAATTGTTTGCAGGGAGTGAGTGCACATCATTATATTACCTCTATTTTTGCAGTTACTCGCCGGTTGCCTTGCAGCTCTACAGACAGTTTTAACATTTTACAAGCCACTTTAACCCATTTACCGTCCTTGCGTTTACTTCCAGGGCCATGCCGGCCTTATTGCACATTCAGCACACTGGCTCAAGAGTCAACAGAGACACAGTTTAGTTAAGGGGCCCCTGGGCTCTTAGCATAATCTGTGCTATTAATTACAATATCAGTGCTGATGTCAGAGCTTTTTATGCATCACAGCAGATAATTTTCCCCATTGTTATTGACTGTTGTGCTACTTTTTCACCTGTCTTACAGAACATAAACCAACATTATATTTAAAGCATGATTTTGGCTGACTTCTTACACTACGTAAATGATTCAATTAGCATTAATTATTAGGGCATCAATGCATACTTTCCCCTCATAACAATAATTTTCACACTAAAGGGATCACAAAAGGAGAACTGGAAGCACCACCTTTAATACTGCATAATATGATCTTCATAGTCCAACTATGCCACTGACAGCTGCTAATTTGTCTTCATTTATAAAACAGTACACTTACTTAGGATTTTACTTTGTCAGAAGTGTTAATAAAATAAATTAATCAAAATGTATGGGAAAAAAAAGATACAACCGTTAAGACTCTAAAACACAACATGGGACCTACAGCAACAACTTCTGGACTTCAATGGTCTAAACTGATGTCAATAATCTACAGATATCTTCATGTAACCTAAATTTTACACTTTCTTGGAGAAACATAATGCCCTTCATTACCCAAACTGTGTTGTGTACATAACCCATGGTGTCACTGACTGTCCAAATTAAAGGGTATTTCTCTAATTTAGCTTTGATAGATCAAACAAACATGGTATAAAAAAGTTCAGCTTCGATATTTACCTTCCTTGAGAAAACACAGGGTCTTCTGTCTGCTGCCAGTTTCTTTAACTTTTTGAGGAGTTTTACTAATTTAGCAATAAATTATCAGAGACAAGACTAGAAATATAATAATCAAAATGGATGAGAGGAAAAATCATACTTTATGCTGAAAAAGATTATCTTACTTGGCATACCCACAATGCTACTAACCACTGCAAGTTTGTCCAATTTTAACGCTCTTACATTACACAGGTAAGATAATTGCTTCTACTCCCAAATTTTTTTATGTAAAAAAAAAAATGTGTTGCCTTCTTTACCCACAATGCTACTGACTAAGGCCAGAATGTCCAACATTTAGAAGTACTTCACTTGTTTTGCAGTTTACATTCCTGACTATTTAGAAAGCAGAGATACCATCTTTTTTTCTCCATAGTATTCTCCTTCTCTCAACATATTATGCAGAGATTTCCCATGATGCCACTCACTGCTTACAGTTTGTCCAACTTGAAGGAAGGACATCACTTTTGTGGCAGTGTACATTCATAACAATGCTCTAAGTACAGCAAAATGTCTTTAAGGGGAAATAAAACAACACATTTTTTGCATTATCCAGAAATTCCTGTTGTCAAAAGCTGATGCAGACATTACCCACAATGCCACTGACTGCTGCTAGTTAGCCCAACATCTTAAAGAACCCCACTACTAACGTTTTACAGAGATGATTCAGGAAAGATCAGGTGAAATAAAAGGGGACTTAAGACATCCCTTTTGTGCTAAAAACATGCTTTGGGTTATTTAAAACATGATGTCTCCTTGGGCTGGGATGGTATGCTTATCTCGATTTAACGGCGATGATACAATATTGCAGATTATTGCAATCTTTAGTTCGCTTTTTTAAGACCAGTGAAAAAGATTAACAATGATGATGCCTACAGACCATATCAGGAAAAATACACATCACATGCAAGTCTTTTTTTAAGGATTTATTCAGCAATATATTTTAACCAGCTGTTTATTCTCTCTCTTCAAAAGCCTGGATTACATTAAAAAGTGGCTTATTAACACAGACTAAAACCAAGCATATAAATTGGAAAAAAGTCGATTTAAAAATCGTCAAACAAAAAATCCCGATACTTCTGCAAACTGATTTTTTTCTCCCACCTTTCATCTACATTACCCACAATGCCACTTACTGATGCCAGTTTGCCCTAATTTGAAAGCACCTCAATAATGTTGTGTTATTCACAAAAGAGTTGTCAAAAAAATGGAGAAATCATCTTTATTTCTAAAATGTGCTCCTTTTTCTGTGCCTTCATAACTCACAATTAACTAATTTAACTTTCATAGCAAAGCTCTTTACCACATCAGAGATCATAAAGTGAAACAGAAACATCTTTTATGCTCAAAATACCTGGCTTTCCTGGTCCTCTACATTACCCATGATGCCACTGACTTATGCCTGTGGGTGAGAGAGTTAAATATGGTGTACTTGTAGCTGTTTATGTAGACTAAGCCTAAACCCTCGAGCAGACATAAAGACCGAGTTGGAGATGTCTGTTGGGCTTGTTTCTATTTATACTGTATTGATTTAAATGGACTTGACTCAAGTGATCACCTGAGGATATTTATCAGACGTCACACTGTTTCCTTTGAAAGGACCAAAGGCTTGTTTTGCTATCACCTAAGAACAAAATTGCACTTTCTGCCTCAGTAGTTCTTAAAAATGAGGTTTATTTTCACCAAATGAGAAATTGAGGTATTTTTGCAATGCCTTCTTCCTCGTCCTTGTTTAAAAATGCCTCTGCTGCAGAGCTATCAGGGAAACTCTCGCTGTACTGTACTTGACATTTACATCATTCTGATTCACTCTCGTTTCAGTCTTCAACCACACTTGACTTTAAAAACAATCAGTTAAATGTCAGGAGTGACAGCCGGCTGTGTCTCGCTCACAGAATTTTGCAGGCACAAATATAAGCTGGAAGACCTGCAGCCGTTTAGCATGAGTCTGTAATCTCCGTCCAATAACTTCACTTTCCGCTGAGCCGCTGACGTGACCGCAGAGCCGACAGCTTCAAGAGTCCCCTGTTGGCCCCGGAGAAGCCGGAGCGACGCGGCCTGGTTGGGGAACAGTGGGCCCTGTCAACGCCACAGTATGCAGCCCACGAGACACGGCTTCAGAGTTTGGACAAGCGGAGCAAATGAGCAGCCCCCTTTTTATGCTTTGGTATAATACTCGTGCTCTAATCCTCTTTAGACCCCTCAAACCCCCAGCTTACCTGGGACAACTGTAAAAATGAGGCCTGAATGTGGGTTGTGGCATACATTATGAACACGCTTGTGCAACAAGTTGAACTTTACTTGAGCCGAACTGGGCTAAAGTCGTCCAAATCTCGCTTGCTACTTAGGAACACCTGTGGTTCTCGCAGCAGGTAGAAACTGATGGGGACTGTTTCTTTCTAGCCCAGATTTCGGAGCAGCCGGCACACACCCACGAGCTGATTAGTCACAGGGGACGGGTAAGCAGGAGAAGGACCCGGGCTCTGCTGCAAACAGGTGAAGGGAAATGAATGCGAGGAAGAAATTAGCAGATGTGATTTGCGAGTTGGGAGAAAGGGATGATGGGAAGCTGGAGCGAGACAAAGGAGCAGAGGGAAAGGTGTTGGGTCAGAGAGATGACTAACACGCTCCCCTGGACGATTAAGCCCTTTGCTTCCTCTCATCATCATCATTATAAGTATCATCCCTGGAAACACGCACTGGGGGATCTTTTTTCCATTCATGAAGAACAGCTCGCTCTCACAGACAGAGCGAGCGGTTTGTCTCCTTACAGCTATTATGCCAACAAAGTCTGACTGCTGCCCTAATTAATTTCACGTAGTGCAACAATTTGAATTTATTGGCTGTTTACATGGCGCGCGTGCATATAAGCGTCCATTAATCGTCCTTGTACTGATTATTGAGTGAATCTGTCAATCCTCTGACAGTCAGTGAAGCCGTTAAACCGCTCTGGGGGAACACTAATTTGCATGTCAGGTCTCATAAAGGTGAGCATATCAGGGTGGTAATATTTCCAACTGATGAGAAATCTTTCAGCGCATGAGCTTGAATGATGAATTTGGTTGGGATAAAACTGTCCTTTCCCCCCCTCCTGATCCTACGTCACAGCTTGACAACTCATCCTTTCAAAAATGATCCATGTCCTGCTCCCTCTGCTGAATCACCGCTCTTTTATACCTCGTCTGTTATCGCCAGCGTTCCTAAAATTCAGCTCAAGCAGCAAGCCTCCCTCCACGGTTTGTTTGTGTGCTACTATTATATATAATCAGAAGATGCCAGTGTTTTGCAGCAATTACACTTATACATCTTGCTTCCCATTTTGCCCATTAAAGAACACTCAGCTACCACTTGTCAATTAAATGCAAATGTAAATGCAAATTCGGGGCAAAGTCTCTCTGCACGACTAGTTTTAAGTGATGAACACAGCACAGTGTGTACTCAAATTACACTTCCCTTTGCAACAGCACTTATTATTCCCTGCTTCTGATAATACCCTGCCTATGAATGGGCAGAAAAGCCTTAAAAAAACACACACACTTGCAGACAAAATGGGAAAATATTGTTGTTAAGAATCAGCTTATACACTCATCCACGCCCACGCACTGTGCTGTAATGTCGGCTGAGCAAACAAGGCTACAAACTCACATATTTTCGACAACAATTCACCTAAATTACCCATCTTTTAAGATACCTTCCCAGCCTTCCCACACATTCCTACCTCCCCCCTCCTCTCAGGCAGTCTCCCTCCATCTCTGTGCAGCACTGCTACTATCTTATCACACTCAAGGTCTCACAGAAGCCTGGCTTCAGCCCAAAAGTCTTGTACTGGGGGCACAACTTGGCAGACAAGGACTGCGGTATGTTTGGCAGTGTTTTTCCAGGCCTTTGTACACAGAATGATTAAACGGAGCCAGGGGTGCCTTTTTCTGCCGCTCTGTTCAGGAGGTGGTATCTGAGAAGTGAAGGTTTGCTCGGCTACAGTAAGACGGGCCGCAAAGATCAGTCCAACGAGATAGGCAGGCAGGGAGATGGGACGGATAGATTAGGGAGAGACAGGCTGGCTGGTGTGCCAGACGGGGCAGCACACCAGGGCGATATGGTGATTTGGGGAAAATGTCTGATTTAGGCTGTCTGTGGGGCAGATTATCTGTGTTAAAATGACAAAATAATCCTACAAATATGATCAAGAGTAAAGCTGTCCCAAGGGAAGATGTAGGGATGGAGCAGCATGTGCAGGCACTGATTTTGACAATATTTTTCTACCAAGATTACTGATTTTGGTCACTTTTCATGACAGATACGCTCATGTTCGACAAAAAAATAACAGGACATTTACCTGTTTATCATAGATCTTGGGCATGGGAAGTGGAAATTACATCAAACCCCAGTTATAATTAGAAGCTGGTAAAGCACTTGAAGATTGTCCGACTTCCCAGTTGAAATTCCAAAACCAAAGCCAGTGGATCCAGCGCTATATCTAATTTGTAACTTGGTCAATTCCACTTTCAAATCAAACAGAAAACACTGTTATTCCCCCCGATCTCAAAATCAGAATATACCAGCCTTCAAACTGATACAACACAACAAATATCGGACCATGCAACTGATATCGGACCGATCGGGCCGATATCCGCCGATACTGACGTAATACTGAGGAATCAGTGCAACCCTAAACAAGACAGAATTTGGCTCGCAAATCTGCAACAGAGGGGGCAAAACCCAAAAGAAAACATCAAATATTCATGAGAAACCCATTTCCTCCCATTCCCAAAAAATCAATCCACAAAGAGGGCACTTACCGGCCACAGAAGTCAGGAGAATCGTCAGGCAAAACCCAAATTTAGCGAGTGATTTCATCGTGATTCGGCCCACAGCCATGACAGTGTGCATCGACTTTGGTCTCTTCTTCAGCCCAAGCCCACTCCAATACTTGATGTACTTCTTCTTCTTCCTCTGCTCCTTTTCCTCCCAGGTCTTCCTCACGTCAGCTCAATAACTTGAACTGACCTCTCAGGCATGGAGCACATCGAGAATCGGTGCGTAAAAGAGGCGCTGCTGCTTCCGCTGCTGCTGTGTTGGTGATTTAATAACTACCATCGACTGGCGATAAAAGTTAACTCAGTCCTGCGATCGACTCCAGCTGGACGCACAAACCCAGGCGGCTAACTTGTTTGGCGGATCAGCCGTCTACAACAAGCCAGCAAACAACCTCCATATCTGCGAGCTAACATGCTAGCAGCCCAAGGCGACTGTCTGGTGCTGGAAAACTTGGGCAAAGAGCGCAAATATCGCGATTTTAGCCCGATCGCGGCTAACTAATGCGATCACAAAACACAATCACGTGTAAGCTTTCGGGTATAGTCCACTTTCCCGGATAAACAGGCTGATTTTTGGCTTTTAAACGAAGCAAATTAGCTCGGTTAGGTTGCAAGCAGGCTGCTAACAACTGCGCCTACAATGAGCTCCTCTGCCTCGCCATAAAGTGAGATGATGACTCCCGGACTGGCAGACGACGAGGCTGGGTGGTGCGGATGGGTATCTCTCGGTCCGATCCTTCCCCGGGGCAGTCCGTCGGCGGCGTTTGGCATTGAGGGTCTCGGAGCTCGGCAGGCTGGGCAGACAGACAGACAGACAGGGCGGCTGGGAACGCCTCGTTTGCAGGCTTGTCTGGACCGCTCGTCTCTGGTATCAGGTTGCTGTGGGTTGGTGTTGGGGGTGGAGGACAATCCTGCACAGGCAGCAGGGGTGACGCAGCGCCGCCGTGCCGCAGACGATGGGAACAGCACTCTGGAGGCTCGTGCTGCCTTCAGGTTCACATCATGCAATCCGCCATTATGGTGCTCATAATAGGTCAATTGAACATGCACCATGAAGTGGCTTAAGGAGTATGGATGATGCGTTTGCAGTCAGATACAGTATCATCCTTAGACAAAGGTTCGCCAGCGGATTCGTGCAACAAACATAGCCATTAGGTGAATATCAAATATTAAGCAGACATAATAAATATTCTAGTGTTGACAGTGATGAGTGATGAAACAAATCAGCTGTAGAGGAGGCTCTGAGAAGGATCCTGGCATCTCTGCTTGTGTTCAAGACCCCAAAAAGTACACAAAGCTCGAAGAGAGTATTAAGACCAGCCAGGAAAGAAAATACTTAAAGAAAGTTCTGGGTTTTCTTGTCAGGCACCAAGAGAAAAAAAGCAAAATATCCAGAGCACAAAGTTAAATCTAGACGAGTTCACTGTCCTGAGAAGAACTTCACTTTAGTATTATGACAACGCAAGGTTCCATTTCTCCTCATCATTTTGACTCTTGAAAATTGATTATTTATGCTATTTTGATTTTTTCACTCAACTTTTCCTCTTTTTTCTCACATCACAAAGAAAAGCCTCAATATTTTTGTCATGTTTGACCCTAATAATCTGTTATTGAAAGAGCGACCCTGATAAAAGTCTAAAGAGTTTTCAGATCGTATTGACTTGTTTGCTTGATTGTGACTCACAGCTGTTTTCCTGTTTAATCCCACACATGAATGCACACATCTGTAACCTTAAGGATATTCTGAATTTAGCATCTGTAAATTGACAAGTATTGTAATTATATTTGTTTTTCACTTGTGATCTGAGTCAGGGGCAGCCAGCACAGACTTTTTGTTCTCCCAGCTCCTTTCTGTAAATGGGATGTGATAGATTTGTAAATATTTTGTTCTTATATGAAATACGTGAACATTGTCTAAAGTGTAAAAATTCTATGCATTAGATTAGACAGATGTACTTAGGCAAGCTGCATGTGTCGGGGCAAGTAACGGGGGGTTTCATTAAGAAAGGCAGGGTATTTTCTGAGTCGGTCTGAAAGTGTAAGGGGTGAATATGAGAAAAAGAGAAGACAGATTTTCTTTTTCTCACATGCACAAGAAACATAAAAAGAACATTTAAATTGTTTGTGAATGTGGCTCATATCTTCATATCCAGCACACGTATTAAGGTTTAAACACTAAGAAACATCTTATCAGTAAATATTGAATTATGTGATAGGAAGTGGCATCAAATTGGTTTTAAAGATCATAAATCTGTTGTCACATATGAGATGAGTCATTGTTTCTCTTAAGTCACACCTTTCTCGGAGTTATGCTATCAGACGTGGTGTCTTTTAGTCATGTTGATACCTAAAGTGATACACACATACTCCTTATTCATATTTGTTTTTGTTCATAATGTTGCTTGACAACGCTCTTTGCCTGGGGCCTCAAATTTTTAAATGCCCTGTTTGAATGACTCAAAGAAAAGTCTTCGGTCTATAATGACATATTTCCATGAAAATAAGACATCAAATTGAATTATTTGAGACAACAAAGCCAAACAATGACACTATTATTATCAGTAAAATTGCACATAACTATCTCCAATTTCTAGCTCAGTCTTCTCGAAGCTAAAATATCCCATTGCCATTGAACGCACCGATATTTATTCATTCATTAATGTTACTTTACTGCCTCTGTGTGGTCACGTAACTTTATAAAGAGTTTAAAGCCCTGTGCTTCACAGTCAGGGCAAACTGAGAATTAGTCCAGCAGGTGGCGATGTTTGCATGCGCTTTGAAATTGAGAGAGTGTAGTTTGCTGTTATATAACCTCCAATTACAACTTTCTGGAGCTCAAACACATCATACTTATGATATTTATGCAGTTTGATCGTTTTCCCAAGTATTAAATCTTCATGGAGACATGGCGCGTGGTAATGCAGGTGAAGATAGGAAGAAATGTTGTTTGGACGCTCGAGTCACTGCAGAGTGTCTCAAAAATCCATAAGAAAAAAAGGTTTTGTGTTGTTTCTCGCTGCGTAAAGCCTCGAGATTTGGCGGATAGGGTTCATATGTGGAGTTGGCCCGCTGGGCATGATTACACCGGAGGGAGGGGGCGTGTCAGTTCGCGCAAGGGGACCTCCGCTGACGGGACAGACCGGGCATAGCGGTGTTTGGATGATACTCTCCGCTCACCACCGACCAATAAACTCATCACTGGACCTCCTGGACTGCGATCTTTCCTGATCTGGTGTGAAGTTTTGAGCTAATGGCGGGATAAAACTGCGTCACAAGGCATTTTTACGCGCGTCGGACATCCTGGAGCGCAGGATTTTCAGCCTTCGAGCCGTCGCCTGGGATTGCCTTGAAATAGCCTGAGCCTGTCTGTCTGATGAAAGGAGGACGACGGGATGGCTGCTGCTCCACCTGAGGCGAGGAAGTTCACCCGGGGGCTCAACAAACCGGGCACCGCTGCGGAGCTGAGGCAGAGCGTGTCCGAGGCTGTCAGGACGTCAGTGTTAATGGTGAGAGAAATGCTGTCACAGAGTAAGACTGAGAGCACGTACTAACACCCTGCACTGTCTCATTAAGACTCCCAGTGCTCTTGTCCCCTTTAACTCCAAATCAGCACCATCTCCAGTGCAGTTGAACAGTATTATGTGTTAATATAGTGATTTTTTTAACAGCCTTTGCCACTGTTTCCTGCCCAGTTTCTGCATCTGCATGATGTCTTGAGTTACAACTTTCTCGAAAAGGTTGCCAGGTAACTGAAATATACACCACCAAATGTGCAGGGACAAGACAGACACATGCACACTTCTTTATTTCACTTGTCATCTGACCCCTCAGGTGCACCTTGTAACCAGATATGCTGGACAGTAACAGCTGAGTAATGCCAAAGGTAGAAATATCCAAAGATGCACTGTTGGTATGGTTGTTATCTTAAGTATGGATGCCTTGGGTTTGCTTTTAATGATGAGTATGATTGAATTAAATAGGCATTACACATCTGCTGTGCATGTATATGCTGCATCATTTGTGGCCCACTTTACCTTTTGCTACATCTGTATCCTGAGGGACTGGTCCAAAGCTCTGACCTGGCTTACCCCACGACTGTGTCTTGTTGCATAATGCTGATCAATATATGCCACTTCTGCTCACCTAATGGCTTCTGCTGTCAATTATATCTCACTCTATGGTCCCACTGGCCCACTGATCTTACAATGAAGTCATCTGAAGGCACTGTCACTTCAGCCTCAGCTATATTATGGCTGAAGTGCAGAGAATTTGCTTCTTTAAACAAGCCAAACCAATGCATTCTTCACTAGAAGCCATAAAACATTTGAGCACACATACATTTGTCTTTGCAGGATGAGTGAAGCACTTATTTTAAAGGTAGATTTTGTCATTTGCACTCTATTCTGTGTATTTGTACACCTATTTTGTTGGGATGGGGGAGCTCAGTGGTCCGAGCCCTGATCTCTGACCATGACATCATCTCAGTGCTAATGAGTTTGTAACAGGGCTGATCCTGCATCATCAAGTTACACATGTGTTCTGTGCATCATTGCCTGCAGTGAGGCGATGAAAAATGGAGCAGAAGTAAAGCCTTCATGTTGTGTAATCATAAGTGTTTTTTATGGAGCTGTGCATGCCCTGCCGTTTGCATATTGTGTGTTTGTGAATTTACTTTTTCTGTTGTTGATTTAATCCCAGAATGAAATGTAGATGATGTGCAAGGACCAACTAGAAGAAGTTGCCAATTTAACAAGAATCCCATGATCCTTCAGTGAAAACAGTTCATTGTGTTAGTTTAAAAGGTCCATGCTGCTACATGTCAACAAGATGTTATGACCTCTGATGAATATGCATGTTTGCATTCATGCCAAGAGTTTGTCAGCTCCGTCTAAATCTAAACAAAGAAAGTCAACACACTCTTGTAAATCTCACTCATTTAAACTCCACTGGGGGCTGAGCTTGTGTATGACTCAGACTGAAATCAACACAAATGCTTTGAAATGACCAACAAAAGAAAAAACAAACAGACGATGACAAGACCGATTATTTCTTTATTTTTGATTTTTTTGTGTTTTACTTCCTCAGGATAGATGTCATATTAAAATCTGATAAATTTACCCAGAAAACAAATGAATCTGACCAATAAAATCATGTTTTAAGACAGAAAGATAATATATTTCAGGAAAAATCAGTAGCTATAGGTCTCTGATGATGCTGATAAAGAAAGCTACATCAAATCAGACCAGTGTCACAGAGAAATCTCAGCTGTCACCCCTATGACGGTGTTTTAATTGTGACTGTCCTCAAAGTTTATTGCTCTTCCGTTGTCAAGTTGTTGATTTTAACATATATATTGGTTGTAATTTATTGCTGAATGTTTTTTATTGTTGTATTGATTTTTGACTCTGTGCTGCTGACTTCTTGGTCAGGTCACTCTTGCAAATGAGATCCCAATCTTAGTTGGACTTATCTGGTTAAATAAAGGTAAAAAAAAAAAAAAAAAAAAAAACTGAATAGTTATTTTGTAGGGCTGGGTATCGATTCAGTTTGTCTGGATCCATTCAGTTGGATATTACAAGGTCTCAGTTCAATTCACAATTCAATTTGATATTGAAGCACCCTGGGATATCTCAGTTTAAATAATGTTGTAAATTTGAAAAGTGACCTTTTGACCTGGTACATTATTTTCTTATGTTTATTTTTGGGCATTTTGTGCCTTTATTGATAGGAGAGAGACAGTGGATAGGCTTGTGAAAGGGGGAGAGAGAGTAGGGGAAGACACTCTGTAAGCTGGTCACAGGCGGGATTCGAACCTGGACTGACAGAAGCATGTACAGGGGGTGCTAACCACTACGCCAAACCAGCACCCTGACCTGGTACATTATTAAAAATTATTTTTACATTAAGAACTGAACTCAAAGCAGTTACATTAATCATATGTAAATGATATACGTGAATGCATATTCTGCATATTACTTGTTTTGTCCAAATCGTCTTTTCTTTCGTGCTGTTCATTCCGAAATATGTCCAAACATCAGCTTTTAAACTCGCCAGTGGTGCCCATATAGTGCTACTCACTTCTGCCATGTTTGTTTGACTGCTTGCAGTAACATCTCATGAGATCTTGTTCAGTGGAAAGCAGCGCTTAACGCTGATCACACGAGACTAGCAGGGTTGATACCACAGGCTCCTTCTCTGCACGTCTAAGGAAGAAAAAAGTACCCAAGTAAAAAGATCGATCTTTGGATTTTATGGATCAATTACAAGCCATTTAAAGGGAAATCAATTAAAATCGATTTAAATTGATTTTTTAAACCCAGCCCTCGTTATTTTTCAATGAACTTGATGTTAGCAACATTTAAGCCAGTAGATACAATCTTCAATCCAACTGTGCGATGAAAATAAGGAATTAAAACAGAAGCAGTTAATTTAGCATTTTCCAACTTCTGCAGTTTAATACAAAAAAAGTCTTGTGATACTCGAAGTTGAAGATTTGAACCATGTTGTACATTTTAATGTCTGAATGTTTTCCTCATTCTGAAGAGTCCTGCGGATCAATCCTGCACAGCAGCTTGATCCACAGATCCATATTCGTCATGAATAAGTGAAACAGTCCATTCTGTGTGTCAGATGGAGATTGAACACATGTGATCTTAACGATTTAACAGACATGTTTGACTGATCTACACCTAAATCAGTAGCTACAGATTGGTGAGCTCTGGTCTAGTGGTTATATCTGCATGTAGCATGTATAAAGGCTATTGTCCTCATTGGGGTTTCGTCAACAGCCGAGAACCTCTTTTGTGCATGTTGTACACTCATTTTCACCACTGTCACTGCGTCATTTGTCCCTGAACACTTTGCTAGTGTGAATGACATTTATGGGGCCGTCTCAATAACCAACTTGAAATAATGTGTATGGTCTATATAAAAGCAGCAGGGTCCAAGACATTTTGGCTTTTTCCTGGCGTCTCAACTGTCAAAGCTTTTAGGAAAATATTGCCTTAATTTCCCACAATGCAATGAGCCTAATTAATCTTGACATCCCCTCCTTTGGAATAGCTTTCACCTTTCAAGCTGCAAGTTTCCAGCTTGTGGCTCTGCTTCTCTGTTATGAATTTGCAGTCCCCAGACTGTATCCTAAGCTGGCAGAGACTCGCCTGCACCTTCAAGGTGGACTTCGAGGTATGCATCTGCGTCCCATTAAGTTCCTGTTATAGTACATCTGTGGAGAGTAAACTTCTGCTGCCCCTCTATTTTTGACCGTGTGCTTATGCTGCAGCTGCTTCCCCTGCCCTTTGACGCGGACACTGACATGCCGGTATGGCAAACGCAAACATATATAGAATAGACATCAATGAATTTCCTCAACCACTCAGATTTCACTCTGCAAGACCAGAGCTGGCCTGTAGCATGATGCTTGAGCTGGTTTTGTTAAGGATGAAGAAGAAGAAGAAGAATTTGCATAAAGGAGTCTCAAATTTAAGATACTCCTCTTCCTGATGGAACATAATCCATTATTCAGTCTTAATCTTGGTCCCCACACTTGGCAGTTATGTCATAGCAGCCTATTAATTCAGCCTGAGCCCACAGTGTGTGGAGTGGCATAATGGATGTCAGATCAGATCTCGAGGCCGTGTTTAATAATGGATGAGATGATGGTAGGTGTCCTGGCTATTTTTAAATATGCCCTCTTTCTCCTCTGCAACTTGGTGTCACACTAAGCACCCATGGGACCATCAATTATAAATACCTGCATATGTGATAAATCATCTAGATTCAAGACCAAGGCCAAATTGTGGTCTAGGCTGGACTCCCGCTCATACACACGTGATACGTAGTTAGCGCAGGCGTGGCTGGCTCTCGACTCTACCTTAGTAAACAAAGTGGAGGCCAAGCGCTGGGGCAGTAAAGACGGCCCCTGCTGCTTTAATAATCACTTCCAACTGTGGGAAATGCTTGCATGGAGGTTTTTTATACCTCTCACTGCTTTCTCTCTGCCATGCTGTATTTTCCTTCATGTACCATAATTACACACACCATAAAAAAGTTTACAAACACTTACATTTTTCTTCCCATACTTTTGTCAACTCTTTTCACAGTCACGAGGGGCAGTCAGCTCTCCACACCTGAAATGTGCAGCACAATAGCTTTATATTTTATACTTTTACAGATTCTTCCAAAGCATTACTTTGTATGCTTTAAGTACTTTGAGGCTTTGTGAAGTTAAGCCAAAGTTTAGCGACCATGGAGAGGTATCAAGTTTATTAACTTTAGCTTCTCAGAAAACGGTAGTTTGAAGTACTTTTGATAAATGCTCCAACTAGAGGTGTAAATGAGGCATGAAATCATCGGAAAAATGATCATAACATCCATTTTTCCTCCAGAAACAAACTCATAATGAGTGTTTTTACACCATGCAGGCCGACAGATCAAGCAAGATAACTTCTGATCTGGATATTGATGTTTATTAATGCATGGAAGTACTTGATTCCTCCACAATACCAAAGTGTACTTTATGTTAAGCTTTGGTTCATAGATTTGAGACATAATAAACTGCAAAATGATTAGACATTGGAATTAACAGGCTGAAATCCTGGACTTCAACTTTTGAACCCAACCTTATTTTAATTGTTATCTCATTTTTATTGCCCCTAAACAAAATAAAAGGGCTTATGTCTTCACTTCATACTTAACTGTAATTATCACTCATTAAGCGCTAATGTTCAGTGTGCAGATATAATTTGTGTTGCATGAGATTCAATTGTCAGTTGTGCAAAATTATTTATTCAACAATAAAATGCAACTATTCCTCCTTATAAATTGCTGTAAAGTTGATCTGAAAGTACAATGACATACAACTGGAAGAACAGTATGGATCCAATTTCCTCAAATCTTCTTAGTCTTTGGAAACAGACACCGTTTCTCCCAAAAGTAGTATTTACAGCTCAGTGGCACGGGTCAGACTCCAGCTAAAAAGAAGCCAATTTGCCCATTTCATCCCAGGTTGATGCAACGGCTGAGGCCGAGAGACAAAGGAGGTCGATGATGGATGGAACTAAGAAAAGAAAATGAGAGACTAAACATGTAGCTCCACTGGACTAAACAATCGACAAGTTTTAAAACATTTTCAGAAGTGAAACATAAGGCTACAAGTCTGACCCTGTCTCTGTTGTTATGGCAATTGGTTTGCAATTAAAAAACAGTCATGTTCATGTATAATCCAGATTCTTTGGCCACTCAGCATTGTTAAAAGACATTTTGTGTTCTACTGATGCAGTTGTCTGTGACTTTAAGGCATGAAGTTACTTGTGTGGAGCTCAGGTTTAAATGAAGCCCCTACCTGCATGTCATTCCCCATTCTCTCCATCCAGTTTCCTAATTTATCAACTGTTAGGCCTCTCTTTTGAAATGTATGGCAGCTTTATTTTATTTTCAATTTATATTTTATTGTTTTCTACAAGGGTGGCACAATGGCGCAGCAGGTGGTGCACGTGCCTCTTAGCAAGAAGGTTCCTGGTTCGATTCCTGGGTCGGATAGGGACCATGCTGTGTGAAGTTTCCATGTTCTTCCCGTGCATGTGTAGGTTCTCTCCGGGCACTCCGGCTTCCTCCCACAGACCAAAAATATGCTCTACTCTAAATTGCCCTGAGGTATGAGAGTGTGAGCATGAATGATTGTCCGTCTCTCTTTGTGGCCCTGCAGTCAACTGCCAACCGGTTTAGGGTGTCCCCCGCCTCTCGCCCAATGACCCCTGGGATAGGATCCTGTCTAATCAAACACATAGATGCCCCAAAACAAATCTTAAAACAGTAATGAACTAGAAAAGCACTCGGGGAGCACAGACCTCCACCAGCACCAGAGTTCTCACCCATGTTGTGATTTTCAACATAAATATTAGTCCTATCTTGATTTCATCTAAATATTTAGATTCATTGACCATGAAAACATACCATTAGCAATTGGATTCATAATTACCTCCACCAGGAGGTTATGTTGTTGCCTGTGTCTGTTTGTTTCTTTGTTAGTTGGCTTTTTTGTTAGTTGGTATGTTTCTTTCTCTGTCAGCAAAATAACTCAAAAGTTGTGGACGGATTTCGATGAAATTCAGGAAATGTCCAGATTAGTACAAGGAACAAATGATTAGATTTTGGGAGTGATCCGGATCACCGTCTGGATCTGCCATGACGAAAATGTGATTTTCATGAATAATTACTGAACTTAAATAGACAAATCCAATTGCTAATGGTATGTTTTCATGGTCAAGGAATCTAAATATTTAGATGAAATATTGTTCAAAATCACAATATGGGGGAGGACTGTGGCGCTGGCGGAGGTCTGCGCTCTCCGAGTGCTTTTCTAGTGATGCCTATTGTAGTTCAGTAATTATTCACAAAAATCACATTTTTCATCATGGCGGTTTTACGCTGATCCAGATCTCTGTCAAAATCGTATAATTTGTTCCTTGGCCTAATCCAGACATTTCCCTTGCTAACAGAGAAACAAACAAACTAACTAACAAACAAAAAAACAGCCAAACAGACGCCGGCAATAACATAACCTCCTAGGTAGAGGTAACTACTTTGTACCTACACAGAGATGAATGTCTTAAAGTGAACTCACAAGCTCCTGACATATGTTCTCGTACTCTGAGTTTTACAACATGGAGTTTTTTCCTGCTGCACAGCTCCAGCTGTCTGACACCGACATTTCAAACAGAGGAATTCCACTTAAAGAGTGAACTCTCCTCCCGAGGATTTGCTCTGATTAGAGCATAAAAACCTGGCGCAGATTATCTGCAGATTTGCCGAATGCTTTAGCACTGCTGACCTATATCGGTGTCATGATACTGGAGCTGTGATGGGCCGTGGCTACTGGTCGGCTGCTGCGGTTTGTGGTGGAGTCCCGAGCTGCTGCTGCTGATAGCTGAGGCTCAGGATTATGTGGTTTCCACGTCCCCTGTTTTTAGGCCGCTCCATTCTCTGCCCTCCTGCTTTCACAGCCAGTCTCACATGTGTGTTTGTGTATCTAGTTTGTAATTTGCCTGCCTGTGAGTTTGAACTTAATTTGCTCCTCATGGCAACATTTCGCATTGTAGTTTCCATAGTAATAAGCAAACATCGCTGACATGAGGCTCAAGAACCTAATGTAACTAATGAAAAGTCAGCTCTTGTTCAAGCACAGTGTGGATTTTATGTGGTTGTTGCAGCATGTTTTTGTTTCTCCTTCATTTCTCATTGTGTTGATATAACGGAGTGTGTTAGGGTGATTCAGATCATTGCAACATCGCCAATGTTTCGAGCTTTCATTTGTTGTTTATTCCGCCTGAGATTGAGACAATGGGGACACATTTCTAGTCAGGACAGTTTAGACAGTTTCACAACAAAATGTAGTTTGTGTTTGTCCATCAACTCCGAAACATGTTTTCAACAGTTCAACAATATGTGGACACTTGAACACATCAGAAAAAACACAGTGCTTCTTCATCTTAAATTAAAGTTTTATTTAATTGTTGTCCATTTTTTAAACTGACAGCATGCAGACTAAATACATCTGATGTTCGAGTGTGCAGCTGAACACTTGAAGATTCTCCCACAATGCACTGCACAAAAGAAAATAAGAAGCTGTTCACAGCTGAGAGACATTAAAATAAATGGTGGGTGTTTGTGAGACAGCTCCAGATGATTCGTTTAAACAGAATCAAGTCAAATCTTGTTGTTTTCTGTGGCTTTCAGCTTCAGTTTGACTGACGTGACAGCCCACATCATGTGTTTTGTGTTATTTCTTCTGAGCGTAAAATAGACAAGTATGCTGTCTTTTTTATAACAGCTCCACTATAGATATGTGTTTATGTGAATCAGCAGATCACTCAGTGCTTTAAGCTATTTCGTGCTTATATATGAGCATATATTTTGCATGTAAATGCAAAGCATGAGCGTTAATACTCCCATGCTGTTATAATAAGAAGATTATGACAGTGAATGGGGCTCTCAGTACTTAGTGTTTCTATGATTACATAACAACTTCTAAAGTTGTCATGCTTTTTAGTATTTAAGTGGCATCTAGTCTGAGTGAAGAGCAAGCGCATTAAGAACTGTCATTAATCAGCTATTTAATATCAATGAATTCTCTGTGCTCTGCGGAGCAGTATGAAAACGCAGAGGAACAGCGGAATTTAATTTTAGTTTTGAATGTGCAAGACCATGAAATGAAACTCACAAAACCATAAAACCAACATTTGAGTTCATTTAATTTGACTGGCTGGTCACTATTTGATTACACATCATGTGTCAGGTTGATGTTAGCTGTCCAGGTGTGAATGGCACAAATATGAATTTATGTTATAAAAAACAATAGGGAGAAAGTCTAAGAATGTGTTTTTACTACAATAATGTGATTTTTTATCACCTAATAACTCATTTAAATTGGTACCTTTATTGCTCTTTTTTTTTGCATTTTACTACAGCCTGCAGCCACTATTTGGCAGCAGACAATTTACTCTGCCTCTCTCTGTTTCTTTTATCTCTACTTTTCTGTTACTGCAACTGACAATAAAGTCTATAAATGTTGTAGGTATTTCTCTCCATACAAATAATACAGATAAGAAAGTGTTTTTATACCGTCATGTGGGTTCTTTTTGCTGAAAAATTAAGAAAAAACATTTTTGTCAAGAGTTTATAAAGTTGCCCTGTTCACAATATCATGACATATCATAATATGTTATGTCTTAACCCAGATATCCTGACACACATCATATCACCAGATAGTTTCCAATACACACCCCTAGTATGACCACGTGTTCAGGCAACTCTGAAACATTAAACTCCATGTAGGCAAAGCAGCATTTCAAAATAAAAGCACCCAGAGCTTGGAGAAACTTTTGTTTCGGATTCTTCTTCTTTTCTAGTGAACAAATGGGCTTTGAAGAAACGAAACAACATCTTAGAAAATATATATATATGTTTTAAAAAAGCTATTGCCACAGATATAGATCACAGGGTCAGTATATGTGTGCCTAGATCTGAATAATATGACAAAAAGGTTAATGTTATATCTAACTTTTTTAGTTTTTTCTCCTGGACTAAGCAGCAAATCATGGCCAGTGCTTAAACCTGTTTGAATCCATCTGCTGGTACGTACCTCAGACATTATTATCCAAAGGAGGTTGTGTTATCACCAGCGTCTGTTTGTTTTTTCTTAGTTAGTTTGTTTGTTTCTCTGTTAGCAACACAACTCAAAAAGTTATGGATGATTTGGATGAAATTTTCAGGAAATGTCCAGATTGGGACAATGAACAAAGGATTAGATTTTTGGAGTGATCTGGATCACCGTCTGGATCCTGGAATTTTTCAAAGGATTCTTTAACATTGTGAGATTGGACCATTTCTGCATTTGTGCATATTACTCCACCAAAAATAGTCAGGGCATTTGGAAGAAAAAATACAGGGCAAGTTTTCAACAGGTTCTACAAGATATCAAGGACTGATCTGGATCCCGGTAAAATCTGGATTCTCTGATCCAGAACAAGAAAAATTTAGATATCCTTGGAACTTTTGTCATAGCAAGGGAACAAATAAAGGCATAGACTTGCAATAAACACCAAAATATAGCCAAGATACTGTGGAATCTGGAGTGTTTAATCTGATTTGTTGTATCTTCAAAACCTTTAGAGCTAGATCCAGAAGAAAACCGCCATGATGAAAAATGTGATTTTTGTGAATAACTACTGAAATATAATGGATATCATTATGAATCCAGTTGCTAAAGGCATGTTTTCATGATCAAGGACTCTAAATATTTAGATGAAATAAAGGTAGGACTAATATTTATGGTGAAAATCACAATATGGGTGAAGTCTGTGGTACTGGCGGAGGTCTACGCTCTCCGAGTGCTTTTCTAGTTACATAAACGTATTGCCAGCTCAGGCTGAAACAGCCACACTGACATCATCCCACCATGACATCAGATTTATTCACCCTCCTCGGCCACCACAGATGACTAATTACCAGGCTTTTAGTGGATCGACTTTGGTGTGTTTAAATTGGTGTCGCCCTTTTTACTCCGCTCCACTGATTCCTATAATGTCTCTGCCTCTTTAATAAACCCGTGATTAACAAAACAGTTGCTCTTCCCGATCAGCCGTGCAGCCGGCCGCGTCTGCAAAAATTGGGCACTGACCATAAAAAATTTCTCCGACCCAGTTGACACAATTGCACATCCAGCCCTGAGTGTAAAAATAGCATTTTAGTGTGGAAAACATTCACCGTCCTTTTGGCAGCCGAAGAATCCTTCCATTTTCACATTAGGTAGAATCAGAGCTTTAACCAGTGGCCTAGATGCAGCATAATTTAAACAAAAGCATCTCATTACCACTTTGTTTGTCACCAGGAGTGTCAGACGCAGCCAAAATCTCTTGTCAGGGCAGCATGTAGATCCTGTCTTTGTCTGCCAGATTACCTGCGGGCCTTTCATGAGACTTAAATCACAAGTGTATAACCCAGATTCAACAGTAACCTTCATTATTGTTAGCCTAAATTTAGGTCCCCTGTGAAACTACTGGCACATTTGCCTCAGATGAAGAGAAACTCTGTTACTGCTTGCACCGTTAAAACTGAAAGTGCTTTGGGAACAGGATCTGGGATGCCTCTGACTCCTGAACAGGGAAATAACACTCTTTTGCACCTGCATTTTAAGTCTTAGCCTCTAAATTATAAGGAATTATCTAAAATGGATCTTACTTTTAGAAGGTAGTAATTATCTCTCAGAAGGATGTATTTAACCTTTTGTTATGCCTCAGTATTGTGCTTATATTCAGTAAAAATATCAGCCTTTCCACACAGGTTAGTGGAGGGATGTCTAAATGTCTTGAACATGCATAAATTGGTGCAGAATATGGACATGTTTGAGCATTCTCTTTATAATCCATACGTTTTACGGTTGATTAGTGGTAGAGTTGGTTGTTTATTTGTATCACAATATGTTTTATTGTGATTTTAATGCATTTTTTTTGTTCTGTAAAGCACTTTTAATTGCCTTGTGTATGAATTATGCTCTACAAATAAACTTGCCTTGCCTTGCCTTATGATCTCAGCTCCCTCAATGACATACCTATCTGTTCTTTGGTAAGACACCTGGTCTCAAATTGCCCCCGCTGCTGTCCGTGTCGTGTGATTTGTATGAAAGTGTACTGATGTGAAAAGCCTATGCCAGTTGACTAGCACAATAACAAAAAAGCAGTGTGTAGTTGTGGCATGAGAGCACTTTGAGGAGTCACGTGACTAAAAAGAAGAGTTGTACAAGCTCAAGTCCATTCATGATTTCCTGTCAGGCTGTTATTTGATCAGTCAGTTGAAATTGCCGAAACTAGATTTTCATGTAAAATTTCACATTTGTCTCCACAGCGTGAGCTCTACAGCAACAAATCTAGAGTTACGACATTGTTCATGATCCTTTGACTTCTTTATTTTAAGCAAATCAAACGTAAACTTTTGTAATATTCAGACTAATTCTTTCTGCAGTGTTGTGATACTTTGACTTCGTCTTTCTGAGGCTTTCATGTTTTCTATCCGAGGGTTTGACTGCAGTGTGGCAGTTCCTCTGCTTGAATGGAGGCTGAATGTTGTTGGGAGGAGGATTTCAATGAAACAGATCAAACATGATGTCATTCCTGACGGAAATATTTTCATCAGTTGTTAATTTAGAAGTGCAGACCCTCAGCCTATGAGTTGCCCACCTCTGCTGGTCACTTATTATCTTGATAGATGAATCTTTAAATTAAACCAATGCCCTCTCGGCTCTTACATCTTTGCAGTGTGCACCCCATGCACTACATTGTTGTCTCTCTTGTGTGTGGTCTGGGTTTAAATCTGGCTCATTGACTCCTCTCTGTTGATCATCTTCTCTCTATCCCTCAATCATAGTCTCCCCACTGTCCCATCTTCAGCATTAAAGTTAGAAATCACTCAAAAGTAATCAAGAAGAAAAGGAACTGTAGACACAGACGTGTCTTTGAAAGTATGAAAGTATAAAGTGTAGCTTCATGTGTACTGTGTCTTCATCTATGGTACTGCATCCTTAATTGTCCCTAGAGGAAAATTTGTCTTGGACTTAAGTGCAGTATAAATTTAGCTATCTATATAGAACAGGGTTCCTGCGCGTCCTGGAAAACCTGGACAACGTAGAAAGTGATTGACCAGTTTAACAGTCATGGAAATGATATGGAAAATGAGGAAAAAAAGTAAAATGTCCTGGAAAATTATCTTTCTTCTACTTTGTGTTTAACAAAAATCAAACATGGGAAAAGAAATAAAAACGTAACACATAAATTCATATTATTAAGACACTTCATGAAAACATCCTGGAAAAATTCTAGGAAATAATTGTGAGAAAAGAAGCATTAACAAATAAATAACTATTAAGACAAAAGTATTTTGATAACCAGAGAGGAACATCCAAACTTGTAATTTTCTTCTATTTATTGCAGAAGATCTTTATAAAAATACTGCATGAATAAGAGAGATAAACACGTAGGAACATCAGCATACCCCTTCATCTTCATCCACATGACTGATCACACATACATTGGCGTAAGCAACTTTTGCAAACATAATCAACCCAGATTGTTAATCCATGTCCTCAAATCAAACCATTACAGTGAAGCCCTGTGATCATGCCATGTGTTGAATATCTCAGTTTCTGATCAGGCAAAGCTTTCAGAACCCCATGCCCCTCCTCGGTTTTTGTTCAGGCTTGCAGTTCACTCTGGCATCAGCTATGTTTGCTTTGATTCATCCCAAAATCTGCCAGAGAAGCTTGATGAAGCTCGTTTGGAATGAGCTGGACTTTTTCCTGGTGATGCAGTGTGAGGAGCGGCCTGTGGGGGGCAGCAGTGACGCATGGCTGCCACCTCTGCCATCCATGATCTGAGTGTGGCAGTGGAGACGTGACCTTACCCTTAACATTTTAACATGCTAAGAAAGACTTGTGCTGTTTTACATGTGGAGGCTCTTTTGTGCTCCCTCTTGTCAACATGTTTTGTGCTTGCACATTAGTGGATTTTTCATGAAATCTTTTAAAATAGAAATCTTCACAGAAATGTGCGTTGATTTATGTGTCAGTCTGCTGATGCACGGAGAAAACATTGAGGTTTATTGGCATGCGCGATGGCTGCACACCAAACATACCCCAACACTTCCCCTCCTTGAAATAACAGTGTATTATGCCAGGAAAAGAAACATTAATCCCTTATAATAATCCGTCTCCTTTTTCCAAAATAAAACACAGTGTCACTGGGGAGCTAACCACTGCAAAGCCACAGTTTGCTCTTGAACTTCCCGTGAAACAGGGACACAGTTTATGGTGTAAGTTTATCATCAAGGAAACATGTAAAAGAATTTGAAGATGAGCATCTGAGAAGAGCATTATCTTTTTTCGCTGACTGAGGGGGATCTCATCTTTTCCACTGCACCCTCCCGCTGATCTTATTAGTAAACAGCACATGGTAGAAGCTGATAAATGTCGGGTTGTGTCGTGGTTCCTGATGAATTAGCAGTGCGGTTTGGTGCAGATTTCTTTGAGACAAGGTTACTGGGTGCATTGTGGGGCGTGCTTTGGCTTTCATCAGATTAATGCATCCTTGGAGGAAAGGCTTTAATTAAATGATGGTCTTCGAAAAGGCTTTTTCAACAAGTCTGATACGGTGAAATTGCTTTTGTTTTTTCTTTATGTGGGTGGTTATGTTAACTGATGAGTCATAGGGGAACATTATGTATGTAAGTTTTACTTTATATCATAAAAATATCTCTTTTCAGAACTTTTGACTTAACCCAATTGTTAACTCAGAACATCATAATTTTTGGTGGTAAATACACAAGCAATAAGAAATTACACTCTTTCAACATTTATTAATTAAATCAGTTTTTTGTGACTTGCACCACTTTATGAGACTCCATGTTAGTGATCTATTCTTCCAGATATTCCACTCTAACAGAGGACATCCATAAGCTTTTGCTTACTTTGGTTAGTTCCTGTTTCACAAATGCAGTGCAAAATGTTCAGAGAGATTCATTATCTATAGGATGCCACAGTGATATTTAAAAAAATCAACAGTATGCATCTGACTGGTCGTACATGTACAGTGTCACAGACTGCTAAGTGTCAATTGATCAGAGATTAAGGCAGTTACAAAACATTGGTTGTTGTAAAAAGAAGATTGGTCACAAACTGCAAAAAGTTGCAAAAAAGTTTAGATGATAGATCATGCATTTAGATCAAAGTAGACTACAAGGATAATGTAATGTGTCCGTTAAAAGGACTGTTTTACTCTCTTTCAGCAAGCTATCCTTGGTGCCCGAAGTGTTCTTTGTATATTTTTTAACTTTCTTGACAAAAAAAAGTTCTCAGGTTTTGGATTGTGGCATGCTGATAAACCCCTCTATGTCAGCCCTGCTCAGAACAGACTGTTGTAGTGTTAGTCCTAATGAGCTCTGTCTCACCACCTCTACAGGAGGTGGATGTGGATTCAGCTTATTACCAACCACTGTGCACTAATGTTTACTGTGGCTACACAGATATGCTTAGACATGTTTCTTCCACTTGTGCCATTTGTGGGCTGAGCAAACAGCTGTCCCATGTAGGGAGGGTGTCATGTCCTCTATTGACATCATTTGGGGATTTTCTAGAACAAGCAGGGTGAGCTAAGAGCAATTTTTCTCCCGTTGGGGGGTTTGTAGACCGGCCATGGAAAAAATATTTTGTTTAAAAGCAACTATAAAAGTATTTTCTATTATTTTTTACTTTACATGCTGGAGAAATTTCTCTAACTGTCACATTTGCAATGCAATGTTCAGTTTCTAAACTTTCTTTTAAGTCTTGTTCAAATGAGGCGTAAGAAAAACAAACATCAGCTAAAGGTCTTCATTTATGGGCAGGAACAGTTCAGATTTGATCTACAGTGTGGCCAGTCTCTGAGTAAACCGGCTGATGGTGATATCAGTCTGACTCTTATAGTAGCTGGTTTTAGAAATGACAAAATTCACCCTTTTGGTTTTCATTGATCAACATGTCAGTGGCAGCATAACATACCGTGAGCTGTGTGACTGACAGTGTACATCCTGCGCTGTAACTATTACACATGCAACATTGCAGTTGTGATGTTAAAACAGTATTTTATCTATCCCAGCTGTAGTATGTATCAGGTCGTTTAAAAAGCAGCTGTTCTCTTGGGATAACAACTCAGGGATTTTTGTCTGGATGGCTCAAGATCTTTAAAAAATGCCGTTAGGAAACCAGCTCTGATATTCTTCATTTGTACCAGTAATAAGTCAAGATCAGAAAGCAGCTCAAACAAAACCACAGTTAAATAAGATAAATTGATGCTTGTGTCCTCAGGGCTTCTGAAGTTAACACTGCTAAAACAAAAAATTAATGTCTCAACACTTTTATGATCCTTAAAACTTAAAGAAAAAAAAGTGTTAAATCTGACAAATACCTGAAGCATCACAGCTTCATTTTATTTGGCTTCTAAATAATTTTTAGAAGCTTTCATTACCCACTTCTGATGCTTCAGCTGTTTTTTTTTTTAACTTTTAACAAGTCATTTAAAACTTCTTCTTGTTTATCTGCGTTTTAAGCTAATATTTGCCTCAGTATTCTGTCACGCGAGCTCATCATTTGACATGTTTTAATGACTTTAACCTTTGACTCTGCTTTCTTCTCTTGCTATTAGAACCAAAGTTGGTTTCATATTTACCCAGAAACTCGTTTGCATAACTTATTGAGCTTCATTAATGAGTTGTAGCACAAAAAAGTGACATGTCAGGTTTTAGCGCTTACATTCAAACCTATTTCTTTTCAGCACTTCAGTTTAGGCTACCAGTCACGGTTTAACTTCTCCAAAATTTCATCTGCCTGTAATTGTTTTCCCCGGCAGGAATGAAGCAACAAACACACTGTACTTGTCACTCATAGGCGAAAATCTCACTTCATCCCCCAGCTCATGCTCGAAAATATCCGGCCTATTAAGCTCTCTCCTGCCTTTTCATGTGTTTCCTCTTGTTGCCCAAATTGCTGCATCATCCACTTAAAAGTAGGTGAGTGTGTCATCCTCTGATGAAATATTTACACCAGCCTCCAGAGAGAAGCTGCAGAAAATTGAGCAAACTGTTGAAGTTAAGTGCATGTAAATTAGCCTTACATAAACATGGAGGATGCTGTGATGTTAACAAGGTGATGATTGGTTGCCAGGTTTGTCCTGGTTGTCCTATGACGCATGATTCTTAATGGATCAGTCCTGTGCACCGCTGTGGGTCCATCAATGCAGGTCAAGGGGAGTTAAATCATTCCTTTTAATGTCTTGGAGTGCATGTGAATGACCTCAGTAGGATGACTGCATCTCTTGTAATTTCATTGAAAGTGGGAGAAAGAGGAAGGAGGCGAGGAAGAGTGCAACATTGTCTGCAGGAGCTCGTGTGGGAGAGATGGTGTGTGTGTGTCTTTGTTGGTTACAGTATGCTTTTACTGTTGACAAAGCATGCCGAGTCAGAGTAATGACTAAGCTGTAAAAGTGAGGGAGGGAGAGAGAAGGGAAAGTGACAGCGATGGGGAGGGAAAGAGCGAGAAAAGAACCAGTGAAGAAGAGGAGGGAGGGAGAGCAAAGTGAGAGTGTCTCAGCATCCCTCGAGCAGAAGGAGGAAGCAAAGGCAGAGGAGTCAGAGAGTCGACGCCCTGCTCCGGCTGAATGAGCAGCTCTGCTTCCTCTCCTCTTCACCGCACATCCCTCCATCCCCGCCAAGCCGCACACAAGAGGATACAACTCAGCAGACGACTGAGCTTTGGTTTTGGAGATTGTGTTTCAAGCGGAATAAATGTGAATCCTTCACAGCTGTGAGAGGCAAACTGATGCCCGAGTGCACCTGTAAGAGGATTTTTCTCTGCAGCTGAAAGAGGATAAAGTTGCTGCTTACCTGGAGGAGAGTTAAGAAATTTAGGAAATCAACCTCACCTGCATGAGTGTTTGGTGGCACCATGGGATGCACCACCAGCGTGGTTCTGTTGGAGGGGCTGCGCTCCATCCTCGAGAGGAACTGTGGATACATTAAGGGGGCGGTGGAGCTGGGGGGTCTCGAGGAGGAAGAGGAAACAGAAAGTCTGAGGGGATCGCAAGTCTGGATGCCCACCACTGCTTTGGTAAATAAAATATGTTTCTAGATGGCTCATTTATGTCCTTTTATGAATACATTTAGTTTTGATGACATCCAACTCATTTTTACATGATTACCATCCAAACTTAGTGGATTTTCTTGAAAACTAAAACTTAAAAAGTAAGATTATGTGAAAAGCTGGAAAAAAATGCCTTGTATGTGTGTTATTAAACAAACAACAGAGATATCAGTCAGTTTTGTCAACACATATAACATGTTACCTTTGTTTTTATTAATCTATACAAGAGATTTTTGGATTAGCAAAGCATGGAAACTAACCAAACATAAGTAATTAACTGGGGCAGCATTGGCTTGTTGCATTAACGATGAGATATGGCATATATTGACATTCTGTTTGACTTACAATGTTCCCAATAGATTCCTCTAAGGCGCCTGGTAGACTTTTTTTTCTCTAAATTCTGGTTTTACTGTGATTACAATAATGCAAAAATGGGTTGAACTATGTGTAAAATTATCTTATAAGCTGCAATTATAGAAAACAAGCAAACAAGAGAGCATCATAGATTTCCACTGATGCATATAAAGCTGCAAAAACAGCAAAGGAACTAAATTCTTCTCTGATTTAGTCGTCAGATCCACTTGGATTTGGATGAAATGCAGATTTTCTTGTCCTCGTTTACCTTACACATTTGTGTGTGCCAAAATTAGTTTAAAATCATTTTATAAAGCTTACTTGAGATGAATTTGGAGTTTATCCAATATACTGGCATCGAGTTTTCAGGTCTGATGGGAAATTCAAAAGGTACCAACTCTATATTCTTAATATCTGGTATCAAATTATCACTGTTTGTATCAAGGTCCTGAACAGTGTTAAATATGATTTTGATGCATATTTAGTGACCCTCCCGTCCATACTAAACATACAGCTGCAGTACTAGCACTGAGATAAATTAACCTAGTCTTAAATGAGTAAACATGATTAAATTCTCCCTGTTGTTGGTTTTATATGCAAAATCTTGATCCTGTCCCTGTTCACTTGCAGCATCATGTCTTTTATTAGGCATTGAAACTTCCCAAAATGCATCATTAACACAAAGAGCGTAGACTTGTTGGATTAAACATGAGTTGCTGCTCATATCAGCACATTTTCTGGGTAATAGTCTCCCTAATAACCCCCCAAGAGGACCCCGTTTTAACAGTAGAATACTTCTACCACTGGCCCTCCTCGCACAATCACCAGAGCTGCTTCAGATACAAGATACATCTAAGATACATCTCAGAGGTCCCCAAATGTAGGTCTTGAAGTTGTGTTTTTCCTTCTTTTTGTGCATGTTATATTTATGCTCTACCTCCATCCAGTTTGCTCCATTAGCCCACAGTCCGAGCTGCGTTAAGTCAAACAGATTTTATGGACAATCAATAGCGAGGGGGGTTAAGTGGGATTGCAAGAGCAGACAGAGTCAAGGACATTCCCTCTATGAACCATTATCACTTCTGGATGTTTCCTATGCAGCCATTAAGATGTGGTTGGCCTCCTGTAACCTTACCCAGCAACATGTGCAACAGCAGAGGAAAATATCTTACTGTTAATATCTAAATTATGGTTAGAGCTGGAAAACATGGTGGAGTCCAGGATGGAGCTTTTAGATCTTTCTGCCAAAAATAGATCTGGGACTTTACGTGCTTTTTAAAGTATTTACATATAAAACTAGAGTTTCTCTTCATCATCATAGTGGAAAACGTAGCCTGTGTTGTAGCCTTGTTTTTGGCTCTTAATGTCTCCAAGCTAGAGACAAAATGATTTCTTTGCAGTGATGTTTTGGTTGATTGTTTGATTGTTTTGTACAACTTTAAGGCCCCTGATGAAACTGAGCTGTTTTCAGTCCCCATTACACTTAATATTCTCAACTAAATAAGCAAAAAAGAAAGTCTAAGATGGGAAATAAAACCCTTTGGCTTTAGGGGGAAAGGGTAATCACAGTTTGTGTCAAGTTCAGTCTCTCATGAAGTAGACTTTTGTTGTCAACCCAAAGCAAGCTGTTACAAACACTTGGTCCATTCATTGAAAGAGTAAACTAAAACTAAACTGAAAGAGGAAACCTCAGCAGACAGTTGTGAAATTTATTGTCCAGTTAGTAAAGTAGTATTCACACATCTTACATCACATGTTTCACTATTATCCAGTGAGTTACCTCTGGTGTATCTTACCATCCTGAAACAACAGTCAAGATTGATTAAACTATGAAATTATGCCACATGAGAATAAAGGAAACCATACTATAGTGTGCAAAAACTAACCTTCCACTTACTGTTTATTATGTGGACCCACCGGTCTGTATTTTATAGTTTTGTTTCTGGTTGGAACAACAACATTCCCTGGCAGTGATCAAAATTAATCAATGAAGCTGATTTAACGCAATTTCATCATTTAACGCGGTCCTTTTCGTTGGATTTTATATCATGAGGCTGTGCCTTCTAGAGCTTTTAAAGCCTGCCCCCGGTGGACACTTGACGAACTGCAGTTCTTCAGACTCCCACATTCGCCTCATTCAACAAGCACGAAACATGTTGCCTTGAGTCATCCCTCAGTTTATCCCAGCAATCTGTTTTTGCCAGTAATCTCTTTTTTTATTACAGCTCAGACACCCTGACTCCTGTTTATTTACACTGACAGTGGAAAATGAAACAGAGCTCATAAAACGTGAAACCTTTCTCTTTATTATTCTCTCTATACCTTTGCAGCGAGATAAATGTAATTTAGATTGAAACAAAGTGTTGTGTGTCACATATTCTGCTTCCATGTGGATGCACAGCAGTTTAGTTGTCTAATAACCAAAGATGGTGTGATAGAGATGCAGAATAGTTTTTTAAGTTCTGCTACACAGAATAAGTTTCCAGCTCTGCACTCAAGAGTGAGGCATGAATCCTTAATTTGTAAAACATACAGGAGCCATGTGCATTTTAAGTCAAAGCTTTGTCCCATCGGGCTAATCCATGCAGGGACTTTCAGTGCCTCACTTCTCTCAGCACCTCAGAAAGCTCTGACATCAGGAAAATCCCCTCTCTGGTATCATCGTTAACTCATCCCACATGTTTTACCTGAAGCCGCAGAGGAACGACTGTGACCACAGAGTTTCTCCATGATTCTTTGATTATAGGATATTCTGCATTTTAACCTTTTGTTACACACTGTAGGTTATGTCAGATGTAACGCCTTAGCGAAGGAAACTAACCAACATGTGATTACTCCACGTGTATGTGGGTGTGTGAGGAGGGGGATCAGTCTGGAGGGGAAGTTTCACCTCTTTTCAGGCAACACCCTCACACTTTCTCCCTCCAGGGTCCCTGAAATGACGATCAGCTCCATAACATTACGTCAACCCACGCTTACGCAATTCTCCGCAGACTTTGTGTGACGCTCTCCGTCTGCATATGTGTGTATGCACGCCTCATGGGAAGGGTGTGGAGGGCTTACATGTCCTAATAGGTTCAAGCTGTGTAAAAACAAACGGACGCTATCCTCCTCTTTCCTAAATTTCTCTCTTGAAACTTATATTTTACATCCAGCTCTTACGCACATGATCTTGTAAACTCACTGCCACTCCTGTCGTCCATCACACATGCATGTGGACACAACCTCACACATCCTCGTGGCATTGCTGGCATGGTACCAGTGCAAGCTCCAGGAAGTGTGATGGTGTGAGAGCACTCCAGAGATGTGGGTGAATGAAGCGGGATGACCTCAGTGCAGTCAGGGATTCTGACAAGAGGCTGATTATCACGCTGAGCTGGTGACGCTGTCGCTGAGGCCTCCACAGGACGACGGGAGGGAGGACACGGTGCAGTCAGCAGTCCATTACAGAGTCAAACCAGGAACATACATTAGATTTGATTTAAGTAACAGGAACATGCCCCAGCTCTCCACATTCACTCAGCCTTTTCCTGCAACGCTAAAATTTACAAGGCTGCTGAAAGGACGCATAAAATTTTTCCAAGAAAGCTGAGCTTCAAAATCTAAGTGTTTGGTAGAAGAGCAGCACTTTGTGTAACCTTGATTTAAAGTCTACCTCCAGGATCTCAAGTTTTCCATGTGCATGACGAGAAAAACAAACAATCATGAGGACTGTGTGATGATCCATCAAGATTCGTTCTTTTGTCTTTAGGACTACTGTTGGATATTACATTTCTTATTTTACTGTATTTTTTGCTTTGTTGGTTTAGAGTTTGGAATGATGAAATTGGTACCATCAGCCAGAGTCAAATTTGGGCCCATTATAAGCAGATTTTTAAGAATTGTTTTGCACTTTAAGTCTTGTCAACAAATTGCCATTTAGCTTGTTTTTATCTCAAAGCTAAGACTAGCATATTAGCCATCTTCGTTTAGTATCTTTGCCCCCTACCTTATCTTTTGGCAGGTACTAATGCCCCGTTTCCACCAGAGGGTTCAGTGCGGTTTCGACTCGGTACACCTCACTTTTTGTGGCGTTTCGCTAGCCTAACACCGGGACAGGACCTCTTAGAAGCAAACTGTACCGTCCTACTTTTTGGGACCCTTCTGTTGGGGTGCCAAGCATACCAATCCAACCCCAGAAGACGGAGCTAGAAACACTGCAGTCCATTGATTGGTCGAAGGAGACGTCACTTCCGACACTGTGACAGCGGAAAAACACATAACCCCGCCATGTTCAAATCTCTACTCGTCTTCGTGAAGATAACTCTGGCGGCACACCGCCTTCTCTGAAACAAAGCTTGATTGCGCTTTGTTACAAAAACCCACATGCTGATCACAAAAAAGAAGGATTGCTGGATGTCTTCCATCTTTCTCTTCTTCGTTGTATTTAATAGCCGGGTACACTGTGTCGCACTGCTATGACGTCATGGTATCAGCATCCAGTTTATACACCGCCTACCAAGTAGGGTTTGGTTGGCTGTGGAAACACGAACAGGATCAGACTTTACCTATCCGGACTGAGCGAAATCATGCTGATCCATACTGGACCACCTGGTGGAAATGGGGCTTTAGTCAAATGGTATTTAGGGTACCAGTAAACAGTTCAGAAGTTTCCCTGTAGGGGGCTGTAATGCTTACTGTGGTTGCACGGACAGGTCTCAACATGTTTCCTCCACCAGCTTCACCTGTGGGCCAAACAAACATCTGCCCCACTGAATATTTCCCTTCTGGAGGAGGTGTCTAATCCCTCATGGCATCATTACGGGACTAATAAAACAGTCTGTTTGAGCATACATTTTTTGAAAGGTAAATTAAATAATAGAGAAGAGGAAGGACATTTTCTCATATATGGGGAGACATATTGGCCAAAAATTAAAAAGTGGGCTCTGTATCATATTTTAATCCCCAGTTTTTGCAATCAACTGTCGTTGTGCCCATACCTCCAGTTTATATTAGTAGCGTGTCATAGGGTAGGTATGTCAATGTGGCCCAGTCATTCTTATGTTCTAGTGTTTGTGATCTCTGTGGTGTAGCTCAGTTTTGAAGGGCTTGGGCAGGAGACTGGAGGGTGGCTGGTCCAAATCCTCAACGTTGGAAGTTGGCTTGGCAGCTGGGGGGCTTCAGGCTGACTTCCTGGGGCACTGCCACTGGTTTACAGCAGCTGGAAACACAGCTGAAAGGTGTCCCTTACCTCTGGAGCCTTGGGGCGCACCGCTAAACTTCATTGCATGGAAATAAAGTTAATGAAGTTGGGTTAACGTTGCTGGTGGTGCAAAAGGATCGTCAGGAGTGATGAATAGTGACCTGACCCCTGCACTAGACCATTAGCACCTCTTGCCTTTTTATGCTAGTGTGCATTAAAAAACATATGTGTGTTTCCTTAGCACTCTCTTTTGGATTATACAAGGATGGGAAGTGGACGTCTTGTATTGGATTATTTTTTACTTTCTTTGGATGTTCAGGTTAAATTAGTGTAAAATTTAACATATTTAATTATAATTTAACAAAAACCTGACAATGAAATATCCATCCACAGTATATTTGTGTAATTAATGCAGTTATGATTGTCCAGGCATGCTGGTAATTCCCGTGGCGTTAAAAGTTTCCTGCCTCTCTTTACCTTCAGGTCGCCTTTTCAGATATTTGAAACATCATTTTTGAGCCTCTGTGCCATTTCCTGTGTTTTTATAGTCCTTATTTCTCTGAATGGCTCATCTCAGCAAGTCCCTTTGAAGTGAATACAGTTAAAACAAGTTATGCTAATGATGCACAGCGCTTCACACATCAGAGGACCCTGCTGTACAGAAAGTGAACGTCGCACACAGACACACACACCCTCGCTGCCTTTGTGCTGCATTTTTGTTCGAGGGGTTATCACTAAAACTGTGGCACAGAGATGACGGCCTTTGAAGCCATCTCACCCCCGTCATCTCATCCCCCAACCCTTCTCATTTTTGGAGCACCAGAGAGCCCAGACTTCTCCCTCTGAGACATAATTGGATGAGTTATTAATCATGCTTGTTGAGTCAGAGAGATCCACCGGCTTGTAAACACTGGCGCGGTTAACGAGATGTCTGTAACGCAGAAAAAGAGAGAAGAAAAAAAAATCCTAAATACAGGATTTGCATAAATCTGCCCGTGGTAATTCCCCCCTAAAAACTTTAAATGTCATCACTCTGAAACACGCTCTCCGATAGAAAACAGCTGAGACAAGGCGCCTCCGTTACTTCAAGATAAAAGGAGAGAGATTCTCCTTTGAGAGAGCACTGACTGGATGGAGAAACAAGGGGCAGCTCAAACTCTTCCTGAAGCAGCAGGAGAGTGTGTGAGTGCATGTGTGTGTGTTCTGAGTAAAAGCCGGATGGAGAGAAAGAGTGTTTTCTCTGACCCTGCTGTGAGTGCCTGCTGCAGCGGATACAGTGGACGAGCACTTCAAAGTAGAGAAAATATCAACGGGGAGTCGAACTTTATCAACACAGATTGGGAGTCTAAATAGTGGTTCTGTGGCTTGTCACAGTTATTCTAAGAAATTTCAACAGAAAAGTAGTTTTTGTAGCCCGACAGGGATCCACGAAGCAGAGGACACTGAAGAGGAGAGAACCAAGGCCACAATGGCCTCTTGTTAACCTTCATTCATGGAGAGTGCCCAATTTGGATTTACTGCTGACATCCAGTCGGCTGACCTTATTTTAGCCACTGAAGACAATGTACAGATTTGGCCTATCACGATAATGAACTTTGCTGGATGATAATTGTCCTTCAATTTATTGCCATTAAACAATATTAGTGTCAACATTATTTTAGGACCATTTTTTAATGTAATGATAATATATGGCAAAACAATGTGAGTACACCATATCGAAAGCAATAAACATTCATGTCTCAAGCTCATTTAACATTGTAATTGGAATGTCAAGAGCTTTTAAATAAAATAAACAAACAACATAATAAATTAAATGGAGTTTACAGCTCAGGACTTGCTGTTTGTGACATGTACGTTCTACCAGTCAATTCATACTATCTGTGAAACGTTTGTAACATTTCAAGAAATGCCGGCTTTTCAATTGTATTGAAGAGTTGCATTTCTTTTGCAATGTTGCGAACAACACCTTGAGCTTGCACCATTTTGCAATGTTTTATTTATATTCACTTTGCCGACCAACGGCTTAGTAAGCGTTGACTGTCGGAACGAAAACTGCAGCAGTTTTTGTTCCCAGTTTGGAAAACTGGACAGGATGGTTGTGTGTGAGGTGCGCATGCAGAAGTTGGTCATATCCCCCTTCTTTGCCGCCACTACTTTGAACAAATGTTTCATATCAGCTCATTGGTGTTCATGGGCTCACAACGTGTTCATTCTGTTTGATACCAAAATATCCCTGCACTGGGTCTGTGGCTTTCAGCTCAGAAACCATCTCTTCTGTGCCTTCATTCATACTTGCGTTTGCGTCCTTGTTACTTTTCTCGATGCTCACTTGCAGCACTCAAAGATTGAATGACTGACAGGAGGGTTCACTCCGTTCATTCTTCTATAGAACCAACGCACCTAGGTGTTGAGACAGATGCACAGAGTAAACCCTCTTATCATCCAGCCTGTTTGATAGAGAGAGTGGAGGAAAACAAACAAAATTATCAAGTTCATTTTCATTTATCGTGTGGTTAATTGATTTATTGATTATTGTGACAGGCCTTGTGCAGATATATGGAAAGACGTGAGAGTTTTATTTAAATGCACATGAATTGTATGGAAACTGTATTTTCCGCAGTAATAACAATACCAAGTTTTTCTACCCTTTAAGAGCTACAAACAACATTTCAACCACCTGCTAACAGTAAATCACTCTTGATTATCAAACTGAATTCTCCCAACTTGACAACAAATTCACAAAACTATAAACTTATAGTTGATAAGTTATCAATCGATATGGGGGGGGGGGGGGGATGACAGTGCAGATATGCTGAATGCTTTTCAAGTAAAGTACAGCTTATTTACAA
This sequence comes from Scarus forsteni, assembly GCA_036419115.1. NCBI lineage: Eukaryota > Metazoa > Chordata > Actinopteri > Labriformes > Labridae > Scarus > Scarus forsteni. The sequence goes on along the minus strand of JAZDUH010000054.1, from coordinate 5,052,797 downwards.
TAACCTGCAGTGTTTCAACCAGTTTGTTCTGACCGACAAACTAATGAAAGAGATAATAGTAAAGTCAGCTCCTTGAATTAATTTAACATTTATTTAGTTGGAATCTAAGTTTGAAGCATTCAGCACTTATCTAGTTAAGCTTTTTAGTCTGTCTTCAGTTGTAAAACAGAAATATTAACAGGGCATGGAATAGAGAACCAATTCCAGATGAGCATCAATAACAAATAGCTAAAGAAATTGATACTGTTTGTCTTATTGCCTTGGCTTTTATTGTCAGGAGAGAGAGAGAGACAGGGGATAGACTTGTGAAATGGGGCGAGAGTAGAGGAGGACACTCTGCAAACAGGTAACGGGCTGATTCGAACCCGTTCGTCCGAACCAGTACCCCCTGTTTGACCCTGAAAACCTGCGTAGGCCTGAAATTTTCCACACAGAAAATCCAGATAAATTGATCAGGGAGTCTGTAAAGAAGTGGATCTATAGTATAAACAGAATTGGTAATATGACATGAGAAAGTATCTTTGTTTCAGAATTTTAAAGTCTAACAAATGTGGATGTGTTAACTCAGGAACCTCAATACCAACTTGTTCCAGGGTTAACTGAATGCTCTATAGGCCATAAGTAGCATTTATGCTGTATAGCCAACAGCGACCCCACCCGCCATGAGAGGTGGCCCACAACTGCTTCCAAATCCATACAGCCATTACGGGAGGAAAACCAATATCCTTACAAAGCAACCAGATTCATCATGTCTTGCAAAGCTTTAGACTGGAACAATTGTGCCTGCTGATTTTGTTGGCAAGCCACCACATCTAAAGAATAAACAGGACAAAAACTGAGCCAGTGTTATACCCAGATTACAACTTTCCTGAGGATGGATGCATTGCGGTCTTGCAGCAGAGGGGAGCTGCAACCTGTATGTTAAACAAAATCCCAAAATAGCCCCAAAGCGTGGCCTCTGTGAAATCTGATCAGTGTTTTTTAGTGATGTCACTTGAGTCAGCGTCATTTGCAGGCTTAAAGTCCAGGAAATTTGTGGCAGTGGAGTTAAAAAGCCCCAAACTTACCCGACATCTGAGGCCTGACCTGTGAAATATGAATAAAAAATAGAAGACAGTTAGTTTTAAATTATTTTCAACCTACAGTTCTCAGCATAAATGAGAATACCATTTCAGATCTGTCCGAAAACCCTTGGTTTTCTTTTAAAATCTGTGTTTTCTTTGGTATATTATACCACAAAACACTCTCAATTTAAGATCTGGTTGAAAAATTAGTGCAACTTAATCAAATAGGTGGGAGTAAAGCAAAACTAGCTATCATATCACCCTTATTTTCATGGTATGGTTAAAAAATGTTATGTTAAACTTAGCTTTGTCAAAACTTTGGAAATTGTTGGACTGTTCATTTAGGTATTGATTAGTACATTGCTTTTAAAAGAGGGTGTGCTCATTATATATCAAACTGATGAACTTCATTGACACATTCTGATTATTTCCTGATTAGATTTAAACACTCACATACATAACAGGCAGGTTAAGTTGGCTCATAACAACATGATCTCTGGGCCTCTTCCAAGTTTTTAACAGGGGAGTGGTTGCAGCCTGCTCCCCTCCTTCTTACAGAAATCACATACAGTATACACAGAGACACACACATACGTCCACACACTCCCACAGCTGCACAGCTGTGAGCGAGGGAGGGGCCGGACCCTCCTGATGAGAGACAGAGCGGGGGAGAGTCAGAGAGGCTGGGCCATTGTGATTGAGTACAGAGGGAATCTCACTGGACGTCGGCAGAGCTCTCACACACTGCACACAGCTTCATGTCATGGCAACGTGTGCACCGTGAGTCTCTTCACCTGACTGAAGGTCGCACACTCAGGCAGGACTGAGCACCATGCAGGGCCGGGCGGGTAAAGCCCCAAAACGGGAGATGGTGATAGAGTCCCCGCAGCAGTACAAGAGCCTGGCTGAGATTGAGGCAGAGGTGGAGGCCGTGTCACAGGTGGCAGCGGTAAGTGTGCACTCTGCCATCTTTTACAACAAGTTTTTACAAGATTCTGTTCTGGGAGTTTGTTCGCTGAGAGGAGCAGAAGTGATCTGATTGTTAGAGCAAGTTTTTTATCGCCTTCAAGAGCAGCTTTGAAGATATTTTAAAAGGCAGAGGAGGAAATGGGAAATAGCAGCTTCAGGGTACACCTCTCCAGGGGGCTGAATGTTGATCTTTTTTTTAGGAAATTGGAGCACTTGTGGCTTCCTTTGTTCATTAACTGTTTCTGGGCATCTGAGTCAAGGAGTTTGACAAGGCAATGTAAAGTACTGATGACATACTGTTCATACTTGAGCAGTATAAGTGAATAGCAGTGTTAAAAATGAGACAAGATGACATTTAAGGCATGAAAGACTGATTCTGAATAAGAATGAAAACATAGATGCACAGAGCTGTGTACATGATATCAGCCACTGAAGGGAAAAGCTTTAATGGTTGATCACTGGTGTCAGCAGGTATACACATTTATGACATTTTAGTAAATATAAGGGCCGATCATATTGGCAAAGTTTATTGCTTTTGTATCAGCTGTGTAGTACAAGACTGTACCATTACTTTTCATCTCAGAAGCTGAATTATAAAGATATAAAAGGATCACTATAAAACTCAAATTCAGAATATTATGCTTTTAAAAGCAGCTAATTCCAAAAGTCTTGAATCAACCAAAGTTTTTGCTGTACAGTCTTGAAGAAAGTCCTACCAGATGCAGTTGTTGACCTTCTATCATGCTTACAGTTGAGACTCAAATGATACTTTTACTTGGACTGAGGATGAAGGAAAAACTTCTGGTTGAGGCCAGAATCGTCATCATCATTAGCATCTGGACTTTGAGGAGAAACACACTGATTTGGATGATGATTTTGCTCATCCGTCAAGAACTACTGCTAACTTGGAAGATGCAAGACAACATCTTTTAGTTTAAAAAGCTGAACTTTGACACAACAATATGTCTGTCACTCCTTTTTCATTCTTGTCCTGGTTAATTTATCAAACGGCACTGAGGGAGCTAACTGGCATGTCTTTTAGTTAAAGGCTGGTGTGTGAACTGTTGTCGTATAACCGCTAGACTTCTTACAAGAGAAGGCCAACCTGCTGCCAAAGCTACATGACACTGACAGCGGGTAAAGAGAAATGGGATACTTCCATTTTGATGCCACTGTAACTGTCCAACTTTGACATTAAAAAGTGTGAAAGTTGCATATTGTTGCACGACAGCTGTTTTCTTTTTTGGATTTAACGGTACAGTTTTTTTAAATTGGAAAGTTCTGCATTTGGTTTTGTGGAAATGTACAGCTTAATGTAAGTATTTTGATTTCTTCCTTCCAAATTTAAAGGATAGTTTGTGATTTTGCTGCTCTTAAATGCTGCTGTAGCACTTGTATCAATGATCTTTTTTATTCCTCATTTGAAACTTGAGATTATGTCAGGCAAAAAATAAACAGATTTTTACGTAAACAGCTGATTCTGTTAGAGAAAAAAACATTATTAAAGTAATTAAAAAGTGGGCCAGTATTGTTGCCAGTATCAACTAAACTGAGTCTAGAAGTATTGGCCTAGTATTTGGCAAAAACAATATTGTGCGGCCATAAAATAAAACAAGAGGAGTTAGAAATTATAGCCTCATTAAAGGGACTATGAGGAGTTTCTAAGTAATTCCAGGGTTAAAAAAGTCTCACTTTTAGATATATGCCTGACCAAAATACACACTTTAAGATGAGTTTTATAGCATCTAAATAGGTTTTCTATAAATGCTATTCCTTAGCCTCGCGGTCAGGTCGGACAGGACTGGACTGGCCTGGATACTCAACTTCGGGAACAAGACAATTAAAACTAGAGCAAATTTATATTATTCGGACATGTCTTAAAGCACTGCTGTAAGTAGCGATATGTACCCAGCTACAAAACTACGATACTTAGTTTCCAAAAATTGCTTGTTGTCACACGTCAAAAACTACCGCTACGTAACTAGAAAGAGATACATTACCTCGTCGCTTTGCATCCTGTAAGTTGTTGAAAAAAGAAGTTGTAAAGCAATGCAGAGTTCTGAGGAAGGTCAGAGCTGCATGCTTTATTAGCATCACAACAAACACGCTTTGGCTTGGGTCATGTCTTTTGGTGCGTTCCAGTTGTAGTCAGAAGTAAGAATTTCCAGGTTCCAAATTGGAAACTGCAACTGGAACGTCCCCCGAAGTCTGAATTTCCTACTGGGAACTCGGTGAAACCTCGCCACCCCCAAGTTGACAATCGAAGATGGATCCCCCCAGTGTGAACAGTTATTTAGCTCCTGTAATAATCCATTTATTTGCACTTCTGACTGGGGTGTGTGGCTGTAGATCAGCTGTATACATAGTATTGTTAGACTTATATTTACAAAAATGCTGCCATAGTGATAATCACATTCTTCAAACAACAACGCAGGCGTGCTAACAGCTAACAATAGCCTGGTAGATCGGCATGTTTTTTTCCGACTTCAACTGGAATGCAGATAAGTCGGAGATGATGTCACTCCCAGTTCCGAGGTTACCGGAACGCAGCATTACGACAGTCGCCGCGCGTGCTCATGGGTAGCAGAGTCTTTATGTCGCCGGTAATAGATTGTCCTCATAGCACCTTTAAATCAAACACAACTATTATTAAATGTGGCAAACAGCATAATAAGTGAACATGATTCATCAAATTTTGTTAAAAAATTGTAAATCATCAAGACAAAACATTAACAAAGGAATCTGTTTATTACAAGATAATATATTCTCAATTTACTGATTTAAGGGAATTCAGTGGAGGAAGAAAATAAAGCATCATGTTTCATACTTTAAAATCCACATAAATCTCTCTTTTCTACTTTTCCTGCCAGTTGTCTCTAAATTTAGATTCCTCTGATCAGCAAATCCATAAAATGGTATCTGAGCAGTTAGGTAAGAGTATTATTGGACTGGCACGGTGTGACCTCTCAAAGCAGAATATCTTCATCCGCACAATCCTTAAAGTTAAACTTCCTCCTGACTGTACGGCCTCTCTAATATATTCATGAGATAATTACTGATCCTGAGCTAAGTCAGAGTTCACAGCTGCTCGTTGTTATCTTCTGTCTGGGTGGAAACGATCCAGCGGGGAGTCATGCCGACGATTTACTGCTTATCAGATGATCTTTTACATCCAAAGGCCCGAGAGATATGGAGGGATATTTTTTCATTGCGTCATCGAGGGGATTGGTTGGATGAATTAAAATGTAAATCTACAGTTGGACGACTCTTTAATTGGCCTCAGTTTGTTCTGTGCTTGTTGGACATGGACCAAAAGGCTAATCCAAATAATCTGGAACACAGCCGCACCCAGTGGATCCATCAGGTCCAGGAGGTTGTAATAATTTAAAAATTACTGAGATATTAGTGATAACTTTCGAGATATTTTGTCTTGCACATGTGTGGCCCATTTACATGAAGGTTTAATTGGCAGCATTGCAAAGATGTTTGTTTTGTTACAATACGTTTCATAATGGTCCAGACTAAAATATTTGAAAGGTTCTTTGACTTATTGCCAGACAAATTTGTCTGGAAACTTCAGGCCCTCAGTGGGTTACTCCGTCTGTGAAACTCAGTGCTAATTAGCAAATGTTAGCACAGCAACATCAATCTCACCACCCATCTGTTTCCTGTACCACCTATTCAATGTGGAAAGACGGGTTCACCTGAGGCTGGTCATGCTTAATAAAAAAGAACTAACATCCAAACTGCAAAGCCAAAGAACTTTAGTATTGTGTGATTGTGAGCTAGTATGTAGCTGTCTGCTAACAGAACTGAATCATAGACTGTATAAAACATGTATGTAGTCTTCTACTGTCTTCTGAAATGACATTATGAAGCCAAACAAAATCAGCTGCCAAAGTGGAAATGCTGACATCAGTTAACTTTTGGCTAATCAGACATGCCCAACATATGGTAATGTATTTATGGAATGTTTTATTATGGAAGTGTGGTGTCAGCACCATTATTTTTTAAATGCCTCGCCAATTAAGGAAAAGCCTCGCTGACCTCTTGTTGTTAAAAGTTAGTCAAGTCAAAAACAGGTTATCCACATAAGTCAATGAAAGCAAGCAGACTGGAAAAAAACAGCTGATGTTATGTACTTTTACAGCTCACAAACATGGCAGCAGATTCTCCTCAACTTCATGGGGCAGTTTTCCAAAATAGTCATGATTATTGAATGGTTTAAAAGAAGTGAGTGAAAAAGATTACTCGCTAATATGAAGCAGCATGAGGAGAAGTTGCTGTTTACTTATGTTATCTGGAGTAAAAAGGGAGAACCGATTGTCTGACCAGCCGATAAATCAAGAAAGGAAGAAATGAAATAGCAGGAGGAGGAGAAACCTGCAATTACAGAGATGGATTAAGATAGGATGGATATGAGAGTATATTGAAAAATATACCTATTTTTAAGTTGTGATGGTTTTAGATCCTGGATGTTTTCCATCTTGTTGTTGTCAGCAGTGCCAAAGAAAGTCTGCTGTTACTCTGTGATCTCCTATTTTAATTGATTTAATTTAAGGGTCATCAACAGTGTAACTCATCCAAGACAGTCATAGACTTCCTTCATATTTTTATTTTATTTACTTTATTTATTGCTTTTTTTGATCCAACAAATGGGCCAGTTTTACACAAGAGACACAGTTTGCTCACGCTATATTGATGTCTAAAGCAAATTTGCTTATTTTCATTTTTTCATTGATTTCTTTGGTAAAAATGGACTGTTTTGACTGTCGGTGAATCATTCAAACCCTTCTGATCATTAAAGAGGGTCTCTCTGCTGTAAGAGTTTACTGCTTTTTCCTTTACAAAATCACAGAAAATGAGTATCTTGGAAGTACAAATGTTTTCAAAGGGGAAAAAAGCAGTTTAAAAACATCTTCTTGCACTTAAAACACAACAGCACGCTCATTTTTATTCATGACTGTGGCCTTTCTGCGATGCTTTGAAGTGGAGGAAATCCAAAAAGGAAGGATCAGTCTGAAGTTTTGACTGACAGCTTTTTCTGCTTCCTTCTCCACACCTGAAATAATTTCTCAGGATTCTGATTATTTTGAGTGCCCCTGCTTTTGGTGAGGAATCGAATGTGGTTCTGAACTCATCCCTCAAGTTGACGGAAGTTTACTTGCAGATGTCTGTCACATGTGAGGCTCTGTTTTTGTAATGTCACAGTCAAGCTTGTTTTTTGTTTGGGAAATCTCTTGGGTCTCTTCTAAGGAATGTACAAACGGACGTCTACTGTGCCGAGGGAGTTTAATCTGAGCTAGATCATGGACCAGGATGGACTATCTTACCCACTGCCAAGCACCCGCCCTTACAAAGACCCTCTGTGTTGTAACAGATCTTAAGGATTTATGATATGACGAGGAAAATGTTTAGACTGTACGTCCTCTCGCACTGAGTGTTGGTATGAGGAGGTCATGCCTGTTTCTGGAAAGCCTCAGAAAACAGATAAAAAGCTGCAGAGACCACCAGAATCCTGCCAGAGCTCTGAACGTGAGCTCATGACACACTCAATGGTACAATGGCGCTCACAGACTCGCTCATCCAGCCCTCGCTTCTCACATCTCACGTCTCCTCTTCTGTTAACCCACATTCATCTGTCTGCTGCTGCTGGAGCTGTGAGAAAGACAATAGCAACTTGTTGTCCAGACAGCATAAAACCCCCTAATCTCCCTCTGTAACTCATCCAGCAGCCCTTACAGTGATTCCCTCAAATCCACCAAATGAAGAGAAATATTTTCAGAGAGGCAAAACAAAAGAGCAAAGAACAAACACAAGCTGGGTTTTGCTGATCCGCTGCTGTTTCCTTCTTTCAGGTGAAGCCGAAGATCATCGAGCCTCTGGAGTATGAGAACGTTATTCTGCAGAGGAAGACTCAGATCATCAGTGATGTTCTGCGGGACATGCTGCAGTTTCCCACAGATGACTTCCAGGTAAGATGTGTGTGGAGTTAGTCAATGCCAAACTCAAAATCAAACCATCCATGGACCAAATTCGAGGTTAAAAACCTCCAAGGACATGACTTTGCTGTCTCTGACAAAGACAGCAGAGGAGCATCCTTGTGTTTCTCCTTAACCTGATCTCCTAAAAAAGAGCATTAGACTTCCTCGTTCCTCATCCTATCCTACTCTCTATCTTGATTTATATATTAGCTTATGTTATACGCTGATATTTAAAGGTCTGGGATTAGCCGAATCAAACTCAGTCCTTTAATATTTTCATAAAAAACTAGCAACTGGGAAGATTAATATTGACTTAAAGCTGGGGTTGGTAATCTGATTTAGATACACTTTTTTGGAATGCTGGTTAAAATGATCTTTATGACCCATTAGCAATCAATTCATAATATGTTCTTGAAATAGAGTGAAAAATATCCGCTATCTACAGCAGGAATAAACCTGGGAAAACACCAACCAATCACATCTTTGTAGCACACATTTTTAAACCAATCAAATCCCGTTGTTCTGCTGTTGGATCTAATCTCGCGACAGCTGTGACAGGCTACTGCAGGTGGATGTTCTCACAAGGCTTTTTCTTCTTCTTTGGTTTTACGGCGGTTGGCATCCATCATTTTGGAGCATTACCGCCCCCTTCAGGCGAGAGACAGAGTTCAGTTTGGAGAGGCAGAGGAATGTTTTTATTATTATATCATCACACGGGAGATTTACAGGAGAATACTGATACAGGAGGACATCAGGAAAGAGGATAAAATACAGAAAATATGGTAGTATCATGGCCAAAATGGGAGACTTGACATCTGTGTGGAGAATGGCAGAGGAACTACCTATTCCCCGATCAACATCGGGCTGTGAACTAACTTATAGAACTAACTTTCTATGTTTGCTTGTTTTTTAACTTTACTATGATAATGTTTTGGTGTTTTTTTACTGCTGACTGAGACATGACTTGGTGTAGTGTAAAACATAAAAGTGCTGAGGGTTTAGAGTTGAATCAGTCTGGTTGTGAATCAGCCAAACTCGTGCATTTGAGCAGAGGGTCATTTTGGAGGAGGGGTGGGAGGGGCTAGACGAAGCCCTGAGGAGATGCTGCATTCAAATTCATGCTAGTTTTCCAAAATTACCGACCCTAGCTTTAATATGAAACTATCAGGCTATACTAAAATAAAAAGTAGCTTCATCAACATGAAGTTATCTACTAAACCCTGTGTGTAAATATTGTTTGTTTCATGTTTTTTTTGGTAAATCTTTGTCACAACTCCTCAATATACAGGAGCTGCTGAAAAAGCACCTGTTTGTGGCATTTAGTCAGGGAACTGTGGAAAAGGGTGTGACATGTTGAGATTAAGTCAAGACAGTTTGATTAATCCAAGAATAACTCTCAGTGTGCTCCTAAGAATGATTGACTGAATCACAGGATTTGTTCTGTCTTAGTAAAATATCACAGGATACTATTATCCAACTTATACTTACAAAACTTTGAGATTTCTGAGTAATATTGTTTGAAATTATAGGATTATCTCTCACAAATTGTTAACCTCCTGTCAAACAAACACTCCCACTCTGTTTTGTAAAAGAACAGGTTTGAGTTGACCAGGTAACGTTTATATTAATGTTGTTTCAGTTTCTCTCCGCTTCACTCAGCTTGTCTCTTTCTAGGAAAAAAGCACCTGCAACAGCTCAGCCAATCTGAATACAAGGATAAGGGCAGATTATGACATGGTTTGGGGAGCCTGTGTGTAAAATTTGACTTCTTCATGTACCGTTTGTAATCACTGGCACTGACTCTTCTAAACATTTACAGCCGACATATATCTTCCCCTTGGGTTCAAAGGAGTTTAAGCAGAAAGTCAACATTACATCACTGCGGCGCTGGGATGGATCGCAGCAGGCCCACTCCCAGTTTGGGAAAGAGAGAAAATAAAGACAGACTCAGGCATGAATGTTTGTCATACCTCAAGCCTCTTGAATCCAACTTTAAAGGGAAAGTCTGGTTCTGTTCAATATTGGTCTTGTTTTTGATACATCCCATGTGCAGGGTTCAGCCCAAAGTAGATGTTCTCTACCTGCAAGGACTGTGTGTTTATTCAAAGCCTAAAATATCATCTTACTCTGTGCAACAGCGCTCTACTGTTGTCCAAAAACTGTGATAATATTTATCAGCACACACACTGTAGTGTATCTTGGATGAAATGGTTTAAAAGCCCCCAGGCAACTGTATTTTTCCCACATTTTAGAAATATTTGCCTGAAAACTACATGACCCAGCTGCTCTGGGAAGCAACATTCTAACTCCCCCTTAGTTTTAGAATATCACTAATGCTTGTTTTTCAATACAGCAACATGAGGATATACACTGCCCCTCCACATGAACAGGGTTCCCACGCATCCTGGGAAACCTGAAAAACCTGGAAAATGATTGCCCGATTTTCCAGTCATGGAAAACATATGGAAAATGAGGAAAAAAGTGAAATGTCCTGGAAAAGCTTAAGTTGTCCTGGAAAATTATTTGTCTTCCTTCTAGCTTGAAACATAGGAAATGAAGTAAAAATGTACTTGGTAACTAATGTACACAGAGCCAGAAAATGTGGGTAGGTAAAATAATGCAAGTTAAGGCATAAAAATATAAAAGCTCAAGAATGGGGACAAAAAGAAATTATAAAAAAATGACAAAATAAAATTTCAGCTAAATTAGCAGAATCTACTTATAAAAAACAGAGTAAATAAAGATCAAAAAATACATATAAACATAAATTTATAATAGCAAGACACATAAAAGCCAGACTAAACAGATAGCTAACAGACAATGTTTGTGCTGGAGAGTTAGAAACAAAGAAATTCTAAGATCAATATAATCAATAGCCAGAGATATTGATCATCAACCTCTAATCTTGTTTTTTAGAAGTCTAACTAGAATTGAAAACTGCCCACAGCAACAATGTAACTTTAGTTGGTTATGTGACACTGGAAAAAGTCCTGGAAAAGTCCTGTAAAATGATTTCTAGAAAAGAGTGGGAACCCTGATGAACTGCATGAAGAGGCATGAGGTGGTGAGGATCACCCGACTTCTTAGTAGGAAATTCTGACATCGGGGGGCGTTACAGTTGAAATTTCCCACTCAGAACTCGGAAATCCTGACTTCCCAGTATAAATGGAACGCAGCATATGACCTCTACAATCTAAATAGACAAATGCTTAAGTAGGCTGGTGCAAAGTTTGTCGATATCCAAAAGAATGGCCTAATGGATGGACAGACAGTTTTACTGATGGTTGGTGCTTCATTTGCCTTCAGTAAAGCAATTACAAAAGTATTTATTCTCCTGTCTTGCTGTGGAGGAGGTGGGAGGTTGTCATGGCAATTTAATCAAACAAACATGACACTAAAACATGAGGAAAGGCACACTTGTGAATCGAGTTATTAAAGCAATAAAAAGCTTTGGTGGGAAATCTTCAACCTTCAGCCTGCAGTCGAACTATTTCACAATCAGAGGATGATGAGTGGTTTTCATTATGAGAGGGTCTGCAGAGCACAGCCATTAGACCTGCCCTGGTCTATGTGTTAGTGAGAGTGTGTATGTGCGCTGCGTCCATCCATCTGTCTAACCTGCCATATGTTTTACATCTCTGGGCTAAGAGAGGCGAAGGGGGGAGCCAGCCAGACGTATGGGCTAGCATTAGCACGTGCTAAATGCACACCAATGTTCTTAGAGGGGAAATGAGCGCTCTCACATTGAAGGAGAATCAGCGTAAAGTCATGGATTATCTTTCTTCACATGCAGTTTGGAAGAGTAGAGATCCTTAGATGGACATTGACTACATTCAGTTTATATACTTAATAACCAGCAAGAATTAATTCACAACAGCTGCTGTGAGTTTTGATCCAGCACACATGTAATCATACATATGCAGATGATACACTTTCATCTTCCAGAGCAGATAGAAGACCCCGGACGACTCTCTCCTCCCCTCTTCCACCACTCTGCCCTGATAACTCCACACCAAAGCTTTAATTCCTCCCTGGCATCGCCTCTCTCTGCCCCCGCCGTGTCACTGCCTGTGGAAACACGCTCCCCCGGCCCAGTGGAAGCCATCAGAGCCGCGGTTTAATGACTGTGAAAGGAATGCTGTTAATTGGCAGCCTAACAGTTGACTGACAGCGGCGTGCTTTGGTCAAAATAAGTCTTGAGTAGCTGGAACAGACAGACAGCATGTGTTGAATAGTTTCTTTACAATGAGTTGGCAACTGCGCAGATTGAGATACAGGCTGTATTAACGTCTACATGATGATATAGGGCTGTGCACACATTAGAAATCAGTGATGGATTTTACCCTGCTTTGATACATTTTGTCTCAAACTTTTACTGCTTGAGTTTGGCACTCTGTTAAATATATTTTCATGTTTTTCTTTTTAAGTAAGTTGCTTGATTGGAAAACAACGCAGAAGCCAGAAAAGATCGTCTTATTAAGCCACATAAATGGATAAAAGTGGAAAAGGCTCAACCTAAAATGTCCAAAAGTAGAAAATATCAACATTTCTAAATCTGAAAATGTAACATGTGGTGTCTCTTCAATATCTGCTTGATTTTATACTTCACACTCACATAAAACTAAAACAAAAACAATCCAGCTCTATTTTAGCTTTATGCTATCTTGTTTATCAAATGAAGGATAAGCACTTGGTTACTTTTCCTTATTTATTAAACCTGTGAACTAAATATGAGGCCAACACAAGGAGGTGATTAGCTTCCCTTACGGCAGAGTTTAGAACATTTGAATAAAGCTTGCCTTAATTTGTCGGAGGACAGAATATCTGTTACTGCTTCTTACAACCAATTGGTTTGTCAGATCCATTAACTGTTTTCAGACTCGCTTGTCTACAGCTCAACAAAAGATTTGGTCATTCAAGCTTCATGCCAGCCAAGAAGAGGCTTGGAGGTCAGACTGTCCTAATCAGATACGCCTCTCTTGGCTGGAATTTCTACTAAGGAAGTGAAATGCTCTTTAGGTACCTGAACTTTACCAGCTCTTAACTGGACTGATTTAATTGGGATATGATGTAAATCCAAGTTCCCATATCCAAGTTTGGAGGGAAATGGAACGCATCATTACTCTGATAATATCCTGACCTTCTTGTTTACCTTTTACCCGAACAGCAGAAATGTTCCCTGCAGGTTATATGTCAGTCAGCTGAGGGGTGTAAAGGTAGCAGCAGAAACATATCTGCATAATTTTGGTTTAATTTCGGGGGGGTTCTGCAAATGTGAATGGGGTATGAGGCAGCGTTTACACGGGGCAGAATACGGTCAGATCCGATAGTTTTCATTGCGTTTTGGCCTTAGGTTTACATGGAAACTAGTTGCGTTTTGTCCGAAAACGGTAACTTTTGAAAACGTTTTGAAAAAAAAGTTTTGAATCCACTCTCCATGCGGCGCCATGTAAACCAGAATCAGAGCGTTTGAGGGTGAAACTCTGACGTGACTGCATGCGCAGTACTCTTTCACATGAAGGCTGTGCGCGCATACCAGGAACAAGAACAGCTTTGGCCGTCTACCAAGTAACAAGTGTGCTGCTTACCGTGCTCGGTTTGTTATCCAGACAAAACTAACCGAAGACAAAACAACTTAGACAAAACTAAGTTGCTCGAACTGATTTGTTGTCCAGAAAAGAAACCCTTGCGTCTCTGTGCGTCTACTCGCCATTGTTGTTTGTGAAAAGTTTTTCTTATTTGTACGTGTGTTGTAGCACGATGCCTCTCTGCAAACCTACACCGCCATCTACTGAACCGGCATGCACACTACAGCAGATTCATTCGTCTCCAGTGTCTCCATCTAAACACAGATCGACTTTGAAACGCAAAGGAAAAATCTTTGTGTTTTGAAGTCGGGAGTTAGTAGTATCTCAGTAGTTTTAAAAATTTCCGATTAAATGATGGAAAAGTTATCTATTTTTTAGCACTGATAGTTGATGTAATTTGAAAATTAAAAATAAATTAAATGAACCGATAAATATTTTTACCTGAATACTGAGCAAGAGTGGCAGGCTTTGCATGAATCAAATATGCTGTTTACTTAATAAGCTTAAGTGAGGAATATAACAAAAAGCATGTGTTTTTCATTTATGATGAGGAAGGCTCAGGTCTTATTGCCAAGCTAAACTTTACAATAAAATCAGATTTAAGCGTTGAGGTTTAAAAGCACTTTGTGTACCTGCACTGTACTGCCACATATGTGGCAGTAAAGCAGAAGAATCCAGAGCCTGGCCACAACAAAACTAATTGACAACAAAAAGGGCTTTATGAAACACCATGAAAGCATAGCCAGCTAGCATACATGACCCAGACAGGGTCACATGCATTTCTTGCATTAGATATGAAAGTACTTCTTCTAAAGAATTTGTTCTGCTGTTATGCAGGACATCTCCATACAGTCAAGACTTCTGTAGCATTGTGAGCCTGAATGACCCACATAACACTCACTGCAGTTTCTTCAACCCATCAGCGGTAGCACTGATTGGTAAAACAGAATATACAGGATTGAATAAACTTGGCTACAGGCACATCTTTGATAGCTTTTGCAAGAGCCAAGTAGACAAATGAGGGCAGAGGTTCAATAGCTGTATGTGCTCTCCAGTATGAGAGAAGCAGATAAATGACAAAACTAGGTCATGGTGCCACTGTTTCCCACTCATCTTTGTGGGTTGAGTGGAAACGCAGAACGCTAAGTGGGAGCAATGGTGGCTGCAGCGTCCAAAAGCTTTGAAGGCGAGGGAGCTCAACCGTCTTGACGCCCCAGGGTGCCCTTCCCTCCTCGGCGATGGATCCTCACTCCTCTCTGTCTGACTGTATCTGCCTAATACGACTAGCAGGGGGAGGCATTAGTGGTGGAATAATGCAGAGCGAAGTTGCTTCTTTTTCTCTCTGAAGAACAAATGTGTTCTTTTGCCTCCTCTCACCACCTCATCTTATATTTGTTCAGATGAAAAGTTTCACATTGTAAACCTGCAAAAGCACTGTAGGCATTTACACCTTTTAAATTTCCCACTGAATTACTTGGGAGTATAATATCAATTTCAACAAGTGCTGCCTGAAATTGTGTCATTGCATTGTTAAAGGAGAGAAGGAACAACTTTTTGTCAATCTGCACTTCTCTTTTCCAGACAAAGCAAAGCAAGGGCATGAAAGCCCTGCTTTGAAGCAGCATTATTCGTGGCTGATGAACAAAATGTGCAGTTAAAACTGTCTCTGAAGTGCCGAAATTCAAAAAAAGCAGAAATGTAGACCACATTTGCTCAAGGAAGCTTCAAATTGCATATCCTGCTGCATTTCCAGACTTTTAAAGCTCATGTGATGAACTTTGGGCCTTAGATTTTTACACACCTTCATGCACCTTTTGATATTCAGATGTTTGGTGCATATGCCAGCTGACTTTTTTAAAATGCCAGACTTATCGCTTACACATGCTTGGCGTTTTCATGATAACCTATGCTAATATTCCTAGTTTGTCTGAACTATTTCTATAAAAGATGTGCCAATCTTTGTATCTTAACCTTTCAAAAAGTTTAAAACTCCCCACAATTCCCAGGCTATTTCTTTAAAACTCATGTAGGGAACTTTTGTCTTTGTTGATTTTGGCCCCCCTTTGTGCAAGGCAGTCTGTCCTACCTCTTTTACTGATTCAATTTGCACGTATGTCTTTTATATTTAAGTTGCTCTTGCGTTATATGTTTAGCATTAGCACACAGATGATCAAACTTGCTGCCTAACTCCTCACAAAAAGCTTAGAGGTGCAAATTTCTTTCAATTTCCAAACAACGATCCTTAAAGGAGACATATCATGCTTGTTTCTCCTTTTCACTATGCCAGACTAGGATGCCTGTAAAGCATTTCTGCCCTCAGTACAAGTCATTTAGTTCCTTCATTGCCCCACAATAGCGTTCTCAAAATCCTCATTTTAGGCCACTATGAAGCTCTCGTTGAAACACTCGGATCTGAGGATGACCTAAAGTTACCTCGCAACGTCACAGCCCTTTGTGGTCTGATTGGTCAATTCTATCGGGGGGTGAGCCAGACTGTCCTTCTTCTTCTACTGTATTTTCGCAATGACCTATTTTCAGAGGCATCAAATCTCGTTCTAGGATATCAGAAAAAATACAATATCTCATTTTTTGAAAATTGAGGGGGTGTAAGGTCTTGTTTTCAAATTTATTATATTATATGTAAGTATTAAATCATGCATCAGCATGATATGTCTCCTTTAAAGCTCCTGTAAGGTTCTTGTGTTTTTGTTGATTTTGGCACTCCTTTTTCAAAAAACACTCTATCCCATCTTGCTGATTTATTCTTGTTTGTATCTCTTAACATCTATATGTTATTTGTTATCTATGGTGCTGGACATTTTTGGTGCGACACCTACCCCTGGCAGCAGTTTTGGACATTGAAAAGAACTGAATAAAATAATCCTCTCTTCACTTCTAATGCTCTTCTTCTGATAGATGATCTATTTAAAGTAAAACAAGACATCACCTACAGTTAAGACTATTTCATATTTAATTAAAATCTTCTCACAGGGACTTTAATTTCACCTTTAGAGCCAAAATTCAATATTTTTTGACCATCTGGAAGACCAGTTAGAATCAGAGCAGCATGACGAGTTGCATCCTTGCACTAAAGTGTCCTTAGAAAGAGCACTTACCCTCACCAGCAGGAGTCTGTAGCTCACATTGATCTTTAACCTTTCTTTGAAGGAGGAGAAGTGGCCTGTGGGGATTTATAAAATTTCAGAAAATCTCAAACCGACTTCTTGTGAACATCCACCTGAAGCTACAAATGTTCTCACTTGACGGGTGGATTTGCCCTGCTGTGTATGAACATCAACAGGTTGAATCTCTCATGCCAGCCTGTTTTTCACGCCTGCCCTCTCCTTCTCTCTCCTCAGATCTCCACCCTAAGGCGCCAGGGCAGGACTCTGTTCTCCACCGTGCCGGAGACTGCTGAGAAAGAAGCTCAGTCGCTGTTTGTCCAAGAGGTAAAGCTAGTACATACCTGGGTGTGAGCCTGCTTTGTCCCGACTTTATCCCATGATCTTGGCTCAATCTCGCCCTCGTGATCTTTCCTTTTGTTTGGAGCGCCGCCATGTTTTTACTTCTTCTGCCCAAGCACAGGTGCTTCAGCTCTGTCCAGATAATGCAGCTGGATCACACACCCCAAAGACACATCAGAAACAAGAGCCAGTGAGCTGAGGCGTGATCGAGCTGAGGATTCTTCACCCAAAATTTGTATGAATGTTGCTCAGAAAATGAACTTCCACGTAAAGTCCACCCTCACGTTTCCTGAAGATGCAGAGGATCGGCCGCAGATGGAATCCATAGTTCACCTCCGGTTCACGCCGTGTTGTTTCAGGGGGGAGATGAGTTAGGGTGCGGCCTGATAGGGCCTGATAGGGGATAGTCCCCCGCGGCTGCAGCCAGGAGTTGCATCATGAATACATCTGGAGCAGCTGTGCAGCCTTGTGGATGGATGCTGTTGTTGTGATTTTATTTTTCCACTTTTTGATGACCCTCAGCCCACGTGAATTCATATATTCCCAGAAATGATTAAAGAGACTGTGAGGAGTTTCTAAGTAATTACAAAAAAGTGTCACTTTTAGATATATGCCTGATCGAAATACACAATTTAAGATGAGTTTTATAGCATCAAAATAGGTTATCTATAAATGCTATTCCTTAGCTTCGCGGTCGGGTAGAAGAGGGCTGGACTGGCCTGGATACTCAACTTCGGGAACAAGACAATTAAAACTTGAGCAAATTTATATTATTCGGACACGTCTTAGAGCACCGGGCTGTAAGTAGCGATATATAGCCGGCTACAAAACTACAATACTAAGTTTTCCAAAAATTGCTTGTCACACATCAAAAACTACCGCTACGTAACTAGAAAGAGATACATTACCTTTTCGCTTTGCATCCTGTAAGTTGTTGAAAAAAGAAGTTGTAAAGCAATGCAGAGTTCTGAGGAAGGTCCGAATTGCATGCTTTATTAGCATCACAACAAACACACACTTTGGCTTGGGTCATGTCTTATGGTGCGTTCCAGTTGTAGTCAGAAGTAAGAATTTCTCGCCACCCCTGAGTTGACAATCAAAGATGGATGCCCCCAGTGAGAACAGTTATTTAGCTCCTGTAATAATCAATTTATTTGCACTTCTGACTGGGGTGTGTCGCTCAAGATCAGTTGTGTACATAGTATTGTTAGACTTATATTTACAAAAATGCTGCCATAGTGATAATCACATTCTTCATGTGCTATTTGTGAACAACAACACAGGGCGTGCTAACAACAGCTAACAATAGCCTGGTAGATCGGCATGTTTTTTTCCGACTTCAACTGGAATGCCGATAAGTCGGAGATGATGTCACTTCCAGTTCAGAGGTTACTGGAATGCAGCTTCACGACAGTCGCCGCACGTGCTCATGGGTAGCAGAGTCTTTATGTCGCTGGTAATAGATTCTCCTCAGAGCACCTTTAACTCATTGATGGGAAATAAAACAGCTTGGAGAAGGTTGCAGAAGATGTAAAAATAGGATCATTTTTTTCATTTTTAATTTTTGTAATACGAGGAGAGAAATCTGCCCTGACTAGAGTAGAAATATCATTTTTTCCAAGGAAACAAAGACAAATCCACATGTAGCTGTTTCTGTTAAACTCTATTTTGTGCATTTGTTGAAATAAGAATATAAATGTCAGTACAATATAACCTAATGACTGTTATTTTTTTTAAATCTTGCATTGTAAAAGGTTTCACTGGTATATGTAAAATGACAAGTTAGTGATCTGTTTGTTTTATAAGTTAAATTATAAGTAAAGATTGTCAAGTTTAAAGTATCTTTTGTTGTAAAAATGTGTCCCTCTGGCTTTAAGGGCAAAATGATGAGGCCCTTATGTTAACCAAAGTTGCCCTTCATGTTGACCAGCAAAGTGCTCAGCATTTCTTAAAGCTATGAGAGACTTTTATTCAACTAAATAGCTGATAATATCAATAAATGTTACACAAAAACATCCTCCAACATAGATTCAATCCAAATAACCATGCTGTTTTCATTTATAAAAACATAATATCAGATCCTTTAATCTCTTGGGCTTTTCTGACGTCTTTGATTCAATCCAGAATCACTCAAACCCAGTAACTGCACTCTCTTACTGCCTTATTTAGATTAAGAGAAATGTTTGCCCTGCCATGTTGTATCTGCTAAAGCTCCCTCAAACCTGAAAATCTGCCTCCCAAGAAACAAAACCATACCAAGTCTTTTCCTTTCTTATGAAAATATGCGTATTCGCTGATTTTCCTGCGACTGTTTTAGAAACCTGAAGCCCTTCGTGTCTGGATCTTTAATGTAAATACACGTCCTAATTTGCTTCTGTTGAAATGACCCCTCGGTTCTTTCCCTTTCTCTCTGCAGTGTATCAAAACCTACAAGTCTGACTGGCATGTGGTCAATTACAAGTATGAGGAGTATTCTGGAGACTTCCGCCAGCTCCCGAAGTAAGTCTGCATTGAGTCAAGGGGATGGTAGTGCTCGACTGTACGATAAAATGGACATTTGGTATGAGAATTAATGTATTTAAGGTCTGTTGGTGTTAATGGGTTAATCTGAATCGCAAAGAGGTATGAAGCACTTAGAGTAAAATAGTTAAAAGTAAAGATCATTAAGTAGGGTTGGGAAAATAATCAAGATTGTACTGTTGGTCTGTTATGCGCTTTCACATTAAACACGTAATGACGGGCTGAATATTTTGGAGTAAGTTAAAAAAGACTTTTAATGGCGTCAAACATAGACTCCCCACTTTCACACATGTTGCAGTCAAGCTGTGGTACCTTTGAATTTAAGGGTGAATTCCAATTCCTCCCTTAACCCTCAATCTTAACTCTCATTCTCAACCCTCAATCTCAGTGACACTCAAAACCAAGTGTTAAGGGCTATTTCGTGACTTACAAATGGGACACCCCTTAAATGCAGTTACATCTTCAGACTGTGGGGGCAGCACTCTGCCCAAGCTGCATTCAGTCTGCCAGTTTAAAAAAATAAAGAAGAAGCCATTTCCTACATTTCTGTCATCCATAGTCCATTTCCGTCGACTCCAGCAACAATGTTCCATCCATCTCCACTACCGTAACTTTAGGTTATGAATGAGGCTGTGCACTGAAACCGGGACCGCCAGTCCGGCTGGCAAACATCATCAAATAAAATGAATGTTATGCAACAGTGAGGTCAATAATCCATGAAGAGGGCTTAAATAGGATGATACAATGGTTTTCGTAATATATTTCTATTTCATATTGACAAAAATACTTAAATTTGTAGCTCGTTTTTTCGCCGCTTTGGACACCTTCTTGGTTGTGGTGAAGCTGGTGAAAATACGCAATGCATTCTGGGTAGCCCTTACTCCCAAGGGTGGTGCCATAAAATCTCAATTTGAGGGGCCGTACAGCCCTCAAATTTGTCCCTCAACTTAACATTCTGAGAATCGGGACAGCACTGGCACTTCGCGGGATCGCGCATTTTTGAGATTGAGGGTTAAGGGAGGAATTGGAATTCACCCTGTATGTGCAAGATCAGTGGTGAAAAGGGTCTTTAGATTCTAAAAAATACTTAATGCAGCAGAAAGTGTTTAAAAAAGGGAGAAAAGCACAGACTGTTACACTGTGAGTTAAAGCTTCCATGCTTCCATGTTTTCAATGCAAAACAGGTTGAATGGCTCTCGAGTTGGCAGGTTTGTTATAAAGTTTATTTGGATGCTTTTTTAAGTCTGAAATACTTCTCACGGTCGATATGACCTATTTTGTTTAAAATCAAGAATAATGAAAGATTAAAAATAGAATTAACCATGATAGTAATCTGTCAAAATCCATTTATTAATCACAGTTTAAGAGTTTAATTGTTAAGCAGCCTTCATACTGAGGATGCAGCTTCGATGATTGGCTGTCTTGTGCTGCAAACAATGCTGTAAAATACCTTTGAGATCCAACTTATCTGTCCTGTTTAGTGACACCGTCCTTTGTTTACAGCCCTCTACATGCTTAGCCCAGATCTCTTGTAAAACGGATATTTGCATCTCTCAGGCTCCGCGCTCTTCCACAACAACAATAGAAGGTTTCCTCTGTTTTTCTACCAAGGATAAGCAAAGCTATTCTGAGACTACTGCTGCCGATTGATATCACTTAAGCTCAAGGGAAATCCCATGATGCCTGCAGCAGCGTCCTCGCTCGAACCACTTTTTCCTTCAGGGCAGGAATGTTCTTTGCAGATGTTGTGTGTCATGTTTAGAGTAAAAACTAGACAACCCCCTCGTGCTGACCTCGGCCTTGACACTGTTGATGCTTGCAGTTCCCCAGAGCGAGCGTGGTCTTGTGAATGTCAGAGGGCAAACTGTCCATCAGGGGATTCAACTGCACTGAGAGAGGCAGTCGAGATACTCAGGCTAGTTCCTTTAAATGCAGAAGTTCTTCTGAAATGTGTTCTGCATTTTTAAGACATACTTTCAGAGCAGCAGTATGAAGATTGGGGATAGTCCTTGAGTATCTCTGTGTAAAGATTAATACCAAGTCCCCTTTTATTCTGGCCTTCCCAAGACCTCAAAATAGAGCTTTCATTTAGTCTAAAATCTACCTACCAGATTCCTGACTTTGACTGAGGAGTTTTGATCTTATTACACCTGCAATAATATTTCACATCAGCTTCCAAAACCAGCAGTAATGATCTCAGGGCCCTCCTTCTGTCTTACAAAGCTTTAAACGGATTCCTCCTCCTTCATCTTTCAGAGGCAGAGCCTTTGTTAACTGAGCCCCTCTCTGGGAATAAGCTCCCACTTCAGATTCAGGTGGCAGACTCTTTTGTTTCAAAACTTGCTTTAAAACTTACCTTTTCGTACCTCTGCCTGGCCCAGGAGGGTTAACTGTTGCAAAGGGGAACGTGACAAGATTATTGAGCAGCATAATTATATTTAGAAAAATAAATTATGGCTTCATTTTAATTTTAAAATGAGGTTTGATTCAGCTGGAATATGTTAGGAAGAATAGAGATACACTGCTACATGTAAATGAGAAGCTCGAAGGCTCAAATAGTTGCTTTATCAGCTGAAAGTGAGGCATAAATGGTCTAAAGCTCCAAATTTCTCTTCAAACTAGTTCAGACCGAAATCTTTAACTGTCCATACATTATTTGGTTAACCTAACTTGTGACTTTGAGTTTAAAATGATTCTAAAATTAACATTTGGAATTAAACTGGCTGCCAAAGGAAGCATGACTTCTGGGCCGAGGAGGATCCATGCCAGGCTGAGCTCACTCTGATAGCACTAATCATCTGCTCACTCAGGGGTGACGTTCCCTTTTTGATGAATGGTTTGAGTCGACCTACTTTAAAACATCCTCTCTGTGTGTTTTCAGTAAGGTGTTGAGACCTGAGAAACTTGCTGCTCACCTTTTTGAGGTGGACGAGGATGTGGAAAAAGACGAGGTAAGCCCAGGAGTCAAAGAGGTGTTTTTCTGCTGAAATAAAGTAACAGTTTTTCCATCATTATGCTGAAATGCTGAGTCAGCATTTCAACATATTGTTCTCCCTAAACTCCATTTTGCTCTTTTTCTTCTTCTTCTTCTTCTTATTCCTAGACTTTGCCACCTTTCACAGGCTTCAAATTTGCACAGATTTTCACAGAAAAAAATTGACATATGCAGCATGTTCAGGAGTGCGCTTGTATTTTCCACAGGTCTAACAGTTATACTTTTTACAGTAAAAAATCATTTCTGCATGTATTTTTACATTGAAATCAATGGGACATGTCCACAGGTCTGCTGAAAACTTCAGCAACTTTGAAGCTCCACAGATTGAGCATACTTACACCTACAGACTTCATTCATGCTTTAAAAGCTGCACTGACTTCTCAGCTATTTTTACATATCCTCAGCTTTTTGCTGGCTTCAACAATTTTTTAAATATGAATTTTTGAGCAACACCGAGTTTTGTGGTTTGCTCTGGACTTAGAGCGTGTCACATGACTCATTAGACCATAGCCCTCCTTCACACACACAAAAACTTCAGCAGAATTATCTTGTCATAACTTCGTCAAACCGTCCTCCACAGACATGATTTATGCATCAAAACGTAGACAATCTTCTCCTCTTACACGTGAAATCGGTTTCAAAGTCTAATCTGATATCAAATTGTTTCAGTGAGCTTCAGCTTTTCCGGTACGCCGCAAAAGCTTCCATCTGCGGTTATGAAATTTTTCAGCTCCGGGATGCGGAGTGCTTCACTTTGAAGCCCATTTTCAACTCGCCACTGTGTCAACATTTTCGACAGTACAGACGTGAAATTACAACCATAGCTTCAGCAAGTTCTTGGGATACTCACAGTGCAATCCCTTTTCTGATATCTACCACGGTTTTGGCACAGCGAGTGTTCGTTTGCCCGGAAGTACCGAGCGTTATGAGCCTGCTGTAGAAATACCGTGCTTTCGATGACTCAGCATATGTGGGTTCATAGCCGAGTGGTCAGTACAGCGGACTAAGGACTAAGAGCTTGCAGGTTTGAATCCATGCAGGCCCTGTATTATCTTATTCTCCATCTGATACAGATTCTTCATTGTAATAGCATATTCGTGCTTTTCTTTGCACTCTCAACCCCATTTCACGTAAATTACACTGACTGGCCACTTTATTAGGTACATCTACAAATATCATCGCATTGAAACATGTTACAAAACAGTCATTTTCTGCTTTCTTTCACAACAGCAAACAGTTTTCCGTGCACTTTTCACTATCTGCTACAGTTTCTGAGATGTGACTGTTGAAGCAGCATCTATTTTTGCACATTTCTTTGAAGTTGGAGCGTGGTCACATGACCTGCACACATTTTCAGCCATGATTTACTGCTTACAACTATTCATGTCACATTTTCAACTTTCTTTGCATTACTTTTAGCCATTTCATTTCACAGTTTCAGCAGTCACGCTCAGCATTTCAACGCATTTCCTTCATGTAAATGCAAATTCTCTAGTCTTTTTCTGTTCTGTTTTGTTTTCTGAAGTTAAAATGCCGGTGACTTAGTAGTGATGGAAACTCGCTAAGCTTCTGTCTGGGCAGACTCTTTAAAACATCTTCATATTAAGCCAGGAAATAGAGCACAAACACTGAATTAATTACTCTGCATGCCTAAATTCATCAAACTCCCTACTCTACATGTGTTGTTAATGGTTTAAGGCCTGCACATAACCAGAATAGCTTGGATGTCTTCACAACATTTGTATCACGTTAAAGATGCATCCCTCTCCAATAATTACCCTGTTTCAGAAATTGATTTACCCCAAAGGCCATTGACCTTTAATGGACACACCGTCATGGCTGAGATCTCCTGAGATTAGAGCAGAGCGCGGTCAATATAAATGTTGATCCTAATTAAGAGCAGAACTGACCAGACAGCCAATAACTCCCTGTCCTCCCACTCGCCTTCAGGGCAGTCGGCAGATCTTAAAGATCAAGTTAAGTCTGAGCATTAACCATTGATGAAGACGTAGAGCTTTAGATATGTGATTATGTAACTCTTATCTGTTTACATTGATTAAGTGGCCGAAAACATGTAATAACGTGTGTTTTTGTTTCCTCCCGCAGGACACGGCCTCCCTGGGATCACAGAAAGGAGGAGTGTCCAAACATGGCTGGCTCTACAAAGGCAACATGAACAGTGCGATCAGTGTGACCATGCGGGTGGGTGCAGAAACAACACACACCCAAACACAACATCTTTCTGATTATTAGTGTTTGTTTTACAATATCCTCAAACAAGGAGGCAGTTTACTCAGGCTCTAGTTAGAGCAGCACTTCACTGTTTCTACAGATAAAAATAAATTTTTTACACAAGTTCAAGAACGCAGATGTCTTTTGAGGCTCTGGACAAACTTCAAAATGAGAGCAAGGGAGTCATGACGATATGGTGATGCCATCTTGGGCTAAAAATATCAGGAAAGCTTCGGTTACAAAGTTCAGGATTAGAGGTTTAAGACTTCTTCACTATCATTCAAACTACACCGCAGACAGGTCCAAGCACTTTGAGTAGCGCACATTGAACTTTGTGAATGAACTGTAACCAAATGTGAACATTACACCACTTTGTAAATAAAATATACAATAAAAAGAACATGCAAAACATAAAACGCAAATTGAAACTGCAGTTGAGATAGATCGTGTTGTGGATTTGTGAGAGATGTAAATGTATTGGCATTGTGGGTTATAGCTTGAGTTCTTAATAAGAGTCTCTATCCTTCATTTTTTCTGAATATCATGATGTAATACTCTATGAAGCCAGTGTTTTGGTCTCATTCCCTCACTTTTAATCAAACAGCCTCAGCTCATAAGTCGCTGTACATTTTGATGTCACCCTTGACCGCTCCCATGCCCCATTGAAAACCTTTGTGGTATTTTAAGAGAGAAAGAGGCCCCCTGGGTTTTAACTTTGTGTATTTTCATCCTCTAGTCCTTCAAGAGGAGATACTTCCATCTGGCACAGCTGGGAGACGGATCCTACAACCTCAACTTCTACAAGGACGAGAACATGTCCAAAGAACCCAAAGGCACCATTTTCCTGGACTCGTGCATGGGCGTGGTTCAGGTAGAGGACTGAATTTGAAAACACTTAAGTATCTTGAATCTTTAATTATGTAACACATTAGCTTTAAGTGTTTGCATTCTTTTTATTTCAGAACAGTAAAGTGCGTCGCTTCGCCTTCGAGCTGAAGATGCAGGATAAGAGCACGTTCCTGCTGGCTGCAGACAGCGAGGCGGAGATGGAGGAGTGGATCGGCACCCTCAACAAGATTCTCCACAGCAGCTTTGAGCAAGCCATGCAGGAGAAGAGGAACGGAGATCTGCATGATGGTGTGTTTATGTGCATGCCTGTCAAGTGGCCTCAATTCAATTTGTGTGTTTTTATCTGCTGCCTCACATGTGTTCTCTCATTTGTGGTCTGATGCTTACTCACCTACAGGCTTTCATTCCCTGCATGTCTCTCAGATGTATCATATGAAAATCACTCATGCTTGATGAACAACTTCATTATTATTATATTTCTTATATAATCCTCACTCCCCCATCACAGCGAGCCAGGGAACCAACACATCATCATGTTTTAATGTGATTGCTTTGCTAACGGGCCTCCTGATCTTTCCAACAGATGAGGAACTCGGGAAAACAGACCTCTCCTCCGGAAGTTTTCAGGACAGCTTTCAGGTAGCCTGTTCCTTCCATTAATAACAGCAAATTAACAAAGCTTAGCATCTCTGTTTGACCACATAAACAAGCAACAGCAGAAGGTGCAAAACGTCCTTATGTAGAGGTGGTTTGAGATTTAAATCAAGCTCTGCTTCAAGTCAAAGTTGCACAGCTGTATTTCCTGAAAGTGGGTCCTCATGTCTCCCCGTTGGTGCTAACCAGGCAAACATCTGTTGAAGTGTGTATGGTTCGCAAATGTAGAGGCCAGATGAGGCTGAGTCCTGCAGTGGGACGTGGCAGCCTAAAAACAAACACCAAAAGACACGGTCTGGAAGTTGCTGTCCTAACAAATCATTACAAAGCTGAAGCTTCACCAATCATGCCCACACATCTCACAAATCTGCAATTATCTGACCCTGCAGAGTGCATTTTAAATCTTAGATAGCAGCTGTAATGCTTTATTGCACTCTCATAGCTCTAATCAAACATTTTTCTAGCAGCAGCGTTCATTCACTCTGAAAACATTCTTCAGGTTTGAAAGAAACACAAGCGCCAATGCTCCCTACTCCACCACCGGTCTTCAACTCCACTGTGTAGACTGTTGAGGAGAAAAAAACAGAACATCTCTAGGGTCATCAGGTGGGGGGCCTCAAACCAGTAGCAATCTTGTAACCTTCTTATATTGGAAAATGTAAAAAAATATATATGTTTTTAGTCATGTAGAGCTACTTGTTTCTCCTGACTGACCCTGCAGGAGAGTTACAGGCATTAAAACAAACTGCCTTATAGATGTAAATACATAATCAGTATTGATGCTAATTGTTTTGTTTGCTCCTGTTGGTCATTTAAAGGCTAAAGTTTTAATTCCAGTCTCTTGCATAAACAATTAAAATCTCATTAAGCAGCTTTAATTTTTCACTTTATAGCTTATTTCTTTGCCTCTTTGTCCAAATATTTTTTCAGCTTTAACAGAAAATGAACTGAACATTGACAAAATCTGTTTTTAGACTTCAGTCTCGTACTATGTTTATGTCCTTCATCTGGCACTTTCTTATCCTTTTCAACTAGCAGCAGTAATTCAGCTTATCAGTATTTAATTGTATTAATGTGATGAATAAGAGGGTGCATTCTGATGAAAATGGGTGCAGAATTTGTTTTAAACAAGGCTAACATGAATGTGACTTCTCTGAGCTGAACATGCTGTCCTTGGATTTCCAGATTGCACTCTGAGCTAAACTCCATTCCCTTTTTATATGTTGGTTGAATCACCTTTTGTCTTTTTATTGGACAGACTGCAAGAGATATCGAGTCCAAGATGAGGAGTGAAGCTCGCCTGAAACTTTTTACACTTGACCCTGACACTCAGGTGCCAAAGATAATGCCTCAATGAAGTTCTTGTCATGCGTGGATCATTTTTTCTTTAGACTATTTCAGGCTTTTGACGACATTCCTCTTTTTCTTCAGAAGCTGGACTTCTCTGGCATTGAACCGGACGTGCGGCAGTTTGAGGAGAAGTTTGGGAAGAGAGTCCTCGTCAGCTGTCATGACCTGTCGTTCAACCTGCAAGGCTGCGTGGCAGAAAGTGAAGAAGGACCAACAACAAATGTACGTTTCGAATTCATCTTTAAACATTCAGGAGCAGCTGGAGTAGTTCATCATAACACGCCACATAGTCTAGTTTTGTCAAAGTTTCCTGCTTCACTGCAGAAAGGGTGAGTTTTAAATCAGTTAAGAAGATCACAGACAGTTCAGATGGCCCCCTGTCAACATTAGTGTTGTTGGCATAAGGAATTGAGGTTACCACAGCATTGGGCTCGGGCCTCCCACCAAGCATTAGCACCAGTCTGAGGCTGGTTTCCTGCTGTCACCCTCCAAGGTCTCTGTCTGTCTCTGTGGAGCAGAAAACACTGCTGCTGCACTCCACACCACAGCTATTAGCTCTGCTCATGCACTAAGACACACAAATGGTTTCTGGAATGGAAGTGCACAGTGGAAAAAGTGAAGGGGAAGATGAATTGCATCAACAGTACATTCACTTTCATGGAAAATGAGAAGTGCATTAGGAAGTATGGCTTCAACTTTAACTGCTACTTTCTTCCTTCTCTGACCCAAAAATACTTTCCTCTTCCTTCGTAGGTCGAGCCGTTCTACGTCGTCCTCTCCCTCTTCGACGTCCAGAACAGCAGAAAGATATCCGCTGACTTCCACATTGACCTCAACCATCCTTTGGTTCGACAAATGACCTCAGGCTCTAGCAGCGGGCAGGACTTACACATCAACGGCAGTGGAGATGGTCCTCTGGGTGCTCACAGGCAGGCCTGTGGGCTCCCAGAAGGGGCGCTACAGTACCCCAAACAGGGGGTGTTTTCAGTCACGTGCCCTCATCCAGAGATCTTCCTGGTGGCCAGGATCGAGAAGGTGCTGCAGGGGGGGATCACACACTGCACAGAACCTTACATGAAGAGCTCAGACTCCACTAAGGTAGAGAAACCAGGCTTTACAGTAGAACTGCTGAAGATCATGATCAGTCAGTAAAACTGTTCTTCCTGCTCACCTGTAGATGGCTCAAAAGGTGCTGAAGAATGCAAAGACAGCGTGTAGCAGACTGGGACAGTACAGGATGCCTTTTGCTTGGGCTGCAAGGTTTGGAAACTTACTGTTTGTGTTGAATGGAAAGGAGTTGCTTAATTATATTGCTATAGGAAGGAATGAAAACTAAACAGTAAAGAAATATGGTTATTAAACTAGGATGTGCATTTTAAATACTGCTGCTTTTTGAAAGTCCAATTATTTTAAGAAATTTAATCCCTTAATTGGTGAAGCTATTAACAGGAATCCCTCATTTGAATCAGTTGTGATGACAGAATCTCAAAATATGGAGTTGTCACAACATATACACTCGTTAAAGAGACCATAGATTCATATAAAACCAGCAATAACTTCTTTTAGTGGTGTAGTCATGCCTCTACAAACCAGACGCTGGGTTGCATAACTTAAAATATACTTTAAATATAAGAGAGAAAGCAAACCCTCCTGTGTCAGATATTAGTAAACTCTGTGCACTAGTCCTTACAAAGCTTACCAAAAGGGTTAAATTAGTATTTGTAGAGCATAGATGCATTCCCTTCCTTAATTCAGTTGAGTAAAATATCAGGGTTTAGACTGCACTGGTTGTTGAAGTAAGAAAAAATAAAAAATATAATACCCATAAAATGTTTTAGCATTTACTTAAATGGTTTTGAGGCTTTAAATTGACTATTTTTTGACCTAGTTTGAGCTCAGAGTCTCTGTCAATGATTCAAAAAGTATGCACTGTCTCAAAGTTTGTCTCGGTGCTCATATGTAACTGGAACCACAGAGTGAGCTAGCCTATTAATTGTAAATTCAGAAATATTCCCCTGTGCCAGCATTGCTATTCTTCCTGTCTCCTAAAGTTTGATTTCTTTCATGTGTTTAGCTGAACCAACAGGCTCTTTGCACATTTAAAAAAACAACAGTTTTACCTTCAAACGTGATAAACAAAACAAGTACAGTCCCTTTAAAAAAAAAAAAAAAGAATAAAATGAACACCAACAAACAAATGTATCAGCGACAGAGTACAAAGTTACTTGTGTACTGAAATGTAGGTCGTTTTGTTGGAACTGTCGGATGTTTCATGAAATATTAACTATGCCAACAACATGCATTCCTGCAGTCGCATACTTCAAATATAAATAAAAAGGGACATCTAGCAGCATGAAATCTTCACTGCTGTTGTTCCCATTGGAGCATCAGCTATAACTAACTTAATTAATGCAGTTTAATATAAATTTTCAATTTCAACAAGTCAAGATGACCTATTCTCTTTTGCCATGACATTGCAAAGTTACTCACATCTAGGATGCCACATATAAACTGTCAAAGCAAAGCCTGCAGGGAGGCACAAATCTTTAAACCACCAGTGTAGAACTGAAATGTGCCTTTTCTCCAGCAGTTTAAATGATTTTTCTTTTTTTTCTGTCTCTGCAGGCCTGTGTTCAAAGATGCATCAGGAACTTTGGACAAAAGCACTCGCTTCTCTGCGCTCTACAGGCAGGACAGCAGCAAGCTGTCAGACGAGGACATGTTCAAACTGCTTACTGACTTTAGAAAGTAAGTCTTTTGTTAAATCTTTTAAACATGTGACTGTTTTAGCACAGTTTTAACTTACATCCCTCTGTTTTCTCAACAGGCCGGAGAAAATGGCCAAACTCCCTGTTCTGTTAGGAAACTTGGACGTCACAATTGACAGTGTGGCCCCGGATGTGACCAGTAAACACCCTCAATATGTTTACAAAGTCACCATTTATGTCTATTTGCACTTGTCAAACTTTAGCCTCTCTATTCTCCTTCTTGCAGATTGTGTTACTTCCTCATACATCCCAGTCAGAAACTTTGAAGGCAACGGACCCGGCAGCGCTCTCTTAGAGGTAGAGGAATTTGTCCCATGTATAGCCAAGTGCTCCCAACCCTTCACCATCTACAAAAACCACCTCTACGTGTACCCCAAGCACCTCAAATATGACGGACAAAAATCCTTTGCCAAGGTATGAACACCAAACAAGCTCCTGCAACAACCCCTTAAAAAGAGGAAATACACCATAACTGTGCTGCACTGTTGGTATTTTATCCTTTACGTAATAAAATACCATCCAAACATGGAGTGTGATGCTTTTGTTGGCTACTGTCTCCCCTCGTCATCTATCTGTGTTCCTGTTGGGCCAAAAAAAGACAACTGGCAGCCGCCTCGGGCTCCACCAGCCAAACATCAGAGCTGGATGGAATTATCTTCACGCAGAGCAGCAGCTTCTGATTAATACATTAATACTTTTCTTCTCTCTGGGTCAGCTCCATATAGAAAACAAACCAGCAGCTCTGCACCCATCTGTCTTCCTGCACACTTTTGTTTTAAATGAGAAAAGCAATACTTGATCTAAAATGTCCTCCATCTCCACTGAAAATAAAGGATGCTGTGGGGCATGGGAGACAAATGTGCTCTGGGACTTTTTGAGCTTTCTTAATGTGAATGTTTTCTTATTTTGTCTCCCCTCTGCAGGCTAGGAATATTGCTGTTAGTATTGAATTCAAGGACTCTGATGAGGATGACGCCCAGTCCCTCAAGGTACATTTAATTTCTTTTGTGGCCAGTTTTCATGTTCATTAGGGTCTGAAAGAGGCAAATCCAGACTTGTAGGACCTGGGTGGCCTAACTGAGAGGCTTGCTTTAACAATGGTGGCATGGTTGAACTGTACATATAGGAAAAGGTTTTATCTACCCCGTTTTTAAAGGGGATAATGCTACTCAGTCAAAGTGACCATTTGAAAAATAAGCCTTCAACAGTTTCTAGTTCTAAGAAAGGAGCCCCATTCAGTTGAAATCAAAGCTATAAGCTGGACACCGCACTAATTACTTATTTGATTTAGTGCAGCTGAACATAGTAAATAAGCTTGGCGTCATACGCACCAGCACTGGCCTTACCTGATCGGTCACTGCTTTGGATTGTAACCCACATTAACCAAAATCTTAAGGACTTAAGTTTTTAAAAATTACACTGCAAAAAAAATTAAAGACTTCATTTCTAACAGACCCAACAAAATAAGCAGCTTTAACTTTTTATTATATGAACATCATACCTGAAGTTGTCTGTTGGTCTGTGATTGTGGCACGGGACAGAACACTCAAGTTGTAAATACAGGCAACACAACATGGGGACATAGCCATCCTGAAAACACCGATTTGTACAACACTTTAAACCAAAACACAAAGAAGATGTGATTTTTTTTCAATCACATGGAATTGCTGTGGAGAAGGAAAGAAAATCTGAATAGAAAAATAACTAGAATTCAGAAAAGGCAACAGTGAAACTTTCAAATCTGCTACCAGTCCAACTTTAACTCAGTGCCAAGACTAGTAAACAGGCAAACAGCACTGAAAAAGGTAAATGAAAAAGCTGCATGTACCCAGAACTAATGATCCTTAAAAGCAAATGTTGGTGCCATCATGTATTTTAGTACTTCTAACATGCAACAGGTAGAGAACGGCACCTGGTATCCCAGCCAAGAAACCCACTGCTGTGGAAAGATAGAGCATGTTATTTTAAGAACCACACAAAACTAATAACAATTACAAGCATTTTGGTGATCAAGCTTTTAGATACAATAGTCAGAAACTACCAAAAGTTTGAGGCAGTAAAAAAGTACGATTTAAACTAAATCAGTCAACAAGGAAACACAATCTCTTGAACATATGCAAACAAAAGGCCTAAAGGGAGGGTTTAAACCTACTCTACAACCATTTAACAAATATTCTCATGGGTCAGACAACTCAGACATGCAGAGTCTCAGTAATGCTTTGAAAATCAAGTTACATACCAGGGGTGACACTCATACTTAACCAGCATGCCAGGTGGGAGCTATTTAACTTGACATATTTTTATCTTGATTTATATCACTCTGTGGTCTTTGATTTTGGACCTGAGTCCTTAATTTGTGGCTGATATATATAGACCCTGTTAATCTCTTAATTTTTGATTCTGTCTTTCTTTTTAATCTCATGCAGTGCATCTACGGTCGTCCAGGGGGTCCTTTGTTCACCAAGCAGGCGTATGCAGCCGTCCTGCACCATCAGCAGAACCCTGAGTTTTATGATGAGGTATTTTAATGCTTTGTTTGACTTTTATTAAGATTATATAAATTGTGATAGACAGTAATGTGCTAACTTACTGCTGAAAATGTAAACTCTCAAAGATCTGGATGGCGGTGTATGCTTGGAAAAGTGAAGCCACAGTGGCATTGAGCCTTTGTGAAGTGTAGTTTGGGCCTTTTCATCAACCATCTCCTTACAAATAAGATGATTGTTGAATAAATAAGATAGGCAGTAAGGTTTTACTCTTGTGACCCTCATTTAGTCCATGAGTGTTTTTTGATACTGAATAGTATGTGGAGAATCCTTCCCCTGACACTGCCGCAAGGATGTAAGTTAACAAGAACTCTTGTTGCTGGGTTATTAATGATGTTTTCTGAGAATTGAAGAGAAGTATTTGTTAACCATTAAAACAAAGGGGAGTGCTAATTAGCCGATGTAGCATCACTTAAGTGTCAGAGACCCTGCCAGCTGTGGTTTTATGTCAGAGCTCAGGGCTGGAATGTTTGTTCAAGGAGGGGCTGCACAATCATGGACAAAATCATGATAATGGTAATTTTGATTGATATTTGAAAAAAAAAGAAGATAAAACATGGACTAAATGAGCTGAATTTGGAATCAGGCATAGTTATGATTTAATCCTGTTCTTCTTTTTTACAGTATTAGGAAGCCAAGAGTATAAATAATACTGACACTCAGTACATTTCCCAGCTCTGATACAAGGTGGTCAAACTATGCTTGAGTTAGCTGAATATTTTATGACAGGTCTTGGAGAATTCTCATCAGTGGAGTGTCTGATAACATTAATACACAGTCTCTTCATCTCTGTGTTTCCCTTCTCACCTGGGAGTCTTTAAACTTACGACCTGGGTTTGTCTCTTTCTTGAATGAGTGTTTTAGGTTGAACAACGGCCCTTTGTCAAAAGAATATAACAAGTTAAAGCTAATATGTCAGCAGTGGAAAGATTTTCTTGCCCACATGTTCCCTCAGTGTCATGAGAAGAGAAGTCGTGACACATGCTAAAAGTCAAACTATCAGTTTAACTCCTTCACTTCCTTTCAGGCCTTTTGAAGACATTTTATCTCTGCATTGAATCCTCGCTGGAAATCCTCCACAGGCCCTTTTTCCCTTGAACACAGCTCCCTCTGTATGTGAGAACAAACCCCGGTTTTCTGTTTGTCTCCCCGTCAGATAAAGATAGAGCTGCCGACTCAGCTGCATGAAAAGCATCACCTTCTGTTCACCTTCTACCACATCAGCTGTGACAGCAACAGCAAGAAGAAAGACCTGGTGGAGACTCCAGGTAGGCTGCAGCTTGTTAATTACAGATAATGGAAGCTTTTGTAAATAACCAACAAAGAAAATATGTAAACAGTTACTGCACTTTAATGCATTCACACTCTACATGATGTGATTTGAGGCATTAAGATGCTCAATGGTAGGCATACATATTTGAAATACTCATTTTATGCTCATGCTGCAGTCCAGGTGTTAGCATTTTTTCACACACATCTGCACCTGTTCTTCACCCACAGTGGGCTCAGCCTGGCTCCCTCTGCTCAGGGACGGCAGAGTCATCATGAATGAACAGCAGCTGTCTGTCGCCGCTAACCTGCCTCCCGGGTACCTGAGCTCACAAGATGGTGTCAATAAGGTGAAACAAGAGGACTCTGTACCTTTAGATTTC
This sequence comes from Scarus forsteni, assembly GCA_036419115.1. NCBI lineage: Eukaryota > Metazoa > Chordata > Actinopteri > Labriformes > Labridae > Scarus > Scarus forsteni. Next base: position 5,018,162 of record JAZDUH010000054.1, on the reverse strand, counting down.
ATTTTCAAAAAAGTAAAATGACAAAATATGAAGGATTTATGCTTCCTGTGTGATATCTGATTGCATTTCTGCAGTTTTGTTCAAGTAAATTGCTTTAAAACTGATGTGTGCTTTAAGTTAAAGCATTTCCTGGGTTATCCTCCAACAGCTGTCAAGTTTTTATGATTGCTACCTCACATTTCTATATAAGATCTGATCCAATATTCATTTATGGGATGATCATCTCATTAGTTATGATAGGATTGGGACCTTGTTAAAGCCTCCACATCAAATGCCTGTGAAATCTGATCAGTATTCAGTCTAATGCATTAAAACTATCAATGGCAGCTCACTGTTAAGACCCCACAGCACTGGTTTGTGGAGCAGGGCTAATGGGTTTAGAGCAAATTTAATTAAGGGTGCAGCGTGTATACCAAAGGGGTCCAACAGATCAGCTTTAGAGCTCGGCACTTTGAACTGCATATGTTAGAAGAAGTTAACAATAAATGAGGGAACAGAACTCTATTCATGAAAAACTGAACTGCATTTATATTGCAGCATATTGCAGACATATGGTAAAACAGCTGGCAGTGTTATTACAGCAAAAAACTGGTACAGATTTGTTGACTTTATCAAATTATCAACGCCTGAGCATTTTTAAATCTTCTCTAATAAATTGAAACTCTGCAGTCTGCATGAAAAATGTTCCCAGAAAACTAATGAGGCAGTTCATTCAGTGTGTTCATTTTAATATGGATTTGTTACATATTTATTGACTGTTAGTGTTTTTTTAATTGCTCTATAATGACTTTAATTGTTGTTATTAATCAAGTTTAACACAGCTTTAGTTACATATTTATCTCAAGTTCTTAGTCAGATAACTGGCTGTTTGTTGCCTTGTGTGTCGAATAAATCTATTTTTACTAAATAAAAAATTAAGTTAATTTCAACTTTAGAGTAAAAGTTTGCTTTGACAGCATGCATCACTAGAGTCCACAGCAAGTCAAAACAAGGAACAAGGAAGACTAATGAGGAGTGTTACAGACATATTTGCTGGAATTTCTTTTACTTTTTCACTTAAAGTCTCTTCTGTTTTAAAAGTGGTGATAGCAATGCAGCTATAATAGCCATTTCTTTGTGTGATATGGTTAAACAGAAAGGCAAAGCTATCAGGCTGGTTAGAAAGAGAGTTTCAATTCTCTCTCATCATTTTGAATAAAAGTCCAGATTTTACACTGTCCAGTGTTGGGCAATGTGAAGCAATATCTGCTACTCTTAGGATATTCTGTTACCAATTAGACTCAGTTGGGGGTGTCCAAACTGTTTTTAATGAGGGCCAAATACAGAGAAATATGAATGTGGCTGGGCCTTTTTTTTTTTTTACCATGAGTTAGGATACAATGCTCTGTGTTAAGGGAGACACGATATGCCCAACGTCAATCAGTTACAAAACAAGAGCAAACAGCAAAAAGCTGACAAACTTTATAAGACTGTGGGTGCTTGAAAATGAAAAGTGCAATGTGCTTTATGGATTGGACCTTGAGGTGAAGTAAATAGAACCAGAAAATTACCATCATTTGTGCTATTAGCTACTCTTACCCTACTTTGGGGGGCCTATTAATATTGCACTGCAGGCTGCATTTGGCCACAGTTTGGACAATCTGTAGCCTAGATGTAAAAATAAATGTTCCAGAAACAGTGTAAACTTAGGGTTGTTTATTAAGATTCTCTGCTGGGTAACAATGTCAAATGGGTCTGTCAAGTCCGGCTAATACCATCAGCATTACCACCAAAAGGCCTCAATCCTGTTTGAAATGTAAGGCCAACTGCAAGTGTTAGATATGAGTGTTTACAGCTCTAACTGACAGGATAATTTAACCCTGTTCATGTGAATTTTTACACTCCATTCGAAATGCTTGTTTACATCTGGGTGGTAGAGCAAGCACCCCAATAATCTTAGCTGCTGAGAGTTTGTGGCTACAACCTGGACACAACCTATACATGTTTTTGTCCCAGTAGTGTTTAAATACATGCTATACCCCTTTTCCTTTGCTTATTTACATCTTGGTAGTAGAGCAAGGACAGTAGTTACATTGAACTTTGAGTGTATTTGACTAGCATCAATTTAATCTACTAGTAAGTCCAGCACAGGAAAGTTTCAGTACAGTAATGTTTGTTTTTCTGCTATTGCAGCATTCAAGCTCTGAAATAAAATGGGTGGATGGAGGAAAACCTCTATTTAAAGTCGCAACTCATCTTGTTTCTACAGTCTACACTCAGGTATTTACACAATCGAATTCTTATTGTGTTGTTGGATGAAAAAAAGCCCTCTAAAAGGTCTTGAAAAAGAAGACATAGAACTAAATTTGTCTCATTTTGTGTAGGATCAGCACTTGCATAACTTCTTCCACCACTGTCAAAGCATGGAGATGTCAGAACAAGCCTCAGAGGGGGAGCTGGTTAAATACCTGAAGGTACCGTAATCCCTATTCATATCGAACACCCGAGGGAAAAGCGAACACTCCCTTTTGCTCATGCTTCATCAGATACAACCCTGCGATCAAGCATTCAAAGGACAATGACAAGCCTGTGTTTACATTCCTTCAGTGTTTGTTTACGTCTCCTACTTCCTCCCTTTCCTTCCCAGAGTCTGCATGCGATGGAGGGTCATGTAATGGTCAACTTTCTGCCCACCGTCCTCAATCAGCTCTTCTGCGTCCTCACCAGAGCTACACATGAGGATGTGGCGGTGAACGTGACAAGGCAAGCATAAAGGAATACCTGTTTACAGCAGCAGAAATAAACACCCCACGGCTATGTTTTCACCCTTTTAGAAAGCTCCTCCTCATAAAATTACAACAGCAGCACTTTTATCTGCCTCTCACTCCTGAGCAAACTCCCCCCCTTGTTTCTCAGAGCACCCTGGATCCTTCTCATTAGACTCACCTATGGTTTGAATACCACATGCATATATTTTATATCATCCTTAGACGTATACTCTACTTTGAAGTCCTGCAAATGGGGGCCTTTGAATAAGTAAATGTGATTTCTTTCTGCGGGCAGTTCTTTTAATTGTGTTTTATTCTGTCCTTTTTTTTAACCCCATGCAATATCCACATCCCTACAGGGTGATGGTTCACGTGGTCGCACAGTGCCATGAGGAGGGGCTAGAACATTACTTGAGATCTTATGTCAAGGTGCAGTTTCTTCTCACTGTTATTATGCTAATAATCAATGATATGCTCTTATACTGAGCAGAAAGTGATCTGGTTTCTTTTGTATTTTAGTTCGTGTTCAAGCCAGAGCCTTACTCGACCACCAGTGTAAAAACAGTTCACGAGGAGCTCGCTAAAGCCATGACTGCAATTTTAAAGCCATCTACAGACTTCCTGACAAGCAACAAGCTGCTAAAGGTAACCTTGTTAATAAAAGGTAACTCCTTTTTTACTGTAGTGGAAAATTTGATGTCACATTGCACAGCTCAGATGCTTAACAGGTATCCGTATTAAAGGAAATGTACGACTACTGATAGCTTCAATTAATACTGTATTTATTTGGCACCTTGACAAACATCCTTGGCAGAAACATTTAAGCAAAAACACAAAGGAAGTAAAACCCAAGCATCCAAGCAACACCAGCAAAATAAAGACTACACAAGAATCAGAAGGAAAACAGCCCACCCAACTTGATTAACCCTTTAAATACCAGCTCAACTGTTTGGCAGAGGTAATCAATGAATTCAGGGATATTTGATGTTTTAAAAAAACAGAAAAAATCAAATCCCTGTTTGATTCTGTTAACGCTTCAGGGAACAAGGAAAACCACAAATAAACTAAAAAACAGATATCTTCTTGGATTTAAAGGTGTTTGATGACATAAAAATGCACAAAGTTTTGGATAGAAAATGCAGAAATGCGTTAAGATAAAATAGCAAGAATAACCCAAATAGATGATATTGAGTTTAACCAACACAAAAAAATGTTTTGGATGAGTAACAGATTATATATAAAAGCCATCATAATAGTAAATGGTTAAGATAAGTATTCAAAAGAATAATGATGGTAATAATAACTTTTAGCTTTTTAAGTCCTACTTATAGGAAATATCAGGTCTTCTGGTTTGTTTGCAGTTTCTTCTGCATCCTAAATCATTGACAGAAACAAACAGTGGTGTGTTATGTTTTTTTTTTTTAACAAATTAAAAAATCCTTGTTGGGAATTGGGAGTTAAATGGTTGATCAAACCATGAAGAAAAAAAACAGTTATAAACATTAAGACCAAGGAAAAGTTTGTCATCTTAAATACATCTGATGTGAATGTGTAACTGTGTTCTATGCTTCAAAATATTGTTTTGGTAAAATCTAACCTGAACCATATCCCTGTTTTATGACTTCATAAGCTTTAATTGGTAACTGTTTGTCTCTTTACTTAATGTGTCTGATAATTATCAAAGAAATTAGAGTTTATCCTCTCATTTCACTGCTGTTGCTTAAGTTACAATTATGGTTCAAGCAATTTCAAGAATATTTACCATATAAACAAGCTAATTATTATTATGACCTTCTCCTTCATTTATTCAATCACAAAATAAATACTTAAATAAGAACTGAAGATGTATCTGGAACTATCAATTTTTCTTTAAAATATAGTTCATTTTTTATTGCTGTATTACCTACTTTTGCTGTCAATTGATCTTCTTCTCCTTAATGTTGTATATAAAACAAAAACATCCATCAAGTAGTTCGATTGTAACCTTGGTGTAGTATTTGTAATTGGATTTGACGAAGAAATACTTCAGTGAGAGGAAATGTGGGGTCTTATAAATGTACATTATTACAGCCGGTACAGTTGAAGCATAAACATGTAGGATGTTAGGATATGCTATAGTAACACTGTCCACAGTGTTCTATTCAACAGTGTTGCTGATGTGTATCAGTTACTTGTTTTACCATTTCGCACCAGTATGTTAACCCTTTAACTACCAGCTCAACTGTTTGGCAGAGGTCATCAATAAATTCAGGGATATTTAATGTTTTAAAAACAGAAAAAATCAAATCATAGTATGATTCTGTTAACATATCAGGAAACAGAGTAAAACTACAAACAAACCAAAAAAAATAGATATTTTCTTAATGTGGGATGTAAAGGTATACAAAGCTAACAGTTGATTATGTTATAACATGAAAATGCACAAATATTTGAGACAAAATGAATTAGAAGAGGCAGAAAGGTTTTGAAATAAAATAGCAAACTAACTCAAAATAGGTAACTTTGAGTTGTAAACACACACAAATATGAATAATAGATTATATATTTAGCATTTTAAACCTTTAAATCCCACACAAGAAAATATCTGTTCATTTGGTATGTTTGCAGTGATTTCTATGTCGTAAAAGACTGATAGAAACAATGACCTATTATTATTATTATTTTTTTTTTTTTACACATTAAATATTCCTAAATTGTATTGACATCTGCCAAACAATTAAGCTGGGAGTTAAAGGGTGAAAAAAACTTCTTTGGTGATTAAAAGTCAGGGTGATTTTCTTTGTGTTTTTAATTTTGCAGCACTCCTGGTACTTCTTTGAGGCGCTGGTAAAATCCATGGCCCATTACCTCATGGAGAGTGCAAAAGTCAAGGTAGGTCCAATTTGATCTCTATTTCTGAGTCCTCTACCCTCCTGAATCGTCTCAACCCTTTCTCTTCATCAATCTTATCAAGCTCTCCAGAAACCAGCGCTTCTCTGCATCCTACAATCACGCCGTGGAGACTCTGGTGAATATGCTGATGCCACACATCACGCAGAAATACAAGGACAACCTGGATGCAGCTCGCAATGCCAACCACAGCCTGGCAGTGTTTATAAAGGTTGGCCCTGCAGTCACCGCAATGTCCTTGATAATGTCATGGAGTTTGGAAATGTAGTGAGTGCAATAAGTGAGTGTTTCTTTTCCTTTTTCACAACCAGCGCTGCTTCACCTTCATGGACAGAGGCTTTGCGTTCAAGCAGATCAACAACTACATTAACTGCTTCATGCCCGGAGACCCAAAGGTTAAAACACTCATACATCATCTTCATAACTTTTTTTTAATTCAAGTTATTTGATGTTTAATAAAAGATGTCTTTCTCTTGTATTTTCAGACTTTATATGAGTTTAAATTTGAGTTCCTGAAGGTTGTTTGCAACCACGAGCACTTTGTCCCTCTCAATCTGCCCATGCCCTTCGGAAAAGGCCGAATTCAAAGATTCCAGGGTAAAAAAAAAAGCACATGCATCCCTTTCTACCAAGCAGAGTGCAGTCTCTATTCTGCCTGTTCTCCATATCCTATTATCTCCTTTGATTGATGCTTCTGACAGATCTCCAGCTGGACTACTCCCTCACTGACGACTTCTGTAGAAACCATTTCCTGGTGGGGCTGCTGCTGAGGGAGGTGGGTGCAGCTCTGCAGGAGTACAGGGAGATCCGTCAGATCGCCATCCAGGTGCTGAAGGGGCTGATGATCAAGCACACATTCGACGAGCGCTACGCTGCCAAAGTGAGTCTCACAACAACCAATAATCGATATGGTTCCCTTCATGTCTTTTTCTGTTCTCTGTTATGATTTGTCTTAATGAAGGATTGCTTAAATGTAGGAAATGATGGGAACAAGTACTTATGTTTTAATTTTAGCCTTCTTAATGCTCTGCTTTTAGACTCTATCTTTAATTGTCCCTATGTTTTTATTCATCTGTATGACTCACCATTGCCTCATGCATATTTCCAGAGCCAGCAAGCCCGACTTGCAACTCTCTACCTCCCTCTGTTTGGCCTCCTCCAGGAAAATGTCTACAGGCTGGACACCAAGGAGTCAGCCCTGCTCACCAATCACAATGTAAGCCTGACACCTAGTGGTCAGTCCAGGAATAGCAGCTCATGACCCCCCTCCTCCCCAAAAAGACATATTTCCCTATTTAAAACTTCATTTGTCACCCACTGGAGTATTTTAACACGACTGTGGCATTTTCTCTAGTTTGTGCTGCACTTTTACTGCATCCACTCTCTTCTCCAGAACACTCGGGACGACTCTCTGGTGCCAAACTCTATGGTGACTCCACAGAAACCTGGCAGCTGCATAGAAAATGCCCTCCACAAAGATGTGTTTGGGGTCATCTCCGGGACAGGTAAATACTCCCTGCACTGCGTAAAGTGCAAATCCAGAAATCTTTATGTTGTGGGAAATGTCCTCTGGCAGACGTACCCTGCATTTGTTTTATTTTTCTGGGGAGCTTTTCAAGCCGAAACCTCAAACTGGCGCATATATCCAGTGTCCCTTTAATTAGTATGGGGCCAATTTTTCCAAATATGCCTTCACTCAAACAGTTGCTTTTTTTCAGCTTTCAACACAGCAGCTAGTCTACATCATATTATGTATGTTTATTTATGCACTGTAAACAGATCAAGGTGTCTTAATTGAGGATTTGTTCTGCCTTGATCACGCAGCTTCACCTCACAGCTCCACGCCCAACGTCAGCTCAGTTCACCACGCAGACTCCAGAGGCTCCCTGGTCTCCACTGACTCTGGAAACAGCCTGCTGGACAAGAGCAGCGACAAGACTAACTCCCTGGAGAAGGTAGTTTTGATGCAGAAATCACAATATTGTTGGATCGTAACATTTTCAGTAAATTGCATGTGGTGATTAATAATTCAGTTTGAAGGCTCCAAGTGTGTGTGATTAAACCGACATGCTGATTTCTATACAGTCAAAGATAAATGCTTCATATTAAATGGTCATACTGCTTAACTGCTGCAGTGGCAGTGGGCAACATGAATGCTCCAGTATGATGGTGGGTCAGGACCCATAGTGAGTCATGGAGCTTTTGTGTTGTTTTGCAACCTTCCTCTGCAACCTGGAATTACCCTGCTAAAACCCTCCAACCAAACGATGATGCCTGTTCCATTCAGGTAGTTTCATCAAGATCAGAGTAAATCCAGTCAGTATTTATGACTAAACACTTTCAAAGCAGTGTTACCGCAAATCCTGTCTGTGTTTTGGCTTTTGTGTTGGTGTCTGCTTCTTTGTTTACGTGTTTACTGGAGGGCAGCCTTCCCCAAACTCCAGGTCCTGACTTGTTTTTATTGGACCATGGATTGACAGGATAAAATCATTAAAGTAATTTTGAGGCACCGTCTCTCTGGCTCCTTCACTTTCCGAAAGATGACGCCGAGCAGCCTGCACACGCCCTCTGCCCTGACAGCTGGAGGAGAGCGCAGAAGCTTAATGATGCTTTGGGTGACACTAAAAGCTGTTGTGTCCAAAAAGGCATAAACCAGTCTTCCAGGAAACGCTTCAGTGTGTTTTAGCTCAGAAAAGAATGGAAATTAATACTTTCCACGCCACTGAAGGTTCTGATTATTGATGTAATTCTTTAATGATTCCTTTTTCATCGATTCCTGATGAAATTTCCATGTTGGTTAAAGTTGATCTACACTGTTTTTTTATGGGCATAGAAACAGATAAATGCTCCTGTTGGTTGCACGTGCAGCCACCTGCTGAAAGTTGTGCAGTATGTGTCTTTTTGCTGAACATTAAGCCACAATTTTGACCTCTTCTGCTTCTTGTCCAGCAGGATTTTTTTAATTTTTTGCCATCATCTCTGCTGACTGTCTCTGATGAGAGCAGGACGTCTTTGGTTTGCAAGGCACTCAGAACAAAGTGGCAGGAATTAATAAAAAAACAAGAATAAGGATATTGGTTCTTTGAGCAAGTTGTTATTGATTCCCATCCCTACATTTTGCTATTTGTCTTTGTGAATTTGGGTTAGAGGAAGTCCGTAAACTTCTTATTTTAATCTCCAGCTGATGAAGTTTGCGGTCCTCTGTTGAAGGGATGCATGATATTAAATTTTGCCCAATACCAGACACACAGATATTATCTGAACACATTATGCACAATTCCAAAATCAGTAATGTTGGTTCCAAAAGTAGAAGTTCCTACTTAACTGAAGTTGACCTTTTTCTAGCTTTGTGACATTTAAATTGAATTGAAAACAGATATGAAAGAAGAAAACCAACATATCTGTCTTTAAATGCAGTTATGTTTGAGAACACCATGTACAGAGGCTGCTGTCCTCTATGCGTTGGCATGGATACAGGTTCAGCCTGGGGCTTTTTCTGCTTGTAATTAAAGTTAATAGTTGAATTGATAATGTTTTTATATTTTTAGGCCCCTGGAGTTACACCGTATGGAATCGTTTGTCCTCACTGTTCAGATAATAGTGTGTAGTTGCATAGTTTTGTTTGGTATCACCTGATTTGTCATATTGTATAGTATGATGTCATATAGTATCTGATCTGATCACGTCATGTCACATGATACAGTACAGCATCTTCTAGTTTCCTATCGCTGAATCATTTCCAATGAAAGAATAGTTGGTTTGGGATCAGATGGTACGGCCTGACATGGATTGGTATCACCTTGTCTTTTGTGTTGTGTTTTATTGTATAGTCAGATATTGTATTACAGAGCTGTTGTGCACCTGGAACCACTGAGGAGAGGAGACAAAAACAGAGGGGACAGCATTCAGGCCAATCACATTGAAGCTTGAAGGCTCTATTTTTCAGGTTTTGTGATTGGCTAGTCATGTTCAAGCTTTCATAGTTTTGTTGTTTGATTCAGACTGGATTATTTTAAGAAGTGAATGCAAAAGTGAGGGATCTCAAACATGTAAAACTGATTTATTTAATGGAACATATCACTTCTCTGTGAATACATGCAGTGTTTGGAAAGAAATCATCCACAAAATTGACTGGCTGGAACAACTAACTTTCTCTCCAACAACCACAAAGGGTGAATTGTTTTGGAAGAATTGGAAAACTTACCTAAATCTGTTATGATATTTTCTTCGCAACCCGAAAATATATGGGCTAATGTGTCCCTTGAGGATTTGTAACGATCTTTCTTGGACACGATAGAACTTAAAATTTACATCTTCAACCAACAAAACTCTTCTCTTCTCTTTGTTTGTTTGTATTTATTGATGTGTTTTGCTTTCCATGTGTAGGTGTTGTATAGTTTTTATTATTATTATGATTTTGTTTGCCCTGGCTTCTTTTTCCTCTTACAGTGTGAAATATATATTTTTGTAATTTTTGTTTTTTTATTGTCCATTTGTAAAAATCGTACATTACAAGTAAGAAAAACAGAAAGGTACATTATCACAAAAATGTGTATAATCAGGCATTCCAACAGTTCTTTGTCTACCTTGAAACAAGTTTAAGATTTTTGTAACATACATTCTTCTGGACATTTTTTTTGTTCAAAAGAGTCAGGAAAAAGAAACTATGTACATCCAGAGAGATGGTGATTCAGAGTAGAATAATAAAAATAACAACAGAGTAAAATGAAATAAAGATATGTACCAAACAGACAAAAATGGCAGATTTCATCTTGCATTTTCAAAAGACAATAATCATGGATTTAAGAAAAAAGAAGAGACAGAACATGATCATAAATTGCTAAATCCAATGCTCCCTCACTGTGCAAAATTCATAATATCAGATCTCAAAGGCTTAACACATTGTACCCACTTTGTCCAATGTGATTTGAATTTGTCAAGTTTTAAATTAATAAAAAAAGTCATACATTTCTGTTGTCACATCGATCCAGTTATTAATTGAAGGTTCAACAGGTGTCATCCATCTTTTAGTAAGAGCCTTCTTACCTGCTGTAAACAAAACAGCCATTAAATAATTATCACTACCTTTTATGTCAGGGGAGATATAATTAAGGTACATAGTTTTAAAATCAAAAGGTATTTCGACCTTAAAAATATCTTGCATTGCTGTATGTATTTCCCTCCAGTTTTTCTATATTATTGGGCATTCCCAAAAAATACAATAATGATTTGCATTTTGGCTACCACATCTCCTCCAACAATGAGAGCCGCTCTTGTCAAATTTTGCTTTCATGAGTGGAGTAATAGTGTGAAATATTTTAATTACCTCATCTCACTCATGATGACCCTGTCCGTTTAAGCTGCCTTGTTTTTTCCTGTAGTATAAAAAACAACATAAAAATAAAGTAAAGAAAATATGCAGTGTTCAAACTTTGATTAAATAATGCTGCTAATTCCTGCTTTAACAAAAGGATTTTGTGTTTATATGTGCTGATGTGTCTCTACAAGTAACAGCAGGGGTCTTCATCAGTAAAGTATGGATGGAATGAGGCGTGTATATAAACAACACAAGGGTTAAGGGTGATATTTTGCTCTGCCCCTCCATCATTTCTATCTTAACTGTAATTTATCTGCCCTCATGGACATCCACTCCCTCTCCCACCCTCTCTCCAGACCTCCCACACCCCTTCTCCCTGCTCTATAGTCTCTCACCCAAGGGAGCGCTTCTTTAGGAGGCACTCGGTCAACATGCCCCCTCTCCCTCTGGACCCCGAGGACCCACCTGTGAACCGCGCCAACAAGCGCGTCACCATGGACTTCTCCCTCCTGACCGTGCCCCTGCCTGTGGGCAGTGAGAGTGATCACGCTGCAGGCCTGAGGGTGGAGGGGAGTCAGGAGAACATACCCATTCAAGTATTCAGTTTGACCTGCGTGGCGTCTATCACAGTGACTTTTGGTTGCTTTTGTACAGAATCCAGAACATTCCTGAGAATAATTTAGTAAACACGATGCTTTAAAGAGCAAAACACAGTCTGTGGTTTGCAGATATCTGTACAAAAACCTCCCAAAGTTCCTCAGAACATTCTTGTCCTCTGCGTGTCCCACTTTAGGGAGTGAGTTTGCTTTTCTTGAGGCAGAAGTTGAGCTGACCTCACACCCATTTCAACATGTTTCCTGGAATGCAGTGCTCTCCAAACCTGCATTGATGTTGCTATCTCAAAACGTCGAAACCAGGCTGCTCCGTTTCCTCCTGCTCTTGTGTGCTTTTCCACCCTGAAGGAAAACACTTGACATTTCTCCACTCTGAAGTTTGGGGTTTTAAGCTTTCAGCCCTTTGAAGCTTTGCAATCCTGCGCTCTATAACTAAAACTCTCTCCCTCTCATTTGTTTCCTGTCCGTCATTTCAGAACCAGTGTGCCTCAGCTCTGGGCAGCTCTGTGCTGCGCTGCGACAAACTCGACCGCGATGAGATCAAAAACCTGCTCATGTGCTTCCTTCACATCCTTAAGAGCATGTCAGAGGGTGAGGCAGCTGTCGGTGAGCTTCATTTTAATATGTTTGCATGAAGAGTCGCTCCAAATGAACATTTTCTCTCTGTTTCATCACCACAGAGGCCCTGTTTGCATACTGGAATAAAGCCGCCCCCTCAGACCTGATGGACTTCTTTACATTAATAGAGTGAGTACAGCAGAAGCAGACTGCACTTTGAATAAACCATGAAGAGTTTAGACTTGAACCAGTTTATTTGATCAAACCTACATGTAATTAGATGAAAAAAACAAGGCAGTTTTATTCACCATGAACCATTTAAACACACTGAAATTCAAAGTGATTTCTAGAGCTTTAGTGCTTTCTAGAGAAAATAATTTGAAATGTTAGTAACATTAACTTAGATATGACATTAGGGCTGGACGATATTACCTAATCTCAGTATCATGATTAATTGAAGGTCTTACCTCGATTATGATTAATGAACGATTATTTTATGATATGCTGCAAAGCATTAGTGGTGATATCGACGCTTGTCAAAACGGTCTTCCTGCAGTATTTACACCTAACTTTTTTCAGCTTGATGTTCTCTGCACAGAATCCAAAATATGCCCAAACTACAGAGACAGTATTTTTCTTGGCTACAAGGTCCCCTGATAGATTGGCGCTTGTCTCCTCCCTGTTGGTAGCACATCCTTCGGTCTTGGCGAAAGTAAATGTAGACTATATGGAGAGGGCGTGGTCACGTGACTTACACAGGGAAAATAATCAAAACAATCGTCATGAGTAAAATTATTTCGATTAGGGGGTCTAAATGTTGATTTCGATTATTTTTCGATTAATTGCCCAGCCTTGTATGACGTAAAACAAAACTAGAAAAGCACTGGGAGAGCACAGAACTCCGCCAGCTCCACAGTCCTTCCCACATATTTTGATTTTCACCATAAATATTAGTCTTACCTTTATTTTATCTAAATATTTAGATTCCTTGACCATTTAAACACACCATTAGCAATTTGATTCATAATGATATCTATTTTAGTTCAGTAGTTATTCACGAAAATCGCATTTTTCATCATTGTGGATCCAGGCAGTGATCCAGATCACTCCCAAAATCTTATCATTTGTTTTTTGTTCCAATCTGGACATTTCCTGAAAATTTCACAGAAATCCGTCGACAACTTTTTGAGTTATGTTGCTAACAGAGAAACAAATCAAGAACCAAAAAACAGACACCAGCAATAATGTAACCTCCTTGGTGGTGGTAATGAAGGCATCAGCATACTAAATACAGATATGACTAAGATCTTTTTTCAAAGATTTTGTCTGCCTAATTTAAATTATGGCAACTTTTAAGCCACAGAGTTCACTTATTTTTAATACAAATCATATTAAAGCAAGGGAAATTTCTATAAAGCATCATTATCAACATCATATTGAAGAAACTTACAGTCAGTGACAGCAAATATGAACATATTTATACGGACATCATACATTCATTTTTTTGCCTCTTTTCAACAAAAACGCAAGTCAAGCCCGGCTGTGCACTCAGATTTCTTTTATTTGTTTTATGAAGTGAAAAGCCAAATGGCAGACTATTCAAACTACATTATTAATGTGCAGAGAGGGTGGTATTGATCTTAACTTTCAACTCTTGGCATTAAAGTAGATGCAGACAAAAATAACCGCGTTGATATCAAACTTTAAAACAGCTTTTGAGAAGAAGGTGTGTTGCAGACAGTGCTGCATGTTCCTGTCTGAAAAGTTGGCTTTTTTTTGTCTCACATCCAAACAAAACAATATTTACCATTAGTCATAGTCCAAACACTAAAAAAAATAAATGATATGCTGTAAAAAAAAACAAAAAACTCATTTGTTTGTCAAAACGTTTAAATACAGAAGAGTGCTGCAGGAATCAGGCGTAGAGGTTCCAAATAGCCTTTTAGTTTCACTTGAGTTCAGATATAAATGCCATATAACCCAGAAAGATAGAAACCTCATCTAATATCTGATGTGCATTGTCATGTGTGTTACAGTACAGCAGTAAAATGTTTATAATGATCTGAGTGTTCCTGATTTCTGTCCTGCAGACTCTGCCTTCATCAGTTTAAATACATGGGAAAGAGATTCATTGTCAGGTAGAGTACTTTAAGATACACGTCATGTCGTATTTCTGATTTAACTTTTATATTCATTCTTTATCTGAAGCTAATTATGGACATAGTCTTTGCAATAATATGTCTCACATCCTTGCAAAAGCTCCCAAATAAAAACCCTTTTAACAACTTGCTTTTGGTTTGTTTTCTGTCTGTAACACTGCTGGAAACTTGCTTTGTGGTTAATATTGTGGCCCCTGGCCCCTTCTGCATGGGTAAGATATGGCTGTTTTCTATCTTAATTTGCTCAAATTAATGCATGTCAATAAATATAATCTAAAATAAACTTTTTCCCTTATTTTACACCATGTTTCTATCACTACTGAGACATTTGCTTATCAAATCTCTATGCATTTGATACTTGAATATCCTTTTAACTACATATTAATTCTTGTTTATTGTGACTGTATTTCAAAATAAATGTTATTTCTCTTCTCCCACCAGGAGCCAGGAGGGGGCGGGGCCTGTAGCCCCTGACAGGAAGTCTCTGACCCTGCCTGTGTCTCGTAACAGGGCGGGGATTTTGCACGCTCGCCTGCAGCAGCTGGGAACTCTGGAGAACGCTCACACCTTCAACAACAGTAAGCCATTAGACTCTGTCCCTATATGTATGGATAAATATTAAACTCCTTCTATTAGAGTCAAAATAACACAAAACACTTGGACATTTTCTCTGCAAATCTAATCTAACGTGATATTATTATTGGATAAAAATGTTTTTCATGGTTAAATCTCAATATTTAAAGATTTTATCCAGTAAAGTGCCTAACTAAATTGTTATCGAGTCCTTGACTGATCTCTAGTGGCAGAAATTTGATGTTGCAACAACAATGGCTCAGCTGATGTCCTTCAACATGCAGCAGGCCTACAAACATTCACAACATATCCACTTTGAGCTGCTGTGTCTCCACAAAAACCATACTCATATCTCCTCCTGCAGTGACCGTGTGCTTTGTGTTCAGTGTATCCTCACACAGACGCAGACGTGAGCAGCCAGTGTCTTCTGGAGGCCAACGTGTCCACAGAGGTCTGTCTCACCGTGCTGGACACTCTCAGCATCTTCATCATGGGATTTAAGGTACACAACGACCCTTATCCTCGATGTTTTCCACCCAGAATCACAGTTTGGATGTTGCTTTTTCTAAAACTCAGTCTCTGCCTCCAGACGCAGCTGAATTCAGATCTGGGCCACAACCCGCTGATGAAGAAAGTGTTCCAGGTTCATCTGTGCTTCCTGCAGATCCCCCAGTCTGAAGCTGCCCTCAAACAGGTTTTCACTTCACTCAGGACTTTCATCTACAAGGTGGGTGATGTTGAACTCTCTTTTTCAAAACACATTTTCTTTAAATATCCTTAAAAATTCATTTCATTTTACGTTACGCCATCTCTCTCTCCAGTTCCCCTGCACCTTCTTCGACGGCCGGGCTGACATGTGTGCCTCTCTTTGCTATGAAATCCTCAAGTGCTGTAACTCCAAGCTGAGCTCCATCCGCAGCGACGCGGCCCATCTTCTCTACTTCCTCATGAAGAGCAACTTTGACTACACGGGACGCAGGTCTTTTGTGCGCACGCACCTGCAGGTACATGATTGGCTTTAACGTTTCTCCCTTGAAACATCAGATGAAAAATAATAAACTGGACAGAGTTCTCATGCCCGTCTCTCTGTTTTTTCATCCCAGGTTGTGATTGCTGTCAGTCAGCTGATTGCAGATGTCATCGGCATCGGTGGGACCCGTTTCCAGCAGTCTCTCTCCATCATTAATAACTGTGCCAACAGCGACAAAAGTATCAAGGTGAGCGGAGAAGTCTCCCTAGTTTGGCAAATTAAATACCCCCCTTGTCCTAGCTGGACTTCTTTTATATCGTTTGTGTGAATTCAATTAAAAAAGAGCATCATGGTTGGTCCTGTCAGGCTTTAAATGAATTTAAACTTACTTCCAATCATAATATTTTCCATATCTAAACTCTTATCAGGAGAATTATTCTGCACTGAGATCTTTCTCTGGTTTGAAAGTGAAGTTTATTTACACGTCACTCCTTTTACGATCCATATCCCTGATCCAGTTAAAGTGATCTAATGTGAGACCTCTTGTTTTATTATGGTCTGTTTGTTACTGTTTCTAGCTTCTGTTTATAGTTGTTCATTTCTGTTTATTGCCTCATACTTATAAATTAATTGTCTCTTTCATTCACCATACTAAAATTTTAGACATGCTTGAATTAGTATTTCCAACTGCTGGTTCATATTTTTAGCTCTGATCTCAAAATACTTCTCCCTCAGAGATTTTTCAATAACATTTTCTTTGGTATTGTATTCTGGTAGCATACAGCGTTCCCGTCAGACGTTAAAGACCTGACAAAGCGAATCAGGACGGTGCTGATGGCCACAGAGCAGATGAAGGAGCATGAGAACGACCCGGAGATGCTGGTAGACCTCCAGTACAGTTTGGCCAAATCTTACACCAGCACTCCTGAGCTCCGGAAGACGTGGCTGGACAGCATGGCTCGCATCCACAACAAGAACGGAGATCTGTCAGAGGTACTTCAGCTTATCCAGCTGCAGACACATCCTCCTTGAGCAGAAAATTTAAGCCTTTAACCCAAATGTCTGTTTTTTCACCTGCAGGCTGCCATGTGTTATGTGCATGTTGCTGCTTTGGTAGCTGAATATCTGTGGAGGAAAGGTGAGTCACGGTGTAAATGTTGTTGTGGTGGAAGCTTTATTTCCCAGTAAGTACCTGCTGACTTTGAACTGCTTTCCGACATTTTATTATCCCAGTCTGCAGAGGCCATATACTGTAATAAACAAAGGTTTACAGTACTAAACGATGATGATTGTGGCATAAATATCCAATCAGCGCCATAAAATGGATTTACAGTCCTGGATATAAAAGAAAGAGAACAATGAAAGTGCTTTATGCCAAAATAAAACAGTAGCACTCAATCTGTTTATCATGGAAGATCCTGTAATTATCTCTTCTTCATTACTTGCTTCTGTATAAATAAAGTAACACACTTTCAGCTCCCTCCTGAGCGCTTCACGCCAAAAAACCCTCCAGCACGACATTCCCCAGATAAGATCCCCTGTTATGTTTCCTTACATATCAAACCGGATCCTGAGTTCAGACTTTGGAGGGGACCTGTTGTATAATGTGAAAGGGTTTTATTAGTTCCCAGTTCATCCACAGGTCAGAAGGTGATGACTCAAGACCTGTATTTATGTTGTGAATGTAGGTTTTAGGTGGTAGAACTGCTCAAAAACAGATGGTCAAGGGAAAATTAAATGGGAAAACTTTGCTTAGCATCAGTGTGTTTATATGAAAAGCCTCATTTTATTGTCTTGTCCTGATGAAACCGCAGAAATGAATCTGAACACATCTGTTTCTCCATCTCAGGTATGTTCAGACAGGGCTGCTCCGCTTTCCGTGTCACAACTCCAAACATTGACGAGGAGGCGGCCATGATGGAGGATGTAGGCATGCAGGACGTTCACTTTAACGAGGTTTGATGTCTTTATTTTTCTCCACGCCACACCCTGATTATCTGTGTTGACAAAGCGTTTTGGGTGTTTTTAAAGCCTCCACATTTACTTCACGTGTCACATAATGTGTGTCTGGAAGAGCTCTTATCTCTGCTGGATATCATTCGCTCTGCTTAGAGGAAACGCTGAAGACTTTGCTCAGGGTTTGGTTCATGGGCTGCTGATGGTGAAACTCAAGACCTACCTTTTTAATCTGGCTTTGAGCTGAATTTTATTTTACTGTTTTAATCTGCATCATGTGGGGTTTACTCTGTTTTAGTTTCAGAGTTACTATCTAATGTTTAACCACTTTTTATTTATTTATTGTTTGGTTTTAAAGAGTTCTATCTTAATCAACTTTTAGCATTTTATTACCTTTGTCTTATCTTATCATGGTTTTATTTATTTATTTAGTCAGTTTAGTTTTAGCTCCTGTGTTTCCACATTATCAATTCAAGATAGGTTTCCCGAGTCCTTTGTGAATTTCTTAAGAGTCCTGGCTTAGAGTCCTTGTGTGTGTGAGAGTGTGTGTTTGTGTGCTTGGGTGCATGAGTTTGCATGTGTGTAACTGTCTGTGTTAAACATGGGCTGGGAGGGTGGGTGGGGTTCCCTATATTATTCTGATCTGCTTGTTTATTTTAATGCACAGCACTTTGTGATCCACTTTATGTATTAAAAGTGATTCATAAATAAAGTTTGATTGATTGAAAATCTCTGACAGGACAGTCTGGGATCAGACGAAGGCCCAGGGTCTGTTTATTCAGAGATCAAGTCCTCTGTCCAGCTGATTATCCTGTTAAAACTGAAAGTGACGACTTTTAGTATGACAGTGCTTTTATGATGTGTGTGACGGGCTGGTAGGGACTGGGGAGGGATTGTTTTTACTTAGAGTTTTTGTAAGAGTATAGTTTTTATACTTTTTTCTTTTTTTTTTTCTTTTATCTTACTCTTTTGCTTCCCTTTTTATTTTATTATCATTCATACATGTCCATCAAACTATCTAATATTTGGTGTGAGCTGCTATTTTGCGAACTAATGGCACTTTTTTGTTTAACAGTCTTCCAGCACTGCAGCTTTTTGTTATATTATGAAAATTTAAATTAAAAAAATCTTGAGTAAAACTGAAAGTGACGAGCTTTAATGAGCTGGTCAACACACACCCCTTGATGATTCACCCCATTACCTTCTTCCTTTATGAGCTGGACTTCCCCAATAAAGAGCACAGACTCATTTCCTTCAGCATCTGCCGTCTGGCACATTATGCTCCGGTCAGCCTCCTGAATGATAAAGATAAACACAAATGTCTCCCTTTGGACAGGAAGCACAGATTTAATGCTGTTCAAATGTGTTTCTGTGTGTTCAGGAGGTGCTAATGGAGCTGCTGGAGGAGTGTGCAGACGGCCTGTGGAAGGCAGAGCGGTACGAGCTCATTGCTGACGTCTACAGGCTCATTATTCCTATCTACGAACAGCGCAGAGACTTTGAGGTAAGCAGGGATTATATGGCATCTCATTGGTGCTGTTGCTGGAGGGTTTCAGTGTGACATACCCTAAGAATTACTCCACCCACCCTCAGCAATGTGCACTTATGTTAGTCTAAATACACTTCAGTAAATTAGAGGTGTTCATTTGCATTGAAAGGGATAAATTGAGCCTTGTATGCACATTATTTTTCATTTCATTTCATTAAACCTTTATTTAAATCTCGAGGAATCATTGAGGGAGAGCCCTCATTTACAATGATGTTGAGAGCACAACAACAATATAAAATCACAAGAAGAACAGCCAATAAACAATTGATAAAACACCATTAAAAGCAGTTACATTCAAAGGTACAGTAGTTGATAATCATAGTTTTAAACTGACCAATAGAAACCATTTTGTTGAGTTTCAGTGTACGTTGCAAGATGTTCCAGGAGGACGCTGCAGAGGAACTAAGAGTAGCTTTACCAAATTCAGTTTTAGTCCGGGGAACATCAAGCATCAGAAAATCTGTTGAACGTGTGGAATACTTATTTGACCAGTTCAATGAAGTGCTGAGGTATGGTGGCATGTTGCCATTCAAAAATTTATAAATAAACAGCAGCCAATGCTTTAATATCAATGATTTCCAAACATGAACACGCTGATGGAGATTTGCAGCACCAGGTGATTTGCCAGTGTTTTGCATGCAGAGGTGGAATTTTGATCCAAACAAGTGGAAACACTTCAACACAAACAGCAAATGGCATTTTTAAAACTGTAACTCCAGTTATCCGGTCCTTTACCCTTTAACTCTCAGCTCAACTGTTTCAATCAATAAATTCAGGAATATTTAATGTGTTAAAAAAACACAAAACATGTCATTGCTTGTTTCTGTCATTGTGTTAGGATACAGAAAAAAAATGCAAACAATATTCAGAACAAACTTGGTTAAGAGCCCTGCACTTTGTCTACTGGGTATAATGACAGAGGGGGTGGATTTATGGACCAGACAGATTATGTGGTGTAGACTGGCCCTTACCACAGGCTGCAGGATTATCTTTAGGCATTGGAAAACAAAAACTGTCACAGAAATAATCAAAATAGCTAGTTATGAGCAAAATTTTAAAACTGAACAATAGACAAGAGGTATTTTCTAAAGTATGAGGCCCTTTTATGGACATGGTACTCAGTGGTTGAGAGAAAGATATTGTCATCATATATATGTGTTTGTATATGTAAGTATACATACATGTATGTTTACGGTTAGGTATGTGTCTATAGAATTTTTTTTTTAGTATAACAACTGGCTTATTTTCTTTTTTTTATTTTAACGCACTTCATTTTTTTCCTTCTCTCTTATGTTTACGTTTTGTATTGTTAATGTTCAACATAACAAAAGTGAGTAACAAAAAAAATGCAAACAAACCAAAGTACCTGATATTTTTGTGCTGGACTTAAAGGCTTTAAAGCTAATATAGTTATTAATGTCATTATTGATCTGATGGTATATATGTTTACTTATTTAATCTGTCATTCATCGAAAAAATGTGTGTTTTTCAAACTGAGTGTCATATATTTTAATTTATTTTTGATTGCTTTTTTATTTACAAACATTTCTGTCTTTTTTAATTGATTTTGTCCCAAATATTTGTGAATTTTTATGTCATTGTGTGGTCAGCTGTTAGCTTTTAAAACCTTTAAATCCCACACCAAGAAAATATCAGGTTTTGGTATTTTTGTCGTGTTCTCTGTTCCTTGAAATGCTAATGGAATCAAACAATGACTTACATTTTTCTGCTTTTTAAACATTTAATATTCCTGAATTTATTGAAAACCCCTGCCAAATAGTTGAGCTGGTAGTTACAGGGTTTAAGGTTATTCTGCTACCATGTGCCCAAATAAATGAAAGAACTGAAGTAAAGAGTTTTATTTAGGTTTAAAGTTTTATGTTATTTTTGTGAAACAGAAACTGACACACCTGTACGACACTCTGCACCGCGCCTACACCAAAGTGATGGAGGTGATGCACACTGGCAAGAGGCTCCTGGGTACTTACTTCAGGGTGGCCTTCTTTGGACAGGTAAGAGACATTTCACACCAAAGTGAGGAACATCTGTAGATATAGACATATAGATGCTGTTTTAGGCTACTAAGTGTGTTAATTTGGGTAATACCTTGAAGATGGTACCCATGTTTAAAAATAAGTCTCAGACTTTGATGATGGAAGGGGTACAGGCATTAAGGATCAAAATATTCATAAATAAATTAAAGGTGAATTGATTTTTAAGCTCTTTTGTCGCAAACACCTGATATGTATTTGTGCTTCTTTTCATAAAATGCTGGTTTTCATCCATAAGTGCTTTCTCTCTTTAAGATTACTGTTATTCTCTATTACTCCATTGTAAGGACAAACTGGCATTCATCAATGAAGGCCACAATGGCTGTTGGAAAGACCGTTGTAAAGTTATGGATTGTATTGCAATAAACTAGAATTAAATGCAAAGTGAAATGAAACGGTAAAACATGACAAAGCTCTGTCTCGCTCAATTAAAGAGGAAAAATTGATTTAAGCGCCATTGTCTTGTAGACATTTACAGGAATAACAGCTCAACAGCCACCTGGTTTTGGCTCAGAATAGAGTCAACGCACTTCTACTGTCTCATTAAACGTCTTAAAATCAGCATTTACCTTCACTCAGGCATCCAAGAACCCTTTTAGTCCTCCTACCAAGTTAAACCCCCTTTGTAATCAAGATTTCTCTTCTTTTCTCCTCCCCTTCCAAGGCTGCGGTAAGTGCATCGTAGTCAGCTGTGTCTGTTAGCCTGGTGTTCTCCACCTGCTTGCATCATTATCTAAAACAAGGACTTAAACAAGCGCATAGTGTAGCTGTAGGTGCCTCAAACTTAGCTCCAGTGACTCATTCCTGAACAAAAGCTAACGAAAACAAAGTGGAGAAACTGTAGATTTCTATGGCATGTTTTTAGCTATTATGTGATTCAGCTCAATATCATTGCTGTTTCTCCCCAGAGCGAAATAGCAGCGGCTTGCTCGTGTTTCTGTAGTTGACCTCCCTATTAACCCTGAGTCTTTACACCAGCCTGCTTCCACCCACATCGACTTTTATGCCTCTTTTCTTAGATAAAGTACTTAGTAGCTGTTCCATAGTAGCTCAAAAATCGCCTGAAACAGTTTATGTTTGTGTGAAGAGCTGTGGTAGTTTGCATGTTTGATGTTTTGTACTTTATTTTTTTGATTATCTTAATTATTACGTCTTTCATTTATTATCTGCATGATGTTTTTTGCACACTTATTTAATTTGAACTAGAATGTAGTTTGACAGTCACTCTAATGTTGTGTGCTGTGTGTCTCCAATAAAATGTAGGAGGTGTTTTTCTCAAGAGTGTCTTTCTGGTTGTCAAAAGGAATGTTTTTCATTGGATTTTGTTGAAATTTCTGACTAGAACTCACCTTGTGCTGCTGCTCAGCATGCCTCATGCTTCTCTCTTTCTGTGCAGGGTTTCTTTGAGGATGAAGATGGAAAGGAATACATCTACAAGGAGCCAAAGTTCACCCCTCTGTCTGAGATCTCCCAGAGGCTCCTGAAGCTCTACTCTGACAAGTTCGGCCAGGAGAATGTCAAAATCATTCAGGACTCCGGCAGGGTGGGATCATCTTTGTGTTTGCATCAAGGTTACCATAGATAGAAGATCATGGAGGTTGTGTAATGACCTTGGGAGATCATGTTGTTGTAGGTTTGTAGAGCAGAGTTCATGGTTATGAAAGATCTCCATACACCAAACCCTGTGGCTGGAGGAGAGATTGGCTCATGTTGCAAGAGTTTAAAGTAAAGAATAGCAACAGAAATTATCTTAACTGTGTATTTTGGGGCTTTGGAGACAGCCATGCCTCTTATTTCACGTCCGGTCTGAGACATATGCTCTGGATGAACAGAAAAATTGAGCAAATAGCTTCAACATAATTTAAATCGCCACAAAATGAATGTAAGAAGCCTGAACAGAAACTTGTAAACAGATGAAACAAACACAAGTAGTAAAAACAGAGATAGGAAATAAATACAACAGGGAAACAGAAGCAACAAAAAGAATGGCTCTTTTAACTCTGTTGACCCTTCAACTACCAGCTCAACTTTTTGGCAGAGCTCATCAATAAATTCAGTGATACATTATGTTCTAAAAAGCAGAACATATCAAATCATTGCATGATCCCGTTAAGATTTCAGAGAACAGAAAAAGACTACAAACAAACCAAAAACCAGATATTTTTTTGGTGTGGGATTTAAAGGTTCTAAAAGCAGTTATTTATGATGTGATGACATAAAATGGGCAAATGTTCGGGACTAAATCAATTACAAAAGTCAAACAAGTTTTTAAATAAAATTATATATTTTATTTTATATTTATTTATTTTTATTGTATTTATTTATCTCAAACATAAAAAATATAAAGAAATAACAAACAACAAAAATCAAATCCAAACAAGTAATATGTAAACCAAACTGTACTGTTACAGTACGTTAACAAATTAAGCATGTGAGTGCAAACACATGCACAGCAACCAGTTTGAGAAGAAACAGAAAGAAGCAAAAAGCTTATCTAGTCCTGCCCCTTCACTACAAAACAGATACAATACTGAATTATAACTCAATAACCGCTGTCATTATTCATGGAAACAATGTTAATTCATGGGTAATAGTAACCCCCTTCTTCATATTAATCACCATGACAACAAACAAAACATCCTAATAATAAGTAAGCACTTCAGAGAAATCAATATATATATGTCCATATAATGCAAATCCACCTATATTATATACAGTGTTTATGTAATCAAACCATTTTAATGTCAACAGTATTCATAATCATCCATCTCATAATACTACATAGAAAATGTCCCCATAGTATATCTGTTCTAAACTACATTTTAAGTTATTTACTATAATTACTCACATATGTTAATAGTAATCAGTGTTATGGTCTAAGGCCATGTTATTACTAAATTACCTGTATGAGTTTAGTGGTACTTTTCTATAGTGTAATTTAAATATTTACAAAAATATCTTAAAATTGGGGTGCTGGTTTGGTGGAGTGGTTAGCAACCAGGCACCCCATGTACTTGCTTCTGCCGGTCCAGGTTCGAATCCCGCCTGTGACCAGCCTGCAGGGTGTCTTCCCCTACTCTCTCTCCCCCTTTCACAAGCCTAACCACTGTCTCTCTCCTATCTATAAAGGCACAAAATGCCCCCCCCCAAAAAAAATCTTAAAGTAGAGAATGTAAACATATTTTTTGATGAATACATCATATCCACTAGTTGGTTTTTAGCTTTTTAAATCCCACACAAAGAAATATCAGTTATTTTGGTTTGTTTCCAGTTTTCTCTGTATCCTAAAACATTGCCAGAAATAAACATGATTTTTTTAACACATTAAATATTCCTGAATATATTGACTTCTGCCAAAAAGTTGAGCTGAGAGTTAAAGGGTTAAGCACTTTGTGCATACTTAACATAAATAGCCAGAATAAACTAATATTAAAATGTACACAAATGGCAGCAACACAGAGGCGGCTTGCCTCAAAGGAAACAACCGACACATGCAAGAAGTCACAACAAAAATGAAACAAAGAGCTGCAACAAAGATGCACGTAGGCACAGAAAGATGTTGTGAAGAGCCAAAACATGTCGTCATAACGGAGAAGTGCAAATAACAAAAACACATACGTAGTCAGCCATGATTAAAATTACACAAAAAGCTTCAATGCAGCACAAGAGGGTGTGTCAATTATAACAAGTAGCCACAGTACAGAGGAGAGTAGGGTGACCACAATAGAAATTACACAATGACTACAACATTGATGCAGGTAGGCAAAGCATAATGATGCAAAAGGGCACTATGCAGGAAGCAACAATGTGTGCACCAGTAGTCGAGAAAATGTATCAAATAGCCAAAAAATGACAGAATGCAGCCACAACAAAAAGTATTAAAAAAGCTGTGACACAATCAGGAGTAGCTACTCAAAAAAAACAAATAGTTCAAATGGGAATGAAAGTAGTTATATCAAAAATAAGAGAAAAACTGCAGCATAGACAGAAGTGATCACAGCAGAGACAATGCAAATAATTACAAAATAAATGCAATTAGCCATAACAGAAGTGATTAAAAATGTATGCATGTTTATATGAGTTTCTTATTTTTTTGTATCAAGGCTTTTTGTGTTTCTGTTGTGGCTTTACTCAACTGCTCATGTAAAATCAATTAGATGTGCTTTCAGGCCACAGCAGGCCTTTAACTGTGCATCAAAAAGTGTATAGTTGTGGCTTAAAGGCCCCTCATGTATGTGCTGCGTGCTAAAATCTGTCTGTGCACCCACAGGTGAACCCAAAAGATCTCGACTCTAAGTATGCCTACATCCAAGTCACCCACGTCACACCCTATCTTGATGACAAGGAGCTAGAGGACAGGAAGACCGACTTCGAGAAGAGCCACAACATCCGGCGCTTCGTGTTCGAGACGCCGTTCACTGTGTCGGGGAAGAAGCAGGGCGGTGTGGAGGAGCAGTGCAAACGGAGGACTGTTCTCACCAGTAGGTAGCTCAGGGAAGAAAGTGAAACACCTCTGCTGCAGAAGTTAGGGTGCAGTTTCAGGAAAACAGGTGGAGCAGCAATGTGAGGAGAAGATCTTTGTGGTTGACACCTGTTTTTGGTGATAACACCTGAGCTGTTAGTCTGATAAGGCTGGTGAGGTTAATCATTATATTGTCCTTCTAATCCCAAAGTTCAGGTGTTATCAGCCCTAAATAATCGCTCTGACTGGATGTGCTTTAACCCTCCCTCTCGCTGAATTCTTAAAAACTTGGCTGTACATGCTACTGTATAAACACATCTATCTAGTAGTCTTTATTATGCCCTATTAAATCTCTCCTCCTGTGCAGCCACCCACTGCTTCCCCTACGTGAAGAAGCGTATCCCCGTCATGTACCAGCACCAGACCGACCTGAGCCCCATCGAGGTGGCCATAGACGAGATGAGCGCCAAGGTGGCCGAGCTGCGCCTGCTGTGCTCGGCCTCCGAGGTCGACATGATCCGTCTGCAGCTCAAACTCCAAGGCAGCATCAGCGTCCAGGTATGACCAGCCCGTTGTTCAGGGTTGTAAATTATTGTGATTACTTCTTGATGACTTCCAGTGAGATTTATGACGCTGTTGTTTTACCAGGTCAATGCAGGTCCCCTCGCGTACGCCAGAGCCTTTCTAGACGACAGCAGTGCCAAGAAATACCCCGACAACAAGGTTAAACAGCTCAAAGAGGTCTTCAGGTACTCATCAATAGTAGAAGTATTTCATTTATTAAACTGCAGATTTGTCTTTTGTCCCTTTCCCACTGTTTCCCAAGTGACTTGACACCTGTAACCCTTTAAAGCCTGAAAACACAAATTATAGCCAGAAAATTCTAATTCTAATTAAACATTTCAGCTCAAGAGAAAATCAAAATGTCAAGAAAATCAAAATTCCCATAAAAGTTAACATATATATGTTTTTGTATCTCATTTGATACATTAGGTGTTTTTGGCAACTGATAATCCACTTAAGGACATTTTTATCATTTATCTAATTGGATTCATTTTTTTTTAATTTCTTGATCATATTGATTAGATAGAGTTATCATATAAGTATGTATCAAATATGATACAACAGGCTTTAAAGAGTTAAAGTGAAATGAATATCTGGACTTAATATGAAAAAACTTTAGATTTGTTTTTAGCAAAGACTAATTTTTGAGCTTTCTGCTTTTATAAGGGGCAACAAAACCGTGTGTAGACAGGATAGGACAGGTTGTAGCTGCCAGGGACTAGTTTTCAATTGAAGTAAATGTTGTAAAAGAATAAACAGATACAAATGAACTGGACTGCATATGATAACGCATAGCCTGATTATATTTAAGCCCAGTTTTACTGGGTTCAAGAAAAATCAGAGAATCAGAATTAGCTTTATTGGACAGGTTTGTTAAATAAACAAGGAATCTGACTCCAGTTGACTTTGCTGGCTGTGCAAAATGATGCAAGCACAGACAGAGAAGAATGAGGAAATGTGAATTTCTACGTTGAAAACAAGAATCTAAACAGAAGTGCAGTGATGAGGGGTTGAAAGTCTGCTTACACAGAAATATTGTTAGATATCTTACTATAACCAGGACTGTTTTACAAAAGTAGCTCAAAATAAAGTGTTCAGCAATAATCATGTCTTTAAATGTCACTTGCATGTCTCCACAGGCAGTTTGTGGATGCCTGCGGTCAGGGTTTGGGCGTGAATGAGCGTCTGATCAAAGAAGACCAGCAGGAGTATCACGACGAGATGAAGGCGAACTACAAAGACCTGACCAGAGAGCTGTCCAACATCATGCATGAACAGGTAACGTCAAGCACGGCTGGACAGGTAACGTCAAACACGACTGGACAGACTGACAGAGACACTCAGAGAAGTCTGACTCTGTAAGTCTGGTGCTCTGACAGTCCAGTTTGACTGAAACTGTGAATAAAAAGGTAACAGCGCACACTAACAAATCAGAAAGAGGTTCAAACATCAGACACCTTGATAGAGCCCGGTATGTAACAATGACCTGAAATGTTATTATAAAAAAATGTAACAAAACCTGAAAATGTAATAATTGGTCAATAATGTAACAGAAGTGTAGAGCTCACTCACTTTGTGATGGAATAAGATTATTACACTATAAGGAGAAAATATTTTGCCTGCCCCATAATGTAATAATTGACCCTAAATGTATCAAGTTGTTATATTTTGGGCAGAAAATATTTTATGTTTTGGGGTCAGCTTCCTGTTACATGATCGACCAGTCATTTATTACACTTTTCCCTAAAACATTTATTTTTGATCACCCCTAACAACTTACTTTAACGCTTTCATGCATGGTGTCCTCGACAGTAGACAGATATCTGAAATAAATTTAATTCCCTTCAGGTTGCAGTACCATGTCCAACCACCAGGTGGTAAATTCCAAAACCCTTGTCTGAAGTTTCAGAAAATTATCTTTGCACATTTTACCATCTCAAGATATTGCATCATAACTCCTAAATAGCTGACGAAGAGCAAGTTGGGTTTAATGCCTGTATTCAAATTTCACATCATTTTGCATTTTTATTTTAAATTCTGGGACAGTTCACGAGTCAATAGCTTGATTAAACAGCAATAATACATACACTTACTGGGAATAAATGTTTGTCAAATATTTATTTTTGTTGATCTTTATTAACTTCCACTAAATTATTATATATACCATTGATGCATGGTGTCCACTGAAGTGCACAGATACATAACTCTCAAAATATAACATTGAAAATATTAACATGATTTTTATGATTTTTACCTTTAACTTTAAAAGTAAAAACATGTTTCAAAAGTATTTCATTGTAATTTTATAATTCATGCATGAAAGGCTTAAGATCATTACCTTTAAAATAGTATTGAAAAAGTTGAAAAGTACTCAAGTAACACAGCATTAGATGTGGACATTACATAAAACACACTGACACATTTGACTTTGGATATTTACCACGTGGCCTGCCAAATAAAGCTTGTCTCCTGTTAACCTAGAGCTCTTGTATTTAAGCTGACCTCTAATGCATTTCTTTTACTTTTTACTAACCATGTTCTCTTCTCTTTCTCTTTGTGCTGCCCTGAGCAGATTGGATGGTAATGTTGCTTTTGTGATTGCAGAATCTTCTTTTAAAGACCGCAGTGCTGTGCAGTGAACTGTCGGAGCAGCTTTCCCTTCAACTTTCTTTAAAGAAAAAGCACTGCACTTCTTTAACATTAAATTTAAATGATGCATGTCAAACAAAAACCAGATATTTTAAAGTTCTGCATGTCCTGTTGTCAGTCTTGCATGTTTCATCTGTGTATGAGTTTAAAGAGTACTTCTACTTCTCTAGACAAGTCATCAGAACCTCTCGTCCTGTTACTACCTGAAATGGCTCAGTCCCTCACTCCCTTGAATCAACCTGCCAGTGTGACATCATACCGTTGTTTCATCAGCAGTTTGAGCCAAAGTGCTGCTGAAAGATGGCACAGAACTGACCAATCAGCACACAGCAGATTAGTCTTGCATCCAAGTGGCTTTAACAGCTGGATCATGGATACCACTGCAGCAGAAATCAACAATCTGAACCCAAGTCGAAGCAAAATGTGACCTCTTTAGATTAATGAACTGCAGACAAAGACGTGTGGCTGCAGAAACTCAGGTGATTTTGAAATTTGAATTTACTTTGACCATGTATGCAACGAGATTAAAATAAATACCATTCACATACAGATAAAAAAGGAAAAAGTAATTATACATGTCCAAAAAGGAGGAGGAATTGAATTTATTTTTTATTTTATTTTGAATGTGTTTGCAAAGAAATAAAAAAGTAGTGAATTGCCATTCACACACATGGAAAAAGAAATGATGTAATTGTGCACACTGGACAAGGAGTAGGAAGAAGGGAATACTTATTACTATTTCTCATGGATGGTATAAAAATATATTCTGCTATAACATCTTTGCAAATATATTGTACACATATACATGTACAATATATTTCTACTTATATATACTTATATAAGTATCTATATAGACATATAGACATACTCTACATAAACTTCTATATAAATGTAATTTGTACTTATGCATACGATGCATACACAATTACGTTTTGTTGCATGTGTCTCCTCCAAAGAACTTTTCATTGCAATTAGTTCAATGCCCAAATTCAGATATTGGAAGTCTTATTGACAATGAAGCACAAATAGATTCTATTTTTTTAGTATTAGAAGAAAATGCAAAGACAACAGTGCGAGTGTTGTGCTCAAGACCGCACTATCCGAGACCAAGACTTGCCTGAGACCAGAATGCACTGAGACCAAGGCAAGACCAAAACCTTTGGGAGTTGAGACCAAGACTGAGACAAGGCGAGGCCGAGACAAGACCAAGACCATCAAAATCAACTTTACAAACCATGACAAGGTTGAACAGTTAAGGGGGGGTGTCATCACAGGGGGAAAGAACACATGAATTGAAGCTTTTTGTTGTTTTACCAAGTGCTCCTCCTTATTCACATTAATGAAGCTGAAGAACACCAGCTCAGTGCTGATCTTGATCAGTTTTGATGGAAAATCCTGAGTCCAGCCAGTCCAAGACCGAGACAAGACCAAGTAAAAATGCTCTCGAGTCCGAGACAAGACCAAGACCTTCAAAATGTAGTCTTGAGACTGGTCTTTGGTAACACAACACTAAACAGTGCTATAAACAAAGACTGCTCCATGCTTTTCCTTGATGAAGCATTTTATCCATGCATGAATATATTTTCCTTTGCAGTGCATTTAAATCACAGTTTGTGGTAAACACACACATTCCTTATGGTCCTGATTGACCTTTGTCTTCAGATAATCCCAGTGGACGACGGCACAAGGAACGCGCTGTCCGACTCGATGGGCATCTTCAACGCCATCAGCGGCACACCAACCAGTGCCAACACACACGGCTCCACCACCATCCTCTGATCCGGAGGTTTCCACTCCAGACTCATGCCTTTTCATCCACACACTGATTTAACTACCTGACAGTAACAAGGAATCAATCCAACATTTTAAAGATCCATCATCATTTATTCAGTTTGCTGTCGTCAGGGATGATGCCCACTTTTCTTGTTTCCTATGGAGACTCCAGTCAACTTTCTCTCTTTTTAAATCAGTGATTCTTATTCAAGAGTTGGGTCCAATATCAGTTTTGTACACTTTTTGAATAAATGGCACGCAAGGTAGGGTGAAGCACATTTGCTGACTTAGCAAGTGTGCATCCGATACTGTGACTTTCAGCTGAAAGATATCGAAAAAACATCAGTATTCACGTCTTCATCTTTTCTGTTTTTACCTGCAGGGCTCCCCTCCGTGTACAGTGTTTGTATGAGAGTGTTTCAGAGATATATGGGTTCAGAAACTGACGGGGAAACATTCATCCTTTTGCTGATGCACAGTATTTTTAATATTCTCTCCATTTAAGTGCTGTTACATCAGGTGCATCAGTTCATTTTTAGCTCACTTTGGACTCCATCTACAGACTCTATTTTAGGCCAACAGACGTGTAAAGAATCAGTCTAAAGCCAAGTGAACCGCAAAGTCTGAACCTGTTTTCTGTAAGGAAACGTGTGCAATATTTTCTATTGTTACAAAGGCAACCTGCTGCACAGAGAAAAAAAACACTCCTGCCAAAGACATTAGAATAAAGACTGTGCAATGAAAGACGAGGGTGCAACTATTTTTAATCGACCCCCTTTTTTTCTCCTTGTCTGTCATGTACATGCCTTTTATTATCTGTTTAAATGCAAGAGAGACGTTTTTACATAAATCTGCTCATGTAAATATGTTTAAGACGTATAAATAAAGAATTGTGTTATTATGTCTGTGTCCATGCTTTACTATACAATTTTCAGGTGATGACTTCTTTTGATAATGTGCTTCAAAACAAGATGAAATATTTAGACTAAGGTCTACTGTTTCCTAAATGTGATGATCGCATTCCATAACCTATTGTTTTTTTCTAAATATTTTGGCTTTGTTCCCTTTTTCTTATGGATTAACTCTGAATTGTCTTTGTGACTTTTTGTTTGAATTTCGATCATGTTGTGTTTTTGACCTGATTGTTAGCGTTCATTTTATTTTTCTCTTCATTTGACTTTAAAATCATTTTGTAAACCTCTATTTTAAAACATGCTCTGCAAATAAAACTATCATTATTATCATTTTTTATATAAATTATTTTCTTAATTTTTGTCTTTTATCAAGATTTATCCTTTTTTCCAACAATTTTGAATTCCCTCTCAAAATGTTATCACTTTTCTTCTAACTTGTATTTTTTTTTTTTTAGCAATTTTTAATTATTTATTTATTTTATTTATTTATTTTGTGTGTGTGTGTGTGTGCCATAATTGTAACAACCCCCACACTATTAGCTCAGCTTTTGATCAAAATACTTCTACCTAATCTCAATTTTGGGGGGCATTTTTTTTTCAATTCTTTCTGATATTTCCTTATTCACCTTATTTTACTCTTCTCAACGTTATAACATTTTGCACAGTATTTTGAATTTTCTGTTACAACATTTAAACCTTTATTTTTAAAATGTTGCCTTTTCCATATGTTTTTATTTTTCCTAAATATTAACTTTAGTTTTAATATGCATACTTCCTCTTATACTGCAGTGTTACTTCAGTATTTGTCTTTTCTCAATATTTTAACATATTTGTATTGTTTTCTCATGTTTTACCAGTCTTTCCCAAAACTTAAGTCAGAATCTTGACTTTCTGTCCCTCTTGTGAACTTATTCTCTGACAGTGTTTAAACATATTGGGCATTTTAAGTATTTTGAAACTTTACTTCCATGCCTTTTTATCAGTCCTTTTTGTCTTGTTCATGGGTAATTTCGGCCTCGTCCGAAGCTTCAAATTGTCTTCAAGCAGACAGGCTTTATTTCAGATAAATGTTAATAATCAGAATGTTATTGACACAGTGAGCAGTTTTTGTTCCTCATTTTCTGCCCTGTTGTGTTAACATGCCAAAGTTCTTCTGATTAGTTCTGAATATAAACTGCAGGTTGGTCTGGTGAGTAAAATATAATAACTCTATGAAAATGGTAGATATGTTGGACCTCTTGTTTTAGTTTTAAAAGAGAAAATGTGTCTTTGTTTTTGGGCTTCCTGTCTTATTTCAGATGTATGACAAAGCCGTCTCTTATCTGTGATGCAGAAACCACAGACAGCCAACTGTCAACCAAGCTTCTGCGAGTCTTTCTGTGAAATTTAAATACACGGTGCAGATCAGGAAGTCCTGTTTTCATATGCAAAAGATACAGCACTTGTGATGTTCAGCCTGGCTGTGTGCCACAATGGGTAAGTTGAAAGAATTAGCTGTTCAAATTAATTTCTGATGGTACAATTTTGCCTTTGGTGTCACTCGTAATGCTACAATAATGATATTGGGAAGGCTAACAAAATCTATTTCAGGTATAGTGCTGAAGGTTTAAAGGCACTAAACTGAGAGGAGCTTGGAGAAACTATCCATTTTGCTCTCATAACCATCTGATTCCTTTAACATACGGAGTTTAAAGATGTATTTAGTGCAACATTTTTCTCTTAACACCATCTTGTTGTTTCAAGAGGGAGCTGTCATGCTTGAGTTTACATGCACAGTTATGTTAAGCAACACCTCAAGCTCAAGTAGGATAATGATTAACTAATACCCTGTGTGATGTTGCTACACTTACCCCAGCTCACAGTACATTATGTCTCTGCCTATCTGATGCATTTGATATTAAAACTGTCACCTAAGGAGTGTGTGAAACTACCAGTCTGTGGGAGGGTCGTCTTCTGCAAGCTCGGTCCATTGTTGTTTAGAATAAGAAGGTGCAGCATTAAACCTGTGGCTCAGTGCTGTGTAGAAAAATCCAATCTGTTATTGTCTCCAGTATCTTGTGTCTGGTGGCATCCTCTACGTGTATGTTTTTCTCGGCTTTTGTAGGAGTAGCATGATGATGAGACGAGAGCAGTGTGTGCCGTCATCAGTGAACAGCACTGTAAAGATACTGAGATCAATGAATCATCACCTCCCAAACAGACTCTGTCCTGCTCCTGGATTATTGGACAGTCTGTGGTGTTGTGAGGCTTGGGACACTTAGCATGACGTGTGGCGTGAGCGTGTGTTATTAAAAATGATGCACTCACTGTATTAGCAACACATTCCTGTCATAAAGCTGAAACAAACTGCCTCTGATCTGCAGAGATGTAATAATAATACATTATTGATTCTCATTAATACTGCAGCAGGAACATCATTAAGTCATCAACTGTTTGGGGTGCTGCAGTACAGCACAAGACAACTGACAGTGTGAAATAACATTTACTTCATGTGAAAAGATGGGACAGTATGCATTGATACTTAAACCACTAAAACATGACACTGTTGACTTGTAGGATCATGTGCTGAGGTGATGAAGGACAAAATTTGTTTGTGTCAATCTTAAAATCTGTGGAAGCGGAGTGATTTGAAGGCGAGAAAAATGGGAATATGTGAAAAAAGGAACCAACGAGGTCAATGAGGTAACAGAAATAAATAATAAGAATAAACTAGAAAGCACTTGGAGAGCACAAACCTCCACCAAAGTAGCTCATATATTGCTGTTACATCCATAAGCATTAGGTCCATAATAAAGTTAACATCATAATCTGATTCATTGACCCTGAAAACTCACACCGAGCACTCAGAATCATGTTGACATCATTCAACAGCTGTTGAGCAAAACGATCGTTCTCTTATGGAGGTTATCTGGATCACCATTAAAATAAAATCAATCAAATTTCAGCAAAATCCGTCCAGTCATTTTTTGCACAATCTTTCCACCAAACAAACGAGGATGATTTTCTGTGAAGGGGCTACAGGTTCAACAAGATAATTCTGCTCAAGCCTGAGTCTGATTAAATCATTTAAAATATTTTTTATGATTGATAAAGACTGATATTTCAGAGGCTGTTATTAAAAAAGGATGCCCTCATTGTATTAGAGCACTCCAGTCATAGACAAACTCCATCTGACCTGCTGATGTAATCGTAATCATGTTGGCATCAACTATTGTGTGTAATCACAGGCTACACGAAAACTAAACTGTCTAGAAAAACATTTCCACTCTACAAGGCTCCAGGGGCCTCATGTACAAAGACTTGCGTGGATTCATACTGGAACATGGCGTACGATCAAATCCAGAAAACGTCGTACGCACAAAAATATCCAGATGTATGAATCTGTGCGCACGCATGAATCCAAGCACATTTCCTTTGTGCATCCCAGTCAGCGTGGAACTGAGCGCACATGTTTGAGTACCCGACTCCTCCCCGTCCACGCCTCCAAATACATACACAAATCACATTTAAATGAGCCCTGCGCTTGAGATTTCCCTCTCTGGATGATCAGAAAATAAAAAAAAATAGCAAGATGGTCTTAATAAAGAATTTCATGGAAAGTGCTTTTGAGGCACTACTCCTTGAAGTGGAGGCGCGCAAAAACGTCCTCTTTGGCACGCTGTCCTGACATAATATATTGAAATAATATAAAATAATTATATGCAACAAATACAAGACGAGCAAGTGGGAGAGTATGTGAGACTGTCAGAGGGCACACAAGCAGAGATGAAGGAATTGGTCTGACATCAGGGTGAAGCTGAGGCGCATGTGGTCAGAACGGGGGATGGGGTTGGGGGGGCGGGTGCAGGAGAAGAAGTCACCCCATGTGAACAGACTCTGCTCTCTCAGGGGTGGTTGGAGGACATGTGGGCGATTCCCCAAGGTAAATACCTGTGTATTTGTGTAACTCACATTATTTGTTCATACAGCCACATAAGACTGAGCTGAAGTCAGCATATAGCATCCCCCTTTTTTTTCTTTTGAACCGAAAAGCGGCCGCTCTGTCCGAATGGGAGATCGCTGCAGAAGAGATAAAACGCGTCACAGAGACAAAAACTTAGTTTAATCATCTGTTCTGATGTTTGTTAGTTTATCTGAGAGCAGACCAGAAAGGAGCAAACTGTTCACTCACTCACGGTGTCTCATATAAACATAAGGTAGTGCTGAATTGCGCACGGATGGCAGCTGCAGATCACCAGTGATCTGTTAATAATAAAAGCTCAAAAACACGTCTGTATGAACGTTGGCTGTGAATTATTTGTCAGGTTTTTAAGAAGAGTCGTTAAAAGTTGATTTCAGCTTGAATATCCCAATTAATGAATAAAAACATCTGGCATTCCCTGTCCTGTAAACTGTTATTTCTGCCTAAGAAATCCCATAACAGATTTTGGTACATTATCTATAAATAAAACAACAGATATTTTAATACAAACAGCGTAAAGAGCTGTGATTTGTTTTGTTTTTTTTCTTAATCTGTGCGTAATACGGGCTCCAGTCGATCATCCAAGTGAGCTCCCACTTTCTCTCGTCACTCCCTTGTTTATGCATTAATTAACAATAATCATCATCTGTATATATTAACCTCTGATTATGTTCTGGCCCGACATGAAGTGACTCTTAAGAAAAAATATGGCCCGAGGAGGTCAAACTTGCCGATCCCTCGGATAGAGGTTCATGCGTAAACGCTGTATGGTGATATTTGGTTTGAAATCTTCTGAATTTAAATTTAAACATGCCACATTATCAAACAGGATATCACAGTAAACTTGATTTACAGTTTTTGTTCATTAATTTTCTAAACTACTAACATGGATCAAACCCTGTTGTTTCAAATCAGCGCAGAAGTGCATCGGGAAAAGGCGAGGCTGATCATTTCACAGTTTTACGCACGGGGTTATTAAGATGACTACACAACACACAGAGATAATCAGGGGCTTAATGGAAAGATCTTAAGACGTAGTTTAATCAGCAAAAAACAGGAAGTCACAAACTTCAACCACTGATTAGTAAAGATGCTGTAAAGACGGGATGGAATTGGGGGCGCACATGCTCAATGCGCATAATGAGGATTATTTTAAGACAACTACTGTAATGTAAAGTCCCCATCATGCACAGTGCCAGAGTTTAGTTTCTTTTTTTTTTTTTGTAAAAAAAAAAAGGCCACCTCGCCACAATGTTGGTTAACGGCTTTTGCACCTCACATATGACCTTTACATTGATCTAATAAATTGTTTCCTGTTGACATACACAAATTCATCATGTGATGGCCCTTTTATAGTGTGTGCAGTAGACAGCTCTGATCACATTGGGGAAATCGTCTTTCACTGCAAATTGTACTTTAATGTGAATGCTGGCTGCGGCTCCGCGCACGGTTTCAGAAGGACTGCCCTCTGGAACTAAAAACAGCTGATGATCGTCGTCATTTTTCTGTAAATACTCTCAATCTACGAACACACGCTCTCTTCGTATTGCAACATTTACAAAGTCTTCTTACACTGCTAAAGCAGCCGTTTTGTTTAACGGTATTTTATCCACAACTATTACACATGTAACTGCAGACACGTGGGTGTGTTAATTGTTCATAAGTGTTAATTGTTGTTGTGTCTCTGAGAACGACTTGTTTTCACATTTTTTTTAGCCCATTTAACACTTTCCTGGCATCACCTCTAAGCGTCGCCAAAAGAGCAACAGCAGTAGAAATGTGCGTACGCCAGCCATGAAGCTGGCGTGAGGCACCGCACATTTCCACGGTCATTTCACTCTTGATACATCCTTACTTTGCCGTGAAAAAGAGCGTACGCAACGTTTTTGTGCGTACGCACCCTTTGTACATGAGGCCCCAGGTGTTTTAAAAAGAATGGATTTTCAGCAAGTTTAGTTTTATTTTTTATTCGGACAAACCCAACAGGATGACAACGTTATTGGTCAACATAGGAAAACAGAAAAATCCTTTCTGTATTTTCCTTCCCTAATGAATGAAATACGTGTGAGAAATCTTCTCCCTACCCTTTTGTTTTCTTGAGAATATCAAGGTTAAATATGTAAAAAAGGATTTTATCAATGTATCTATGTGTAAGTTCTTTTTGTGCATTATCAAAACAACCATATTTTGCATGAAAAATATGGTCAAGGCTGATGATTCAGCTTTTTATATTCAGAATTTAGGCATCAGTTAAATGTGAGCTGCCAACATTTGGCAGCAGTAAAACTTTCACAGAAACAGCCTTAAGTGTTTTACAGCCATCTACAGACCCGATAGAATACATTGCAGACAATGAAATAATTCCTCCAACGAAACTTTAATAATTAGTGTGCTAGATGCTTATTGAGTGTTTAAAGGAGATGTGATGTAAGAGAGTGGTAAACATGTCCATGTCCCAACTTTTTTTGGAAGCTATTGCAGGAATTAAATAAGTGAATATTTGTAAAAATAAAAATGAAGTTTATCAGTTTGGACGTGTAATTTCTTGTATTTTTAGCAGATTCAATTGAAAATAGGGTTGAAAGGCTTCACCAATCATTGTTTTCTAATTTTATTTATATTTAATAAGATGATTGTAAAGTACAGAGCTGTTGTGTAGCACAAAATGCGTCCCAGATTTTGTATACATGTGAGTTTATTATTGTTTCATATCAATCAAAAAGGAAGCAGAGTAAATTATAAATTTAAAAAGGGTAGGCAAAATAAGCTAAGGTACACCTTTTTCGGTCTTGTTTTATTTTGTTGATTGTTTGGGGTTAATGAGGGAAAAGCACTAACTTAACACTTGTTTGCTTTGCAGTTTTTTCACTTTTATGTTTGTGAGATTTCATGTTTAAACTGATCAAAATGAAACTAAACTAAACTAGAATATGAATAAGAAAAGGTAAAGTATATTATTCATAAAGCAGTTAATGTGTTATCATCTCGAGCCAAATCTAAACTAAAATAAAGGAGAATTTAACAAACAGACATTAAGTCTTTAGGAGCTACAGTCTGCATTACACCATAGTTCAATGAAATGAAAAAGTAAAACATTAAGATTTTTTTTTTAACTGTTTTGAAATTGGTGCCATAGATCTTCTGTATATTCCATGTGTTCCTTATCATGGAGTCCTGTCCGGGATTCCTCGCAAAACCCTGGACAGGCTCCAATATGTGCAAAACTCAGCTGCCAGGGTTCTTACTCGCACTAAACCCTGGCAGCACATCACCCCACTCTCATTCACCTCCACTGGCTCCCGGTCAAGTTTCACATTCACTACAAGCTCCTCCTACTCACCTACAACTCCCTTCACGCACTTGCCCCCCCAGTACCTGGCTGATCTCTTCCACCAACACACCCCATCCAGGAGCCTGCGGTCATCTGATGCTGGTCTCCTCTCCACCCCGCGGACCAAGCTTAAGACGTTCGGTGACAGGGCCTTTAGTGTGGCTGCCCCCACCCTCTGGAACTCTCTCCCCGCAGAAATCCGCAACTCTCCCACTCTGGACTGTTTCAAATCACTTCTCAAAACTCACCTGTTCTCCCTGGCCTTCCCTGTTTAATGTTTAGCTTAGGTCCATATTTGTTGTTGATTCTTATTAGTTTGTCCCTCTACTGTGGAAAGCGACCTTGGGTTCCTTGAAAGGCACTATATAAATTTAAGTTATTATTATTATTATATAGAGTCACATCTACTTTATAGCAAGTAAGCTTGTGTAAGTAACTTGCTTTTAATTTCCATAGTATGTGTAAGAGTAAAAATGTGCAAAGAATAACCAAATTTAATTACAGTATTAGTAATACAATGTCCCAACTTCTTTTGGTTTGGAGTTTGGACCTCAGACAGATGAGTTGAGGGTTTAAATGTCTTAAGTTGAATGAGACAAACAGAAGGTCTGAAGTTTGTCCATTGTTGTTATAATGCTGGAACATAATGAGACACTTTATGAGTATTAGTCTTATCACGCTGTCATCAGATCGTCCTTATCTGGGAGTCATTGCCCCGGTGTCCCCGGGTCGTAAAGCCCTCACTGACACACTGTGATTATGATAAAGACAATGTGCTGCAGGAGGATAATGCTGCACGTTGGATGATGTTCCCAGGGTGTGAGATCCACAGTCCAGGATGGGTGGGCGTCACAGGAGGGTTTATGAGAGATTACATAAGAGGCTGGTGAGACCTAGACTCAAGTGTTTGTGTCGTGGATCTGAACAGGGGTCACTTGTGCTTTTTGTCTTTTTGTTCCAGGATTCAGTCGCAGAAGGGACCTGAAGTCAGCAGCAGCCATGGCAGGTGAGCCCGGACTTCATCACTCTGCATTTGGGGATTTATTTCAAGCAAACTTTAGGTTTATTTATATCATGCATTACCTTTTTTAGTTTTCTTGAATAACCTATTTTATCTTATTATACATGCAGCTTTATGTGTTTGATTGAGTTTACTAATTAGTTTTAAAAATCTGCCATGTTTCACTTTGTTTTTAAAGTTTTAGATTTGAATGTATGATCACATTTTCCTATTTTTACAGACAAAGAGGAGATTAAGAAGCCCAAGAAGAAGAGTGTAAGTCAGACTGCTACCCCACACTTTGATAAGTTAGAACATAAACACAAACAATTAAGAAGTCATAAGAAATTTTCTATATTGTTGCACTGATTGAGTGACTCGAAAGACTTAAACTCAAGAAAGAAGAATAGAGAAAAAACATTTAGGGATTGGTTAACGGAATTAATACTTATTAGTTTGAGCATTCCTATCAAGTGGCATATAAACAAAAATATTTCAAAATGAAATCTCTCATGTGTTTTCACTCTCTCCACAGGCTGCAGTCTGCGGCTACCCCGTGAGCATCTTCTTCATCGTGGTCAATGAGTTCTGCGAGCGTTTCTCCTACTATGGCATGAAAGGTGAGGTCTGGTTCTGCTTCAGACTTTTGTTGTCCAAAATGGGCAGTAGCATTTCTACTAAAATGTTTTATTTTTCCTTGTTGATAGAATATTCAAACATAACTTCTGTAGATAAGACAATTAAAAACTTTCCTCAGTAACTTCTAGTGGTTGTCAACAGAGGGTTCTGGGCCCTCAAATGGACACAAGAGGAATTAGAGCAGAGCCTCA
This sequence comes from Scarus forsteni, assembly GCA_036419115.1. Lineage (NCBI taxonomy): Eukaryota > Metazoa > Chordata > Actinopteri > Labriformes > Labridae > Scarus > Scarus forsteni. The sequence goes on along the minus strand of JAZDUH010000054.1, from coordinate 4,977,295 downwards.
ATGATCAGTTAGGAGAGAAAGGAAAAAAGTATTTTCTCTGATTTCATATTAATTTTACATCAACTATTTAATAACCTTTATTCATAGTACTGTTTTACTCATGCTGTTGGTTGGATTAGAAAAAAATAATAAATTAAAAGCAGAACAAGGATGAATTGTGACTTATTTTGGGATTAATGTAGCCGATGAAATTCAGATCAAACGTAAAGATTTAATTGCTTTGACGGTTTTACCTTTATTTGGACATGACGGTACATGAAGAGGAAATTCTACAAGAATGTGGGTAATAACGGGCAGGAAGCAAAGTTCAGACCTGAACCTTGGCCGCTGGGTTGGAAGTCTGCAGAAGACTCTGACCTCCGTACAACCATCCAGACCGGCCATAAATGCACCAAAAGTGAAATTCAATTTAGAATAAGAAAAGTTGAGGAGACACGTGAAGAATTATAGGACTTCTTAAGTACAATACAGATATGGCTCTTAAAAACAGAAATAAAGTACATAACTGTGGTAAACACACCCTGCTATCATACAACACTGATGAATTAGATTGCATCATTTAGATTTAAGAATCTAAAACATTGATGAAATTATTTTTGTATTAAAATTCAACCCACCGTGGACTTGTTTCTACAAGAAGCCGCCTACTTTTAGTGTTTCATGATGAAAGTAAAATAAAATATACAACAGGATAGATATAATATATATTTTATAATAATGATAATAAACTTTATTTGTATTGCACCTTTAAAAACATAAGTTTACAAAATGCTTTGACAGAAGGTAGGAACATAAGATAACAAGAGTTTAAACACAAGGAAAAAAGGACAACCGAAAAAGGTTCATTAAAATCAAAGAACATTTGAGACATACACAAATGGCAGAATGAAATTGAGAAAGTTCCACAACACATAAATCACTTAAACCCCAAAAGTAGGCACAACAGACCAGACCCAGTCACGAAATACAGACGCAGAGGAGGCCCCGACCCCATGGGGCTGGAGACACAACACACCAGGATACAGCAACACACAAGAGGCTGAAGACTCAAGTGTAAACTGTATCCTGATGGTGCTAACGAACATGCACGGGTGCTATGTGCAGTGACTCGAGCCCCCTGATTCAAAAGGCCCCCTCCATATGTCGTCAGAACCCAGACAATACAGGAACACTGCTGCTAAAATGAGACCTTGAGGACCAAATAAAAAAACAAGCAATATAAAAAGACAATGTAAAATAGTAGAGATGAAAAAAGAGATAGAACAATAACACAATGACCTTAAAAGTTTTAAGTAAAGAGATTAAAAGTATAATGCAAGGTCAAACAATGAGAATTATAAGTAAATAAAGACACCAGTCTGTTAAAATAACAAATAAGAAGTCAATAACAGCTGAAGGAGCTAAAATGATAAGAAAAATACCATCAAATAAAAGGATAAAAAAGACTGAGTCACAAGTAAAAGGAAAAGAGACTAAAACACAGAGAAAGAAGGAAAATAAAAGAGAAAAAAGACTGAAAAGACGACGTCACATAAAAGCAGTTCTGTAAAAGTGATTTTTTAAAAGTGACTTAAGGAAGAAACAGACTCTGCACGCCTTATCTCCTCTGACAGGTTGTTCCAAAGTCAAGGAGCTCTTGTATTTTCATGTATTTTCAGTCTAAAACCCTGTTCTATTTTACCCTCCCCGTCTCCAGCCGTGCTCGTGCTGTACTTTAAGTACTTCCTTCGGTGGGACGATGACTTTGCCACCACGATCTACCACACCTTTGTGGCCCTGTGCTACCTGACGCCCATCCTGGGGGCTATTATTGCTGACTCATGGCTCGGCAAGTTCAAGTAAGTTTAAAATCCTTCTCAACTTAAAAACCCCACATTTTACAGTAAAAAGATAGAAGGAGAATGAGAACATATTGCATCATTAGATTTTTAACCTCTGTCTAAACCTGGTGCATTCCTCCCTCCCACAGGACTATTGTTTACCTGTCCATCGTTTACGCGGTGGGCCAGGTGATCATGGCTGTCAGCGCCATCCATGACATCACAGACACAAACAGAGATGGCACTCCTGACAACATGACCTTCCACGTGTGAGTTTAACCCTCGTGGACTGAAGTTTAACAAAGAGAAAACAGATTCAGACGTGCTAACTCTGTGGTATCTGTGAAACCTCAGGGCTCTGTCCATGGTGGGTCTGATCCTGATCGCCCTTGGAACTGGAGGCATCAAACCCTGCGTGGCTGCTTTTGGTGGAGACCAGTTTGCTGATGATCAGGTCAGATGTTGCTCAAGCAAACGCACACATAAGCTTAAAAAGAGCCAGTTTTACAGAGAATCTCCAGGCTTACCCACACCAACGATAATGATCAAGAGCTCTCTCTAGATCAAGGATGGGCAACCGGCAGCTTCATCAATCATTTAAAAAAAGCAAAAACTAACAGAAAATATGACAAAAGCATTACAGCTGCTTAATGGATTCATTTTGAGTTACCAGTAATACATAATGCACAAATTAGGATAGGTAATATAATAATTCTGCTAACCTTACATTACTGGTACATTCTTCGTTTTTTACAAGTTATTAAAGAACTGACTTTGCAAATATCTTTGATGAGGCATTAAAACACAATATAAAGTATTAGTAAAAACTGTATTTGAATACAATGGTAAAGGCAATACATTTGTGCTTTGAAAACCGGTGGACATTCACTCTTTTTAAAGATTTTTTGGGGGCATTTTGTGCCTTTCTTGATAGCTGAGAGAGACAGTGGATATGTCTGTAAGAGGAGTGAGAGAGGAAAGGAAGACACTCTGCAAACTGGCCACAGGCTGGATTTGGAATTGGGTCGGCAGAAACATATACATGGATCATGCCAGATTGCTAACCACTCCAACCCAGCACCCCAATGGACATTCATTCTTTTATTGCACTAAAAAAACCCTGCTAAAGTTGACTGTAATTATGTGGTATACTCATTAAATCCTGAATATTTAGTTGAGTTTGAGTTAAATATATTTATGCCAGTATAATCCTTTTTTGAAGCTTTATATTTGCTATTTTTTTTGACAGTTTGTAACAGTGCAACCCACAGGCACAGAAAAATATTTCTTTTAAAGGTCTTTTTATTGACATCAGTAGTAACGCAATAAAAAAAGATTGGTGACAAGTTTTCCACCCGATGTATAACAACACTTATCTCAAAGGAGAAAGCAACAACGCATAGTTATACAATCAATGTATAATCATCTTATATCAATATAAGCAAAATAAATCAATCAATCAATAAATTACATATTATTAACAAATGGTTAAAACTGACAGAAATGTATACGAAGGTTATGAATTCACTAAAACTATAGAGAAAGAAAAAAAAAGAAAAAAAAACAGGAACCTGCTCAGAGAGGTCTGTTGTGGATTCATCCAAATAAAAGTCAGATAGGGGCGCCAAACTCTCTTAAATCTATTTTCCGTTCCTCGTAAAGTGAGACGTATTTTCTCCAGATTTAAGAAGTTCATTGTGTCTCTGATCCAGTGCGAGAGAGAGGGAGGAGAAGGGTCCCTCCACTTTAATAGAATGACTCGGCGAGCCACCAAAGAGGAAAAAGCTAAAACTTAAACTTTTGCTTTCAGTTAATCAGTGTCTGGGAAAATTCCAAAGACAGCAGTCAGAGGGTTTGGTACAATTTGAATGTTTAGAATTTCTGAGATGGTTTGAAAATAAGATGTCCAAAACAGAGTTAAAGTGGGACAGGACCAGCACATATGTACAAGGTTGCCAGATCTCTTCTCTAGACCGACATCATTCCTTGATCCACTCATTGCTTCTTCTTAAAATACATTTTTGTGTTCATAGATGATGGCAAAGGAACTCATATTCTTATTATAAACACACATAGACATTGACCTGTACCATACACAATCTGTACGTGCATGCACATGGTTCTTCAGTCACACCCTTGCACATGCACACACATGTACACAGCAATATAGAGGAGCTATCAGCGGAGACTTGTCAGCACTTCTTGTATCTCTGCAGGCTGTCTATTGACTAATAACCATATATACATCTGCCTGAGTCGCTTTATTACACAGTCCAAGGGCACAGAGATTGCACCATGACATTAACACTTTCTTTACGGGGTGTTACGTAAGAGTTTTGGAAAATTAATCCCAAATAATCTTGAAAATTTCCTCTTTTGTGTCAAACAGGAGAAGCAGAGAAGCACCTTCTTCTCCATCTTCTACCTGTCCATCAACGCCGGCAGCCTGCTGTCCACCATCGTCACCCCCATCCTCAGAGGTACGCTGAAGTTCATGATGAAGCATCGACTGAGCCCTGAAATCAGATCTTGTTTTTAAAAATGTGTTTGTGTTTTCAGCTCAGCAATGTGGCATTCACACCCAGCAGCAGTGCTATTCTCTGGCTTTTGGAGTCCCCGCTGCTCTCATGGTGGTCGCTCTGAGTAAGGACTGTTTTTACTGAATTAATATAAGCTGTAATGATGGTTGGACTTGTTTTACTCGACAGATTTAAACACAGGTCAGCATTCTTGTTCTTAAATTGTTTTAAAGTTTTATTTTCTGACATGTTCACTTTGGTATGTGATTTATATTTAATTTTACAGTTAATAAGAAGCACCAAACACACAACAGCCACCATAAAAAGAAACAGAGGGACAAAAAATATCTCTATGTGGATGAATAATTATTTAATCTACTGAATGTCAGGCTTCACACCAAGAATATTTTTGAAATCCTTACACTCTTTACCAAAACCGGGGAGCTGTAGTGTGAAATAAGCTCAACCAAAAGGTAAATACACCTGCTTTCATCATAGCAGATAAAGGAAAGTTGTGTGAAATGTTCGCTGAAGTAAAAGCATGGAAAAACTAAAATGTTGATAAATAGTACAATGAAGAGTTTTGGGATTGTGACAGTGGTTCCTAGTGTATTTTCCTGAAGCTTAACTGGCCAACAGGAACAAAAAAGGTGCATTTATGTCATAATTCATCATTTATTTCCACTGTTTCAATGACACAACCTCGACGATAAGCACCTAAAGTCTTTCTTACAAAGCATCTTGACAGTTTGTCAACATTATTGTAGTAAGAATGTAAAGAAGGTGACTTCCGCTGATTAAAATTTTGAAGTGAAATTAAAAAAAAACACAAAATGGTTTGAATAAAAGGTCGTATTTGGGGGCATTATGAGTTTTTTTAGAGCTTATACCATGCCAGCAATTAGATAAAAGTATTTCAGCTTGTATTACATCATATTTTTCTCTTATTGGTCTCATTGACTGAATGAAAACATAATTCTAGATAACTAGCAACTATCTTAATTAATTTATCCAGTCATAGGAAATAAATCGGACATCCTTGTTTGCACAGTTGGCACAAATGTTTCAGCCGGTAAATCAATAAAATTGAGTCCAGTTTGTCACCGCTCATAAACTCTTTACTGCCCTCATTAAAACAAACATCTATGACAACAAATTAATGACCTACCTTAGCCTGATTTATTGACAGTTTTGTTTCAAGTCTGTCCCGTGTGTTTGTGTGTCTGCAGTTGTGTTCATCGTTGGAAGCGGCATGTACAACAAGACCGCCCCTCAAGGGAACATCATGGTGAAGGTCTGCAAATGCATCGGGGTATGTGGCTTCAAAGACAAACAATAGATCAACATGTCAGTCCAGAGCTTTCAGGAAGAGGAAAGATAAAGCAGCACTGACGCAGAAATTCATTTGTCTTTCCAGTTTGCTATCAAAAACCGCTTCAGGCATCGATCTTCTCAGTTCCCCAAGAGGGAGCACTGGATGGACTGGGCTGAGGAGAAATATGATGTAAGTCAAGTTAAAAGTCCAATTAACTGTGAATGTAAGCTTTACGGTCAGTGAGGGTTTTTTTGGGGGGAGTTTCAGATATATTTTTATTGGGTTATCAAGATAAAATACATGTCCAATCAGTAAGGATACATTTCTACCCAACTAGAAAGTCACATTCACAATTAAAAGCAGAAACCAAATAAAAACAAGTATTAATTATAAGCAAATACAACTGTCCTTCCCTCTTAATGAAAAAAAGGAGGAGTGAACGACAAACAAAATAATAAAAACCATTTAAAAAACATAAATAGGGACTTGTAGAGGAGTAATTAGAAGTGTTTAAAAGCACAAAAACAGAGATTGACAATAATAAATTGCATATGTTGTGTCTCGCCTCTTTTATTGCTGGTCTATTTCAGCATCCTGACTGGATCATAGAGAAAAAATAGAGTGATATAAAAATGTAGATCCATCTATCCTAGTCATCTAAGGAGGAAGTGGAGTTGATTAAGTTACGAAAGGGATTCCAAGTTTTACAAAAAGTTGTCAGAGCACCCTCTGAAACTACTTAATTTTTTCTAAGTGTAGGAAACGGTCAGTGTGATTAAAAATCTTTTTCCTCTCTGGCTTCAGAAACTCCTGATTGCTCAGGTGAAGATGGTGCTGAAGGTGCTGTTCCTCTACATCCCTCTGCCAATGTTCTGGGCTCTCTTTGACCAGCAGGTAAATATGACGTCTTCTACTTTATATCCCGAGTATTCAGCTGTCATTATAAAACTTAAAAGAGTAATAAGTGACAGACCAGGCCAAGACCGGCCTAACCAAGAGCTGTGTCCCCCTCACAGGGCTCCAGATGGACGCTCCAGGCCACCACCATGAACGGTGACTTTGTGAGTATTTCATTCCTGCTGTGACGCCCTGTGTTGTTTATCACAATGAAAAAATGTTTTTTTTTACTTTTAAAGTTAAAGTTAAATTAAAAATCATGTTAACTTTTTCAATGTTATATTTTAAGGGAGTTATGTATCTGTGCACTACAGTGGACACCATGAATCAATGGTATATATAAGAATTTAGTGGAATTTAATAAAGATCAACAAAAATAAACATTTGACAAACATTTATTTAGAGTAAATCAATAAAAAGTAAAATTGTAAGTGCATGTATTATTGCTGTTTAATCAAGCTATTGACTTGTGAATTGTTCCAGATTTAAAAAAAAAAGAAGCTAAATTATGTGAAATTTGAATACAGGCATTAACCCTTTAACGACCAGCTCAACTGTTTGGCAGAGCTCATCAATAATTTCATGGATATTTAATGTTTCAACAAACAGAACAAATCAAATCATTGTTTGATTCCATTAACATTTCACAGACAGAGAAAACTACAAACAAACCAAAAGACAGATTTTCTTGGTGTGAGATTTAAAGTTTAAAAAGCTAACGGTTGATTATGTGATGACATAAAAATGCACAAATACAAGCGAAAATATTAGAAAAGGCAGAAATGTTTGTGAATAAAATAGCAATGAAAATAACTAAAAAAGAGATTATGCTGAGTTTGACAAACACAAAAAAAATGTTTTTGAAGATTACCAGATTTTATAAATATAAATCATCATATCAGTAAGTGGTTAAGTATTTAAAATAATAATGATGGTATTAATATTAGCAGCTTTCAGCTTTTGAACCTTTAAATCCAACACAAAGAAAATATCAGTTCTTTTTTTTTTGCAGTTTTTTTTTTCTGTATCCTAAACAATTGACAGGAACAATATTGTGTTACTTTATAAACACATTAAATATTCTGGAATTTATTATGTTATTTATTTGTTTATGTGGCAGGGGCATTGCAATTGTACATTGTAACAAAAACTATTTGCAGCTGATGCCATGCAAGTGGAGTTTATAGTCAAGGCTAATTTTCAACTCCTGTCCCTGGTTGGGCCTTTCTACATTACATAAAACAAGAAATTACATCACATAAAAACACACAAAATTACAGTTAAACATTAATAAAATCTATTAAAAAAAGTATTTTAAAAACTAATACTATTAGAAATAATACTCTAATGAAGTAATGAATAGATAAATCCTTCTTCACATGCACACAGTAGTCTTTAAAAATGGGAACAGGATTGTTTTGTTTTTAGCAAAGACTTAAGCCTGGCGGTGAAGATACTGAACGCAGTGATGGTCTTGAGCTCAGATGGCAGCAAGTTCCACATCTTTGTACCATTGTAAGAAAAGGAGGACTGACCAATGAAGTACTGCAGCAAAGAAGTATACAGTTCTTATGTAAGGGACCCTGTGTGGATCTGCTGCTGTTCTGTTTCTGGACAAATGAACAAGCCAATCAGTTGAACTGGGAGTTAGAGAGTTAAACCCAATTTGCTCTTTATGCATGGTTCTGCAACCTGAAGTGAAATAAATGTATTTCAAATGTATTTCTACTGTAGAGGACACCATACATGAAAGGATTAAAATCATATTCTATTTTTTGTTATTTCTTCTTGAACAGGGACTCATGACGATCCAGCCTGATCAGATGCAGGTAAGAAGTTTGTTCTGATTCCTTTTAAGTTTTTTTCTTGATGCTGTTTTATGATCATACTGTGAAGAAAAGGCTTTGAAACAGTGACTCACCTCCTCCACAACAGACTGTGAACCCAATCCTGATCCTGGTATTGGTGCCAATCGTGGACAGTGTTCTCTACCCCCTGATCGCCAAGTGCAAACTGAATTTCACGTAAGTTTGTAACATTTTTTTACTCATTATGACAGAAAATAAAACATGATTTTAACACTTGGGGCTGAATCAGATAAGTTTTGTGGTCTTTTTCTGTTTTTATTCTGAGCTTTTTTAAGACCAACAAAACCACCTTTGAATCTTGATTAGGGGAGAGTGGGGTAAACTGAGCCAGTGGGTAAGTTGACCCACCCCTTGTTTCTTGTCATGTGACCCTAAACTCAGAAAGCTCTTATCATTTCTCCCTGCCTCTGTTGAAGACGAGCACCTGGCATAAACAGTTTGGACTTTTTAACACAAAAAACTTTGTCGTTTGTCAAAGTAAATTTTATCCACGTCAGGTATTTTAATCTTCGAATCAAATCCAATTGATCCAGGTCTAAAATGGTCTAATAAACATATATGAAATGTATTAATGTATAAAACTGTGTGACTCATTCGGCTAAAGATTAGCCTGAATAGCAAAGCTAGCAGCATTTTTCCAAAATGTTGGCTTTGGGGCAAAGTGAGCCACATGTTGTGGGGTAAATTGAGCCATCGGTTCTTTTTATACCAACAAAAGTGACTGAATCATAAAATACTATTTAATTTTTTGTTAACCAACTGACTTGTCTGATCAAATATTAAACATATTAGAAAATCATGCCAAGAGTCAACAAGAGGAAATCCAACTGGGGCTAAGCAACCCTTGCTGAGATGGTAAAATTAATGAAAAATCGATCAGATCCGTTGCAAAGAATTAAAATAACAACAGGACAATCCTGCAGAGGTAAATGAAGAAGAGGGATGTTTGAACTTACTTGTTTTAGCAAGTCTGAACTTGTAAAAAATTTACAGCATACAAGTTTGTGTAATGTATGTATGTATGTAACTTTTCTAGAAGGAATAATAGTTTTCTTTCTGTCAAGAACTGATTTTGTTTCTGTTTGTTGTTCAAAGCTTTGCTGGCTCTCATTTTATTTTATATGAGGATGTAATTTTCCCAAAAAGTTGCAAAATGTGTCTATTTATGGCATTAAAATTTTGAAATTACTGTTTTTGTCTAGGTTGTTTTAGTTAGGTTTAAGAAAATACACGCGACTATTTGGACTATTTGCGAGGTGAACAATCTCTTGATAAATGACTCTTATGTCGGCAGTATATTATCTTTGAATAATTCTCAGATTTAAAGTTATGAAGTCACATGGTCAGCTTACCCACTTAACTTAACTTTCCCCTAACCTGGGCCAAGTTCCACAGGAGGACTTTTATTTTGAAAGGCCACAGTTTCCAGGCTCTTTGTCACTTATACATCCTTATAAGTTTAGTTGATAGCAAACATTCTGAAATAGAAGTTTTCATTTTATCTCTGTTCCATGTTTCCTTGCCTCAGTGACAACAAAAGTTAAAAAATATGGCTTATCTTACCCCACTCTCCCCTATAGCCTCGGTCTAGTTTGTTCTGCACGGTTCATTAATCGTTTATTTACCTGAGATATACCAAGTAAAATGAAGTTAAAGGGTCCCTCTATTCATTCAGCTCGATCAACATGAAAGAGCAGAACTAAACTGAAATAAATCAAACTCCTGTGTCTGTTCTGCAGTCCACTCAAGAGGATGACTGTAGGGATGTTCTTCGCCGCTCTCGCCTTCATAGCGGCTGCTCTGGTTCAGATCCAGATCGACGTGAGTTTAACACACTTTAGGGAGTTTGTGGCATAAAAAGTCCACGTGGCGCTCTTATATCTTTATTTGTTTAACAGAAAACCCTGCCATCATTCCCACCAAGCACACAAAGTCAGGCCAAGCTGATCAACCTGCTGGATTCACCTCTGGATTTCACAGCTGGAGGAGAGAAAGTCACCTTACAGCCTTTCACGGTATTTCTCATACAGCACACTTTCTCATTACTCTGAAGGGTTGATCAAGAGTTTCTGTAACTCACTGTGGGTTTTTTTTTCTGCAGGCAACTGATGATTACCTGACCTTTGAGCAAACTTTTGACATAAATCTCGGTCCTGGTGCCGTTTACCCAACCACTCTAGAGAACGGCACTAGAAATACCATCGTCATTGCTCAGGAGGGAACCGTGCGAGACCGTATTGTGGTAAATATCATATGTTGTTATGAATCTGAGTGGAACAGAGCACACATTTCATCAACCTGAAGTCATTTTCATTCATCATCAACATAACTTAACCACTTGTACACATAGAACTGTTAATGTAGTATTTAAGTAAAGTGGTGAATGTTAAAACGATCACATTTTTTTTTTTAATGTACTGAATGTGTGTTTTTTTCCAGTTTTCAGACCTCACTTCAAAGCCAGAGCAGGGTGACAACGCTATAAGGTACATTTTCTTACACTCTTTTTAATAGATTTATGAAACTTAATGAAGTTTTCTGGGGGGTTTTCTTGTCTTTTTTAAGACATGCATATACGGATATATTTTATTCCATTTTAATCAACTCCTAACCTTCACAGCTCTGGAAAATAAAGGAGCCTTAACTGTTCTCCCAATGCAAGAGGGCCAAATTTAAGGGAAATTATCAGATTTTTTTTTTTTTAACTTTTTATTTCGATTTTTTTTCCAGTTAAACATAGAAAATAATCTGAGACAAGGTCAGAGGTGTAAAACAAAAAAGGGTACAGAACATATTGCATACATAAATATTTCTGCCTATAATGCAAATGTACATCAAACATACATTATACTGTAAAATAATTAAGAGAAACATACAGAATACATGCAAAAAAAAGATAAATAAAAAATAATATTTATAAAATAAAAATTAAAGAAAAATCTAAATAAATAAACAAATTCACTTCATGTCAGGGCCCATTTCCATTACTTAAAGAACAACCTCAACAACCCAAATAGTTCACACTATCAGGTATTTTCCAACCATGCTCCAGCCCTGATCAAAAAGATCAATTCTTTTTCTTTGCAACTCGATTGCTCTCGTCCTCGGCTTCATTCTGTTGTATAGCTTCCAAAACTCCCCTGTGCTTCTCAATGGGTATTTCTTCTTACCACCTGCAGCCTTCTTCTGTTTTCCTTTTTTACTCTGTCCTTTTTTACAGGGTCAATTTTCAGCTGGAGTAATGTGGTCATTTTTTCCATTAAATACACTTTTCTCAACTTCTGCTTCCATTCAGCCACCGTCGGCGATTTCACACTCTCCCAATTTGCAGTTACAGTTTTCTTGGCAGCCAAAAATAAAAATATACAGAATATATCTTTGGTCATCAGTGAAAAGGTTGACGGGTATAACATCAAGTAAATAAAAAAGTAAAATTATAGGAAATTTAAGGAAGACTGTGATTTCTGATGATGTAGATCAGGGATGGGCAACTTCACTATCAAGAGGGGCACATTATTTTTTTAGAAGAGGTCATTTTGTTGGAAGTCAAAAAAGACACTCTTAAAATTCTGAGTGTTTTGCCAGCAGTTTTATTTATACTTTAGTAAAAAATAAGTAAATAAAATCAGATGCTAATGGCTAAACTTGATGTTTCTTGTGTGTTACCCCACAGATTTCTGAATGGTTATGCCCAAACACTGAATATAACCTGTGGGGAGCTGATGTTTGGCTTAGTCGTCAACAACAACATGTCTGAATATGTTTTAGTGCCACAGGGAGGGTAAGTCAGATTTATTACTGCACATGCCATTTACAAGCTTTATGTAGAAGAGATTTTCCTCATGTCACTTGATTTCCCCTCATATTTCAGAGCACAGTTCCTCATCCAGGATGACACCGGGAATGAGTGCAACTACAGCCTGACTCTGGGCTTCGGCAGCTCGTACACCCTCATCATCCCGTCAACTTTCACCTTTGGAGAAAATGTAACTCATGATTTTACTTTACTTGGTGATATTGCTCAAAGTAGTTTGTTTCTGATTCAGCTAACATGTTAGGGTTCTTGTTTTTGTCTTTAAGTGCCACGAAAGCATCAATGCAGTGTTGGACATCAGCCCGAACACCTTCCACATGGCCTGGCAGATTCCTCAGTATTTCCTCATCACTGTAGGGGAGGTGGTCTTCTCCGTCACAGGCCTGGAGTTCTCCTACTCACAGGTAGAGAGGGTGCTATCCTTTACAAAACCAGGACACCTAAGCCACACATACAGTAAAAGGAACAGTCTGTCTGCTTATGGGTCTGAAGTAAAACCAGGTTTTTCTCCACAGGCGCCCAGCAACATGAAGTCAGTGCTGCAGGCCGGTTGGCTGTTGACGGTTGCTGTTGGCAACATCATTGTGCTGATTGTCACCGAGGCTGCAACACTTTCAGATCAGGTGGGTGGATTTTATGAACTGTTGTGGACTTATGTTACCCCCCTGATCTTGTAAAATTAAAGATGTTCAATAAATACTTGCAGTTTTGTGACGGGCATAAAAACAGGTAGTATAATAGAATTTTCAAAGCTTTGCAAATGATGTTAAACATTTCTTAAGGCCTCCGTTGTATAACATTCGCCACCTTTTTATTATAAAGCTTACAAAAAGGGGAAGGGGAAAACAGATAATCAACCACATCAATCCAGCAAACTGTTAAAACTTGCTCTGGTGAAGGAGGACTTTATGTCCAAAATAATCACAGAGCGGGTATATCTATGATAAAGGGGAACTTAAAACTTGTTGGGACAGCTCCCAGTGCTGGGTTAGGGGTGTATAAATGAGTATAAAAAGGTGTTTTAGTTAATGCTGACCAACAACTGACTGAACCTCTGAACTCTCTATGAGTGAATGTGAGAGTGAAGTGGTGTGAATGTGTAGATGTGACCTGTGGAAGCCCTTAAGTAGTTTGAAAGACTAGTAAGTGTTTTATAAGCTCAAGTTCATGTACTTGGGTATAATATCAAGAATCCATGTTGTTACATGCATAAAAAAAGTTCTTAATCAGTGTTATTCACATATAACATTGTCCCTTCAACATGGATAAACTTTATTAAACAGAAAACATCTGTACTGATTTTTTTAATCCGCTTACAGTCCAGGTCACAGTCACCTCAGCAGTTAATCTGCCTTGATGCTGGTATCATGTCAGCAGCTATTGTCCATTGAGCAGATCGTGATTGTTCATCCCATTTGTGGCTCCTTTCCTGCATGTTATCCCCCACTCTCTCCACAGTTTCAGATTCTACTAGGGCTGAAAGATATATCGCTATCATATCGATATCGAGATATGAACATTCAAGATATTAATATCCACAAAGCAACAAGATAAACGATATAGATTTCTCCCACGTTTGCCCTGCATGTACAGCTCTGGAAGTCATAACAAATTAAATTTTTATGATTCCACTTGAATGCACCGCTTGGTTTCCACCGAACCCGTAGTCATATCATATCGAATACCGAGATATGAAGTTTTGTCCATATCGTTCAGCCCTAGATTCTACCAAACTAAATCTTTAAAAACTCCTCCCCTGACATGATTAACACTTTAACTACCAGCTCAACTGTTTGGCAGAGGTCATCAGTAAATTGACAGAACAAATCAAATCATTGTTTGATTCCTTTAACATTTCAGGTAACAGAGAAAACTACAACCAAACCAAAAACTAGATTGGTGTGGAATTTAAAGGTTTAAAAAGCTAACAGTTGATTACATGATGACATAAAAATGCAAAAATATTTTGGAGAAAATCAATTAGAAAAGACAGAAATGTTTGCAAATTAGTGTAGCAATCAAAAACGACTTCAAATTGATGATATTGCATTTAGCACTGTAATTTTGATGAATAAAAGATTATGGCTATATATTAATCATCATATCTGTATATGGTTAAGTATTAAAATAATAAGGGGGAGGGGTGCTGGTTTGGTGGAGTGGTTAGCGACCATGCACGTCCCATATACATACTTCTGCTGGTCCGGGTTTGGATCAAGCATGTGGCCAGTTTGCAGAGTGTCTTCCCCTACTCTCTCACCCCCTTTCACAAGCCTATCCACTGTCTCTCTCCGATCAATAAAGGCACAAAATGCCCCAAAAAAATACATAAATAATAATAAGAGGGACATAATGATAATAGCTTTTATCTTTTTTAACTTTTAAATCCCACTCAATGAAAATTTCAGTTAATTTGGTTTGTATTGGGGATGGGATGAAATATCGTTAAGCAAAATATCGCAATACAGTACGTGCATCGAGTTTTAAAAAAATGAATCGTGAAATAAAGACGTCACATCCGGTAACAGCGCATGTGACCAGAAGTGCCGACAACAAACACTAGCACCAACTACCATGTCTCCAAAAAGCCGAACGATGGAGTCGAATGAGGTCGAAATTGAGGACGCTCCGCCTGGATACAAGTCATCTGTCTGACAGTATTTTGGCTTTCTCATTAAAAAAAGACGAAGACGACAACAGAGTAACTGACAAGACTAAGACTGTGTGTAAACTTTGCTATGCTGTCATTCCGTACACCGCCTCCAACACAACAAACATGAACCACCACTGTCAGCGCCACCATAAAAACATGAAGACGAGCCTCGTTAGCATACACTCTCTCTAACCTCTCTAGGGTTAGAGAGTGTTATTGTTTGTGTTTGGCCTGTTAGGACTTGTGTTTTCCTGTGTGCAACTCAAACAAAAATTAATAAGTTGTAATTACACAGTAATATTTCTTCTTTTTTACTTTTTTGATATTGTATCGTGATGTATCGTATCGTGACCCGGGCATATCGAGGTGCAGCGTATCGTGAGTTTAAGAGTATCGCCCCATCCCTAGTTTGTATGCAGTTTTCTGTATCCTATAACAGTGACAGAAACAAACAATGAAGTGTAGTTTTTCAACACATATATTCTTGAATTCATTGACCTCTGCCAAACAATTGAGTTGAGAGTTAAAGTGCTAAATTCATAGTTTTACAAAAGTAAATAATCTATAAACTATAGCTTCAACTCTCCCGTCTTCACCTCCTCTTCGTTGTTTTTGTTTGTTCATGTCCACCAGTGGGCCGAGTACATCCTCTTTGCCTCTCTGCTGCTGCTCGTCTGCATCATCTTCGCCTTCATGGCCTACTTCTACACCTACACCGACCCGGCTAAGATAGAGGCCCAGTTTGCCCACATGGAGCCCGAAGACAAGGAGAAGAGGAAAAGTTTGGAGCTGGCGAGGAAGGGCTCTGACGCCAGCTCTGACGCCAGCTCTGACGACGGGAAACAAACCAAGATGTAAAGCCACCTTCACTTCAGGCTAACGCTCTTTTTACACGGATGCTGCTTGGTTCTGTGCCTCAGGGTGGATCTTCTGTGGAGCTGTCGGTCATTTTGTGAGGGTGGTCTGGTGGTCTGCTGGACTGAAGTGTGGAGAAGAGAAGATGACCTGAAGGGAACGGTGCAGAAAGAGCGCAGAAACAGAGTTTTATAATAAAGCTCTGGATGGACAGTGTGAGGGAAGGATGTCTGCAGGGCTTCATCAAACTGTAGATGAAACTCAATCAAACCCCTGCATCCTCTTTGTTTGCTAATTTGTTGTTGTAAATCTGTTTTTACAATGAATTATTTTGCACTGTGTTGCAACATCTTTGTGTAATTTCTGTTATAAGCTAATGTACTGGAGCAAACATACAAGGAAGACTGTACTGTGATGTATTATCAGTGTTTTATACATATGTATGATGTATGAATCAGGGTAAAAGTAACACTCAAAGCTGTCTAATGTGTCAGATGTTATGTATATATTTAACCCTGTGCAATAACTTCTAATCTAAGTCTTTATTAAAGCAAAGTAGAGATGTTTTCTCATTCAGCATGTATGTTTATCAGCTTAAATGACTGAATCTGACAGCATTATGTATTTTTCCTTTTTAATTCTCAGTCTTCTTAAGTACACTGTCCAGCTTATAGAAAGAAGACAGGCTGAATCTAAATGTTAGGATGTTTTCCAGACTTTAAGATCTCTGTGACTCGAGTGATATTTGGACTTTTTGTGAGATAACAGTTTTTGAGTGAACCATTCAAACAGATGTCTGAAGATGATAGAGGACAGAGACCATGAGTATAAAGAAAGGGAGACGAGAGAGAAGGAAGAGGAGAGAGAGGGAGAGAGCAGGAGCAGCAGATGATCCCAGGTACACTTAAGTATACCTACACTTAAGTATAAAAAGTTTGTTATTGTAGAAATGCAGATGCAATGTGCCTGTTAGCTGTGATTCAATGTTAGTCAATGGGAGGGTTGACTAACAAACTGCTCCTACTGCCACATCCATGCCATGCTGATGTCTTTAACTGTGATCCCTCACACCGATGGACACTGAACAGTATTTGGTTTGACCTGCAATGTTGAAGCACTGATGGTGAAAAATAAACAGGGTGGACAGGCACATCCTGTGGAGGGTGCTAGATCCAAAAGATTATAAGCATGAAAATGTATAAGGAAATCCACACACCAAAAATAGCTCCCATGAAAATTTTTAATTTCAAACAGTGATGTTTCGAGCCAAACAGCTCTTCTTCAGACTTAACAGGGTGGTTAAATCAAGGTGTAGGTGTACACGTGACCCAACTCAGCTGGAATTCACTGACAATCATTAACAATCAACAGGTACCCCCTCGAAGGAAGGAAAGACACCCGTGTTTTAAATTGTCACACTATATCATATATATATGTACACTTACACACACCGTGAACACACATACCCATATAAAAATACATCCAAATACAAAACCTACAAACAATGTACCCATATAAACATAAACAAATATACACATATACACATACATACACATACACCTACTCATACACAAGCAGTTCACACATACATATACAGTACAGGCCAAAAGTTTGGACACACCTTCTCATTCAATGTGTTTTCTTTATTTTCATCACTACTTACATTGTTCTCACTGAAGGTATCAAAACTATGAATGAACATGTGTGGAATTATGTACTTAACAATAAAGTGTAAAATAAATGAAAACATGTCTTATATTCTAGTTTCTTCAAAGTATCCACCCTTTACTCTCATTACTGCTTTTCAGGTAGTCACCTGAAATGGTTTTCACTTCTCAGGTGTGCCTTTCCAGGGTTAATTAATGGAATTTCTTGCCTTTTTAATGGGGTTGGGACCATCATTTGTGTTGTTCAGAAGTCAGGCTGATGCACAGCCGACAGCCCTATTAGACAACTGTTAGAATTAATATTGTGGCAAGAACCAATCAGCTAAGTTAAGAGAAACGAGCAGCCATTATTACTTCTGCTTTACACCTACAAACCTTTGATTGACGTGCTGAACCAATGCTACTTTATTTCCATCCCATATGAAGAATGCAGAAAGAGGAGGTGCTCCAGGAGCTACACAGTGCCAAATTCATCCGGCCTATTCAATGGCCACGTCTGGCCCATGTATCTGAAACACAAGAACATCTGAGCTCTGGTTTTATGTCGGAACCTACAATATAATTAGTGACAAAAATAAAGAAAACGCACTGAATGAATGAGAAGGTGTGTCCAAACTTTTGGCCTGTACTGCATATACATATTCATTCATATACATACATACCCACATACATATATACACATATACACAAACCTACACACGCAACATGCCTTGATTTAAATGGCTACTCACTGACCGCCCTGTAAAGTCTGAGGAAGAGCTGTTTGTCTTGAAGCACTGATGCACAATAAGATACACACTTTACAAGTCCATCGTCTTTTCTTTCATTAATTTCCTGGTGGAGCATTCAGATGTGGAGGTATGGTATCAGTTTTGAGTGAAAGTGAGCCGCAGAGTGAACAGCACAGCATCAAACTGCTGCTGATGCCTTTGTTAAGTAAGGCTATAGCCTTTTTGTGCCCAAAGCTTAGGTAATGCTGATGAGAAATTCATTTTTCATCAGTTATGTAAAGTAACTAAGGGCAAATAAAGTGTAAGGGTTGCACTTTATCCGAATAGAGTTTTTTTTATTACAACTGAAAAGCAGGAGAGTCTGCGTAATGAGTATTTATCCCCTGAGAACCATAAATGTCTTTATGTGACTTTGTTTTGCTCCATTTCTGTACAAGTGGGTATTATTATACAAACTAGATCCTGATATCTTACTGATTCTTGAAGACAAATCAGGCTGTAACCAAAGATTTTAGGATTCTTCCCCCAACGCATCATGTTGATATATTTTACTGAGGGAGTTAAATCTTTACCAGGTACCACTTTATTACATCGTCCACAGGTGATCATGAATTTAAGCACGAGAAGCCCTGAAATCACCCGTGTATTCAGGAGTCAAAGAAAAATGTTAACTGTAGGTAGACTTCATATGTGTTCACACGTAGACCCAAATGTTTCAGTCATCATAACTCGTGTTTTCAGAGATGTATTTATAGGTAAGCTTGAAGTTAAAACTGCACTGTTCATGTGCTCCATCATTCAATGCAGAGCCCAGAAACAGCTGAACATCATAAAGATCCTTCAGTCATGATAAGAGAAACAGTTTTGTTATATTTTAGAAGATTACTTAAGAAAAATGCTTTAACACTAAAATGTCAGAAATCAAAAGGTAAATACTGATTGTTAATCACACTTAAATGATGAAGACATCAATTCACAAGATCCTGATTTTATATTTAATTCCAGTGTTTGTTTTGTGACTAGTAGGAAGGTGTGCATTAAAAAGGAGGACACAACAGATGAAAAATAAGAACCAAGTCTCCAGATGAAACTTAAGAGAGCCCTAAATATCACGAGGATTCATTCTCTAGAGACAATTTACACCACTGACCGAGTTACAGTTAATAAGCTCGACAGAATTCACAGTCAAACACAAACAAAGCTCTCAGTTAGCATTAGATCTTTATTTCTCATGTCACTTTGAAAGCTTACAAGGAGCTTACATTTAACTTGGGAATTCTCAAATGACACAAGCAAAGATTATATACAGTACTATAAACTGTCAGCTATGATAAAGGAGACCAAATGTACACATTTTGTAGTTATTTCCGTAGCATATGTTTTTTTTTCTGTAAGGTATAGATATTTTTTTGCCAGAGGCAGGTGCCCATATCCATAAAGCATTCCATATTTCCATACTTAACTCTTTGCAGTTATAAAAATATCTGATATTTCTTAATTTCTTTCAATCCCTGTGTTGACAAGTGCGTCTTGATGCAACTCCTCAACATTATTGCTGCATTAGCACAGTAGTAAATTCTGGAACTCTTAAGTAAACATATATAGTAAAACATGGCTATTAGCAACTTTTTTGTCTTTTTTTCCTCTCGCGGGTCTCTTTAAATACTCGACACACTTTCAAAGTGCAAAAAAACTGATCTGAAAACAAAAAAATAAAAAGGTGCAAATCATACTACAAACGTGTGGTGAGAGCGTAAAAGAGGACATGGCACTTCTAGCGTCGCTGTGTTTGGAGTGAGAACGGAAATGTCCGGGAGCAGAGACGGCGTCGGGTTTCTGCAGCTTAGCTTTGACCTGATCTAGTTTGGCTGTGGAAAATAATCAGAACGTGATTGCCTCAGATAAATTACAAGCCAAGAAAAATAATACTTCTCATGATGTCAGCCTTTGTAATCGTCCCACTCAATACTGTTAAATTCAAGAGCCACCCTTGACACAAACCTACCTTTATTCTTATCCTAAACAATTTCAAAACTGACTTAAATTGTCTAAACGTAAGCACAGGTAGGAGCTCTCCCCCTGCCTACAAAACAAAGACTGCCTCTAAACAAAGTACGCTTAGTATTGAAGTTAGTCTGATGATTGAAATGGAAGATTGAAACTCAAGTCACTTTAAAGAAAACACTGATGGATACTGAATCTCAATCACGGACGAGTAAAGGAAAACAAACTTCCCATGAAATGCCAGAACGTAGAGGTGTGTATCTCAAAAAGGCAAGGCATTTTCTGTTTCCGTCTGTTGGAGTAACCTCTGAAATCTTTAAATATCTACTTTTTTTTAAACATTATCAATATCTACAAAATGCGCAGGACCATTTTGTACACAGTGATTCATTTCCCGCATCTTGAAATCATGTACAGCATGGCGAACCCCCCCCCTCGATCCCCTCTTTCTGATGCCTCGAAGTCCACTTAAAGCACTTTACCTGAGGTTTTCATTAAGAATGCTGCAATTTGCCTTGACAGGGAGACTTACGAGAGCACGCACGCAAACACGCTCGCAAACAAACAAAAAAAAGGTGCCTGTTTAAAAGCACGCAGACACACGCAGCTTGCACACTTGTATCCCTGCAGGTTCATCAAGCATGCTGTCAGAGGTTTCTGGGGGATATGACGCCTGCATTAAGAGGAGGGGGGCGGTTGAAGAAATCTGGGGCGGGGAGATTTTCAGCTTCTCGTCGGGCAATTTCCATGTAGCGAAGTCTCCGAGAAGTTTGGCGTTGGGTCGCTCGGGCTTCTTTTCGAGTCTCATCCCGCCAAGCTTCAGAGTTAAAGAAGCTCTCCGGAGCCTCTTTATTTTATCCTCCGCTTTGGAGTTCAGTTTTTCTTTTTTTTTTTTTTACAGGCTAGGTTAGCTCCCCCACCCACGCGGAGGTCAGACGTGGTCAGCTGGTTTTGAACGGCTCGACCTCTGAGCTGAATGTGGTGTCTGTGGGGGGGAGGTGGGGGCCTGGGAGAGCTGGGCTGGGGCGAAGAGCCGCTCACTATGGAGAGGAGGAGGATGTCCGGCTTGTGGAGAAACTGCAGGAACAGGCAATGACAGGTTGTTTATTACTGAAGGCACGTTTACATGCTGCATGATGGCTCTTTGTGTGATGTTACCTTTGAAGCCTGTGCACCATGTGAGCCACCAGCGAGTCGGAGATGCCGGGGTACGCCTCCTCGGCCAGCAGGATGGCCTCCCTCAGCTCATCCAGGACCATGGGGTTACCGTTCACCTGCTCCTGTCTTGCCTTCAGCTGGGAGCGAAGGAGGTAAGATTGGACAAGAAATCTGATTAAGACCACAGCTACCCTACAGCTGGAGATGTATGTGTTCTGTCTTGTCACTCTTTTGTCCTTGTCTTCTGCTTGTCATTTTATTATTTTAGATATTGTTATGTGTAGTATTGTGTATTATTATTATTACCTCCGCCAAGGAGGTTATGTTTTCGGGAGAGTTTGTTTGTCTGTCTGTCTGTGAACAAAATAACTCAAAAAGTAATGGATGGATTTTGATGAAATTTTTAGGAAGTGTTCAGCATGGGAAAAGGAACAACTGATTCGATATTGGTGTTGATCCGGATCAGCGTCTGGGAACTGTGCTGCTTTGCGGAGGTCCGCACTCTCCGAGTGCTTTTCTAGTTATCATTTATTCTTCCTTTTGAATTATGTAGGTTTGTAAGGTGTCCATTAGTGCCATTTGTTGTTGTTTTGTAAAGATTGTTCAACGTTAAAAACAGGGTTCTAGATTTGTGAACTGAATGGTAATGCTGAATGCCAAAACCTCAATAAAGAGAAATTTAAAATGAAAAAAAAAAAAAAGATTACAGCCACCCAAACAGAGTAAGCCATCATTTAGCATTTTAATATTTAGGCCCACTAATTGGTTGGATTTTTAACTCATAAATAAAAGTTTTAATCAAGTTTTATGAGTGTACTTTATACAGTAGACAAAAAAAAGACCTTAATTATAGGGGTGTCCCGATACAACTTTTCACCTCCAATACAATACAGATATTGCAGCCTTGAGTATTGGCCGATACCGATATCGATCTGATATGATATCAGCAGGAATCATACATGCTTTTATTACTTATTTTGTAGTATGGACTGTAAGAAAAGGCTTGATCAAGTGAGAGAACAGTAGTCAGCAATTTTAGGTATGAAAAAAACTGACCCATTTGTTATTAACCAATGGGTTCAATACATTTTAACCATAAACATAAGAATATTGTACAATTAAAAAAAAAAGAAGAATTAGAAGTAACCTCAAGAAATCCAGTAAAATCAAAAACATATATTATTTTAAATATCAAAGTAACCACAGTGTTTAAATTAAACATAAGCATATTCTACAAATAAATTAAATAAATAAACAATTTAGAATGGACTACTTGTATAGGAGTACTTGGATATTTTAGATATAATCCAATATGTTTTTTTTGCAGATATTGGACCGATATCTGATGTCAATATCAGATTGGGACACCCCTACTTAGTTATCCATGACTCAAAGTTTGAATAATAGCAGAAAGCATACACAGATATTTCTTCTCCTGTAAAGTTTGCAAACCAAAAAACAGAAGAAGAGAGGGGATATTTAAAGGCTGTGGGTGTTTCATGTAAGATCCTCACTGCTCTTAATGAATTTGATGGACGAAACAAATTACACAGGCTGCACGTCCAGCGTCTTGTTTTCTGTTTGGCTCCTCTCTGACTTCAGAGTTTAAACGAGGAGTAATCTCACCGCAAATACTGCATCTCCACAAATAAGGCTTGGAATTACCATGAAGAAAGACTTCATGATACATACTTGCATTAGAAATCAGTGCCTTTACAGTCTTTTTTTGGGCTGCGGGCGGCAAAAGTCCACCTACAGCTAACCTTAACAAACTTAAGGTCTAAAATCCCAGATTGAAGCGAAATGGTGAATTGAAAAGTTCTGGTTACATAACGTCAATGATTAGACAGTGATGGTTGCAGAGGCTTTTATTTCTGACAGGCAGCTGTTGTCATCTTATAAATAAACAAGCTACTCATGTGGGCTGATATAGAAGTGTTTTTTTTTTTTTTGACTGCCGAGTTCAGAGTCTGCTTCAGAGTGGACTTACCTCGGCGAGTGCAGGAGAAATGACTGTGGCCAGGCTCTGTGAATAAGGCCTCTTTGGAATGTCTTTTGTCTGCGAGGAGAAAAAAAAGAAGAGAAACGTGAGAAACATGCGGAGAGGTGGGAAATTAAAGCAGCGCAGCTTCACCTTAGGGGGGATCACTTTTAATCAGCACGGCATGAATATTGCTCCACATAACCTGGCTCTTGTGTAATCTAGCTCCATATCTGCACAAGTGTTGGGTGGCTTTCCTAAACTTTAATGTCACGGTCCGACATAAACCAGAGCTCAGGGTTGATTTGTACCTGGTCTGTTGACTGCCCCTCCCCATTCTGCAGCTTCTTGGGGTCCTTCTCTCGGATGGTGAAGATCCAGTCGTCGCTGCCGAAGTCGTTCCCGCCTGACGCCTGGCCGTCCTGCTCCCTGATTGGATGGATATTAAAAGAAAACATTTATTGAGGTGAGTAGTGAAGTGCTTGAAGCTCATGAAAACAAATGTGGGAGAGAAGCAGCACAAAGAGTGTCGAGTCAGACTTACGAGTCAGACTCATCAGAACTGGACTCTGTGGTTCTGGACTGCTCAGCCTTCCACCTTTTATACTTGTCCACCAGCTCTGTTAGGTAGGACGTCTTTTTCGCGTGCCGGACTATCAGCTTATGCTTCAACAGCTCTTTGGCGGTCGGCCTCTGCGGGACAGAAAAGGAACAGCAAATGAGGTAATGCCCACGAGAGGAAAACGAGTGGCAAAACTGATGAGGAACTACGTACAAAACTGGGCTCCTTGTTGAGACAGGCCTCGACGAACTCCTTGAGCGGTTTACTGTAGTTGCCCTCGAGCGTGGGCGGGTTGTTCTTTGGGATGAGGAATAACACCTTCATGGGGTGGAGGTCTGAGTGTGGCGGCTCGCCTTTTGCCAGTTCGATGGCCGTGATGCCCAGAGACCAGATATCAGCCTGGAAATCAATATCAGACATTATTAAAATTCAGCAAACATCACAGAAGAGTTACTACCCCTTTCAGACTGGCTAAAACCAATTTAAACCCAATCACAATCGGCTCCTGTCCACTGTTTTAAAGAGTTTAATCTGCATACTGACCCGGGTCGACTGATCCTGCAAGCTACGCGGGTTTTTAATCGGCTCGCCTCCAATCGGCGTCAAACCTGGGTTGACCCGCTGACGCACTGACGTCGGCGTAATGTCCCCACAGCATAACATCACGCCCGCCCCCTCCATCTGTAACTTACGTGACTCTTTGTCATCCCAGCAACGAATTCCATCCACCTTTGTATCATCAGCGCCGAGTTTGTACATTTTTAAAGAGCGATAAAAGTATAAAGTACAGAAAACCATGTCCACGGCCTCCATGCTCCTTCCCATTGTTTACATGGAGGGGCTTTGTCGCGCTGATGATGTCATTAATTAGATGATATCAGCTTGATGTGCCAAAGGAAAAAAAACAGCCACGCAGCTCGTCTGCTGCCGGTTTGACCTGGTAGTGGGAAAAGAATCACTTGCTAATTGTTAGCAGGTTAACCCTGAAGTTGAAAAAACCTGCATTGACCTGATAATTATAGTGTGAAGACTCATTGTTAAGTATGATATAAACACACAGTGGGATATGTGATACACTATAACCTAGGGCTGGACAGTTAATAGAAAAATAATCAAAATCGACATTTAGACCTTCTAATCGAAGTTATTATTTTCATATCGATTATTTTGATTATTTTTCCTGTGTAAGTCACGTGACCGCGCCCCCTCCATGCAGTCTGTGTTCACTTTCGCCAAGAGCGAAGGACGCGCCTCTAACGTGGAGGAGACAAACTCCAATCTATCAGATAACACTGTAGCCCAGAAAAATCCTGTCTCCATTGTTTGGACACATTTTAGATTCTGTGCAGTGGACATCGAGCAGAAAAAAAGTTAAGTGTAAATACTGAAGGGAGACTGTTTCCGTGACCGTTGGTATCACCACTAATTTGTTCCAGCATTGCATAAAATAATCGTTCATTAATGGTAATCGAGGGAAGACCTTCAATTAATCATGAAATTGAGATTAGGTAATATCGCCCAGCCCTACTATAACCACAGTTTTTTTTAACTTTCACTGGAATCCAGGTGTCCTCTACTCATTCAGCTCTCGTCTTTGGCAAATATATGTCATCCACATTAGCTTAAAGTCACACACTTCACTGTGATTGCTCATTCAGTTAGTGTAAAAGTGAGTTTGAGTCAGAAAATACTTCAAAATGCGGCCCCTGCTATTCAATCGCAGCATCGCCTGTGTCACAAAGAAACACGCTCCTATACTGACATTTTGCCCATCCCTACAGGTTGTAAAAACACACCAACACAGCTGCTCATTTAATTCATTCCCTTTGCCATCCACCTTTATTTGAATCATTTCCCTGTACGACCTTCCTCAGTCTCCGTACTTCAGCTCTATCGCTTCCTAATTTGAGTGTTTCTAAAACAGAAACTTTCTCTGTTGAATTGCACTTGTTACAAATCTCAACACAACCTCTGACAAGCCCTTGACCTTCCCGCAGAAGTGGGTACAGCAGCCAAAAAAGTGGGCTCAAAATAACTATCTGAGCAAGCGTTGGAGAGCAGCTACAGCCGGCTCAAACAACAGTAAAGGAAAATTTAATTCAAGTTAAAATCCACGCACCAAGTAAACAAGTTAACCGTCATGGTAAAAGAAGCACAGCACGCCTCTCAGCTTTAGTCCTGCTTTTTTAAAAGCACATGTTTACTTTCAGTCTTCCCCTTCCCTTCTTTTTCTTGTGCAACGCTGCTGCAACATTCATTTCCACTCACGCTGTTTGGAAGTGGTGCAGCATTTACATTTGATTCATTTTTTATTAAGGTTCAAAACATCAAACTGAATAAATAGGCCACTAACATCAAAATCCCTGTTTTCAAATGTTGTTAATTAGTCTGTCAGGTCAATGCTTTGTCAATCACTGAGGAGCAGCTCTGCTGTTCTCACGCTTAATTTCTTATTTCCAGGAAAATGTCAAATGTGGAGAAGGTTCAGTGAGGGCTCTTAGACCTAACAGCCCTCATTAGCCAGCCGAGCGCTTTCTGGATACTGAACACATCAAGCAGCTAATAATGGAAAGTAATAGAAATGTTGCGCATGGAGGAGCTCTGTGATTAAAACGGTGGGGTAAAGGTCTGCTGGGGTGCCACTGTGCTGCTTCAGGGTGGACTTGTGCAGGTAAACAGTGAACGAGTGCATCCACATCTCGATAACAGGACAGTTTAGTCTAAGATTGAGCAAACAGATTTGGATTTTAACACAAAATTAAACAACAGAGTGTCTGCAAACTGCCTGAAACAGCAAATATACCTGAGGGCAATAAATGTGACTGTGTGCCGTATAATTCTGTAAAAACCTAAATAACAGTGACACAACCTCTTTCCTCCTTCAGTCATTTAAACAAACAAATAAATCAAATTATCACAGCTCAATTTTAACACTTCCTACCAAAACTATTTTTGATCTCTGTTTTACACTTCCACTATCACAGAGTCCTCTGAGTTTCTTTTGTGAATCTGTTCCCTCGATGAGTTTCCTTCCAGCTCTTTGCAGAATGTGTAGCTGGAAAAATCCCAACATGACAAAACTACAGCAGAAAAATAAGTCTTTTTGACAGAATTTACATACTAAATTTGTTTGTTCTACTGAAGCTCCCTTGACACTCAAATTTCACATTTTTAGTGATTCATAAAGCACCTTCCTACCTACCTTATCTTTTTAAAGCAATATTAAAAGGGAAAAACATAAACTGGGTAAATTATCAGTGAACACAACCACCAGTTACCTCATGAAAAGGCATTGTATTTGACATTTTATTGACTTTCAATTACTGTCTCCCAAAATCATGAGAAAGAACGATGCAGATTAAAGGATTAGTACTCTGCCACATGACATGTTGCACCTGTTTGTCTTTTTCGGGCAAAAATTATTTTTATGTATTTGTGTTTTTACCTCCGCCAAGGAGGTTATGTTATTGCCTGCATCTGTTTGTTTGTTTCTCTGTTAGCAACTGAAAAAGTTAAGGATGGATTTCGATGAGATTTTCAGAAAATTGGGATTGGGACAAGAAACAAATGATTCAGTTTTGGGAGTGATTTGGATCACCGTCTGGATCCAGGAAATTTTTTAAAGGATTCTTTAACATTGCGAGATAGGACCATTTTCCGCATTTGTGCATATTACTCCACCAAAAATAGTCAGGGTATTTGGACAAAAAATTCAGGACAAGTTTCCAACAAGTTCTGTAAGATATCAAAGACTGAT
The DNA here is from genome assembly GCA_036419115.1 of Scarus forsteni. Lineage (NCBI taxonomy): Eukaryota > Metazoa > Chordata > Actinopteri > Labriformes > Labridae > Scarus > Scarus forsteni. The sequence continues at coordinate 4,949,694 of JAZDUH010000054.1, read as the reverse complement.
CTGGATACCAGCAAAATTCTGGATTCTCTGGTCCAGAACAAGAAAAATGTAGATATCCTTGGAATTTTCATCATAGCAATTGAACAAATAAAAGCATAGACTTGCAACAACTGTGGAATCTGGAGTGTTCAATCTGATTTGTTGTATCTTTAAAAACTTTGGAGCTAGATCCAGAAGAAAACCACCATGACGATAAATATGATTTTCTTGAGTAACTACTGAACTAAAACAGATATCATTATGGATCCAATTGCTAATGGTATGTTTTCATGGTCAAGGAATCTAAATATTTAGATGAAATAAAGGTAGGACTAATATTTATGGTGAAAATCACAATATGGATGAGGACTGTGGCGCTGGCAGGGGTCTACACTGTCTGAGTGCTTTTCTAGTTCACATATATTTTCACTTCAATAGCATGTGGTGCATTTCCTTCAAACCAGTAATTAATTGTGTGCAATAATTGTGATCTGAACATCTCTTAAAATAATCATGATGATGATTTTAGCCATAATCAAGCAGCAGACATAGTCCAGTCATGTCTTTTGAAAGACAGTGTCAGTCAGTCTCTCTCTGAGTTTGTTTTTCTCAGCTTTACACTGACACTAATGGGTCAGTATCCCCTTCAGTTTATTTATTTGTCATTTTAAGGCTCAAAAATGTTTCTTGCAACCCCAGCAGCTCTGTTAGCATACTGGGAAGAAGAGACAGAACTGTTTCCAGAACTGGACACTGTGGAGTCTGATACAGGAATAAAACTGAAGGAAAAACAGGAGTTTCAAACCAAAGGAAATACCAAAGGAATCAAAGTTCAATATAACCCTCTTTTTTTTTTTTTTTACAAAGTTTGGAAGGAAGTGAGGCAATGCAATGAGGGAATTGGTTTTGGCATGAGAGACCCGTCCTCGAGTGTGGCATCGGCTAAAATCTTTGTTACAAACACCTCTTAATTTAGACTTCTTGGCCATCAAAAGTGGAAAATTCACAGAGTAACTAACAGACTGGAGGAGGCTGCTGTGACCCTTGCTTTCTGAGTCAGAGCTTAAAAGGATTGAACTTCTCCTCTTTATGTGTGCTCACTAAAACTGGATAATGTTTCATTTGACCTCTTTACGACTCCAAACTCATTGATCCTACCTTTGAATCATACGCCGACTGTTTGATGACTTCAGGCGCCATCCAGAACGGCGTCCCGACAAAGGTGTTGCGTTTGATCTGAGTGTCCGTTAGCTGCCCCGCCACGCCAAAATCCGCCAGCTTCACCTCTCCCTGCTCGGACAGCAGCACGTTGGCAGCTGTGGACGGAGGACAGACGGATGTGATCACGCTTAGAAGATACATCAAGTGAGAAGCTTTACCGCATCGTCAAACACTCCTGTCGATGCCGTTTATCTGCATCACCAATTTCTCTAATCAAGAGGGAACGGCTGTCAGAAGCCTTTTAGAGAGCGTCTGCAGCTATTCCCCCGGTGGAACACAAACTATATAGCGAATGAAACCGTGAGTGGACGTCAATACCATTAGCGTGCTATGTGATATTTGTGTGTGTTCTCTAAAACCAGCTCTCAGTGGGTCAGCTACCTTTGATATCCCTGTGGATCTTCTTCTCCGAGTGCAGGTACTCCAGGCCCTTCAGGATCTCCCTCAGGATTGTGGCGATCTGAGTTTCATCCAGAGCTCCAGGCTCCATCTTTGGGAAGAAGAAACAAAAAGAAGCTGTGAGCTGTGGGCGTAAGACTTTCCCTTGACATACAGGAATAAACAGACATAACAGTGTTTTATTTTTGTCAGCCAGAAGCAGTTCACCAAAATACACTGCTTTTTTTTTTAAAGCCAACAAACACTCACAAAAAATCTGATGTGGATTACTCCGCCACAAAAAAATAGTCCCTGATACTGGCTGTGAAAGGCCAACATACTGCCTTCTTTAAGCTTTCTTGCTTAAGTCTCTCAGTTCTGATTGATAACAAGCCACAGCAAGTTTCTACGGAAGAGTATTTGGGCCATTTTAGAATAGAATTATTTTTTGGCAGGTCGACATAAACATTGAAATGACGAGAATGAATATTGACAATAAAGTTGAAATACAATTAGGGGCGTCCCTACCCGATATTGACATCGGTCCAATATCAGCTAAAAAACAAATATCGTATAATATCAGCCTGGATCTAAAATATCTGATACAAGCGGTCCATTCTTATTTATTTTTTTAATGTAATTTTAGTTGTAGAATCTGCTTATATTTAAGATAAACACAGTGATTATTTTGCAATTGAAACATATATATTCTACACATAATCTTGAGGTTACTTTTCAGGGTCTTCTAATTCATTTTTCATCTATTTTATTTCACTGTACTATATTCTTATGTTTGAGATTAAAATTTATTGAACCCATTGATTAAAAAATGGGTCAGTTTTTCTCATACCTACTATTGCTGACTACTGTTCTCTGTTTGAGTAATCTCACTTGATCAAGCCTTTTCTTTCAGTCCAAATGAAACAGACAAAATAAATAATAAAAGTATGAATGATTCCTGCTGATATCAGTATCGGCCAATAACCAAGGCTGCAATATCGGAATCGTATTGGAGATAAAAAAGTTGTGTCTTATATGGATAATACAGCTTCTTGATATGAGTCAAAATGATGACATTAAAGTGAAACTGTCGAGAAAAAAGTTGAAAGTCGAGAATAAAGTCGACATACAGTGTATTTCCATGTTATTCTTGAATAACAAGAATAACATGGAATAACATCAGTGTGCTCAAATGTTGAAAAAAGGACTTTTACACTAGTACTTAGTACTTTTTTTATATAGTCTTAATATTATAATTTTAACAGTCCTTTTGTCTTTTTTTGTCAACTATTGTGTCAGGAAATGTCCTATAAGTAAATTTGTTAAAAAAAAATTTCATCAGAAATAAAAGTAAACAATTCTTGCAAGCATTTGTCATTATTTTGTGATAAATGCTTAAACTGTGTGTAATTACAAGAATAGAAAAAAACAAATTTATACTTCATTTGTACAACAAGCTACGTATGCGCGCCTCTGTTTGCGACACACGGTTGCTTCATCGAGGGGCAGATGCACATAGCTTCGCCTTTTTCAGGCAATGAGCAACATCACTGTGAGCTATTGACACAGTGTGGTGATCAAACACGGTATAACGGTAATTTTAAAAGGACACGGTAATGATTACCGTGGGAAATTTTACCGCGGTTTACCATTATACCGGTAACCGTTACATCCCTACTCTCTAATGATGCAAAAGTTATTCTTTCATTCGCACATTTTGATCACGAAAAAAGTAATGCCAGAAAAATAACAACTGCAGGACTACGTGTCACATGGTGCGCCAAAAAGGTAGATTTATGAGACATGTATCATCCATTCAGTGACACGATAACCTTAGTATTAGCAGTTTTTTCTTTTCCCAATTACTACTTTCCTGTTCCCTTTTCCTGGTCATTCATTACTGAACTTTGTCTTTCTTGCAAAATAACAATTTTGATGGAGACATGAGCAGATAACATGGTTACTGCAAACATCACAAATCTAACCAGTATGAGCTTCTGCAGGAAGTGCAGCTCCCAACATGTACATCTGCAGAAATTACACTATAATCCAGGGAAGGCTAAAAAAAAAAGCTTTTTCAGCATTTCCTGATGTTTTACCTTAGAGGCGTGATGCCCAAAATAGAAGCACATCCACACAAAAAATCCACATTTGTATTTAATTTAATAGGTTTTGTCAGCTGCAGGGAAAACAGCAAAGAGAAAAAGCTCCATGAAAAGAGATCATTTCAACCACGAACAGGATACAAGATGTTTGGATCAGGAAGTCTTTTTTGATGGATCAAGCCATTCAATCAAAGTCTGTTAACTTCTTCTCAGTAAACAAACCCTGCTGCAAGTCGAGTTAAAGATCAGCACATAAAGATCTACCAGTGTCCTCCAGACAGGATCAATGCATCACAGCAGAGACAAAGATCATCTTCTCCAAAGCCATCTTTAATCTTCACCTCATCATTTGTGGTGATTAAAACAATCAGATGCACTTCAAAATACGAGTTTCAGCAGCTACTTCTGAATAAAGTCGAGAGAAAAGCCAGTGAAGCTTTAGCAGCTAATGCTACTTCTTTAGCTCCTTCACTATCCGTTATCTTTACCTCAACTTTATTTATAGAGCCCTTTAAATACAAGCAGGGTTTGAGCCAAAGTGCTTTACCGCAGGACAATCAAAAATAGAAATAACAGGAATAAAAACATATATACTTTTCAAGGAAATGCTCACAAATAGAGTGCAATAATACATTTTAAGGCTGTGATGTAACTGCTTTCTGTTTATTAACTGTGCCAAGGGGGTTAGGCTTTAGCCAGCGGTCGTCTGTCTGTTAGCACGAGAACTCAAAAAGTTATGAACAGATTTCGATACAAATTTCAGGGAATGCTGGTCATGGCAAAAGGATGAGGTGATTTGAGTTTGGTGGTCTGAAACCAGGTGTGGATAAATCAAGGATTTGTTAACAGAGAAGGCATTTTGAATCATTTTCTTTATGCATACGGAAGACTTGATGGGTATATGAGGACCAGGAGGGGTTAATCCTAACTAACATTTTATGTTTTTACAACAGAGAAAACATAATATTTATGGTCTATACAGAATGTCAGAAAGAAAGGAGCTTTGACAGTGTATCCACACGAGTTTAGCTGTCACACTTTAATAGTTCTCAAAGCTTAACCTCTGCCAATGAGGTCATGTTATTTCTGAAATTTGTTTGTGTAAAGAATAACTAAAAACGTGCACCCCACTAACACTGCTGATGGGCATCCTAGGGTCCATGAACTCCAATTTGAAAAAGCACTCATATTCAATGTCTTCAATATTAAGATATTTATATCGATTCATAGAACAGCAAAATATGGGTGACTATCAGTTCACTCTACATCCTGGTGCTGCCGACATGCCAGAGATCATGTGGGCACAAAGTGGGAGCTCTGCATACACACACAGTCCAACATGCACACACATGGTGCTGCCCTGGTTCTCCTCCTTTTCACCCACATGGAGAGGAGTTTTTGGTGGCAAAACATCACAAGGCTGTAAATATCAACCCTCTAAACTGCAGTGTGCACATGCACAGTATGTGACTTGGTGCAACAAAACCACAGCACAGTGTCTGAGGGGCTTGCTGGTCACTTCTGCAAAGCAACTTATGTGATAAAACCTCTGATGTCATTGTTTTTCCAGTGGATCATGAGGACAGAATTTAGTCAGAGCAAAAAAACCACAATGTAGGAGAGAACTCACCAAGTCTAACGCCGATCCTCCTCCTAAATACTCCATAATGATCCATAACTTTGTGTCCTAAAATAGAGAGGGAGAGAGCTGTCAGTGATCAAAAAAGTGGTTATTTGTGGAAAAGTATTCATAGCTCGTTGAGTGCGGTGGTTGCTGGCTTGTTGTGAGGGGGAAGGGAGTCAGGTGCTTTAGTAAACATGCCGTGATGACAGTAATAAGAGCTTGGTGGGTGTCTGAAGTCGTCTGAGGCTAATCCCCTTTTAATTTAGGATTATTCAGGGAAAAAAGTGAGAAAAGTAAGAAAACTCTTCCCTGTTTTGACCCAAACAGATGGGACAAAACCCCTTTGATGCATTATCTTTGTGCTGTCAGATGTTACCTTTAAATATGAGCCGTAGTACTTGGTGACAAAGGGGCTGTCACACTGACTCAGCACTGTGATCTCCTGCTGAATGTCCTCAATCTCATCCTCCGCCTCCTCCAGGTCGATGATCTTGATGGCCACCACTTTCTGCGTGCGATTGTCGATGCCTTTGAACACCTCACCGAATGAGCCCTTGCCAATGCGCTCCAGCTTGGTGAACAGCTCCTCTGGGTCGGCCTTGGCATTCTGGATGGTGATTGAAGGGGTTGAACAAAGCCAAAAGGGGGGAGGAAAGAGGGGATGGCAGATTCAAAAGAAAAAAAAAAGGTATGTTTGAAAAGAACTGAATGTCGGGGAGTCAATCGGAAACACCAGCAGGGTGCCATTCTTACAGGATACATTAAATCACTGGTTGCAACACCTTGTGTTTGTGTACACAGAAAGAAAGACACAGGAGAATGAAGGGGGAGAGTGTAACAGTTGGATAACAGGCAGTTAAAAGAACTTAAAGGACTAATTATTTCCTGCAAACAACATTTTACTTTATTCATTCCCTGCTGCATCATGGGAGTTATTTTCTGCAGCATTTCATTTATTGATTAGCCAATTAAATTTTGGGATATGCAGTCTTGAAGCACTTCTTTTGCTGCTGAATGTTTTGCACTCTTCAACCATTTTGGACGTGTTGTCTTCATCCATATTTATCAAAACAAATTCAATCTTAGGACAAAATGAGTTCTGCGTGTGGCAGGAATGTTTTTTTAAATTCTCTAAAGTCTAGAAAAAGGGAATTATAGTGTTTTCACTGATAAAAATAAGAGAAAGGAGAATTTCACCAGCTGATAAAAAGGCATATGTTGTGCCATGTCCATGTGTAATTTAACATCAGTGATCCAGCTTGATTCATCACTAGTTATTCTAACACATAAGGCATACTACCAAACAGAAAAACAGCAACACGATGGTAACTCTGAATCGCTGAGCAACCCTAAAAATCACTTAGATGGAAGCAAAAATTGCAGAAAATCAAACATAATTTCCAAAGAAATGATGACAAACTGTCATACTGAAACTAACACTTCAACTAACATTTAAATGCAGGGCTGTTACAGTCTTAAAACTGTTTGCAGAGGTTTTGAGGCTCAAAGATATTCAATTTAAAACAAAACTCTTGGTTCAAAGCAAAGTAATTTATGCTTTAGAAGCTAATACTCACATCTAACTGTTGAACAACACTTTCTTCTTACATTTTCATTCCATGTGTTTAATTTAAGAACCAAACTTAGCCAGAGCTGTTTCATACACTAAGACCATACATTTAAGTTTAATACACTATCTCTAATAGGGATGGGAATCACTTAATTTTACTGATAACATGCCGTTCCAATTCTGCTTGTTGATACACTTCTTTCACAATTTCTATTTTGATTATTTGATTTTTTTGTGTGAAATGTCAAACATGTCACTAATATCCAGTGCTGGACTGCACAGAAGAATTACTCTGCATGTTTTTTGAGTTTCCTTCCATTTATTGTTGTGCAGCAAGTGTCATTCTGTGGAAGATTAAGCCACAACTTTGACCAAGTTTTCCCCTGTCTGCCATGATTTTTGACTCCTTTGTTATATTTCTGCTGACCGTTGGAAAGAGCCGGACATCCTTGATTTGCAAAGCATGCACAACAAAGTGGAAGGAATTAATAAGCAAAACGACTACAGATATTGATCCTTCAAGTAAGTTTTATCCATTCTCAACTGGAACTACTTTTCGATTTCCAGCCCTAGTGCCTGCTGATATGCTGGCAGTAAATATTCCATCCAAAAGCCTGGCCTGAGGAGGTTCTAGTAGGTGGAAACATTGCCTTTTATCAAATAAAAGTTACTCACTGGGAGTAGAATCATGAGCAGACTTTTTTCTTTTTTCTGCACGACATGTTTTCTTGTCCTGGGTGTGCACACACAAGCCATCCTTAATATCTTATTCTGGATATGTTTTGTGTTGGGTAAGAAAAAATGGTGCAGAAGTGTTTCTCTGTTATCACAGTATTTAGAAATCCCCTTTACTTTGAGTTCAGCCTATAAGTAAATAATTTTACTTTAAAGTTTTGCAGCAAGCGTTGATATTGCCAGTATGTTTAATTAGCCTTTTGTTTGCTTCTGATGCTCCAATGACTTCTTCATTGTGGGCCGGTTAATCTAACTTGACTTGATTCTATAAATATGTTTGATGTGAAAGTTTTACATCTTATTCACTCATTCTGATTTAACAATGCCTGTACTGAACCAACGACTGATAACATAATTTTTTTTTTGTCTCCATAAGCTGTGTCCCCTCTCTCGTTATTCTATGTTCTGGATCGATGGAGCTCTTGGTGTTCTTGGGGTAAAAGGTGCAGACAAACAATAACAAGGGTATTTCAGCAAAAGAAGCTTAGGTTAACTTGTGAACAGAGGATTAGGAGCACAAATCTTAAGATATGTTTAACATAACATACAGTATGGCAAGCCCAGATAACTTTTCTAGCACACTGTGACATGTGCATTTCAGTGATAAATTGAAAAAAAAAACCTCTTGAGCGCTGCAGGAAGCAAACTAAAATGACTTAACCCTCCAGAGGCTGCTATGTGGGGAACACAAGAGCAGGCGCTGACAAAAAACAACTTCCTTTTATGACCTCTTTTGTGCCAAGAAGAGGTCAATATGCCCGTTTGAGATGGCTAAAAGCAAAACCGCTGCCTTACGCAAGAAGGAGTGCATCCTTATGTCACAGAGGAAGAACATTTCCGTGCCATGAGAGCAATGTACTCGAGAAACTTTAAGCTGAATAAAATGGCAATGCAGAATTTTAATTAAAAGGCTATGTAAAACAATGATTCGCTGTTTGGCTTCTTACTTTTAAATGTATTACAGGTGCCAATTTCCCTGCAGTGCTTCTCCTGCATCCACCCCCAAACCCAAATCTGCATACATCTGCTAACAAGCCTGTGCAGGGACGATAATCTGGTGCATGAAGCTGTTTACATTAAGAGCAGTTATCTCCTCCAGTTATCTCCCCAACACGATTATCCCCTAAAGGCAAAAATCCTTAAGATAGTAGCAGAGAGAAGAGCAAGGCTCATGTGTGCATAATAGTTTCTCTGTACATGGGGGACTTAGAGAGTTGCTATCAGATCACAGCTGACGTATTGATTCTTTACATTTAACATCAGGATAAAAACTCAGGGGCAAATGTGAGTGAATGATAACCGTAGCGTAGTAGAGCTACGAAATTCAAGAGAGCCATATTGATGAATAATCAGACAAGATATCCTCTTACAAAATATTCATTTTATATTATTTTTTCTATATGAAAAAACATAAAAACTCAAAATGAAGCAGGGAGTTTATATGGGCCTGTGTCTGTTCTAAAGTGATGCTGACGAGGTCTATAATCAGCACCTCAAACATTGAATGGCCTTCAATTTCCTGTTTGGCAGGTACATGTCAGAGCGTTATGTGCCACACTGTAGGTAAGTGATTTATTTAAGCAATTATGTATGACTAAATCCTCAGGTGACACTTTCTAATAATGTTCACATGTTCTCATAATATAAAATACCCCCTATTCGGAACACAACACTGCGATAACTCAACGAATGCACTAAATAAATGTATGTAAAATGCTGTTTCTTCTTTGTGCCAGAGAAAACTTGACTGTTGGGTGAATATGTCTATCCACCTGCCGCTTTGCCTGGTAAGTCAGAAAGTTTATTTCTGCCCGATCATGAAGAGTTGCTTCTCAATACTGTGTTAGTTTTTGGTGTGATAAATGAAATAATTCTAAGAATCCATATAAATTGAAGCTTTAGGCAGTGCAGGCTTTTAAGGACTTTTAACACTAACGTTGCACAAGATGAACTTTATAAAACAATACTGGTGCTGGAGCATGAAAAATGGGCAAATGCTGAGTAAGATTCACCGTTGTGTTTTCCTACACAAAATATTTGCTTTCCACTTTATTCTATCGATCTTGACTTCACTTGTTTAAATGTAGTGATGTAAAATAATGAGACAATGCCCATGTTTAAACTATCAATTAAAGCCAATACCAGTGACAATACCAATGCTTTTCTAATGACTACATGGATCAGGCTTTGTCCAACAGGCTGATGAGACACTTCCTCTGAATCTGCAGCTAGTTGTACCTAAAAACAGCATTAAATTGATATAGCTAAACAGAAAAACACTGATATGTGTTCATCCAACAGTCATTAACTAATAGGGGTGCTTGCAAAAGGGGTCAGTACAAATGTGAAACACTTGCATGTGTGCATCCCTAGTTTACTGAGTGTTGAAAGGTTAATAACAATAAAAATGTAATTTATTATGCCACCATGGAAGAGACTTCAACAGTATTTTTTTAAGGATCCACAGAATAAAGTTCTATTTTACAGAAGTCTGATTTTGACAACACTGCTGCACAGTACAATAAAACATGTTCATGAGCATGTTGATGTAGTGCAGCTGGCTACTAAAGTATTAGAGGACATTTTGCCAGTGGAGAATTAACTTGACAACACTTTGCAGTAGTATTTAGACACAACATTAAGGTAATTCATGCTCTCGGGGACTCAATTATCGCGAGAGTTTGAGCTTTTTTTGGTTCACTTTGATGTTTTTTTATCACTTATTTTGACAGATGTGAGGTTGAAAACCCCACAGCAGGAGGTCATTTAGCATGCATTTCATATGAGGAACTTGTCATACATTTATTTGATCAATTTCAGACTAACTTTCTTCTCTATTAGTCTTACCTGCATCCCCGGCAGGTTTCCCTGGACAGGAGAATGGGCCATGGTGATGCTGGCTTGATTTGCGCCTCGTCCGCCGACGCTGAACTCTCCTCGGCTTCACTAATGTTTACAGTCCAGGCTTGGGTGCCTTCTCTGCCAGAAATCCCCCAGGCCTACAGACAACCGTGCCAGGTACTTCTAAGTAGACAGAAAAATGTCCTTCCTCACTTGTTCCTACGTCGGAACAACCCCAAGTCATCCAAAAAACAGCTGAGCAAGCTAACAGACTAATGCTAACTCTGCCAGCAAGAAATCCGCAATGTTAGTTTGCTAACCAGCTAGCCGAGCGTTAACTGGTGCGTTAAATCCGCTTTCCCCCACTCAGGGAACTTTTGCTGCTGCGACAAATTTACACTCCCAGAAGAAACGAAGCAGAGGTGAATGTTTATGTGTAAAATCATCAAACTGTCACTTTCCGTGAGCGTTTTCTCTCGCTAACGGTTTTGTCAGCTAGCTAGCATGGTTAGCGCGCTAAGCTAGCTAGCCGACGCAGACAAGCTGACAAACGTTCCGTCCGCGCGCTCGCTGGCCGCACAGTGCGTCTGCATTCCCGCAAAAGAAACCCGCAGATCAGAGCGCCAAACCGACCAGGACCAGAGCTGCTGTCTGCGCACACACGAGCCTTCTGCTGCCCTACAGGTCAGACATCTGCGGCAAGGAAATCTCGCCTGTGTTTTTGTTTCCTCCCTCACTTTCGTCCCGTACTCTCGGCCATCTTGTCGGTGCTGTGACGCCTGGCTGGGCGGATCCGGATCCGGATCAACAACAACATCCTGGACTCCCTTCGTCAGGTGCTGATGCGAGGTGGATGGGCAGGGGTGTAGGGAAAGTTTGTAGAGGAGTAAAAACATCCACAAGGTGCTGTTATTGCTGACATGGCTGAGGTGAAGTTGTGTGTGGTGTGGTGAAATGTTTGATCTACTTAGTCTGTTGACATACCACTCAATCAGTCATGCATGTTTTATTTAAAAAGCGCCTTTCATACACCTGCAATTTAAGGTCCTAGTGCTTTACGAGAGAGCAAGAAAATAAACTAGCTGCAGGATTAACAAGAGATAGGCAGGGGTAGGAATGCATTATATTATCAGAACAGTTTTGTTATCAGCAGATAAACAGCTGGTCATCAGCCAATATTTTTTTGCATATATCTTGGTCCCACTAATTGGCCTTTTATTGCATTTTTAATGGCCTTAATGTTAGCAGAATATACAAACCCCTTCATCATTGATTGTCCACGGTATTCTTAAAAGATCTAAATGATGTTTTTGACTGTTTCTAACACAGACTGTCACCACAAAAGAAACAGGTCAGTTTAAGTGTAATTGCTCAAGTTCAGAAATGTTGTCATATCAAATAACTGCAAAAGTCCTATACCAAGCAGCTCTAGCAGGATGTCTTCACACCAAACAGATGATCCCAATAAGTCAAGCCTCAGCACCCAACTCCTATAGGAGAAATTGTGGCTGATGTAACAACAAATATTGACATTGCATCTTAGATTAAACAACCAATCATATTTCAAAAGCACATTAAAGCTGTTGATCTTAGAGGTTATGCATGCATACAGTTTATTTGACTTCTTTTCCTCTGAAAACATCTCCTTTTTGGATGAATGATCTTGATTAATAAACCTTCAACAAGGTGAAAACATCTTTTTTTAAGATATTGAGATAAAAAATGGTATGTTGAGAAAGCAAACAATATTTTCTTACGGTGCCAAAAGATAGTAAGTGTGAGCTTAGGGCTAACTTTCCCATAACTATATCCACAGCCCAAAAAATGCAGTTTCACCCCCACCTGACAAGGTCCTAACTATCATTTCAGAGGAGAACCTGTGCTGAAACATGCTAAGCTAATCATTGTCATGTGTTGAGGAAGCTCTGCCCTTAACAGTGTGATAAAGAAGGAAGGCAAGGCAAGTTTGTTATGAGCACCATTTATACACAAAGCAATTTAAAGTGATTTACACCATTAATTAAGAAGTTTGCTAATTGAGATGAAGAGTTATAGCATAAGGATCATTAGCCTCTTGGTAATGCACTTTTAATTTCCTCTGTCTGTATGTAATCAGTATGACTTGATAATTAGCTTTAACATTGTTTTTGTCCAGGATTTATTTCTGTCCTCATCCAGTATGAAGACCCTCACTTTATCTCACTGTTAAACAGAACAGTCACCCTTATACAACAAACGTAAAACTTGAATTCACATTTAGAGACAGTCGTTTTCTCCAGGAATATTTGATTATATCAGTAAGTCAGATGGACTTTGTGTAAGTTGGGGGGTCAAGTTAGGTTTCAGTCAGTGTGTAGGTGTAGAGTTGTCTTTTTGGTTTTGTTTTGTTTCTCTGAAGATGGATTACAAGGTGTTGAAGTACCATGATTCTCAGAATGAATGAATGAGGAACAAAAGGGGGGAAAATGAATTCTAACATTCCAAGAAAATCCACACAAATTTCTTAAAACACTGAAACAAAGAAAATTCCTAAAGACTCCCAAGAAATCTTTATGGAATTATTAACACAATGATTTGATATATTTTAATCCGAGAAAACATAAATACTTTATAATGTAAGCAGGAGTGAGCTTCTCCAAAACTGTGATTTTGTTTTTGTTTCATCTGAAATGTTACAGCACAGTTTCTCTAAGTGCAGTATGACAGACCATGTGGATCAGGTGCGTTATGAGTGAGGGGAAGACAAAATGTGTTTTATCTTCTCATTTCTAATTTAAGATATTTCAAAGGAATCTTATTTTCCTGCAAGAATTGTGAACATCCCCATGACTGGAGCAAATGAAATGATGTCAAATAAAACCCCATACATCCATACAAAAAACCTTAAAAATAACCTTACCAAAATGTCCAGATATGTTCATAAATGTCCTAAAAATCATCCACAAAAAGACATTTGTCAAAGTTTGATGTCTGTCAGTATGTCAGATATCCTGTAAGTCAATTATTCAGTCGTCATAGCTGCTGAAAAGATATTAAGCTGTCCTCATAGGGGAATTCCTTTTAATCAGTGCTTTTAGTTTGATGGTTGAGGTAGAATTAGCCTGGTTTGAATGGAACATTAACCAATAAAGAGGGTAAAAAAATAAAGAAATCATCAAGTATCAGCCATACAGTTTAAGGAGGTTTTGGGCCTTTTCCAGTTTAATGAAGCTGACTTCAAACATTGTAGACTCTATAAATACATTTAAATTCTGTAAATGATTTATAACTTTGCATTCCTGACCACATGGTGGTGGGCATGAATCCCAAGAGTGAGGTCAGTAGGTCTAAGTTTAGCAGAACTGATTACTAAAGTGCATGTGGATGTAATATACATGTAAATATGGGCAACATTTCTAAGGGTTATAAAACAAATGAATTTATGAAAAAATGAACAGTAAAAATATGACTTGGAAAAAGAAAATATATTAAAATATGCGCCTGTGTTATCATGTTTGGAAGTCCCCAACTGCTCTTCATTGAAAAGGCTGCCTTCTTCTTCATCGCAGTGCCACACGGGCTGCCCTGTGCTCTACCCTCTGCTACATGATCATATAATGTAATAATAGGTTTCTCTATGATCTGAGATAGCGCAACACAATTGCATTTGGAGTAAATCTAATTAAATGGATTCTCCCTGACAAAATCCCCCTGATGCGTTTGTTTCACCAGAAGGTGACGCCATTGCACCATTTTGTCCACCTCAGCATCCAGGCGTCACAGATACCGGTGCAGCATCGCGTGCTGCTGCTGCAGGTCCAAATAACGATGGGCTGGCCGGTGATCTGGAGCAGCTTGTGTTTCTGAATGCGGGATTATAACATAGTAACATGTACTAATATGTAAGGAAACCAACATTTAAATGCTGAGTAGCATCAATCATGGCTGCGGCTTTCTTGAAAGAAGGCCCAATGGCGCAGGCCAGTGGATGAAAAAATCCACATGGGAGCTTCAACAAGGCAGGTTGTCTAGATTAGGAAGCCATGGGAGCATGTTTATGTTGTTGTAGCAGCTGTGGAAGAAGGATGTGACCTCTGTAGGGCCAGATTGGTTGCCCTGTGATGATGATATATTGTCCTAAAGGTGCTCCGTTTCATAATTGGGAAAACAAAGTGGCCTTTAATTGATTGACGTAAAACCAGAGGTCATTCGTGAGGGTCTCTTCTCATTTGAACCTCATAAACCCACGTGTGAGGCTGTGGAGACATTTTTTCCTCCAGGATCAGCCCGCACAAATCATTTCAAAAGTCTGCGCACACGCGTGTCAAGGGAAGCACTACCTCCCTCCTTCATGCGTAAATTATGTAGGGCAGGACGGGAATGCTCTGCTACCTCCATTTGAGAAAACCCGGCCGGTGAATGTGAAGCAGTGGGGGGGAGTGATATAAAAAAAGACCAGAGAGGGAGAAGAAATCACCAAACAGACCACCACGTCTTCTAGCAGCGTTTAGAAGCGGAGCAGCGCATCACGACGTGTCTATTGTGAGGCTGAGGTGCAGAAAAGATGGACATCACGGATCAAGGAGCCCAAATGGAGCCGCTGCTACCCACGGTAAGAGCACACTGACACGCTATTGTTGTGATCACTGTCCTTTGTCGTGTTGTGTGGCTTTGGTGTTCATCGGCTTAGATTATTGTCTTCAAGACTGGAGCATTTTGGATTGATATGCCCTCCGTGGATGATTCATATTTTACATCTGTATCCATTATGACCCATATTTCCATTGCTTTGCCGGCTGCGTGCCTCATGTCAAACAAGGATGTTGCGCACCTCTAATAGAAAAATTTATGGCCCCATCTCATCCGCATTCATTTTCCAGCAAACGCTGAAATTCCTCTCGCCATGAAAGCCTCCACCTTCACACAGATGGCAGTGATACAGGTTGATACAGTGTTACTCCGCAGCCACAGTCATTCATTTGTACCAGGCTGCCTGCATCCTGCACGCAATGTGTCCAATCAGTCAAATCATATCGACCAGTTTTAAATGTATGAAACCTGCTGTTAAAGCTGCTCCACATCTGTAACAGCGAGATGAGAGCTGCAAGTGTTTGATCCTGACAGTGAGGGAGCAGAGGGAGGTAATATGCCTCATCAGTTGCATGTAACGAGCTATCAGTATTAACATCCCTCCACCAGGAGCCTCCCAGGACTTTTTCTAATAAAGCATTTGGTTCATTTGTTTTATTAAAACGGGTATTTAGTGAGAAGGTAAGAATACGTGGCTATAATGGGGATGTGGTGCCTCTCATCTGTTGGATTCAGGGAGCAAATCAAGCATCCCAAACTTCTTGATTATCTGTCTCAGCTGTGTGGGATCAAGATGTTGAAATGGAGCAAAAATCGAGAAAGAACAGGATGACATGGAGCAAACAGAAAACAAGAGAACACTGACTAATAGTTTAATTAAGGGAGAGGCTTGATATACTTAATACTTTGATATATCTGTACTTACAGATAAAACTAATCAGCTGTTATTAGTACAACAGGTAAGAAACAGGTCACGAAAATAGTCCAAAAACTGTCAAAGGCTCTGTCTGTAATGCAGTTTAGACTGTAGACATTCAATTTTTGCCTATATAACCAATATAGGGTGCCCAGGACAGTGCTTTTTAATGCTGTGGTCGAACATTTGATTTTTCCCATCATGCTGACACCTTTCAATGCGTTTAAGTCAATAGTGATTCAGATATAAACTCACTTTTGGCGTAAATAACCAGTCTCTTCTGTGCTGGAATTAACCTGTTACCCTAACTGTGACAGCCTGTTTGTGTTAGAAACTGACATGACCAGAACAATCATTGGATTCTGTTGTATTAAATGATGTATTAAGTCTCTTGTAAAGGTATAATGTGATTAATTTGTTTAGTAAAGTTAAGCTAAGTATAATCTGCCATTTTGAGAGCTGCAAACAACAGTGTAACAACCTGCTGACAGACAGCAGGCTCAATACCAGCTCAATATCTGTGCTTTATGAAGGAGCTTAAACTTTAAAATTCAATTAATTTGTGCAATTCAATACTTCACTCAGACAGTTCTGACAAAGTGCTTAAAATACATGTTAGTAACATACCTGCACAGCTAATCCAACTGCTGCCAGACCTAAGACCTTAGTCTTTTGGACAAACTGAGAATTTAAAAGAATGAAACCTTTTTGTTCTGCTTTTTACTCCAAAAACTTCATGAATCATCTCGTTAGGTCGAGCCTAATGTTACATTCATGCATGCTGTTTAACCTTAAAGCCAGTATTGGTTGTTAACACCATCAGAAACGTTCTTATACAAAAGTCAGTGCAGACCAGATTTTTAAGGCATCACCTGCCAAAACCAAGAATATTCAAGGTCTATGTTTCAAGATTTCTGTATTGTCTTAAAAACTATTTACCATAATATTTCAAAAGATTGTTTTAAGTACATATTTATAATGTGGTTTGAACTTTCCAAGTCACTTAGTTTGACAACACAGTGTAAGATTGTAAACAGAGTGCAGATTAAGAAATGAAAGTCGGTGCATTGCAGGTGTAAACAGCTTAATTCACCAAGTAGCTTAAATAAGGCCCTTGTGTCTAAGTTTAAAATTGATTTTGATGATATTGCAGGTCAAATAAAGCAGGGAACAAACAGGAAACTCACAGTTTAACACTGCAATGATCAAACTTGGAATTATGGTGAGAATTATTTGGTGTTTTTTGTACCAGTGTTAAAAAATTACCTTCATAGTCCCTGAATCAATACTTTTAATCCCATTAATCAAGTTTATACCTGTTACTGCTTATGTGATAATACCTGTGTTGCCTGTAATGTCCATTTCTTTAATGTCTTTCTCTGATTTTGACACCCATTCCTGTTTGGAGCTGTCAGGTTTATTACAGTCAATAATAAAAAGGAAATCAGGAGAATTGGCTTATAGGACACACTGTTCCAGTAAAATTGAAAACAGAGGGATCAAATATAACAGGAAGGGAACAAATCAGTCTAATATAGCAGAATAAAAGATTAGGATCCAGCAGGTCAGATGCTGATCATGAGAGAGAGGGAGCAAACAGGATGAATACGTGGTTTTGCCCTTGAGGAAGAGCTTCTCAGATCTGCTGGCACATCTCCAAACATGCTGGTCTCAAACGTAACACATCGGTCCCCTCGTAGGCAGACTCTCATTAGCATTCAGGTGAGACTGTGTGGGGATGGTAAAAATGTCCGCTGCCTGCACAGAGGATGATGAAACCTAGCGCTTTGTTTTCACCATGTTAAAGAGCAGATTCAGATGGACCCCCTCAGTGTTTTTTCTATTTGTGTTACATGAGGACTTTTCAGCTCACCGAGGGCTGATGTGTGCCTGCTCTGCCTCCCCTGCAGTCTCGATGCAGTGTGCTCGAGCTCCTTGTGTAGTAACTCACCCCTGCTTCCCCATCCATCCTTCCTCCGCCCACACAGCAAGCTAACGCGTTGTCATGGTTTCACCAGGATGTGTACGTGTATGTGAGGTGTCAGGGATTCCTCCGAGTGCCGCTGCACAACAAAAAAAAAATACTGTTGTATCCCATTTGAGCAGGTTTCCAGGATTCCAAGGTCAAGCATTAGAGCATGTTTGATTTACAGCAGGAAGGACGGCCCCTCAATTCCTGCAGACGTTTGTTTTCCTACACGCTTAGGGCCATTTTAACATGCAAACATCCCAGTAACCGCATGCCTTTTATTGTGCTCTGACTGATTTCTTTATGTGTTTTGCTCTGCAGGACCAGAGTCCCCAAGAAAACAAAGATGTGGTGAGTACATTTTCTTCTTCTCTTCTGTGAAACGTCACTTTGATTTGCCAGGAACGACAGTGATGACTCCAGTTAATGTGCTTGAGAGGAGCAGTTTCAAAATGTAGTGGTGCCATTAGAAAAATCAATATGAGAAAGATTAAGATAAGAAGTGTAAAGAGTGCAAGAGTGAGTGCATGAAATGACTCCCGCTACATGAAAACAAGCAAGTCAAAAGTTTTATGCAGTGCAGTGGCATTAAATGATCAAATTATTTATGTCGAACTAAACTGAGGTACATTGTAAAACCAGGTGTTTGTTATGTTAGGCTAATTCAGGCACACTTTTAAGAGTAATTCATGAAAATTGCAAAATTTGGGGCTAATGATATTGCTTTAAAAAGGCAAATAAATGTCAACAAAAGGGTCACAAATGAAAAAAAATGGATACATGGTATTTTTTATAGGTATTAAAACAAAAATATTGAAAAAATATATTAAAAGAGGAACTGTTCAATACAAGATCAATAATAAACGTCAACAAATGGCCAATATTTTAAATATCAGTATAAAATATATATACTTAGGCTTTGATGCCAGTTCAAGTTTAGTTAGTTTTTTTATTAAGTTTTGAATAGTGCAGAGCAATTTACTCAAAAACAATACTGAAATATTAATTTCTCATCACTGCATAAAACATTTAAAAACATTACTTATTTAGCATCGGAAATAAATAATTACTGTTAAGGTGCTCAGTACTTTCTCTTATCATGTAAATGACATATTTATAAGAAGTTAAAAACAAAGCTAACCACAGTTGGCATTATCTGTGCATCTTGAAATGACACAGACTCAAAAAAAGCTCAACTGCCTGATTTTTCTAGAAATTAGTCACTGTTGTATGATTGCTGTTTAGAATGTGAATTATTTTTCTTTTTTGGTCTGCAAAAACAAATAGACAGTGAGAAATGAGATGTGAAAAAGAGGCCCTGAGCTGTATTTAAGCACAATCCCCCCGGTCATGTGGACAAAATCCTCATCACACAAACACATGAACAAAACAGCTCAGAAACTGGCAGCTGATGTTTTAAGCTGTTTTCTGATGATCAGTTTTCTTTGTAAAATGCAGCTACAGTGCAGATTAGAAGTGCTGTAGTAAACCTTTATCTCTCATTAGAAGGAAATTGACAGAATCTCAATAATTAAGTCAATTGATAAAATAAAAAAACTAAAAATAAATGTATACTTAATTATGTTTTTTTTTTTTGGTGCCTAATCAGGATGGGATGGTTTAAGCTGTGCTGAGTCACGTGTACGTCTGTGTATATTTAAGGCGGCAGCTCACAAACAATTTTGTAGGTCCGAGGAGGAGTAGAGTGGCTTTAAATGTCACTTACTGAATCAAATCCTTCAGCATGTATCTCCTTCTTTTTTACTTTTTGGATCCATCACCCACCAACGAATGTGCTTGTCTTTTCTGATTTTTCTGATTATTCATTATTTCAAATTATCAATAATATAAAGCAAACTCCTTCAGGCTGTTTCATCAAAGCCAATTTTGTGATAATAGTTCTTTTGATCTATGTTGAAATCACTGTTTATAAAATTATTTTCTAATTTTACAACATCAATGACGTACAATAATTTAACTTACAGTTTCTGAACACTGTAATGTTGAACATAAAAAAGAAATAAATGAAAATATATGAAAAAAACAATGCAATTATAATATATGGAAAAAAGAAAAAAAATATATACATCATAGTTGTAAAATACTGAGCCATTATTCTGGGGCCTTATCCCCTAATCCAAATATCAAATACAATTTCTAATGGCTGTAACAGTAAAGTAAGTCTCTGAAAATATGTGTATGATGAATCAGTGATAGAGGAAATATAGTTATAAATCACATTTTAATGAGCATAGCCCTCTGCTTAATGAGTCTACAATCAGGGTTATTCCTTTTATTGAAGAGTGACTGAGTGCTGTCCCACTACAGCAGATTATGCCTCTGGATGCAGAGGTGTCATCACATTCTGCTCTTAATCTGTGTATTTCATAATCTATAATCTGCATTAGAATGCCACTGGTGAGTTTTGTTGTTGTTTGTGTCTGTTATTAGCCTGCTCGTGTAGCAGATGTCATTTATTTTTAGATCACTACCGCCGCACATGTCACTATGCATCTGGCAGCGAAGCAGTGCCGACAACACGCTGGGTAAATAATAGATTGACTGGAATTAAGTGCGAAGGCTTTGAAGAGGGGACGAGTGTAAACAGACAATCAAGACGGCCGTACCGAGGAGTTTGGATGCACGCATGTCGTCTGTTCTGACAAAATATCGCTTATGCAACTGTTGGCTGAGAGCCAGAGTGAGGACAAGGCTGAGCACAAAGTGTGTGCCAGTGGCCAAATTCGTGTACCCTCGCTTTACTCTGACTTACACGCCTACTCCCCTCATTATTCTGAGCAGGCAGAGGTTTGGCTCACCTTTGTTTTTAGACACTGATGGGATTTTGTCTTCACGCTTCTCAGTGGTGGTAGCTCAATGGGTAATTACAATTTTAAAACAAATGCTACAGAATGAGAGCTAAATAAAATGTTGTATTTGTCACAAAAGTTTATTTAATGCTGATCATGCCATCATTAAAACAGACTGATTAATAGGGCTGGGACGATATGCTTTTCTCTTGATTCAATTTTTTATGATTTTTTTTGGTGCTGATTCAACTTAAATTGCGATACTACAATGTTGCCAATTTATGCAATCTTTAGTTAGCTTTTTTAACACCAGCGAAAAAGATGAACAATGATGATGCCTGCAGACAATATCAGGAAAAATACACATCACACGTGAGTCTTTTTTTTTGGATTTATTCAGCAATATATTTTAACCAGCTGTTTATACTCTCTCTTCAAAAGACTGGATTGCATTTAAAAGTGGCTTATTAACACAGACTAAAATAAAGCATTTACATTTGGAAAAAAATATCCATTTTTGAACAAAAAAATCGATTTGAAAATTGTCAAACGAAATATCCCGATAATCCATTTTTTCTCTCACCCCCATTGATTAATGTAAAAGACAGGAATGTATTCAATGGATGTTTAAATACATTTCTGAACATTTCGTAGTCTTAAGAAACAAATATGTTTCAGCGATGATTTGTCAGCTATGGTTGTTTTTTATTTTTTGCCTCTATACTGTAAATGATTCTGTAAAAATGCTTGAGTGACTCTTTTGAAAATAATCTCTAATATTAAGGATAAAACAGAAAAACGTTTTGACTCTGTGGACAGAAATGTAATCAAAAATCAGCTAACCAGGCATCCATTTCTAGATATTTTGTGGTGATAGAATATTATTTTTCTCAACTTTGGCCTTATAAGATTTTGAAGCCCAACTTTGAGTTTTGACATTGTGTTGGAACCTTGAATATTGCATGATACATTCTGAGATGACACAAAACAGAACAACAAAGAATAATACTAAATGATGCTTCACAATACGGGATAATACAGCACAAATCAACATGGCTCAGTGTGATAGTAATAGAAACAACATGATGTGGTTCAGTCTTACAAGTGGGACAGAATGTTGATATCACACTTAATCACCGACCTGACATACGCGCTGCAATAATCAATGCAAGATTGGATTTTTAAAAGAACGTATATAAGGTGCAATGTTTACAGGTTTGGTCACACATGTGGATTATATCGGAGGAATATTTATTTTACATCCTAACTGAGTGTTTAACTCTCACTTGCTCTCACTTTTTAAAATGATTTAATTTAAAAACTCAAAACATCAATATTGTTTTATATCACTTTTTGTCAAATTCTGTAAATATGACAGCTAATTCCTACACACATCATGTTGCTCAGTTTATCACATTTTCTGATATCTATCATGTATGATATTTAAGTCTTGCAGTATCACTGTGTCGTGATGATAATGATATCCAGGTCCACTTATCACTTATATTGAGAAGTTTCCTGTGATTTCCAGCCTCATTCATTATGATGATAACAAAAAACAATATGATTTGATAAGATACAAAACGATATGACTCAATCTGATGCCCTGAGGAAGTGAATGTCTAACCCTTCTATCACGTCTATAGAGACAGATCTCTTGCTTCCCTTGAACCCCTTGTGAACCACTTCTTGACTTGATCTCACTTGGACTTGGTCCTAGATGGATTTGACTTGGACTTCCCTGGTGTGGTCCTAATTACAAACCCTGACATAACAGCAGGCCCTCTGCCAGGCTGACCGGTTCGAGCTGGTCGATTGTTCGCGCTGCAGAAGATGAACGAGAACAGACGGAGGACGTCTAACTGAGCTGCCCAGGCTTGTTCTTTTGAGCGTGGTGTTCTTGGATCAGTGTGAAATCGCTGGTTCATTTGGTGATCCAACTGTGCAAAACTGGCTGGCATGCAGGCAGGCAGGAAGCCTCCCTGCAGCCGCAGCTCAGAGCCTGAAACGCCTGTGCTCCCTTTGCATGGTTAATTATAGCAGTGTCAGCAGAGAGGAGGATGAGGAGGGCATGGAGTAAGGTAGAGGGGGAACTTTCTGAGAGACAGATGGTGAAGGGTAGAGGGAGATGCAGCTAAAGAGGAGGCTTTTGCTGTTAAATGAGATCTTGCAGAGGAATCTTCAGCAGTATTGAGTGTTAGCTTTGATATTTAAACTTCCAGAGGGATCAGATGACATAAAGCACAAAGACTGCAGAAGTAGCTGCTTGTTCCTGCAGATGTGTTTCTTGCACACCATCTCTGGATCAAAGTATTGCTGACAATGCACTCCAGCCAGAGAGCAGCTTCCTTGCCTTAGGTGGGCTGTGCAGACACACACAGACAGACTCATGCATTTAAAGATGCACATTCTGTGTACAGTAGGACTGCAGCGCCAGCCCTCCTCTACTTGAGCTGTAGTGACCGCAGCACGTGTAGCTGTGATCTGCGCCCGGGCTGTGTGAAGCCCCCCTCGTGCAAGATGGTGCTGTTTGACTCCCCTCGACCTCAGGCTCCTCTTAGGTAACAGAGCCACAGCGATCTGAGGCTCAGCAGAGCAGAACTGTGCACGGCACAGCATCGGTGATGTCAGAGCGCTAATCTCTCTGGGGGGATTGGCGGATGGACGCTTGTCAGAAACATTTGATGCTACCCTGGATGAAAGCCGTCGGAGGCAGAGAAGGAGAGACAGAGGCAGAGGAAGAGTCGGAGCGGCGCCGAGCTCCCTGCTTTTGTTTTTATGTTGTGTTTTTGGAGTGAGGCTGCTGCCATGTTCCAGCATGGGGAGAGCAGCTGAGGAGAGCAGCTGAGGAAAAGGAGAGGGTTCAACTTCCCACCCCACAGAGGAGCTATCGCTTTCTGCTGTTCGCTCTGACTCTCATTCACAATCACTAACAGACACTCTGAGTTCAGAGCGGGGCTCAGGCCCTGAGCCTCAGCCTCTCGTCCTACTATTGCCGCAAGCACAAGGGGAGATAGCGGGCATCCTCACAACAGGAGCACCATGCTGACAGTGGACCACTGTAAAGGATTTAATTATCAGGTAAGTTACTTTACTCCTGAGCCCAGATGAGCTGGAAGAGGATGAGAGATTCTCTGACTCTCAGAAAGAGTTAGGAGGAGCCTGACAAAGATTCATCTACTTACAGTCAGCCTTTAGACTTATTTGAATGTCCTTCCTGACCTTGAGAGACTGCTTTAGCATCCTGTTTGACTATCCAGTCAGGGTAAATATATGTGTAGATGCTGCAGAGGGGGCCAGTTGTTCTGGTGTGCATGCGAAGGGTCCCGTGGAGGTTGCTGACAGATGGGTCTGCCATTCTGGGGCGTGAGAGGAGCTTATACCCGTGGCACTGACCCCATTGATCCCTGAGGGAGAAACAAGTAAACAACAGCCAATAGTTAAATTTGTGTTATTTCATGGTCTTCTTTCTCATCTTTCATGCTTTTAGGGCACGCAGAGTGTGCTTTTCTGGCTGGTTCAGCTTTTCAAGATTCTCCCTCTTACTCATCAGAGGCTTTCGTCCTCACTTCCTCTCCCCATGTCAGACAAGGTTAAAGGAAAGGGATGATGCAGAGACGATGATACAAGTGTGCTTTGCATATTCTTCACTGTGATGATGCTGATGCTGATCCTGCTGCCATTGCCACGGTAACCACAGCCATCTGTAGGGATGAAAACCATGACAACAGAAGCCATCCGCCAATCGCAGGGCTTGTACAGCTGCTTATAATCCACCTCTTAGCTCTTAGCTAGCACCAAGCTATCAAGTCACTTTGGCTTTTAGCACATGTCGAGCACTCACTAAAGCAGATTGAAAGTAAATAGATGGATTGATATTAAAACCCTGTCTTAAGGATTTTGCTTGAAAGGCTACATTAAGGGCTCATCTATATGCTGTAAGTTAGCACATCTGATGAGAGTTAAACAGGACATCCCATGGCCTGGATCGGAAGGTATAGCAGTGCAAACATTCATCATCCCTACAGCTGTGAGAGCCTCAGGAGAGGTCCCTGAAGAACAGAGAAATGAGGTCACATATCTGCCTCCTTCAGCTTGTCGTGATAATGTGCATAGATTCCTGGAAAGAGCTGCTGGGAATCAATAGGACTCTGATTTATTCTGGCAAAGAAAATGGAATATAAGCTCTCGGGCAAATCTAAGGTTAACACCCAAAGACTTCCTCTGTGTTGTCTTTTGTCAGTCCCCCATGAAAAACAGCATCTCTGGACAGATAATATGCCCAGCTAGTGTTGCATTTACTGGCGTGATTTTGTTCCATTACGTCTTGTGTTTTCCCTCCCATGCGCTGCTTGAAACTCAAGTGTGTGAAAACAAATCATCCTAACACGAAAAATTTTACTTTCATTTTTGTTCTGTGGATTAATCTGTATTCCAAATGCCACCAACACAGTTCCTCTTTCGCTGAAATCTCAATTATTAGTTTAGAAACAGTTTTCTTCCTCACATCAACTGGCAGGACTGAATGTGTGGCATCTCAGAAGCAGTGATATTTCATTGCCTTTGTAGAACAATGAGTTGTGAGTTTTCTGTTTTATGGTGCCAGCAACTTCTGCACGACTCGGACTGATCAAAAGACAAAACGGTTTAGATGTGTTGTAGAAGGAAAACCCTCCAAAATACATTGATTTTAATCCTATTTAATGAATTAACGTAATATTCGTTCAAAGGTTTGCTTTAAAACATCTTTGGTTGCTTACATAGAAAGTAAAAAAATGTGATAATTGATGCTTATAAAGCAGATGCTTTTCAAAATCCTGACTGTAATGATTAGTAAGACTATCATACTTTTCATATTAGATTTCCCATTATTCAGTGTGATTAGATCCTTGATAAAGTTGTTGGTTCTTAGTACTTGTTTACTTATTCAGTCTCTCAAATTAATTCATCTTTTCACTTTCTGACATTAGCAGAATTATTTGGTATCATATCACAAATGATCATATTATGGTACAAGTTCTGAAAAAGAGAGTCTCTCTGATACAGGAGTAAGATATGCTGCCATAGTTCCTTAAAAAAAGACTAAAAGTTATTCTGGAAGAAAATCTTTATGTAATTTAATAACCAGTTAAAACAGTGGTAAGAGGACTTTAACTTTTATTGTGCTTTTCTAGGCTCTTCCCACTTAAAAGTGATTTTACATCACAGCTCAGGACAGGTCTACCCTGGCTACTGATTTATGATTTGTAGAACTACAATACAGATGTACGGTATGTCTTGGCATTGTCCCGAATGCCACATTCACACACTGGTATTTTGTTCAAATTTTGCCTACATGTGGTAAAATGTAAAGCCACGTCAGGCAATGCAAAAATGAATCATCGTTAGTTGAACAACATTGTCGACGAATTTAACCCATGTTTATAAAATTCTGATGTGTGATTGAACAGCTTGTAAACGCCTTGGCTTACTGTTACTCCCCTCAGTTACAGCAGCTGAATGTTGGAGCCCGGCTGTTGGCATGTTGTGGAAATACTGAGACCAGCTACACCTGGTGAAATGGCACATGCACCAACTTTGTATGGCATTCGATGGGTGAAGTTGAGTGCACTACTTTATTGTGCTGCATTGGCAAACATTTAAAATCTTTCTGCAGTCTACAGGAAGTGTTATACTCCACCTGCACAATATTTTACTCTTTTTCTGAGATGTCGACCTGCGTTGAATGCAGCAAAATTGACCCCAGGAATGTACTTTCACCAAAATGTTGATGATCTCTCAGTGTTGGTCAATGTCAGTTTAATGTAACTGGATTTGTGAATGGGGCATATGGAGAGCAGGTCTTCCAGAATCACAAATAAATGTGCTGCAACAGTTGCTGAAATAAGCCCAGAAAGGACTTAGAAATAAAATCTTCATTGAACATCTCAGTGAAAACCATTGGTAGCTTGCACATACATTGTCCCATATATATTTTGGCAGTTGAAACTGACAGCAAAGATGTTATAATGATTCAGTTAGTTTATACACGATAATGGAAGGGGACACAAGCTTTGTAATAAATGTCTTCTTTTGATGAACACATTTCAACACATTTTATTAGTAGAGTCCAAGATTGAAAAAACTGTTTTCCCCACTGCTGCTCCCATTGGATCTCTTCAGTTATAAGTACCATTAAAAGCTTGTATAGATTTTTTCTGTGTATAATAATATTTTAGGATGAAGCATGCAAGAGTAGATTTTATCAACTGTATAAATGTAGGACCACACAGTCTCTTTTAGCCTGTCTTCGTTAACATTTTACATCTATTTGTGCATTGTATTACTCATTAGACTTTAAACTTTGAGTCCCAGGAAGAAAAGACAAAATACAACCCCTACAGCAGGTTATAGATTCAGAAAAACTTTCTTCAGGGCCACAGAAAACACAAAATCACAACTCTCTAAAGCTGCAGAACTGCACCATTGAACAAAAAGAAAGCCAATTTTGATCATTAAAAGTTCCCTCCAACTATTCCCACAGTCATCAAAACAATATTAGTCAACAAAGTCAGCTCCTACAGTAGCCCGGGGCCATACAGTGTGATGTGCCAAGCCGAATCACGGTCTTCCAGGGTGCATGCAGGGCGCTCTACATGTTAACAAACGCTGACGGGGCTGTCACTTCACAACAGTCTCAATCGAGAAGCGTTCACCTTTAACCACACCAACACAAAGGGGTCACAGTCGGGAGGAGAGTGGAGCACATTGTACAGGAGATGTAAATGTAAGACGAGGAGCGGTGTTCAGGTCACTTTCACCGTCCACAGGGTTTATTTTTGTACTGTGCTGGTTCAACAGAGAACACCAGAAGATGTTGTGTGGAGGATTAAAGTGAGGACATTTCTTTAATATCCACGTTAAGTCAGAAATGATGAATGAATGTTCAGTTCTGCAGTGGTTAGGATTATCTCAGAGCATGTGTGTGAGCAGGAGAGAGGACGGCTTGTTCTATTCAGATAATTTCTCAGTCTTCGCTTTCCCACGATTGCTGGCTCTGTCTTGATTTTCTGCAGTAATGAGAGTAAGCGTAGGAGGTGGCTGCATAGTGTTTCTAAGGACAAACTGGCTTTGTTGTCCCTTTTTCCGGTCAATCACTTGATCTCACCAAGCACTGTCCGACATGAAACTCATTAGGAAGAGTGGTCCGTACATGGACAGCACGTGTAGCACCCTGGGGTGTGAAATCAGGTGTTGAGAGGTGGTGAATGAATTGGTTTTAGAAAGGCATCCAGTGGATTTAATGTGGTGCCCCCAGCTCCAAATACAAAGCACAGACACCAGCCTTAATGGAGCTTTTTAGGACTTTACTTTGGCTATTACAGATAATATTTCAACCTGTGGGAAACCTGTTTACAACTCTGACTACTTGGACTGGTGTAATTCTAGATCCAGGACTCAAAGGGACACCTGTTCTTCAGAGGAGAACACGGCTGGTAATCCTATGAGGGATTTGGGGATTCGTGTTATTGTAGAGATTTGATTTCTCGGTACATGTATTATGTTTGTGTGACTGCTCAGTGGAGTTTCATTGTTTGCTCTACTGTAGGTCCACTCAGTACTGATGTTTGAAAGTCTGGCTAGCTTTGAGTTACGCAATGGAACAGTGTTTTGATATGAAATGGTCATTTTGAACATGCAAACTTTGGTAAGGCATGTGCAATATATCCTGTTTTTTAAGATGTCATGGTATTATTTAAATAAACAGGCTAACCATTCATGAAGAAGATTGTTCAGTAGTATCCTTTTCCACGCCCTTCGCCAGTTCAACCCATTTGTCCAAATGCCCATTTGTAAATGTATTTGTGCAGTTTTGACAGCGTTTTCTCTTTTGGCTAAAATTGATATGTTCCTGTTCTTCATGATTGTTAGGATAATAAAAATCTCATCATTTTCAAACACATGGAAGTAAAGAGCAGCCTCAGTATAGGAAATTGTCAATGTTCTGATGACAGAGTTTAAATTTGTCTTGAGCTTTTTGTTGTGGAAACAAGAATCTGTCCAGTATTGGATGTCTAGAATTTCTGTTTTCCTGTTTATTTCATTAAGTATCAGTATCGCATAAAACGGAGCATTGGTTGTTTTGGTTTTTTAAGTCTGATATTGCCTAGGCCTGTCATGAAAACAAATTTTGCTGGACAATAATTGTCCAAAAAATTATTGCTGACAAACTATATCATTGTCAATATTGTTTTGAAACATCATTTTTTTATTAATGTAATTACAATATATGTCATAATAAAGTGACTACACCATATTAAAAGCAATAAACTTTGATTTCTTATAAGTATCTAACTGTAATTGGAAGGTCAATAGCTTTTTATTAAAATACATTAAACAAACAATATTAAAAATGTAACAATGAAAGAGAGAAAAAAACCCAATGAAAATTAAATGGATTCTCTTGGGAAAATTGCATGTAAATATAATCATTATACTAATCAAAAACAATAAAAAATAGACCCTGTCTCTGTATAGAAACACACACAACAGTAAAAACAATAAATAGAATGTAGTTTATATAGTTCCTGGATTGTTTGTGACATGTATGTTCTCCCATTCAATTTGTACTGTCTGTCAAACGTTCATAACATTGAGCACGTACCATTTGGTGCTGTTTTATTTCTATTTACTTTGCCGACCAAACGCCTCAGTAAGCTTTGACATTCAGGACAGAGGCTCCGCTGCACCTCCCCTTCTTCGTCGCCACTACTTTCAAACAAATACGATGTATCAGCTCGCCGGTGTTCATGAGCTCACGCCTTGTTCATTCTGTTAAAAACCTAAATATTCCCACACTGGGGCTGTGGCAGCCGGCTTAGGAACCACAGCTTTTGTGCCTTCATTCATATTAGTGTTCATTTCCTTGATAATCCTGGGGACGCTCACTTCAGCTCTCGTGCGGCCCCGCCTCCCCCACAAATATTGAATGAATGACAGATGCTCACTCCGCTATAAATCTGCTATATCTACTATAGAACCAATGCACCCAGGTGTTGAGAAAGTTGCACCGAGTGACCCATCTTCTCATCCAGCCTGTTTGGTAGAAAGAGAGGAGGAAAACAAACATGCATGCACGTGTCAACTTATCAAGGCCGGCAAACTTACCAAGAACGTTTTTATTTATCATGCAGTTAATTGATTTATTGATTGTCGTGACAGGCCTATTACCTGTTTTTATACTTCAAAAGTAACTCAGTGTTACTATTCTGTGTTAAACGATATAAGCAAAGGACTATCAGCGTGGTCTTTACTGGTAAATTGTTTAATGTACAGTGTGTAAATTCTGCCACCAAGGCTGTGTTTCCACTGAGCCGTCTGGTTCAGTTTAGCTTGGTATGGCATGTATTTACAGGTTGACAAGTGCTTCAACTGAATCCCTAACCCTCGCGTAATAAAACAGCAGCTAAAACAAAAAAACGCACCACATTTAAAAAAGCTGTGGATTTAGAGTGATTTGTTCACTGTTGTTTTAAAGAATATCCACATGAAACATTACTCCATTGAGTATTGAGGGGATGGAAGTCCTCTACTGTGGCTGTTTACAGCTTAGCGCTTCCCTTCAGATTGTTGCCCTGTTTCTTGCTGCTGTGATGTCAAGCAGTGACGTAGCTGGTACTAACATCCCCGCCCTTAGGTGACAATACAGCTGGCAGTGGACTTGTTTTGGACTCAAGATTCTAAACAATACTGCCAGCCATAAGTTGTATTTACTGTGAATTCAGTTCACAGACATTTATTTATCGGTTTGGAACTTAGTCTGTGTAAAAGCAAACATGCAGACTACTACTCAGTGGGGGGGTCTGGACCCAAAGGGAGGTCACAAGCAACCACACAGAGATTTTTGAAATGTCTCCTATTTAACACAGAAAATGAATGAATACCTTTTCTGGTATATTTACCCACTATTGTTGAAGTACATGTAGCTTTTTTCAAATGATAATAAACCCAGCCATCAGCAGAGGTCCATGATGAAAATAAAGCAATGCATAGAAAATTTCTGATCATATAAGTTAGTCATTAACCATCTTCAGACACAGTGGAGGCTCCCAGTCTTTGGCACTTTGTATTTGGCCCTGTTATTGGGGGGAGGGGGTCTCTGGCTAAAGGGGAGCTCCTTAACCACAGTTTTCAGTTGATCTATTAGTCAATCTGTATTTGTATATTCATTTAAGTGCTATCTCAAGTCACTTTACAATAGAGCAGGCTAAAGACTCCTCTTTATTTTATGGATACACATACAGTTTATGCTTATATACATGTACACATTTATAAAGTACACATATACAAATGCATACATCCAACACCCAACATGAATCCAAATAGCAAATCAAGAATCTCATTAGTTTTCATAAAGTAAAATGTATTTTTGAAGGAAAAGGTTGTGTATCAAAGTGGCTATCTTGGATTGCATAGCAAACTGGTACAGACCAGAGAGGTCACTATTTAGCAGCTTTTCTCCTCATAATGAAACTGTCTGTTTGGTGAATACACACCACGGAGCAGCTTTTGTTTTCAGTTTGATCAAGCATGTTTACAGATATATTTGATCTGAGCAGTGTGCCTTTTCTCCACCTGGAAATTTCTGGGTGGTCCAGAGGGATAGGAGGTCGCAGCATTGGGATAAGTTTATCACAGTGAAACAGCACAAAACAAGTGTATTATTGATGGCAGCTTTTACGAGCAGCTCCATCTTTCTTAGATGGCAGTCTTTGACTGATCATCCAGTGTCTCCACGGCACCAGTAAACAGGAGTTGTGTTATATCGTGTTGGATTTCATGACAAGACACCTTCTGTTAGAGTAATAAAGATCAAGGATTGAACACTGTACACAAGGTAAAGTAAATACTAAAATCTAGAATATTTTATTTCACAGAGTAGTCATACCTGTGGGGAGATTCTAAGGAGGGATTATCAATGCAAGAGCAGATTTCC
Source organism: Scarus forsteni (assembly GCA_036419115.1). Taxonomy (NCBI): domain Eukaryota; kingdom Metazoa; phylum Chordata; class Actinopteri; order Labriformes; family Labridae; genus Scarus; species Scarus forsteni. The sequence continues at coordinate 4,918,002 of JAZDUH010000054.1, read as the reverse complement.
TGAATAGTTTGCGTTCAACTACAGAGTGTGCAATGAATTAAAATCAGATAGAAACCAATGTCAAGTCTCTCGTGAAGGTCAAAATGCTCTGCTTAGCTTTGCTGCACAAATTCTTCCACTGTGCACACACACACTAACACACACATGCACCCTTCGCACTGTGTGACATTCAGGACATCCTCTGGCCCTCAGTTCGTGTCTGGGCCCGAAGCATTCACTCCCATGCTTATTCATCCACACTGTTTCTCCCCATCACAGAGCTGCCTGCATTAACAGGCCTACACTGTCCATAATGTGTGTCCTTATGTGTGCTGCACATGTGCAGCCTGTTGGGATCAGATCGACACAAACAACTCAGTATCTCATGAGGAAAAGAGGCTTATGATGATAAAAGAATAATGTAAACATACATTTATGTAATGTTAATGTTTTTCTTTTCATCATGGCTGCTCACATGTCAACTCCTCCCCCACCTCACCCATCCCCACTCCCCCCTGGGGTCTTTGTCACGTGGTCCTTGCTTTCGTCCAACCCTCCTCCACCCCAAAGCCCTCATCACCGTCCATCAGACCAACAGAGAAACGGCTGATTTAATTCTGTCCGCCACGCCGGGCCCTCCATCACTGATCCCATGGTCAGAGACGAGGTTTTATCCCGCCGTAAAGGCTGGCAGATTAATCTCAACACAGATTGGTGAGCAGGGATGCGACTCTCCATGCCGGTCCGGGGTCAGCATCATGAGGTAGAGGAACCGGTGGCTATAAATAGAAGCAGAGACCTGCAGGCAGGAGGATTCTGGCTCAGCAGGCATACTGAGCGTGCAGCGTGGAGCTTTGTTTAGGAGGGAGCAGGAAAGGGCACAGCATCTGGACTTAAATATATCTGATCGATGTTATTTTAGTTCCACTGATTCAGCTCGACAGAGCCAAGGTACACAAATAAGCTATCAGGAAAAAGATCAGGGGGATGGTTCTTATTTGTCTTTTAGTTGAAGGTAAAATGGTGCGATAAATGATGTTCAATGCAGCTAAACATATGCTGCAGAAACGTATATTTATGCATGTTATATGCATTATTTTTTGTTTAAAAAAGACGTTATACACATGTTATATGATCATTAATCACTTGACAAAACTGAAATAAAATCTTATATTAGGATACGACACACATAAAAACATGGCTTGTATTGCTTCATCTGTTTGCTTGGACCTGAGTTTTTGCCGTGTGCTCCCGTGTCACTCTGCTTTTTACCTGGCATTAGATTTTTAAATCAGGACTTCAGTGATTCATAGCTTACTATTAATCACACTCTTATTTACATAATGGGATACTCAGGCACAGTTATTCAGACAGACTCACTGAAATCAATGTCGCTTTTACAAGAGAAACAAAAACAGCCTAAACTGAGTTAAGAAAACATCAAAATGATTTAATGCACTTCCGCAGAAACTCTTGTTTTAAAGCTATTATTAAGCTTTGTTAACTATTAACTAAAAAGTGTGAAATATATTATTTAATAGAGCTTTAAAGTTGTCATTCCAAAGTTAATGGTTTATTAAAAAGTATTCTTTTTTTTCCCCAAAGTTCCAATCATTCAGAGATTTTGACCTGCCTGAACTATGGGGACATAAAGGAAGGCTCACGGCTAATTTCTTGGTATCAGCAAAATTTAAGTTTACAAACCTGGTGTGATTCGGGCTTGTCTGAATAGATTTTTGATTGTTGATAGTTTTGAAATGTATTCACTGTAAAGTGTAATCGCCATGTCCTAAGAAGAAGTTAACTTTGGGTCAGATATTTGTCTCATAGATGTTTATAACAGAAGAAACCTTAAACCCTTAAACTTTCTCTTTCATAAGATCTTAGTTAAGGGCAAAGTCATAATTCATATTTTCATTGGACAGCAGTTAAGGATGTAATTTTCTGGCTGCCTGAACTCTCTAGTCAATCACTTAAATTGAAACTAGAGCGATCGATAAAATATACGGCCCGCAATGACGAGGTCTGCAGATGAAATGCTGTTTCTTCACACTTGTTTTCAGTTTCTTGCTCCTGTTTTCACTCCAGACAGGTTTCTGTAAAGCAGAATGTCGTCTTCACTGTTCAGATGCAAAATTTAGAACATTAGCAGGATATAGTTAAACGTGTAAACAGATTTATTTCGCTCTTTAAGAGCCAAATGACAAACTGTAATCGCATTTGTAATGACACCCATTAGCATCAAATATCGCTCTGTGATTGTGAACAACACACTCCAGCTTTCCCATATTTTTTACAGCTGCTCTGTGTCTCTCCTCTCATAAATGTGTTACAGTCTACCTGTCAGAGAGTGGTGCAGTGACCACTGCAGTGCTATTGCAGATGAGATGCGGGATGGATAAAGGAGGCCCGAAGCACGGCTATCACACCACCTGTTAGCCTTGTATTTGTCTGCTTCAATTTAATGCAACAGTGCGTTTAAAATCCTCATCCTGTTGCCATCAGGTTGTATCGCACTGGGGCTTTGAGCTGTATTTGTGTTTGTGTACCTCTTGTAGAGCGGGGACAGGGACACACAGTGTGCTGCTAAAACTAAAGGAGGCTCCCTGGGGACCTGCGGGGCCGACCAGCAGTGCCAACCTCCTGCTACTCTCCAAGGCCTGTCAGACACACTCACATGAGTTCTGCGATCACTGCAGCAATATCCAGAAATGATCAAAACGTCACGCCAGTGGCCTTGTTTGTCGGCCCTTCCTGAAAACATTTTCTCCACAGTTTCATTTAAGTACCTCCTCTCAGAGCTGAGTGCTGATTAAGTCTGATTTCTCTCCCAGTAGATGGCGTGCAGTGGTGATTCTAAGCTGAAGGGCACAGGATAAGAGTGATTGAGGATGCAGATGCTCGGATAATGATAAAATTAACACATTAATAAAATGTCAAGCCTTCCAGATTACCATTAGCCATCTGTCAGGGGAAATCTAGGGGAGTCTGTCTACAGGGACCTGATAATGAATCCTCATCTGGGCCCGTTTGCATGTCTTTGACAGCATGAGTACTCACAGGGTTAATGTCCCTCAGCATGTACAGTAAGCCCACCATGTCAGCCCTCAGCATCTGTCCGCACACTGCTTTGTTTCTCACATGGTAGTCCATGTGTGTGTCTGTCAGAGTGTGTGTGACAGTGTCGTATCACCACTGATTTCGCTTAATCTCTCAGGATCAGAGATTGATGGGCAGCGTCGGCCTCCTTTGGCCGTCACAATGTAGAATACCACATTTACCTTCTGTTTACTTTTAATAAGTAAGCGTCTACCTTTCATTTTTTATATTTCCATTAAATGTGTGAAAAAAATGCTGATATGAAATTGATTCATTTCGATTGTATTGTATTAAAGTCAATCTTTTTATTATTATTAATTAAGCAAACGTATATAAGAAGACAAAACAATAACAAGCTGGGAATAACGATACAATAGAGGTACATTGTACAGCAAAGAGTAAAATGTAATATGTAGTGGGAGTTAAATTCAAGGAAAAGAAAAAAAAAACATTCCTTCTCCTTACACAAATGCTCTTGTCATTATAGCAGAAATATTTACATTAATATAATCCAGGAATGGTCTCCATATTTTTTCAAAGGCATCAGTTTTGTAGTGCAAGAGACAAGTCAAAAAGTCCTGAGGTATGTATTCCATTATTGTCCTGTGCCATCTCTCAACTGAGGGGGCTTTATCTGATATCCAGTGCTGAAGAATATTCTTCCTGGTGCAAAATGTCATAACACTGTACAGTTTTTTCTGGTATTTATCAGACACACAGCCATTGGGAAAACCCAGAAGGAGGGAAACAGGGTTGAGTTCAATCTCCTTCTGCAGAACTTTGCGTATTTCAAATAAGAAATCATTCCAATATTTCTGTATTTTAACACAAGACCAAAGACAGTGAGTAAGATCATCAAATCCAGTCCTACATTTAAGGTAGAATGGAGAGACATCCTTTCTATATTTGGAGAGACGGCTTGGAGCAACATGTGCTCCATGCAGAGTCTTGAGTTGCAAAGCTCTTGTTCGGTTACATACCGTTATTTTCGTTGCATTATCCCAGATGTCTTCCCACATCTCCTCAGTTATCTCAACACCCAACTCCCTCTCCCAGACCATGCCCAGCGCCCGGGCACCGACACCTGAGCAATCCCTCAGACCAGCATGAAAAGTTCTAATGGAAGCATTTCCCTGAGAAAGAAGCACTTGTTTTTCTATCTGTGTGACCCTCATATCAGCAAGCAAAGATGTGTCTTTTATAATAAAGTTTCTGACCTGGAGATAACGAAAAAGGTCATTTTTGGATATGCCATATTTTTCCATAACTTGGTTGATAAAGTCAATCTTTAACATGCCGGTAGAACCTATGGGGTTAAAGATGTAGCACTGAGATCTATCCCCAGAAGAGAGTCAATCAAATTCAAGGTGCAGAAGTGAAACTCAAATTCATAGCAAAATCATCATGTTGATGGTCCTGTATGACTATCTGCCTTTATAACTACTTGCACTGTTAATTATCAAGGGGCAGGCTGCGTAAAGAGACAGTTTGCAAGGTGCTACTAGCTGAGTCCTGAAGGCCCATTCATGCTGCCGTTTTAAGTCGTAACATTTACACACCTGTGATGCTTCACCTCCACTGAGAGTATCAGAGACCCTCTGTTTGCTACAGCTGCAGAGGTGACGTTAGAGCCGTAATAGTTAAGACTGTGAGTGTGTCTCTCGTGTGCCTCCAAAGCTGCATCACACAGAGTTGACACAACTATAAGAACTTTGTGGGGTTAATGTGAATGAAGTGCAGGGACCATAGAGCTTTGCTGCGGCTCTTTCAATAAATGCACAAGGAAAAGGGCTTAAGAATACACCTCAGTTAGTGTAGAGCTTGTTTTCTCCCCTTTATTGTGTTTCATTATTGAGCAAAATATCCCAGCTACCATGATACCACAAGCCAACTGTAAATGTACTGTGTAAGTGTAGTAGACACAACTTTGTTAATATCAACCTTGTTTTAGGATAACATGGTTTATTATAATCTTAAGGGAAAAAGATACTGTCCAACACCTGTCCACTTATAAACACCTCTGATAGGGGAGTTGTTTGCTTCTGGTCTATTAAAGAATGTCAGTCAAAACATCAAACTTAAATTTAAAAACTGAATTAACAAGACAACCTTAATTTCAAATACAATAGATGTAAAAGATTTATCGAGCATGAGCCCTGTATTATATATGCATTAATGCTTCATTAAATGCATAAAAGCCCTTCAGCTATTTTTTGTAGACATTTTTTAAGCTTGTAGTCTGTTGGTTGAGTTTTTCAGACATTAAATTTGATAACAGAGACAATATTTTCAAATCACCTATATAGTTACCTCTGCCAAGGAGGTAATGCTATTGTTGGCATCTGTTTGTTTGTTTTTTTGTTTGTTTGTTTTCCTGTTAGCAACATAAACATAAAAAGTTATTGACTGATTTCGATGAAATTTTCAGGAAATACCCAGATTGGGACAAGGAACAATAATTAGATTTTAGGAGTGATCCAGATCACCGTCTAGATCCAGGAATTTTTTAAAGGATTCTTTAACATTGCGAGATAGGACCACTTTCAACATTGGTGCATATTATTCCACCAAAAATAGTCAGGGTATTTGGACAAAAAATTCAGGACAATTTTCCAACAGGTTCTACAAGATATCAAAGACTGATCTGGATCCCGGCAAAATTCCAGATTCTCTGATCCAGAACAAAAAAAATTTGGATATCCTTGGAATTTTCGTCATAGCAAGGGAATAAATAAAGGAGACTTGCAACAAACACCAAAATATAGCCACGATACTGTGAAATCTGGAGTGTTTAATCTGATTTGTTGTATCTTCAAAACCTTTAGAGCTCGATCCAGAAGAAAACCACCATGACAAAAAATGTGATTGGTCAAGGAATATAAGTATTTAGATGAAATAAAAATTGGACTTATATTCATGGTGAAAATCACAACATGTGTGAGGACTGTGGCGCTGGTGGAGGTCTGTACTCTCCGAGTGCTTTTCTAGTTATATATGTTATGTTATGTAAATTCACTTCTGCTGTTGAATGCTTTGTTGGATACAGTTTTCAACATAACCATTAGAACTTTAGTGAAATAAATGCATAAACTACATTAAACACAGCTGTTGTACCGGCTGAACTCAGCGTCAAACACAGTCAGTTCAGTGTTTGAGATATACCGAGCCTCTCATAATTTACCATACTGATGAACCTTTTGACCTCCGTGCAGGGAACAGTACAAAGTCAGAAGACCCAGTATGTCTGAAGGGCAGAGAACATATGATTTGATATCTGAAGAGACACACACAAGTATTTACCTGAGGGCATGAGAGGCAGACAGGAGAGGAGGAAGAACATGATGGATCACCATGACAACTTTTGCTCGGGTGTTAGAGGCCTTGAGGTGTTGGTGTGCGAAGTAAATCCACAGGAAGGCATCTGTCTGTACACAGCCTAACGCTGTCAGCATCACTGTCCACTGGATTAAACCCTTGTGACTGGATGTACGCAGCATCAAGTTATTATTGAAGCAGGGTTGTTGTGTTCTCTTGGCCTGTGTATGAGTGTTGATTGGAGAGTGTTTAACTCACTTAGAAAGTTGATAAAGCTTGAGACTATCTTTCCAAAGTTAACAAAATTACTAACGTTACTTCAACTAGGGCAGACACACAGGGGCATCTTATAATAATACTGACAAAAGGTCTTTTTACTGAACATTTCTGCAACAGCACCATAATCAAGTCGTTCATATTGAGTACTTCCACCAGGAGGTTATGTGGTCCATTAGTTTGTTAGTTAGTTTGTTTCTGTGTTAGCAAGATAACTCAAAAAGTTATGAATGGATTTCAATGAAATTTTCAGGAAATGTCCAGATAGGGACAAGGAACAAATGATTAAATTTTGGGAGCCATCCGTATGACCGTCTGGATCCACCATGACAAAAAATTTAATTTGCGTGAATAACTAATGAACTAAAATAGATATCATTATGAATCCAATTGCTAGTGTCATGTTTTTATGTTCAAAGGATCTAAATATTTCGATAATAAAGGTAGGACTAATATTTATGATGAACATCACAATATGGGTGAGGACTGTGGTGCTGGTGGAGATCTGTGCTCTCCGAGTGCTTTTCTAGTTTTATTTCGGTGTTAGTTCATGATACTTTCCAAACAGTTTAAATACAGAGTTAAAGAGTGACGTGTCTGTTAGCCTGATTGACCTGAATTTAAGTGTTATCATGTTAGTCTGACTGATATTGTCTTAAAGTTTTCTTGAGGTAAGATCAAAAAATCTACATACTGTGGGTAAAGATTTATATTCCATGTGTACCTCTTAATTGGACCAGATTGAACAAGACATTTAGCAAAAACACTTTAGTCCCTGTTTTTGGCTTTTACTCCTTTGTCTTATCCTATTGTATGGTATCTTTGCTACAGATTTTTATTGCATTATTTTTTTTATCTTGTTACCTTTCCTTTGTCTTAAATCCAGTGTTGGAAGTAAAGCATTACAAAAGTAATGTTATTACTGTCATACATTCATTTTTACTGTAGCATAGTAATGTAAGGCATTACAAAAAAAACAGTAATATTTTACTTTGTACAAATGTCAGTAATGAAAGTTATAATGCATTTTTAATTTAACCCCAAATGAAGAGGTGTTTTTTGGTTTGTTCGTTTAAAAACAAAGTTGCCAAATACTCCACTAGGCCTAAAGTTACATATCTGTTTTTGCTATGGTCGTTTCTTGTATTGTGCCATGAGCATCAATGTGTCTGTTATATTCTACTGTTTTTAGCCTTAAGCTGAACTCAGTCAGACAGCCACCACATCACCTTCACTGGATGTGTAATGAGCTTTTTGAGCATAATAATAGTGTAATGCCTCACATTTCAAATACAGTAATATTATAATGTAACTAATTACCTTGAAATGACAGTAACAAGTAATAAATAATGCATTACATTTTTGAAGTAACTTGCTCAACTCTGCTGAAATCTTAATGCACCTCGACTGCCTGATATGTTTACTTTTCTGCATTCAATTCAAAATACAGCAGTTATTTTCTCAGATTTAGGTTACTTGATACGTCATCCTAGAAAAAACCCAACCCATAACAAAAGAGACACCGGTGTTTTCATCAATATTTAACTGCAGTGTAAGTATCAAAGATCAGAGACTGTGTTTAATTTTCAAGGTCAGAGCTATATATAGCACACAGTCTCCAGAAAAAGCACTTTGTCTCATGCATCATGTATCAGCAGCAGCCCCACACTTGAAAAATTCCTCCTGCCAGAGGTTTTGTCGGGCTGAGCGTTGACATCATTGCAGGTGAACACACGATGATGCATTTTTGTTAAAGCCATGACTCAAAAAACAGCGTATTCTGGCTCTCAGAGGATGAGCAAGGTGGCTTTTTTCAATAGTGCGATTGGCTGGCCTTTGTTGCCATGGCGACAGTCAGTGGAAGTTAGCCTTGAAATACTGAGTTTTTGTCTGTCTGCATGTGTGTGTATTTATTTCAGCACACAACCTCCCACCAGGCATGGGAGGGTGCTGTCAGGGTGCTCTTACGTAACAGCGTGTAGCATTGGAATGAAATATCAGTTTTGCTACAGTGAGGACAGAAAGACTCTTAAGACGGACATGAGGGTGATGAATGAGAAATCAGCATCATACAATATAAATGTTGTAACATTATTTATTAACACAGATGATGTGCTATCATGTGTTTTGTATGAGCTTGTGCTCATTTTTTTCCTTAAGGGTTGTTTGTGAGATTCAGTTTGAGAAAAATCTTTAAAAAGTGTGTTAACTTATCCTCTCTATCTTTGTGTTTTTAGAGAACTGATGAGGAGGCAGTTGTGGACCGCGGGGGCACACGCTCCATGCTCAACACCAACTTTGAGAAGGAGGAACTAGAAGGTAACACACTATAGGGATATAAGGCAGGGGCATTCAATTAAAAGTCACCGAGGTCCAGTTGTGTCTTCTAGCCTTCCCCTGTGCCCATGTTTTCATGGTTTCAACAATATTTATTGTCAATTTTTAACAGGATATGTTTTATTGAGTGCACAGCTAGCTATTTTACCATAAATAAAAATAGTCCTTGGCAAATTAATATAAAGCCTTTATTTTAGATTTAAAAAAGAAAAACATTAAATAAAAAAATACAAACTGAGCCAAATAACCTTTTTTTCTCTTGAATTAAAGAGGCCCCAGTCAAGAATTAAATACCTGCACATCAAATACAAAAGTCAACATCTTCAGAAAATAATAAATAAAAGTTGGCTTTTCTTTAGGAAGAAGTGAGTGCATACAAAGCACTGACTAAATATTTTAGATATACAGTATTTATAAGTGGGGTCACATTCTTAAAAACGAAGGCCTACACTTCTTTAAAAAAGTCGACATCTTCATCATTCAAGAAATTAACTCAGGTGCGTTCACACCGGACGCTACTTGTACTACCTCGGTGATCACTCTCCATTCAAAGTCAATGTACAGGCGCGATGGGGCGGGGCTAACCCTCCCGCGATGTGACAGCCGCGTACAAGACGATCACTTCACTTGTCGCGCGATGTTGAAGTTAAAAAAAGTTGATCTATTCAGACGATGTTGCGTGTGGCTGTGCAGCATTAGCCAATCAGTGGTGTGCACGTGTGATGGTACAGTTATTCATCCAGACTACAGGGTAACAATACATGTCCGTGTGGGAAACATTAGTCAGTGAGGACATTAGTTCCGCCTAAACGGACAGCAGAAAACTCACAGATGATGCTGCTGCAGGGCATCAGCTGCAGTGTTTTTTTTTTTAATGTATTTTTTGGGCATTTCTTGCCTTTATTGATAGGAGAGAGACAGTGGATAGGCTTGTGAAAGGGCGTGAGAGAGTAGGGGAAGACACTCTGCAAACTGGTAACAGGCGGGATTCGAACCTGGACCAGCAGAAGCATGCACAGTACATGGGACGTGCATGGTCGCTAACCAGTCCACCAAACCAGCACCCCAGCTGCAGTGTTTTGTGGTTGATAAGTGAATGAAAAGGATACAGCTGGAATAATGTCCGCTTATATATCCTATTATATGATATATGATATAATCGCGGTGAAACTCGAGCGGAAGTAACGTCACTGAGCGACGGCCGACGGCAACGGCGACCAAAATGAGGTATTTATGGACGCACGACGATGCTTCAGCGGGGGACGCGATTTTGGTAGCTGGGCCTCTTGTGGTGTGAATGCAGCATTATAAGTACAATCATCTGTTTTCTGCTGTGTTGTTGCATCATAATGTAACAAGAAAGTGAAAGAAAGACAAATATTTTATTAGCGGCATGTTCCAGATTTTGCCCTCTTTCTCTCTTTGCTCTGTTCTTAATAAACTCTCTCTCTCTCTCTCTCTCCCTCTCTCTCTCTCTCGCGCTCTCTGTCTTTCAGTCTTTCTCTTTCTTGCACACAAACAACACTACACACACTGCATGAACCCACACTCACGTAGGCTAATAAATAAATAAACATGACAGTGTTGCTAGAACTTGCAAAATGTGAAACATTCAGGAGCAAACTAGTGCTAAAAACTGTAGAACTGAAACAATGAAAATAACATGAACTCGACTGGTAAACAATTAGAAAGAGAACAGGATCAGGGAGTGGAGAGCACAGTGCCACTGCAGCGCAAAAGCTCTCACCCCTCATCAGCATTGCCTACACAGGTCAGTGGCAAAGCCTGCAGGTGACAAGGGTCTTATGTTTTTGCGCAGGCAGTTTATTTGGCACTGCCTTCTGTTTGTGGCTGCTGCAGCTCGTGCTGCAAACATGGTAGCGGTGGGAAAATCACCTCTGCTAGATGAATCATGTCTCGTTCCTCTTTAGTGCTTCATTAAACAACCTTATAAGCCTCAGAAAACACACAGAGCATTTATTTAGGAACACTCACAGCACGACCGGCTTGTGATTAGACCACAGTAGTGGTTCAAGTGTTAACTGGAGTAACAGCGCCTGCTGTACATCTGCGGCTGTCGGAAAAATCCTCAATTTAAATGTATTGTTTTGAATTTATCAGAGATAGGTCATGGTCTGGAAAGAGCCATCACTTGGTCCGGATCTGGACCGGAGTCTGGAGAATTTTATTATTATTTTTTTTACTTTTTTAAAATTTAATATAATTACATGTACAAAAAACATGAGATCATCATAGGTGTTACAGTTAAAATCAAAGTATTTTTTACACATCCATCATGGTATAATGTCACAGTATTACATTTTGTCCATTGTTTAGTACATTTCTCCAGCTGGAGCCTGAACACATAAGTCAGTCTCTCCATACAGTAAATTTCTTTAATAGTTCCACACCATTGGTCCAATGTTGGGGGGTCTAGTTGCAGCCATTTCCCAGTTATAGCTTTCTTACAGCTTGCCAGAAGCATCTTTCATCAGTATTTATCCTTCTGTGGGACTGTTTCTGGTATTTTACCAACCTGCAGGGTAACAAAAGAGAAATCTACTCCACCCCAAAATCGTATTGATCTCAGTAGCCACCTCTCTCCGTGACATGACTTTTCATTATAACATAAAAGCCTGAGACCTCATAAGCACTGAATCATAAATTGCAACACATTAATGTTCAAAATGAGACTTCAGTGCTTCTAAAATGTGCGTATTTCTGTTTCACAACCCTAATTTCAACACGGGTGAGGAATGTTTGAGAAAAGACAGGCATGAGAGGTCGCTGCTATGTGATGGCTGTAAAGTTAGACTTGTGTGCAGTATTAACACCAACAATCTTTTATTCTTGTATGAGCAGCTATTGTTATAAAAAGGCATGGACTCTATAGATAGATAGAGAAAGCAGCAGTCCCTGACAACAGAGCAATCCCCAGAGAGACAAAGATTCACCAACTGGTCTTGCCTAATAGAAATGGATTCTGTTTTAATTTTTTAAGCACTTACTAACAATACTCTGATGTGCAGGCTGTGACCCCATGAGGACCTTCTGATGATCCTCATGTGTATGAATTATTCAGAATTCTGCAACAGAGGAAGAAATTGTTTGAATTTTTATGCATCTCTGGCCCCATTTTGTTGCGGGGGGCTGAATTGTTTTCCCCTTTGTTGTCAATCTTAACTGATGAGTTGTCAAAATATATTTTTATGCAGGCTACAAAAGAGTTTGCGAGCAGACAACACATCCATCATGGTAGAAACACTGACAGCAGGGCTTACTAATGGAGGAAATCTTGTCCGTCCACCTGTCCCATTCTTTCAAACGGATATCAGGATTTTTGATGTGAGTCTAACATCATCAAAGAGTGCGAGCGTTTTCATCTGCTCGTGTTTGCATCAGCGTTTCATCTGTTGTTCAAGAGATTCATGCCAGTTTGAGCATCAGCAGACTCTTATGTTAACAAAGTCTGATCTAAAAACTGGGTTTACAGAATTCAGAATCAGAAATATTTTATTAATCCCCAAGGGGAAATTCGGTTGTTTCAGTTTCTCATATACACAGTATAGCAGTTAGAAATATCAGATAAAGACATGAGAATAGATAGTAGTATTAATTTAACTAAAATCAAGTAAAAAAGTAAAAATAAAAAAAACATAAATACAACTAAAATAAAAATAAATTAAGAGCATGAACATTACGGAAGCAGGTTGCAACATGCAGAGCCTTTAAGCAATACATTTAAACTTCATTATAAAGAAAAATAAACATTAGGAAATTAGACTCTGAAAAGGTGGGGGTATACGTGATATTAACAATTAAAGCTATGGTCTACGATTTGGAAGCTTTGTACATATTAATAACACCGTTTATAAGGCTGTTATGGTCCTATGGTCCTATCTACACAGTATAAAGACCAAAAAGAACGAAAAAAATCCATTCAGTATATCTGCTGAAAAGCTGCATACTAGCTGACCAATCAAACCTAAGAACCTGCGACTATTAATTGGTCCGTGAGTTAGTCCATGAGTCCATCCAATCCTCGTCTCCCTCACTACGCAGTACGCAGCATCTTGTCCATGGTCCCGCCTCCTCCCCTCTACCTCCGGTGAGCAGCTAGCAGCGTTAGCTACTGAACTATCATGGAGCCCGAAAAGCCTAGCTCGAGACCGGCCGCCTCCCTCTCTGGGGCCCAACGGAGCTCTGCCCGCGGGTTGAGGCCTGTTAGCGGGCTAACGGCTAACGGCTAACGGCTAACAAATAGCCTCAGCCGGCCGTCAGACCTTCAGCATCGACCGTTTCGCCCCTGGTTGATCAGGTAATGGCTTTGTTTACTACAGTGGGAGATGTCTGCTGAATAACTCTGGTTAGTTTGTGCCTGCACGGGCTAATAACTTGTAGGGGAGCGGGTTAACCTGTTAGCCGCTAATCGTTTGCACTGTAAGCTGAGCTGGGGAGGACAGGCTGAGAAAGATAAATCCTCCCCCACAATCGGCTCCGCTCTGGCGGCGCCAGACCCGCATTGCCGCCCCTCCAAATGGAATGGCTACTGCTGTGTGTTACAAAGGGGATGTCTGTCGTGTTTGATACTTTCAGTTGAGCTGAGCTGTTTTTGATTGAGTTTGCTGCTGATATATTGTGCTAGTCGCTCGTAGCTCAGTCCGAGGGGGCTTGATAAGAGGCGAGGCGACACGAGCTGGGGGCGGGATCTTGGAACACGGAGGGGAGAGGTGAGGGAAGGGGGGCAGGCTGCGGTTTCAAATCGTAGACCACAGCTTTAACAATTTTTTCCCTTTATTTTTTTACCAATTGTGCAACACCACTGTGATGCATAATTTATACAAAAAAAAATGAAAAAATGCCTTGTTTATACAACAAATCAAGAGAAATACCATAATAATATATTAAAACACTAAAATAAAACAAGAAAACCCAAAAATATTTAGATGAATAATAGCAATCATAATAAAAAAATTAATAAATAAGACTATATTAACATAAATACCTATACAATATAGTTAAACCTTAGCAATCGATAGACTATTTACATCGTAAAGTAAAAAAATGCATATAATACATATATAGATACAATAAATACCCACAAACATAGCAAGATAGATATAAATGCCCTTGATACATAGTCCAAAATCAAGTAAAGTTGAATACATAGTTACATAAATCCAATGTACAACATTTACGCTAAAATGTGAATATATCAATGACAGTGAGATGAAAAAGCAGAGAGGAGAAAGCATTTAACAATCAGGAAAAAAAAGACTGTTGTGACGTGTCAGTGCAACATGACATTGGGGGACCATTTCAATTCACAACCTGTCAAAGCATCATGAGTCCAAAGGTCTGATTGACAGAAGGTCAGAAGTGAAAATTCAACAACTACGACTGTTAAGAGTCTATTATTGTCAGTTGATTTTGCTATCATTGTCAATTTAACTGTTGTTGTTTTAGTCTTGTACACCTTCCTTGAGTTGTCTTGAAAGGCACTTTTTAAATAAACTGCATTATTATTCTTATTAAGAGGAATAAGATGTGGAATAGAAAAACTTTCCTTCAGGAAAGTGACTGAACTGACACCATCTAAGGATGTGCTCGGATCCCTCTAGTGACACAAACGGCTTTATGCAGCTGTTTGCCCTCTCACACACAAACACACACAACATCAGCGGAGTTCCCCTTTCATGATCTGGATTAACAGGAGAGATTTTGTATTTTTAAATCAAATAAGAAATCCAATTGTTGTTGCATAATGGAGGTAGATTCAGATTATCAGATCCGTCAGTAAACATTCCTCTTGGGTTAAGCCCTTGAAGAGTGCTGCCACGTAACATGTTGTTTTTGTTACTCTGCAGTCTACTATAAGTGGCTCCTTCATATTAGCATATCATTTGTGCCTTTTATTTCTGCTACTACTGTCCCCCCGCCTACACGTCTAACCCTGCTGAACTAATGCTCGGTCACATTATCTGGTGTCGTTAAGAGACACTTGGGGACACAAATAGAAGCAGAAGAGGGCGAGCTGAGGGAAAGGACAACAGATAGCTGGACATTGACGTATAACATCATTAAGGTATGGATATATGTTTGCCAAACTCCACGCTCTCTGTCTTATCTGATACTTGATAAATATGGCCAGTATTTCTGCAGCTTTTTGTTGCCAGGCAGCACAGATGTCACTCTGATCCTGGTAGTCATTCTCGTAAAGGTGCCGCTTTCATGTGAAGGACCCTCATCCCGGGATGATGGCTGCTGTAATGACTAGCTTTCTGTCTGGCACTGTGGTAACGCTGACTGTGCGTCAGCAGCCACAGGGTGAGCCGGGGATCCTCTGAAGTTGTCTCGCTCTGGAGCTCGCAGCTGCTTTCAGCTCCAACACTCACCTGCTCCCTCATTTTCATGCACAGACGGATTCAGACTGAAGTGAAAGGCTGGAATGATTATGTCGAATCCATAATATTTTAGTTCTCATTGTGATTTACCAAAACATGTGGGTGTTTGAATGCAGGGAAAGAATCAGATTGAAGAATTGTATCAGTGGCAGTGTTTTGTTCTTTAGTGCAAATCCTACAAACTCTGTCTTAGTGAAATTTGACTATCCATGAATACAATGAATACAAATCTCATGATTTCTGTTTGTCCTGTCTGATGATATAGACAGCCATGCGAGGACTTACCCATCAGCTTTATTTACTCAGAGAGGAAAAGTACACCATTATTTATGCTTTACAAACAGACAAATGAATTAAATGAAGGATTTATAACCCAAACCCACTCCACCCAGCCCCTGAACCCACCCACACAGCAATCCATACACAGTGTTGATAAAAACCATCATAAATAAAAGACAATAATAAAGCACACTGCTGTACCCAGTACGTACTGAGGAAACGCCATCTTGAAGGTTTAAAAATGAGAAAACACTGGAGATTATGTTTAAAGTATAAAATTAAATGTATCATGAAATAAAATGAGAAAATGAATTTTAAAAATAACTTGAAAGAATAAAAAAAAACTTGAAATTAAGTTAAAATATACATATATATTACAATAATAAATAAGTAAAGAACAAAATAGGAAAACTAGAAAATAGAATAAGGAAAAATAGAAAAGATTTAAAAAGAAAAGATAAAAAATAAGATAAGATAAAATAATAAAAAGTGGCCTGTAATTAGAATCAATAAAATCAATCAATCAATTCCTGATGATTTGCTATGTGGGCAGAAGTTGTGCTAACATTGGTTTACAGTGACAAAAATGTCAAACACATGGCACAAACACACGAAACTCCTGTCATGTGTCCATCCACTGTGCTGATTTAATAAGAGGATTGATTAGCAGGAGACGATTGGTCGTGATTCCTCAGGAGAGCTGTTACCAGTTCTTAACTTGAATTGGTTTTGGATGATTCCCATCCATGCTCAGAGCAAAACCGCTAACTTTTCATGATGCATGTAACATCAATTATTACTTTTAAGATTTTAAGAAATGATCTCATAATCACAGCAAAACAGGTTTTTTTAATCAAGAAAATTACATTATAAGACAATATCCTAAGAAAGTAACTGGAAATCATGCATTAATATAGACTTGGTTATTTTAGTGTGGCTCTTTTTGTGTATGTTGAATTAGAATGATGAGTCTCTGTGTAAACAGTGAATCAGTTTATTTACTTTCATTTATATGTGATAAAGAGTAGTATGCAAATTTCTTAATTCTGCATCTTATGTGAGCAGGTGTCTGTGGTGATGTTTGTTCTACATCTGCCACCTCATCAGAGCTACTTCTTCAATTCTGATGCTTTGCCATAAAGTAATTCTTCTGTGCTTTCTAAAGTCACTTACATTTCTCGACCATATGTGACACAGAAACTGTTGACATGAAACTGATTCATAACCTATGAAAGTCTATTCACCGCACAGACTTAACTAGGTCAGCATTTCAGTGCTCTTTTGCATGTGCTCTTACATTTTGACCTCAAACTACATTTGAGTCTCATTTGTTTGTCCATCCACAAACAGAACCTTCTTATTGCTGCTGCCATGTTTCAGATTTTTTTCCCTTGAATGTGGTCAAATCTGCAGAAACTGTCAGCATGCTCCACTTTTAAGGAAGCAAAGTCTGGTTTCTCATGTTAGGTATAAGGCTTATCCTGTTTCCTTGAACTGGTATACGGTGCTTACATGCCCGCATATAAAACATGATACCTAAAAACTAGGGCTGTCACTTTAGTGCATTAATTAGATTAATTAATTACACCGCAAATTAATGCGTTATTAAAATTAATCGCAAGATTAATCATAGCACACAAACATTTTGATATTGGCCAGCTGAAGGACCCGTACGTGGCAGTGGCACGTCACTTCACACATGCGTCTCTAGTCAAACCAAACAAAGCCCAGGTGACAACAGGAATGGCCTATTTAAGACTTAGTCTTATTTTATTTTTGAATTTATTTATCTATATTTGTACTAAATCCTTTAATAATGCATCATGCCTAATTGGTTTGCTGGATGTCCTCGACCTTTTTCTTATTTTGAATTTGATTTATGAAACACACTTAAAGTGTAATTTGAGTTGCCTGATTGAGCTTAGAATTTTCTGGACAAGTTGCCCTGACTTTGGTTTTATTTAGTCACCAATAAAAATGTGGATTTACAAATCTTCACTTCTTAGTGTATTCATTTGATTAGTCCTGCACTACAATTTTATAATATCCTAGAGTTCAAATTCTTTATTTGGGTACTTTAAGCAGATATGAGATTAAAATGCGATTAATTAGATTAATTAAATAAAATCCGGTAATTAATTAGATTAATTTTTTTAATCGTCTGACAGCACTACTAAAAACCTGATTAAAAACAGTGTACTGAAGTCCAGATAAACTTGGTATCACCTAAAAACTGGAGGTAATGTCTGCTTAAGGCTTCAATAGCAAAACAGTTTGTGTCACAGTATTTATTTGTCTTGGAAAAACACTTCTTTATAACAGCAAGCAAACACTGATGAGCTTTTTTTAATTCAGACTTAAATATTGCAAACTGCATGCGGATGAAAAATAGTCCTTGAATACAATCAATGCACAATTTGTGTAATCATAAAATGAGATTTTGGTGTGAGTGCCATGGTGATAAATCACCATCTTAATTCTTAGAAACAGGAGAAGTCATATCCACTAACTGCATCCATTAGAATTCATTACTGCGGTCATTATGCTGTGAGATCAGTGCGACACAGCCAGCAATGGTTTTAGGGAAAAAAACAAAAACAAGTCACGACCCTTCAGCCAATCAGAATGGCTGTGGAGAGCAGTACTTACATGAATGCACACTCAGACTTAAGCAAACCTCAGCCAGCGCGGCATGAATTCGAGCCTCCTCTGAGTGGAAGGTACTGAGTCGTGGTGGCAGAAGAGAGGAGAAAAGACTTTATGACATCAGCAGTTGTGCCAGCCTCGGGGAGGAGAGCTATTTTTGTTAAGTCCCGCCACTCATGAGTTTTGACTCATGAATTTTAAAGCTCCAGCGCTCTGTCCTGATGTTTCCCTCATACCTCATTGTTTCTGTCTTCCTGCATGCGCCTCGTATTTTGAAATTTCCTAAACATGCAGAGTCAGTCTCTCCCTTTTCTGTACTTCTCACATAAATAATTTACACAATGCTAACAGCAGTTAGCTCTGGATGAGTGGATCTCCATGGTGCACCCTCACCGAGTCAGATCCCCCCCAAAAACATTCTGACATTTTGTTAGATTCTCATTACATCCTCCATGTCCTCGCTCTACCTCTGTGCTGGATTCCTATTGGTGGAAGATGCTGAATGAGCTGCTCTCTTCATGTAGTGATGTCAGTGTTTCTGAGGTGATTCATGTTATGTCTGTACTCTGCTTAAACCTGATTACTGCGCTGTAATGTGATTAGTCATGTCTCCCAGCAAGTGAAAACAATTTAAAGCATTCATGTGGGATATTTTACCCTCAGACTAATTAAAATATTCTCCCATTTCTCGCTGTAACTCTGAAAATTAAAAACAGAATGAGCTCAGAATGACTTCACGTCAGCTGGAGGTTAGAATGAAAATGCAAAAAGGAAAACATCGTGTTATTTCTGCTGCACACTCTTCCAAGAAAAACAATGAAGTCAGGTTTTATTGTGCGTATATTGAATGGATGATATCAAATACATAAAAAATAATGATTTAACTGAAACTACACTTATTATTAAGACTGGGGTTCCTTTGTTTAATGCCCTAATCTTATTATATCGTTTCCTTGATGTATTATTTTCTCCAATTCTGTCATGATGGATAACATTTTCTATGTCAGCAGGGACTAATTCAGCCCAGCTTTCTTCATGTTTTCTTCCAAAATCACCTTTCATACTGCTTTGCTCATGAGAAAAAATCAGTCTCTCTGTCCTTGACATTTTCTGTCTTTGTTTATCCAAGCTTGTGCATACACTAACATGCACCCCCATACTATCACAGAGTCTGGCTTTTGAACAGTGCCTTGATTACAGTCTGGATGGTGCTTGTCCTCTTTAGCCCGGAGGATGTGACATCCATGACTTCCAAAAACAATTTGAAATGTGGACTCGTCAGACCACAGCAGACTTTTCCACTTTGTGACAGTCCATCTCAGATGGGCTCAGGCTCAGGGAAGCCGGTGACGTTTCTGGGTGTTGTTGATGAATGGCTTTGGCTTGGCTTGGTAGAGTTTTAATTTGATATTGTGACAAACTCTGTTAACTGATTGTGGTTTTCTGACGTGTTCCTGAGCCCACACCGCTACACCTTTTACAGAATGATGTTGATTTTTAATGCAGTGCTGCCAAAGGGATCAAAGGGTCATGGGCATTCAATGTTGGTTTTCTTCCTTGACACATCCTTGCTGAGATTTCTCTGGATTCTCTGAATCTTTTGATGGAAATATAATTTGTAGATGGTGAAATCCCTAAATCCCTTGCTACTGAACATTAAGAAAAGTTTTTCTTAAACTGTTGAACCCTACTCCATCCATACTTGTGAAGAGCTGAGCCTTTCAGGGATGCACCTTTTATACTCAGTCTCCACACTTACCTGTTTCGAATAACCTGTTCACTTGTGGAATGTTACAAACAGATTTTTTTTGGTCATTCATCAACTTTAAAACATGCTACATGCATCAAATTCAACAGCTGTGATTATTTGCATAAAAATTATGTTATTTTTTTTAAATTACAAATCTTGTGTTTTTAGCCTTCAATTGAGTAGAGGTCTAAAAAACTTTGCGAGTCATGGTATTCTGTTTTTATTTACATTTTTTTTCAATGACCCAACTTAGAGTTGGGGTCTGCAGCGCAACATTGTTTTTATTTATATTATATTAATTTATTTTTTTAATTTTCAACTGTTGTCAGTAAAGTAGTTGGGCTTTTTAAGTAAACAATTTCTACAGTTTGCAACACTCAGCAACCTTAAACAGCTCACACACAGCCATGCAGTAAGAAATACAATTAACCTGTTCAGCTCCAAAGTGCCCAAGTTCAGGAATACTTGGATGCTCTCCAACAAAACCAAAAGAAAAAGTGAACCATTCATGTAGAAATATAATCATGCTGCACATCAAACTAAACAGGAAATTTTCAGCTACACAATCATAGAAGCCATTTCACACACGCAAAACACAACATCAGTACCAGGCAAACTAATTATCAAATATTGAAATCTGTTTAACTTTGATTCAAACTTGAGTTGCTTCGTATGGATTTCTTTGAATGGGAAAATGTATAAAGTTCCGGTTGATTGTTTTCCAAAAAGAAACATATAACAGTCAAAAACTGCCACAGATAAGCAGAAGAAAATAAAAACTGTTGTAACTGGGTGTAATGAGCGCCAAAAGTGACATAAAAGTGAAATACAAAGTTTGTTATTCAGAAAATTCAAATGGGACTAATGGAGCCAAACTGTACCAAGATCCTGCCTGACCACTCTGTAGTAAAACTTCTCTAACTTTGCTCTGCATCACTTTATCAGACTCAAACTTGGCAGAAATAATTTTCACATATTTTACCATTCATTCATGGAGTACTAAAGGTCTAACTGCATCATTTCAAAGAGATATTCACAATTAAAACTTGTTTTTTTAGGCAAGGATGAAATTTTCAAATGATTCTGACTTCTATCTTCATTTACTCTGTCCCAGTAACACATAATATACTAATAATTACACATCTGGATAAATCTCTCAAGTGTTAATTTTATTATGACACCAAGATAATTCAAATAGATCTTGTGGTTGCAGAGATACACTCTTTTCTTTATCACATTTTCAAGCAGAAGGCTTAAAAGGGGCTGAACAGGTTAACTAGCTTAAATAAACCACAATATAGAGGTACGTGTGTTTAGAAAAACAATATTAAAAAGACATTAACCGCTCTTAATAGAAAAAGCTGACAGTCTTAATGTAGATCTGGCCTGCAGAAGGAAAACATTTTACCGTTCATTTTTCTGCATCTTGAAGAAAAACTTGTGTGACTAGACTTTCTGTACCCGACTGATGTTGCGTTAAAGAACAAAATGTTACTGCCAGTATCCTCTACCCTCGATGAAAAAATTCTGAGATGAAATATCAAATCATCCTATGCTGGAACCTCCATTCATCAAACTCCTGTCACTTTTATCTGGACACTGTGTCTTCACATATGTCGGGGAGGTTCAGATAAAGGGAACAGGGTGTCTTGTCTTTGTCCAGCAACTGAGCTGAGAGCCTTTGGGAAGGAAGCGGTGCCTGGGCAGTTTGGCCGCAATAACTGAGAAGACAGTCAGCTCGTATTATCTTCATGCTGACCCTGTGGATGCACACATGCACAGACACACACATCAGAAAATAAACCCTTGAGCTCACATTGCATGGCATCCTTGTAGAATCCTAAACTTATAATTTGTTCTCTTATGATATGAAATGGAAAAAACTCTGTTTGTCAAGACCATCCAATTCTAGGATATTGATTTAAGTATGCAGATGATACACCAGCTTCCATTGCTTCCCTTGCTGCATGCACAAAAAGCAACTCTGCCTTAATACTTGCACTGTTATAGTTTTTATAAATTATACACACTCCTTCTTTCACTGAACCCAGAGCTTAAGTCCTCTCAGAAAACACTCTCTATTCCCAGAGAAGGAAAATTGAAGCAGGAAGCATGTTCAATTATGAAGAAGTACTCTGAAATCAGATCGAAGGCAACAAACTGAGCTTTAACTCTGAT
The DNA here is from genome assembly GCA_036419115.1 of Scarus forsteni. Taxonomy (NCBI): domain Eukaryota; kingdom Metazoa; phylum Chordata; class Actinopteri; order Labriformes; family Labridae; genus Scarus; species Scarus forsteni. The sequence goes on along the minus strand of JAZDUH010000054.1, from coordinate 4,895,739 downwards.
TCTTGAGTGTAATATATGGATAAGGGACTTAAAAGCTGTGTTTTGTATGCTCTTTGCAGGCCACCGCACTCTCTACATCGGGGTTCACGTCCCCTTGGGCAGGAGGTCGCACAGACGCCACCGCCATCATGGGCACAGACACAGGAAGAGGTCCAAGGAGAGGGACTCCTCAGCTGACGATGGGAGAGAATCACCGTCACATAGTAGGTCTTCAGAAGGCATGGGTTTTAATTAAACGGCTTAATTTGGGGGTTTGACTTGACAAACTGTCCCATTTGCTGCAGCAGACACACCAGCTCAGAGGGTGCAGTTTCTCTTGGGGACAGAGGATGGCGACGAGGAGCACATCCCCCACGCCCTGTTCACCGAGCTGGATGAAATCTGCCTCAGGGAGGGCGAGGACGCCGAATGGAAAGAGACAGCCAGGTACAGCGATGCAGTGGAAACACATGGGCTGTGTCTGGCACGCTGTGCTTTTTTTGCCCTCCGCTGCACCTGAGAGCCAGATTGTGTTTTTGTCGACTGAAAGCTTTTATCACAGGGCTGTTGTTATCATGCCATGCCTCTAAATTCTTTTGTCATATCTATTTGTTCACCGGGTTGTCTTTTCAATGTCTGCAGGTGGCTAAAGTTTGAGGAGGATGTCGAGGACGGGGGCGAGCGGTGGAGTAAACCCTATGTAGCCACGCTGTCTCTACATAGTCTCTTTGAGCTGCGTAGCTGTATCATGAACGGCATTGTGATGCTGGACATGAGGGCCAACTCGCTGGAGGAGATAGCAGGTGAATACTTTGAGTTGAAGACTGCGCTACTACCTCACATCGCTTAGACTTTACAAGTCAAGCCATGTGAGGAGTTCCCCAAGGCTCTATTCTTGTGCCACTTCTTAAAAATCTTATACATTGGTGTCATGATGGGAGTTAAAGTCTACTGTTAATAGTTTGGTTAAAGACATGGGTTGAATTCTGCTGATAAGCCTTGAACCTTTAAGCCTGGTCTGTACTTCTGCCTCTTCATTTATGTGATTGATAATTTATTCCAGCCGTGTTCGTTACTTTGTGCACAGGACTCATGACGACTGAAATATATCGAGCTTAGTTATAAATGAGGTGTTGATGGTGATGCAGAATTTGCTGTAATGAATGAGAAAGAACATCTGAGAGGAGATGATTTTAGTGGCACTGATTTAGTTTGGTCAAAGGATGCTCTCCCAGAGAGACATTGATGAGGAAATCTGCTATTAATATCTCAGCAAGTAGATTGAACATGTTGGTCCATCTGCTGCAGTCATGCTGTCACATTGCAGTACACAAAATGATGCCTGAGATGTTTCCAGAGGCTGGCAGTGACCCACTACCCAGAAGACCACTCACTTTGCTTGTAATCTGCAAAGTTTTGACACATAGGTACAATTTCTGGAAGGTATACTCCAGGCTATGTGCTAAGACAACAGAAGTTTTTCTGACCTTTTCTGCCCAATCACAAAGTAAGTAAACTTAAAATATCCTCTAAATAAACTAAGATTAAAAGCCCACTATCCAAACTTTTTAAAGTAGATTTTGATGTCAAAACAAATACTGACACCTTTATTGTTCACCCCTCTGTTCCTGTTTAGCAAAAAGAGCTTAAGGATGGGGGATTGATGGATATGTAAAAATGTGATTGTGCAATCAAGCTCATCAAAGTTTTCTAATTGATTAGATTATCTGACCTTTAACACAAAAAAAAAAATCTTTAATGACTTTGGAACGGTCATTGCATCTCCTGTAGTTTCTCTGTTGAGTTCAAACACACAGTAAGAATGCCTCTTAAGCACTGTTTTCTGAAGTGTTGGGCTGTCTCTGTCCAGTTGGTATAAACATGGAGCTAAGGGTAACAAACTCTACATCTCAACAACATCTTTGAGTGTTGTTGACTTTTTCTGCAATAATGTTTAAAATGTTGCATATTACTCATATGAACTTAGAAGAGATTGTATTAAAACTTAAGTTGGACATTTACATAGATGCAGAATAAAATCTGGTCAGGATCATCTTAACAATCAAGAATTCAAGAACCTCTTTCTCACCAAACTCAGAGAAGCTTGTTCTTGCTGTTTTATTTAGTAGACTCCCTCTAGTTCTCACAGATTTGCACTTGCTCCCTAAGTGTTAAAGAATTGACTACTTCTATTTTTATATGAGTCACAGCCTGGTTTAAGGCCAAATACAGATCTTGTCGGCTGCAAAGTTGGGATGCATCCAGTCCTCTCAGATCATCAGAACACTGTCCCTGAGGTTAAATCTAAAAACAGAGAGGCAGTGATCAATGTTAAGCTGGAACAAACTCAAGCATGGCTTTGTGTTTGCTCCAGCTCTGTTTTTACATCAGTTTTACACTCCAGTTTCTAGTGCTTATTCCTGTCACCATTAACATGTTAGTCATAACAGGATTAAGATCAGGAAAGAAAGCATTTCAAACTGCATTCGGTTTTTTGGTTTGGGTTCTCTGTAGTTGTGTAAATGTAGCAGGGCAGCAGCTAGATGCTACTCACTGTAGCATCACTCTCAGTCAAAACCAAATCAAACTAGAAAAACCCCATAAATATTAGTCCTACCTTTATTTCATCTAAATATTTCGATTATTTGACCATGAAAACATACCATTAGCAATTGGATTCATAATTACATCTATTTTAGTTCAGTAGTTATTCACGCAAATTGTGTTTTTCGTCATGGCTTATCCAGATGATGATCCAGATCACTCCCAAAATCGTATCATTTGTTCCTTGTGCCAATCCAGACATTTTCTGAAAATTTCATCAAAATCCAGCCATAACTTTTTGAGTTATCTTGCTAACAGAGAAACAAAAAAACACAGACACTGGCAATAACATAACCTCCTGGCAGATGTAATAAAACCAAGCTATCCCCTCAGTTATATTTAAGAAGGTAACAGCCATTCAAGTACGTGCACCATGACAAACTGACAGAGCACAAATCAGATGACAACATCAAAATACTCTGAGACTAAAAATTCAGTGTATCTTGTTCAAAGTAAATAAAGGGAACAGCATGTTATTTTCTAGGACAACAGATCAGACAGAGTGTTGATCTGATTGTGTTAAAAACCACGACTGTGATCTGGTGAACTTATCCTGGGTTTGTGTGATTAAATCAGCAGCAGCAGGTCACTCTTTTTTTTGTAGCCGAATAATCAGCTTAGCATAGATGGCTGCCACGCAGAGGCTGACACTATCAGCAGTAGCTCTTGTGATCTGAAAATGAACTGAGTTGTGTGTGTGTGTGTTATTGTTTGCCAGATATGGTCCTAGATCAACACGATGGGTCGGGAGCCATCGGTCAGGATGCGAGGAAGAGGATCCGCGAGGCTCTGCTCAAACAGCACCATCACCAAAACCACAAGAAACTGGCCAACCGCATTCCTATTGTACGCTCTTTTGCTGATATTGGAAAGAAGCAGTCGGAGCCTCATTCCATGGACAAAAATGGTTAGAAAATGACATGAACACACCTTTACGTACACCTCAGCTCTACAGTATTCTTATGATGATCATATTCGTGATCTGTGAACAGTTTTGGATGTACTCGTTTGGAAACCTTTGCATGCTTTTCCTTCCCTGTGATTGATGTAAAATCTCATGTTCTCCTCTTGTTTTTTTCTCCTTGTCTTTGTGCGTTGCATGTTTGTGTGCATCCTTCCTGAACTAGTAAACGGCCTCTACTATGAAAACATAATCACTCCCAATCGTTTGCCTGCAAAGACGCCCCCCACTCAGTCTCCGCCCAGAAGGACCTTTCCTTTAGTTGCATGGCCACGGTGTGTATGTTGCGTGTCTTGTCCACCCGTCCCTTCATCACCTTTAAACTCCAACGGTAGCCGAGGAAATGTGGCGACAGACAAGCAAACCAACCGTCTTAGTTTCCTTCAGGCGGTCTCACAAGGCTACTGTCCCATCACACAGGAGGAGCAGGATCTCTATGCAGGCAACCACAGCGCCTCAGCGGATATCATCACTAAAACTGTAGAGATAGTTGTAGTTTCAGTTTAAAGTTAAACTGTGGGGGGAGTATTAACATGAAAAGCTGGTATTGGTTTTTTATCATGCATATTTAAACCCTGCTCTATTTTTGGGACTTTATGTGGAAGTTCTTTTATACCTTCAAGGTAAAAAAAAACCTCGGGGGGAAGTAGAAGTGATACTGCAGAACAATTCATGCGTAATGCACATGCAGTGTGCATAATTCATGCTAATGCTCTCCCCTTCGTGTCATTGCCAGCACGTGTTTACTGACTGAAGATGATCAGCCATAATTTTAAAGTCATGTTTGACGGCAGTAATCTCTGATGGCCAACAATAGCTACTAATATCACTAACAATGTTTGCCATGGTCTAGCAAAGTAGCATTGTACAGGATTTAATCTGTTGTTTTTAGGATCAGTTTTTGGTACAATATTTTTATTAACTTTTTAATTTTAACAAACAAATAGCACACTGCAACATATTAACAAGTAACAAGTAAACCTTTGGCCACAAAAAATACGTCCCCACCAGCTCCCCTGTACATAACACACAGAAACATCCAGCTATCCAAAGTACAATCTTGACTATTCACAACGAAGTTATACAACTTAAATATATGCATGTACCAGCTACTCTCAGCTTGCCACATCAAGCAGCTGCCAGCAATAAAATTGTAACAAAAGGGCAACCACTTCGGGGCAAAAATAAAAGAAATAATACTCACACAAGTGCAATCCAGAATAAGCAAAAATTAAAGTAGCTAAATTTACAAAAATCAATAATAATAATGATAATAATAATAATAATAAAAATGATAATCAATTAAAGAAGTAAAAATATGTGGGAATAAAAGAACAGAAAAGGGAAACCTCAGGCTCAGGATCAGTTTTTAAAAAATATCTTCACATTTTGAGAAATTCTTCTGTGAACAGAGCGTAGGCAGCTAATCCTTTGCTTTTGTGTCCAATGTTCAACATCCTTCAGAAAACATTTTCAGTCCAAGAAGAAAGAAAGATAAAAAGCAGCGACAGTGTATGAGATTCAGTTTGAATGGTTAAAACCTGCTCAGCCATTATAGAGATATCAATGTCTTGGGCAAACATACATCAAACATCAAACCTATGGAGAAAAACATTATTGAAAGCCTCCTTCTCAATGGGAATGTTTGAAATGATATTCAGCAGTGAAACCTAGAATCCTGGGAACATACATCAGCTCTCTGGTGTACCATCCGTATAACATAATAGTCAGTATAATGCAGTAGAGTTTTGCTCAAAATAATTTACAGAACCTTGGAAAAACTGTGAGCCTAGCTTTGTTGAAGGTTCACACAGTTGACTAACCAGCACCACGAAAGACTGCTTTATAAAAAGATGCAAGTGTAACCTCACAAAGTATGATTAAAAGTATAAAACCTAAAAGTAATGATGATTATTTAGGTCATGATTTATGTGCTGGGATGTCTACATTGAGCTTATCTTTTTGGCTCAGGTTCTGACTTTTTTTCAAAATGGATAATAGCCATTGTTTTAATGTCTGACTCACAATGAATCAATAATTTAATATCTTAAACAATGTGCTTAACAGAATAGTAAGAATTTGTGGTTAATTAGAGCAACAACAGTAGCTTCAAAGTGACTTAAACATGGAGAATGTTCAAGGTTGCTTGATTCAGCACACAGACTGAGATGCAAACATTCGCACATCAGTTTCATGCTAAAAACAGTTGATCCACTTTGGTACAGTCTGATTTCATTGCTGGCACAGTTGTCCTGTTATCTGGTCCTGCCTTACTTCGCAGAAAATAATAAATGTGTCAGGTTCAAGGCCCAGTAATTTTGTTATTCTCTACCCTCCTTTTCATACTAATTCTACTTACCTCTGCATAAAAAGCAGAAACATAATCTTTAAAAGAAGCTTAAGAGGAAAGCAGCATTACTTTCCTCTCTACTGTACTGCACATTTATCTGGAGATAGAAACAAAAAGCTATTTTTAAAAGTCGGCTCTCACTCGGGTTGAACTTTCATAGTCCAAGCAGTTTCAGCCCAACCTCAGGAAGGTACACTGTTCAATCATTTTTCTTCAGAGGAAGTTATAGCACCCTCTAATCCTATCATTCACCACAGACCATTTACTCTGTGTGGGAAAGAGTCGTGATGATAGCCTGGGCCATGTCTTAATTAACATGATGTTTCTTACCCTCTGCCTAACAGGCCAAACAGTCTCGCCTCAGTCCCAGCCGACTAACAACGAAGGCAAACAAGACGTCAGCCGAGAAAACAGCGCTGTCGATTTCAGCAAGGTGAGCAACAACACCCACCGCTGATCCTGCTGTTTATCCACGGGCACTGATAGCAGGACAAAGAACTAGTACTGATTATTTAACTAAGGTAGGGTTACAGGTGAAATGGTCACCGTGCGATCTTTCCCTGAGAAACTGAGTGGAATTTAACAAGAGTGAAGTTTGTTGTCTTTTCTCTCATCGTTCATCAGATCCAGTCTGTGTTTGGTGCTCATAGAAATGATGCACTGTAAAAGCTGCTTTAAAACTTGAAAATATTCGTATGCTGTATCTTTTAAAGGCAGATCTTGAAATTTCCAAACATTAAGTGCTGTTTTGGTTCTCTTTTGCCACACAGATTGACCTCCACTTCATGAAGAAGATCCCTCCTGGCGCTGAGGCATCTAATGTCCTGGTGGGGGAGCTTGAATTCCTCGAGCGCCCTGTGGTGGCCTTTGTCCGCTTGTCCCCTGCTGTGCTGCTCAACGGCCTGGCCGAGGTTCCCATCACCACCAGGTTAGTCCAAAAATCTCTTTCTCTGTATTTTGTTAATTTAAAAGGGAAAGTAATAAAATACCCGGTACAGCCTTTAGAGCTTAATCCCAAAAGGATTTAAGTTTAAGAAATAAACAAAATGTTCTTTGTGTCGCACAGGTTTCTTTTCATTTTGCTTGGCCCTCTGGGAAAAGGTCCACAGTATCATGAAATTGGAAGATCCATTGCTACTCTGATGACTGATGAGGTGAGGCTCAAGCCGAGCACGCACTCCAGATTTTTAAAATCCCAGCTGATTTTGAAAATCTAAGCAACCCCACTCATGAAGACAACAAACAACAGCTTTAGCTACTTCGTCCTTTAAGTGTGTGGTATGCAACAAGATGACCATAAAAGGGCACTGCACACTACCTGGTTAATTCACCTGCAGAGACTCCTCTCTGAAAACGTGCAGTCTACCTAAGGAAGATAAAGCTCCACGTGGATAGCTGCCCCCCTTTTACATATGTTGCTGTTGCAGTTTCAGTCAAACTCTCTTTTTCATCAGTTCAGTGGAGGTACTGTTGCAGGACATGCTGTTGTGACAAACTAACAAGTCACTCCTTGACTTCTGATGCCCATGTGACCAGTGTGATGACCCCCCTCTCCCATACTGGCCATGAATGATGAATTGAATGGTCGTATTTCCAACCAGTAAACAACATATTAGCACAGTTCATTCTGTAGGCAGATAATGTCCGTTTACAGTTTATTTCCAAAGACAGGAAGATTTTTAGAGCATGTCTACAGAGTTTATTTGAAGGACTTTCAGTGAGTCTTGGTGATTTGGGAGCTGCTTCGTGAATCTGGCCCTGAGATTAGCTGGGATAGGCTCCAGCCCCCTGTGACCCTGAGAGGGATATTGGTAATGGATGGTAGGAAAACCCATCTTCAATAGAATAATAACACCCAGTAAACATCTTGAACTCTAAACTGCTCTTAGCAGCTCTGCATTTTTATCAGCTCAGTACTCCTGTTAAGACATTTCTCTTGTAATCTAACAGACTGATTTTAAAATGCCTTTCTTTATCACATACTGTACCACCAGTGACAGGACCGATAACTCCTACATTGGAATTTTTATGTGTCTGTTTTGGCTGCTGCTGCAGGCAAGACAAATAGCAACAAGCTTAATATGAAACCTCTTAAAACAACAACAACAACAACAAAAAACGTAGAGTCGATTCAAAAAGTGATGTGGTTGACTGTTAAAATAAAGCAGGATGACACTTTCTGACTGAAAACACTACCTATACATGTACAGGAGGAGACCTGCACTACTAGATATTATATGCACTACTTTGTTCACTTAAGGAACTTTAACATGTAAAAATAATATTAATTTTATGAACATAGATAAAAGTAACATCTCCAATCTTTGCAAACATGAGGACGTACAACAAATCTTACCCTTAAAGGGGCTAAAAGCTGTTGGGACTTGACTTTTTTAACCCCATTAATATTTTAAAAGGCTAACAGAGGCTTGTCTTGTGGAGCTCTGCCAAGCTGTAATAAATAATAAAAACATAACTAGGAGTCACTTTAAACTCCAGCCTCTGGCACTGTGACAAAATGGAGGTAATAGTCAAATCAGCTCAGGGAATGAGTCTTTATTTTAAAAGTATAATGAGTGATAATTATTTAACAGCTTTATATAGTTGGTAAGGATTAATTCTTCCCCTTCATATACTTAGTTATCATTCAACCATGAAAGTGGCTTTCTTAAATTATTCATTAATGCACCAGTTCATGCTTTAACATTGTACCAAAGAGCTGCTCTCAGGTAGAACATGTGAGAAGATGTACTGTATTATTTTCTTCTGCTGCTGCTTATTTAGTTTCTATTTTAACCTTTTTTTTTAAGTTCCATTGAAATAAAAAGCAAAACAAACTACCATTCACATTTAAAAACTCTGTAAAAAAACAAACATGGGATATTTGGACTCCATATTATGAAAAACAAATGTAAGCATAGTCAGGTAGCTTGTTTATACAGTTGTGTGTAGCATTAAAGTGTCTCTGGGGGACAAAAACCATCCACCCATCAACACCAGAGTTTAGTTTTTTTCAGTCTGATCCTGACATCTGGCCTCAGGAGAAGCCTTTGGGGATGAGTGGAGTATGACGTGAACGCTCTGACAGGATTTCCCACAGTGCAGCTATGAGCTGATGTCACTGACCATCAGCGAAGCCAGATGTTGCTTTATTTTTTTTTTCAATGGCTTCGGCCCTCAGGGATGCTTGAAAATAGAAAACAGCCTCCGTCGTCATACATGGGAATAAATTACGCCTCCAGCTGTGATCCCCTTCTATCCATTTTTGTGCAGGTTATTTGTGCTGCATATAAATAAACTGTTGTTCTGGTAAAAGCATGGTGACCGACTTAAAAATATGCTGACTTCTATGTGAAAGCTCATGCATACATGGTATTACTGTGTAGATTCACTGTGTATGATAATATTTGACTTATTTCATGGTGCTGTCGTGCCCATGTTCTGCAGGGAGATTTGGGCAGAGACAGGAGTAATCCCCTGCTGAATAAATCTGTTATATCCTTGAGAAATGTATCTGTAAATCCATTGGAGAATATTGAAAAGGAAAATGCCAAAAATTATATAATGTAAATGTCAATATATGCTTATGCCATACCAAAAACTTTTGGACTAAACAAACCCAGCCACATTCAGCATTAGCTACTCTAAAGATGTCAGAGTAATGTCCACTTTTTGCTGTCTCGATGCTCCAAACACTCCACATCTTGCTTTAATGCTCTCTTACTCGTCCTCCAGGTTTTCCATGATGTTGCGTACAAGGCCAAAGACAGAAACGACCTGGTTGCAGGCATTGATGAGTTTCTGGACCAGGTGACGGTGTTACCTCCAGGAGAGTGGGACCCCTCCATCAGAATAGAGCCTCCTAAAAATGTGCCCTCTCAGGTAAACTTCACCGTTTTATCTGCACATTCACATACAGTTTCCTAAAAATGTTCTGCCTCTTTAGCAGCTCAACTCCTAAACTAAACTATGAGGCAGCCTGTTTGAGTGTCCGTAAATAAACCGTTCTTTAATAATGCTTCTGAATAAGTCCCCCTCTGCGTCATAGAGTCTGCCTGCTGAGAAATATTCAAACATCTGCGCTCTCTTCTAATCTCAACTGCGTTGTACTCTGTGCTTTGATGCCGCTCCCTGGGGTCCTGCTCTCAATCCTCTCAAAAACCTGTGTTATTTCTCCTCCATTAGTTATTTTAGTCTTCTTTGAAAGGCTTTCCGCCATCTTGTCTAAGAAATAAACTTTGTAATCTAACAGAGAGTGAGGCCTGGTTAATGAAAGTGTTTTGTTTTCTTGCCGCGGTGTGACACGAGACACCTGTGGTGCATTAATCACAAACCACTGTGCAGATTTAATGACGAAAACAGCAACAGAAATCAAGCAGATCAGTCTTTTGAGTTTGAATATGCTCGTGTAAGGGTAACGTCTTACAGCACTCAGATGCTTGTTATTGTCCCCCTGATGTCCACTCACAGTTGACTGACAGTGATCTTAACTGCACAGGAAAAGCGGAAGATCCCCCCTGTTCCCAACGGAGTGACAGATCTGGGAGAGTCGGAGGAGCACGGAGGGCACGGTGGCCCAGAGCTGCAGCGCACGGGGAGGTAAGTGTGAGAGAGGAACAGCAGAAATCGTGCCGTGCAGCCTGGAGCACTCTGAACTCGTCTCTGTCTCTGTCTTCATTTCGCCTGTTCGCTGCCCTGCTGTCCCCACATTGTAAATTCAACTGTCATAAAAGACAGACTACCCTACTGGCCCATTATCATTTCTCACACTTCATCTGAGTGTAGAAATACCCCACACTCCAAAAAACACAACCAGTCACACATTGTGAAGCATGGAAACATTCTTATATTATTTTAGTACCTAAACCACCACCAGATGGAAGCAGTAATCACATAACAGATATGGAGACCTGAACAGTGAAGCTGTCGTGTGCATACGAATCCTTTCCCTAACCTTAAGTTTAGTTTTTATAATATTTAAAGCTTTTAAAAACATTTTATGTGTGAGCACCACTGCTGTACATATATTCACCCATCTCGTCCACTTGATGTTTCAGATAGGGAAAAAAATTCCAGGTATCTTTAAGATTAAAGGTGAAAAAACTTTGGTGACCTAAAGTGCAAAGCATGAACATCAAAAGAAAAAAAAAACACACGACAACACATCTGAACAACGAATATATAATTCGAAAAATTCATCAATAATTGAAGAAGTACTATAATGAATTAAAACAAGAAAAGGAACTACATAACAAACAAGAAAGCACAACAAGAAATAACAAAAAAGACATTCGACAAAAACAAATGTAGATAAAAAATGAACCCACTAGTGAAAAAAAAACACACAAAAGGTGCAACAGCAATTAAGTAGGTATAGAAAGTAATGAGGAAGTGAATAGAGACCCATAAAACAAGCATAAAGATGTAGTCGGAATAGTTCCTTCTTTGACTGCATCATCTTTGCTCCCTGCTGCTCCATTATCCTGCACAGCAGAATTGGTTCATAGTGAAGTTAAACCACAGTTCATGGTCAAGCCCTTACAGGGTTTGAAGTCCACTGAGAAAAAACTGACTTTTTGAAGTATCTTATATGAATGTCGAAGACAAAATCTAATTTTCTGATGTTTTGTAGGTCATAATATTTCCATGAACTTACAGTTTTGTTGTATTTGTCATGTCCTTCTGCTTTGCAAGCCCCTTCTGACAACATTAAAAACTAGAAAAGCACTCGGGAGCGCAGACCTCCGCCAGTCCTCTCCCATATTGTGATTTTTACTGTAAATATTAGTCCTACCTTTATTTCATGTAAATATTTAGATTCTTTGACCATGAAACCATACCATTAGCGATTGGTTTCATAATAATATCTATTTTAGTTCAGTAGTTATTCGCAAACATTTTTTCGTCATGGCGGATCCAGACGGTGATCCGGATCAACACCAAAATTGAATCAGTTCTTCCTTTTCCCATGCTGAACATTTCCTGAATATTTCATCAAAATCCATCCATAACTTTTTGAGTTATTTTGTTCACAGACAGACGGACAGACAGACAGACAAACTCTTCCGAAAACATAACCTCCTTGGCGGAGGTAACAAAGAAAAATGATTTTCCTGGTCATATGACCTTAAAACAACAACATGAGGACAGAATCTATATTCCTCATGAAGACCAAAGATTGAATTGCTTTTTGACAAGACCCTAAGCTTGACTTTGTTGGTAAAGTCAAACAAAGCAAAGCTTTACATACATTGTTGGCTGTATTTGTGCTTCAGTGGGTCTCTGTTGTTCAGGTGTAACATCTGAGAAAACACTCAGGTATTAAAGGATTAAAAAGCACCTCCTGTTCAAAGCTCCGGCACTAAGGCTCACGTAAAATAAAGTCTCGACCTTCAGATTTTCATTTTCGTGTAATTTTCTGTCACTAACAGACAGCATGATTTCCCCTTGTCAGATAATGAGATTTACAGACAGGATTAAAGAGATGACAACCCGGGGGGGGGTTCTTAAAACTCGGTATGAAACAATGAAGTGAGAGCGCCGTGCTCAGGAGCGTCGGCCGAACAGAAAATCTCTGCGTTCTAACAGCACAGGAGTGAGTGATGATCTGCTGCAGTACGCTAAGATTGGACCGAAGCCCGGTCTCTGCTATCAAACCTGCTCCTCACTCTCCCACACCGCCTCCTCCTCCTCCTCACCATCATCACTGCCTGCTGCTCCGACTGCTATAAGCATTATGTCCCGCCCACTGCTGCCATAGAAACCACCTCCAGCTAGTTTTCAGTGCCTGTTTGCTGCAGCGTGAGAGCCTGCTTTCTGGGGCTGAGAGGCGTTAAATGATGGATGCATGAGTCAGCAAATATTCAGGCACACACACACACACAAAATAAATACACGTGCAGCTCAGAACTAAAAAGAGTGATGGGAAAACTTTTAAAGTCTTTTGAGATATAGTTCACATAAAAAAAAAACAAAAAAAAACACCAAAATAAGAGGAGCTGAAACTCTCAGTGCTCTCAAATCCTTGCTGCAGCTGTTCTCAAACTAAATTTGCCTCCATTTTGAAGTCTGAAAATACAAACTCCAACTCTCATGAAGTTGGGACATTGTGTGACATGTGAACAAGAAGAAAATTCAATGATTTGAAAATATGTTTTGATATATATTCCACTGAATACATTCCAAATCAATGATATCCAAAGTTCAAATTGATGCACTTCATGGCTTTTTGCAAATATATATGAAGCTACTTTCAAATCAATAAAACTGTGTTTTTCAAATTTTTAAAGCTCAAACATTTTGCTGCTGCCATTTTTTTAAAGGAGACATATAATGCTGATGCATGATTTAATACTTACATATAATATAATAAATTTGAAAACAAGACCTTACACCCCTTTAATTTTCAAAAAATTAGATATTGTGTTTTTTCTGATATCCTAGAACGAGATTTGATGCCTCTGAAAATAGGTCATTGCGAGATGGCCGCGAGATTTAAATCGTCGTGACGACACGAGCTGCATTTTTTTTATTGGAGTAATCTGATAAAACAGCTCCTCCTCTGTAATGTCCGTTAGCCACAAACCGTCACCGAGGAACACATTCGTCCAGCAGCAGTATATAGCTCCCTAGCTCACACTCGCTCATTACCAGCTCTAGCCTGTAGGGGGACTCAATACGCAGTCGCTGCTTTGAGCCTGCCGGAAAATACAGTAGAAGAAGAGGGACAGGCTGGCTCAACCAGCTCAACCCTCTCGGCAGCTCTGACAGAACTGACCAATCAGAGCACAAAGGGCTGTGACGTTGTGAGGTAACTTTAGGTCAGCCTGGAAACCGAGCGTTTCAACGAGAGCTTGATAATGGCCTAAAATGAGGATTTTGAGAACGCTATTGTGGGGCAATGAAGGAACTAAATGACTTGTACTGAGGGCAGAAATGCTTTACAGGCATCCTAGTCTGGCATAGTGAAAAGGAGAAACAAGCATGATATGTCTCCTTTAATATTCATTCATTCATTCATTCATTTTCTATACGAGCTATTGTGGGGCAATGAAGGAACTAAATGACTTGTACTGAGGGCAGAAATGCTTTACAGGCATCCTAGTCTGGCATAGTGAAAAGGAGAAACAAGCATGATATGTCTCCTTTAATATAGTATTGAGTAATACTTGATATAATGTTAAAGGCTTCATGAAAAAGATTTAGACACTATAAGAGCGAAGTAAGGTTGTAAATAACTTACATAAGATTATCTAGAGTTATTTCTATTGGATATCTTAGTTTTCTTCATATTTACAGCTGCTGGTTTTTGGGAATGAATGGTGGGCCACATTTAGTGATGTGGAGGGCCGCATTTGGGCCCCCGGGCCGCCACTTGCCCACCCCCGCTGTAAAGGATATTACTACATGAGCTCAGGAACACTTTGAAAGACGATTATCAGTTCATGCACTTTACTATGCAAAGCAGAAGCCATAAATTAACAACGCAGCACTGCCAGCACTTCAAGTTAGGATCAAATGGGCTTCTCAAGTCATTAAATAGTTTAATTTAAACACCTGATTTCTTGTCTTTTTGTGCTACTCCTCATGGAGTAAGGGTTTCAGTGTTGCACAACTCATTATGCTCAGTTTCTATGTACATTTTTCACAGTGTCCTGACTATTTTTAAACAGGGTTATAAGCAGGATTTTTTTGTTTTCTTTATTATAGTAAGTTTGCAAAAGGTACATGTTTCTTCTAGGACTTGTTAAAATGTCAGACTTCTATAACTTTATTTCTAATTTGTATGTCTTCTTTGTTTTTCCTTTTTTCTGTCTTAATAATGGTGTTTCTGTGTTTTAAGCTTTTTAAAATATTTTATTAAGCCATGAAAGTTTGAAAAGGTTAACCAGCAGGCTGTTTATTTCTCGAGCAGTTCTCTCATGAAATCCTCGTTCTCCTGCAGGATATTTGGCGGCTTTGTTTTTGACATCAAGCGAAAGGCTCCTCACTACCTTTCCGACTACACAGATGCCATCAGTCTGCAGTGTTTGGCCTCCTTCCTCTTCCTCTACTGCGCCTGCATGTCACCTGTCATCACCTTTGGAGGACTGCTGGGCGAGGCCACAGAAGGACGTGTGGTAAGGAGTAACATCTTAATTGGAGCTTACTGCTTTCAGAGGCTATACGTGTTTGTTTGAGCGGGAAATGTGACAAGTGTTAATGTTGTGTTTCCAGAGTGCAATCGAGTCCCTGTTTGGGGCCTCCATGACTGGAATCGCCTACTCTCTTTTCGCCGGTCAGCCCCTCACCATCCTGGGCAGCACGGGGCCCGTCCTCGTCTTTGAGAAAATCCTCTTCAAGTTCTGCAAGTATGCTTTTTTCCTTGTTATCTTTGTTGCACAAATTGTGTTTTTGTTTCATGAATATTTTAGCTCTCTTACTGGATGTGTGCGCTCTCTTCTTTCTGCTCGACTGGGGTTGCCACATCTAATTGGCCGTCCCCTCACTCATGTGTACGTGTGTGTGCGACCTGTCTCTCTCAGGGAATACGGCCTCTCCTACCTCTCCCTGAGGGCCTGCATTGGCCTGTGGACAGCCTTTCTCTGTCTGCTGCTGGTGGCCACCGATGCCAGCTCACTTGTTTGTTACATCACACGCTTCACTGAGGAGGCTTTCGCTGCGCTGATCTGCATCATCTTCATTTATGAGGCGCTGGAGAAGCTGATCCACCTGGGTGTGCACTACCCCATCAATAAAAACAACAACCTACAGAAGCTCACTATGTACTCGTAAGTGCTACCTCAGATCTCTTTTTAATTCAGCCTTGAGTAAATCCTTTCAAATGCTGTGTTAAAGCATGATAGTTGAAGATGAGGCGTAAAAGACGGAAGTGGATAATGCACCAAAATTTTAGCAGGAATTACTTTTAAGATGAACCTAAAGGCAAAACAATTTGTCTTTAGATTCTAGGGGTGTAAGAAATGGTCAACTCACGAAAGGATACATAATACAAAACAGGGCTCACGATACGAAATACTCCGATACAACATAAAGATTATAGAAAATCCCCAACAGTAGGAAGTTGTGCAAAAATCTCATTTTCTTTATTTTCTTCCTAATGCAGACATACAAAAAATATTTCTGCATCAGTACAAAATAAATGCTCTTAGAAAAAAAACATTTTATTGCGTCATTTTTTTATTTTGCACCCCTATTAGATTTGTTATGCATTTCAGTGTCACTGTATGACATTATGTCCTATTTGTCCCTCTCAAGCTGAGCCCTTGAATGAGCGTTAAAAGGTTGAAGAAAAATTACAACTTTAGAACTTTTCACAAAAATCCCTTTGAGGAAATGTGACGACATGTCACAACATTAGGATTTATTATTTGTTTTGAGCCATTGGTCATATGGCTAAAGGGTATAGGGTAAAAACTGTACTGCATTTTTTTTCTACTGAGATACAAATAGAGATTTTTAAGGACAGTGTTCGGATAGCTGCCTTAATGTCTGTCTTTGTTTATATGTTCCCTTAGACACACATAGGCTTGTACTTTAGAGTTATGAAAGAAAGAATAATAAAGAGGGAACAAAATGTGCTAAATGTCTCCATTTGTTACTGTAACACTGCTCCAGCATCACAGAAATTGTCTGTGGGTGAACTTTTAACCTGCAGAAAGACTCTGCAGTCCGAAGACTCTCTCATTGGCTGATTTTTATTTATAATCCAAATCCAAATTTATAGTCCAAATCTATTCTTGGACTTCTGCCTACATATCTGTGTTCACACATGTGTGGAAACCTCAGCCAGTATGGCCTGTGCTCTCAGGACATCACACAGCTGCAGGTCCCAAGAGTAAGAACTGAAGTGGGCAAAAAGGCTTTTAAATATTCTGCCCCATCTGCCTGAAATGATGTGCAGAAGGATTTGAAATTGACACGTCTAGTAACCCTTCAAGGCAATTATAAAAGACAGAGAAATTAGCTTAATTGGTCCTTGTGATTGCACTGTGTAATCATATAATCCCAGTGTTGTTTTTTCTGGAGTGTGTGTGTCTGTAACTGTAATCTGTTTTATTTTCTATTTTTGTTCTGCCGTCTTGGCCAGGCCACTCTTGAAAAAGAGGTTTTAAATCTCAATGAGGTTTTTTACCTGGTTAAATAAAGGATATTGATTGATTGACTGATTGATTGCAGGTACTAAGCTCTCTGAGTGAGCCTTCTGATGGTGATATGAAACAGACTTTTCATTTCAGATATAATTAGGGAAATTAGAAACTGGTGGTTTTGGTGTCCGTCAAGCAAAACACAAAATTGACAGCATGATTTGCTTCGGATCATGTGAGTGACACTGCACATCCTACGATGTGGCTATTGCACATACAGCTGCTGAACATGCTACAATGATAAATTATTCAGCCTGACTGGGTAATATAGAAATATTGTGGAGAAAGTGAAGTGTCTGCTGCACTTAAAGTCTGAGACATATTTCCCTAAAGGGCACAATTACTGTGTGTGTGAAGTCTTGTATCATATTGTGCTGTAACGTCTGGTATCATTTAAAATTTTTGCAGAACTCAGTTTTACTCTTATTTTATTTTCATCTTTGCTGTTTGCATTGATACTAAAAGCTTACTAGAAGAGAAAAGAATGAAATGACACATTTCTTGGGAGAGTTTTCTTGATATTCTTTCTCTATTTAGTTACCACAGAATGTCTGTTCTTACGGGTAAAAGGTGAAAAGAAATAAGTGTCAGTGTGGACGGCGTCTGTTGTCTGCGTTGTGGTCAGGGTTAAGAATGACAGTGGGTCAGTGGCTCATTATTGTAGTAACAGACTGAAATACAGATATCTGTGTGCTGTGGGTCTGGAGAAAGAATTTCTCCTCTGACTGCTGGAACAACTTTGGTCGCCCACACATGTCATAGCATCATCACACGCTCACAGACTCCTGAAATACACAGATAAGTAGACAAATGAAACTCCAAAATAGAACCTAAGGTAAAAAATGAGTGTTTTGGTGAGATTTATGAGCTGTAACTTTACATAGCCCACATCCCCCCAGAGTTTCATCAGCCTCAAACACTGAACAGCCCTTTTTTATTTATGTTTAGTCCTGATAAGATGAATTTAAATATCGTGTTGGCTCCTGGCGTACGTTCAGACTCTTTCTGGGCGATCAGTACTGATCTTGTCATTGTTGTTTCATCTCCTTTTGCATTCGCAGTCCCTCACAACTTAGCACATTGATACACACGTGCCCGAGGGTTTGCTGCATCATCAAACAACAGATGGTGTCGTGGTACAGTAGACAAACTGCCCAGATTTGCTTTATGCTGGGTAATCCCATGTACAGAGTGTGTAAGGAGCATCAAGCTTTATATCAACACATAAGCTGGAAGCTGGACACTGTGTGTGTGTGTGTGTGTGTGTGTGTGTGTGTGTGTGTGTGTGTGTGTGTGTGTGTGTGTGAAGCCAATAACAGCTCCTCTGTGGTGGAGTGGACAGCAGGGGATGTTGACATTTACTTTTGCTAAATGCCAGCAGAGATGGTCGAACAGAATGAGTGAGCCATTTCAAATTGCACAGTGCATTATGAATAATATCTATCTGTCTATCTATCTATCTATCTATCTATCTATCTATCTATCTATCTATCTATCTATCTATCTATCTATCTATCTATCTATCTATCTAGTTCTCTAGTTCTCTAGCTGTCTGTCTATCCATCTATTTAGCTCTCTAGTTGTCTGGCTGTCTATCCAGCTGTCTTTTAATGAATCTGTCTGTCTGTCTTTTATTCCTTTAACAGTCCAAAGAGTCACATTGACATTAAAATTTGTCTCAAAACCTGCTCCGAATTACAAAGAGGTAACAGAATAACCTGAAAACCAGATGAGCTCCAGTCTGCATATTTGAATAAATGAATTGTCTAAAAACAGACAGAAAAGGGCAGCTCATTAAGGAGATATCTGACAATTAGATTATAGAGTATTACCAGGAGGTCAGTCACTGTTACCTTCATGCAGACTCTACATTCTGGGTCGATCGTTTTTATTTCCTGGATTGCTTTTTCCAATTTAAAAGCCTGGTTAAAGTTTGATATGAGGGCTAATCAGATAAAAACACTTCCAGGATCCATTCTGTAGATGTTTCTGACCACAGTGGATGATTGTTTCTATTTTACATAACTGGATAAATTCATTAAGTTAAACTGAAATAAGCCCACTGGAGCCCAACCTCTGGATCAACCAGGCTTATCTCCTGACCATTGTGTGCCAGTTGTAGAGATGTAATATGCATGCCCCCTGGGTCTGGAGAGAGAGTTTAAGAGAACAAAAATAATAACCTGGTTTGGCTTTAGTTATTCGCATGCACTCCATGGCTCAAAGCTATTAAGTTAACAAGCAGGACAGAGGTTGAAGTATCTTCTCCAAGGCCATTCGACCTGTTTTGATGAATATTTCTGGGATATGCTCTCTGTTTAGATGCTGCACTTTCCCCATCTCTTTCTCCACTAAACATCCATCTTTTGGATGTTTTTGACATAGCAAAAATCCTGCAGCTTGTTTTGCTGCATCGCGGTAGAGGAGTTCTTGGTTTAGACCTTATGACTGGTAGGAGAGTATTACTCTACATATTCTTCCAAAGTCTCTACTAACTTAGTTTCAAACATTGGTATTTTTGACAATTGAGATTAATCTGTGTTTCTATTTTCAAGTAAACGAGGACGTGGGTTGATTGCTGAAGTGTATGCATTCTGTTTCCCCACTAAAAATAGATATCTTGTCCAAACCAATGTCTTCTTAAGTGTAATCATATATCTAAATACTTTTTCCTTTAATTTTCGACAAAGGTATGCTGGACCCTATGTTGACATTTGTGTTGGTGTCCTGATATCTAGAAGTGAAGTCATAGTGCCATTTCCAAGCAATATAATCATGCCCTGTAATGTTTATTCTTCAATATTAGTATGTTGGAGGTGTAAAAGAATTAATCCTCCCTTTCATGGTCAACTTAAGCTTAGTTATAAAGCTATTTTAAAGGTAGAAACAGAATCAGCAGAGTTTGTTTGAGGGGCTCCAGTCATGTCAATCTTGTGCAATTGTAATCATTAAATCAACATATATTATACTCTTCTCCTTAGATGTTCATGTGTGGAGCCAAGAAACCCTAGCAATGAAACCCTGAAGGACTGGGAGGAGAGAAACATCACTGCCTCTCAGGTCAATTGGACGATGTTGGAGGTTAAGGTAAGGATTACTTCACATTTCAGTTCAGCTTATTATTTAGAAAAACTATTAAAACCCAGTAAAGAAAGAGATTTAAGATATACATAGTGGTCCTACTTTCTGACCAACATACTCCAATCTGGCCATATTTCTTACCTGACTCACAAACAGAAATATTTGGGGATATTTTCTTGCACCCTGAGGCAGCATGTTGACTCTCACTTAGCTCGCTTTGCCCCATCAGGAGGCGTCATAAGTCTCGGCGAGGATTAAGAATGTGTGGGCTGAATTTCACAGGATTTAGTCGTGCAGAATGAGCGTGGAGATGCTGCGAGAAGAGTTGATTCTGTCTCTGTCAGACACAAATAAACCCCTGCCTGTGGTGGCACGCTGTGTCACTCCCACACGTGCTTTATTTGTAGACTTACGACACCAATTAGTTTGAGCGGAGGGATCACATGAGGCCTTTGGGGCTGTGTGCAGATGGATGAACTGTGTTCGACATGAATAATTGAAACCAAAGAGCAGTTGTTGGTGTTCAGTTTTCACTAACTCACTGCTGACATCCATCATCGCCATTATCCCGTCATCATCATCCTCATCGTCATCATCACTGTGTCCCTCTGGTGCCAGTAGGAGTGCGAGATGTTCCATGGCGAGTTTGTAGGCAGCGCCTGCAGCGACCACGGCCCCTACATCCCAGACGTGCTCTTCTGGTGTGTCGTCCTCTTCTTCTCCACCGTCTTCATGTCTGCCTTCCTCAAGGAGTTCAAGACAAGCCGCTATTTCCCTACTAAGGTACAAAACACCAAGATTCATCACTAATATGGCTTTATATTGAACTTTTGCTGTCTTCTTCTTTCTAAAACCTCCATGCTTTGTCCTGAAGTGTCTGCAAAATTGAATTTTCATGAGTTTTACTCTCCTTCATTTACTTTTCATTTTGCCAATAGTCTAAAATTACACTAAGCAGTTCTATATCATCGCTTCTGTTTGTTGTTTTAGCTCATGCTGCCATCTACTGGTACTTCACAGACATAGCAAACACCCTGCAGTCTGTGCTGCCATTCTATTATTGCTATTTCTATGATTTATCATTGAGATGACACTCATGAGCGTAATGTGTGGCGTGATGCTGCCACATTCATTTGCAGAGTAGCAGCGCCACCTTGTGGTAGTAAACGCTACACTGCAGTTTGGAATTAGACAAGAATTCTGTATTGTTGTTTTACATTTTCAGTGTCCTAAACCAAACAGTGGAGTGTTTTATATGAAGATAGGTCTTTTTAGGAAATATAAAATAGATAACAGAGCTTTGCCATGTACTTTACGTCCATGCAGGATCAAAACATGCCTCATCAGGAGGACAACAATAAATTAAAAAATTATGAATATTTTAGATTCTTACGAATAAGTTGAATGTAATACGTCATAAAAGCCACCTATCCAATACAAACTTCAACCACTTTTAATGCCCCTGATTCTGCTTCTAACTCCACAAACTTGAAGCTCATCCTCTTTAGATGAAGCATCTTTGCTCAATTGTACATTCTGGAAATGTGTATGACCAGTACATTAGCTCCAGACATCAGCAAAACTCTGAATTTGCTGATACTCAGCAGTATTTTTCACTTTCAAACAAAGATCTGTTACCTATGCATGACTGTTGGATAACTGTTTGTTAATTTTAATATGTCCTTAACCTGCTCTTTTTGTTCACACATTTTTAATGATTTGGTAAGATCTACACAGGTAAAGGTTGCATAGGCAGGACTAATCTTTACTGCCCTGATATAAAGTCTTATGTTTTGTATTCTTTGTCAGGCTTTAGGTTTTTTAACCCACTCTTTGTTAGAGTGAATTTTCTTCTGACTCAGCCTCATTGTTTCCTTCAGGTGCGGGCCATCATCAGTGACTTCGCTGTCTTCATCACCATCCTCACTATGGTCCTTGTGGACTATGCTCTTGGTATCCCCTCCCCTAAACTACAGGTCCCCAGCAAGTTCAAAGTAAGAAGATGGTAGCCTCATTTATAAAATCAGCTATTTATTATTTCAAGCCTAATTGAGTTTGCTTCTAACGTTTTGACTTGTTATTTTCCTGCTTGCATTTGCATCGACCTGCCATTAACTAATGAATACTTGCCTGTTTGGATTAATGCACCTCATTTCTCATTCTGGTGCATTTCTGCCTTTTAATAAAGTTAAGTTTCTAATTAAATTACCTTATTTTTTTGTTCCTGAAATCAAATTATAGGTGTAAACAAAACAGTTTTAGTAATTGGCCTCCTTCCTAATGTTAAATTGCAAATACTGAACAAATTTGCATGGATTTAACACTTATTGGTTGGCAGCAGAGATAGATATTTACCTCGACTGATTTGGTCTGGATTCATTGTCTTGGTGAACTTTTCAGTGCAGTTAGATTGTGGTCAGGTTCAGTCACCAATGAAAAAAATCTCACAAAAACAAAGAAGTTATCTGAAAATTACAAATAAAGAAAGTCACAATCAAGACATTCAGGGATTAAACCAGCAAACAAGAAGGGCTAAAGCTCTGGCCTGGCATGTAGACCACCTTTTGTAAATTACTTCTTTAACTTAAAAAAAAAACAAGACAAAACCACGAGTCCCAGTAATTCAACCCCCCATTTTACGCCTCAGAATAATCCCCAATGCTTGATAAAATAAATGCATCTGTCTTAGTTTGCTTTTACATTTTATCTCTCTCTATAGCCAACCAGGGATGACCGTGGCTGGCTTATAAACCCTGTGGGACCAAACCCCTGGTGGACCACCATCATCACCTTCATCCCTGCGCTGCTCTGCACCATCCTCATCTTCATGGACCAGCAAATCACAGCCGTCATTATCAACAGGAAGGAGCACAAACTGAAGGTGATTAGGCTCTGTAAATCACATAAGGAGTATCATTTTGTGTGGGGCTGCTGTTCTGCTGGTGATAAAGGTGGAGTGTAAATCATGTATTAATTGGCCGTCGTCTGGCTCCTGCAGAAAGGCTGTGGCTACCACCTGGATCTGTTTGTGGTGGGGGTGATGCTGGGCGTGTGCTCGGTGATGGGTTTGCCGTGGTTCGTGGCGGCCACTGTGCTCTCCATCTCTCACGTGAACAGCTTGAAGTTAGAGTCGGAGTGCTCGGCACCTGGGGAGCAGCCAAAGTTCCTGGGGATCAGGGAGCAGAGATTCACCGGCCTCATGATCTTCACTCTGATGGGCTGTTCGGTCTTCATGACGTCTGTGCTAAAGGTGCTTACACTCGAAAACTCAGATTCTCTGGCCACACTCACTGAAGTCTTTCTAATATGGATCTTTTTTCTGTCTCCAGTTCATCCCCATGCCTGTGCTGTATGGTGTTTTTCTTTACATGGGGGCTTCTTCACTCAGAGGCATTCAGGTGAGCTAAAGTAAAGCCCGGTAGTCCTCAGTTAGGCCAATTCATAAGTAAACTGAGCTGAGATGTGTGTCTTCCTGCAGTTCTTCGACCGTCTAAAGCTGTTCTGTATGCCAGCCAAACATCAGCCGGACTTCATCTACCTTCGTCATGTCCCACTGAGGAAGGTCCACCTCTTCACCATCATCCAGCTCAGCTGCTTGGTCCTCCTCTGGGTCATCAAGACCTCCAGGGCCGCCATCGTTTTCCCCATGATGGTGAATAGACGGCTCCTGAGTGTGAATGTATGTATTCTTGATTTGGATGTAAATGATGGTTCATGTCAGCTGTTTTCCTTTGCTGTAGGTCTTAGCTCTGGTGTTCATTCGGAAGCTGCTTGACTTCATTTTCACAAAGAGAGAACTGAGCTGGTTGGACGATTTAATGCCAGAGTGGAAGAAGAAGAAACTGGAGGATGCAGCACAAGAGGTGCAAGAATTTAGACAACAAAAATGCCAACTTAAGGTTTGGACTAAAGCCTTACAATGTGTCAACCCATCTCATATTTTTCTCTTTGGTTCACAGGAGGAGCACAGTATCATAGCGGAGGAAGAGGGCATCGTACAAGTGCCACTAGAGGTTAACTTAAAGTAAGTCAGGGGACGGTCAGTTTTACACGTCAGTTTGTAAATAATATTTAGAAACTTATGGACACAATTCATTCAATTCTCATCCTCAAAATCCATCTGTCATTGACTGATAAACACTTTCACACTATGAGAAAGAACGTTAATCTCTGGTAACTCTGGTAAATCCCAAATTTAGTCTTGAATCTTCCAGGCAAGATCTTTTATTCTATGTTGTGTTTGCTCCTGCACCAAAGGCTCACTTCAGCAGTATGAACCTGAGAAAAAAAACAGTTTCAGTCTGATTATCTTACAGTGTAAGGGGAATAACGTCTGTCAAGGGAACAACAGCATGATGCCATTTATAAAAGTAAAAAATCAGGCATGAACGGAATCCAGATGTGGATCCAGGAATTAAAAAAAAGATGTGTTACTATTGTGCACTAGGGTGATCTCAATGCATTTTGATCACATTTTCAGGGAAAGTTGGTCATGACACACAGAGGAGGTGATTAGATTTTTGTGGTGACCACAACATGAATGTGGATCCAGGAGTTTTTACAGAGTTTGTTAGTTTTGCCTCATAAGGCAGTTTTACCCCATTTTTCAGAGTTACTCTGCTAAGGATTTCAGAAGGCCTTGGCAGGAGCTGGTGCTCTCTGTGCACATGTATGTTACTTGTATGTGATTGATGAATACATCTTGGACAAAACATTTACAACAATTGGAACAAAAAGTCTTCATGTTCTGAAAATGTCAATTTTCAGTTTGTAGTTGTAATATTTAGTTTGATTTTTTCGCTTAGATTTGGTTTTTATTTTGACAGAATGCTTGGATTTAGTTTGTTGCTCTTTGTTTTAGGTCATGGTGTCTTACAAAATATATCAAAATAGGGAAGAAATACTATAATTCTGATATAACAGGTAGCAAACTCGTGTAAAGTTGTGACTAACATGCTTGAGACAAACAGTGAGGACGTGTCACCCAGTGTCAAAGACAAAAAGAAGGAGCTTTGTCAATATTTGTTATTTAGTTTAGTTCACTCAGTTCTAGTTTACAATTCTTTCTATTGTATATTTTTGTCCACAATAATGAGCTTGGTCCTAACCTATAAGAAAGCATGAAAAACATGCCAGTGGTGACATTAAGTTTTTGTTTAAATATCTTCCACAGGTGTGACCCTGCCACAGTGAACATCACTGATGAGATGTCCAAAGGATCCTTCGGGGGCGTGTGGAAGAGCGTCAACCCATCTGAGAGCACAAAGAAGGAACCAAGCGCTAAAAGGTAAGCCCACTCCTCACGATTCTCTCAGATATCCACATCTCTAATTCATCAATGTCAAGGGGAAAAAATTGTGTCTTTGGGTGTAAAAGCGAGCAGTGGCAGGTGTTTGTTTTTAAAGACGTTATGGACTTTATGTTTTTCCAGGAAACTGAGGAGCTAGTATGTTTTGACAAAAGGGGGTTTAATCTAAGAGCAGCCCTGCCCTCGCAGATTTCCCACAGAGTAGACTAACATAGTGTCTCCTGCCTGCCTCTCTCATTCCATCCCACCCCAAAAGCTCCCCCTCCTAACCTCTCAGAAGCTGAAATCCCAAAGGTGAGTTATTCCCAGTCCCTGTAAGCATGGAGAGTCTTGTCCTGTGTTTTTATTGTTGAATGCTGCATGATAAAATTGTGTTGGTTTGCTGCAAATTGAAGTAGTAAATGGGGAGATAAATCAGTCAAAAATTGATGTTTGTGCAGTGAAAAACAGCATGGCCTGGGTGTGCATGCTAGTTCAAGGACATATTTTACTATGCCCTTCATGTGTTGTAAGAGTTGGCGTATTTATAGCTCTATTTGTCACTCACAAGTAGCCTGATTATATGTATCCGTGTCATAAGATGTTGAAGTGCTAAGGCTAATGCTGTTTGGTTTTTTGAGACATATTTGCATGCTGTTAATACATCTCAGATATCTAAAAATTCAACCCATGTCCAAAAAATAATTGACTCGCACAGCTTTTTCAGCAAAATAAATTTTCATTTTTATTTTTTTTTTACGTGCAGTTCCAGTGGCGGCGAGAAGCGACACAAGCGCCGGAGGCATGACAAGAGCTTGGACAGGGAGACAAGTTTGTGATGACACGTACTGGCGGTGCCACTGTGCTGTCAATCAGTTGTTCAAAAAATCATAAAAGGAAAAAAAAAAAACAATACTGTGCCACACTCAGCCACCTTTGTACTGTGCTACACTGTGTTTTTTGTCATGTAAGTCTGTGTGCAACTTGTGAAAAACAAAGATAAATTTGTTAGAAACAGTATAAACACGAGGAACCAAGATACACTTGAGTTCTTTTTTATGTATATCAGAGTTTGGTGATACCAGCACTTAAGGGAAGCAAGAATTATACGACACCTGCAGAAACTGCGGCGTAAGTGGGCCAATTACCTAGAAATTTTAACAATTTTTAATCTACTTTACTTGTATTTTGTATGTTTTTATATTTTTTCAACAACAAGGAAATGCCAGTCATCCTTTTAAAAACCTGCCACAGTATGCCACAAATGTGTGGATTTTGTTTGCAGTATTTATCGCTAATATTGACTTGATGCACTTCACGATAGAAACCTAAATGTAGTAGATGTTTGCCAATTCTGAGCTATTTCACTGGTATCTTTAAAAGTTTGGCTCTTTAGCAATTCTAGTAATTTTTTCAAAGTATTAAATATACATTTTATATATTCAGTATATCTAAATGTCTTTTGTGACAGTGACGACTCATATCATTCCAGTCTCCTCCATTGCGGTTTTTAATGTCTCACCTTCAGTTTACTTTTTTCCAAATTAATTGAAGGACTTCTTTGAAATGTGGGGGAAGGCCTTGTTAGTTTTCTTGCTCAGTGTTAAACAAGAAGATTGACGCCACTCGTGTCTGCATGCTAACTATTAAGGGGGTCCTGGCTGCAGGCTAAACCTAGCACCATGGCAGAACACAAGTAAACTCAGCCTAGATGGTAAAAAAATAGGTTGTTATTTTCTGGTAGAACAGTTTTTTACCATTTTTACAACCCATGTGAACTTGCGTAGCTTGAGCCAGAGACAGGTGTGTTCATTTACACCGTTAACCAGTCTAGCGTAAAGAAAACAAAATCTAACAAACGTATTGCTGTTTTCCAATTTTTTCCAGTGATAGAGCCAGAGCTGCCTGAGGGGCCTCAAAAATTGGCCCCTAGTATAATCTGATAATTTCTGGGCCCATAGCAATACAATAACAATATTATTAGTAAGAAGTATAATAAAGCTGACTTCAGTAATTACACCAACAACATTAATATCACAAAATTAAAGGCTTGTACCAGTTTACACAGAGAGGGCCTCCATTATGAAACATGCAGCAGTTTAAAAACACATTCATTGATTTTACAACTTATGGTGAGTAATTACATCAACATAAATACTAAAAACAATAAATATGTGAACCATTTCTGATATTTAGGATACCACTGACTGTCCTTTAGGGACCCTTCAAGACTCTGGGCTCCAGAAATCTTTCTCCTTTGCCCCACTTGTTGGCTTAGATTTGAGCTTTGCTTGGTTAAATTCACAAAATCTACCGGAACTTACAATAACAAGCATTAAACACACTTGAAACAGTTTGACAGTTTCGTATGGTGTGTATAATTTGATCTCAGAAGCCCGATTGTCCAAGTTGCAAATCAGATTCATCACTGAAAACTTTGGTCGGACTTTTCCACTGGGAAGTCCAACAATCTCCAGGTACTTTAACTGTTAAGAATTGTAATACACTAAACTGGGATGTAATGTTATTCCCACTTGCCACATCTGTGTACCGAGGTAAATGGAAAGCACCATAAGCCTGTTAGCAAAAATGTCATCAGCTAACTGTCTTGGCACAATTACAAACATCACTTTACTCATAGCCTAGCTTGCTCAAAACACAGCAAATAAAATCTCAACATGAATGTCTTTTTTCAACCCAAGTTTAAAATCAACATGAAATATAAATCAAATGGAACAAAGTTTTTGTTACTTTTGTGTTTGTGAGTTATCAACAGAGTGAGTAAAATGGTATCTTAGCTTAGCATCAAGATAGAAAGCAGTGTAACAGTTAGCCTGTTTGTAGTGGCGTTAATATTTATCATAGAGGCACGAGGTGGCCTCAATTTTCTTGTTAATCTCTCAGCAAGTCCAGCTGTGATAATCCCCCCCAAAATGGACTCATAGGCAGCTCATATGAAAACTATCATTTAAGCTAGCATGGCAGCATAGTTTCAAAACCTTTCAGTAGTGGCTTTTAAAAAAAAACATCAAATTTTCAAGCACTGAACTCTAAGATGACTGTACAGAAAGCTCTGTTTTCCACCTTCATAATCTTCTCGTCATCTTGTCAGTAAGTGTCATCCATGGACAAATGATCTCCTATCCAAATGACCCTCAACGTGTTAGCATCTGAAGCTAATTGTTTTTAAAAAACACACCTGCATGATGGTGAAACAGACTCGGCTGTCTCGCTGCAGGACCATGGTTACTTCTAGAGATGCAATAATACCCTTTTTCTGGGAAGGGCAACATGTAATAAACGGTAAAGAGTCTTAACAATGTATAATACATAGTATATTTTATTCATGTAAAATGTTACTAATATATTACTAACATGGATTCAGTGTTGCGGCAGGTTTTTTTCTTTGTTGTAGATGTTCTTTTCCCATTGTCTTATTGATGGTTCTTAGTTTTAGATAAACTAATATTGGGTCAAAATTATATCAATATCACATATTTTGACCACTTCTGTGTGGAATTTCTGCCTTAAACTTGGTAGTGATAGCTGTACACTTTTCTGTTGAATAATTTAAAGTCACCTGTATAGAAATCCATCAGTTCAGATCCGTTGTTATATTGTGATTTGTTTCTTGAGGATGAGAGAGAGCGTGAATGGGATCATTAATAAAGATGTAAAAACACTTCTGGGTTTGTTTATTGATCACCACTTGTCTGCAGGGACGACAGAGGTCTGGTGTTAGCAGCACCTCGAGGACATTTGAACTGTGGATAGAGCTTCTTTAAGTTATTCAAGATGATACTTCCACAGCGTGCTGTTTCTGACCCTCATGTCTCCACCTTTGACCATAGGAGCTCCGAGTCAGTCTTCATGGGAGAGCAGCCTGCACCCTCAGGCTGAAGCTGCTGCAGCCTCTGTATGTTAAAGATACAGAAGAGCTCCTATCCATGACCCACAGATCTGCTATTGCTGCTCCCAGAGAGACCACCACCATCATTTAAAATGGCTGCATGAAACAGAAACAGGACTGTAACTCTTCCTACAGGCATGTTTTTGACAGAGATTCTGTGTGAATACAGGGATTGGACACATGATACCACAACTGGAAGTAAGTAAAACTAGTTGAAGGCTGTTTCAATTTTAAGGTTCAAATATAATCAAGCACAAACTAAGTAAACACAAAGGGCATACTTTCTTAGTCTTTGCACAAGATGGCGTGTAAGCTCATTTATCCTGATTTTAACATTGAAAACAGCTGATAATGGTTTTTATTTTCCTGACAAAATACAGTATATTCGTGCAATGCCCAGGTGTAACTACAGCTCGCAGAAGAATGAAAGTCGGGAACCTTTGCTATGTATCACCAGATCAGAATACATTTAGAGCTAAAGTATACTAACACAGGGATACATTTTCTTGTCTTTGGATTGTGTTTGATAAAAGAAAACAGTGTTGGGGAAGTTTAAACTTTAAGAAATACACAATACACAAAATAAAAGTCAGTGCTGCTCTGCCAGTGAAGAAGTTTTGGATGGAATTGAGGAACTGTCCACTCCAAATTGTAGTCTTCACTAAAGGATTCTGGGATGAAGTTAACCTGATCTTCCCTCTTTAACCATCAGCTCCAGAGAACATCTCAGTGAAGGCATAAAGGCTCTGAAAATCATCATCTATTGAAGTAATTATTCCAAACAAGTTTGGTCTGTGAAAAATCACTCTGATCAGATATTTAGCACTCCACTAGTGCTGATAAAATGTGTTAGAGCACTGGGACTTGTAACTTTATGTTTCACTCCACCTCGCATGTTCCAAACACAATTTCTTCACTGAATTGATCACAATGTTATCACAGGAGCCAACAGTCTAACAACAATCGAGTAGAGAGGGGATAAAGTGATGTGTTAGTTGGTAAAACAGATGCAAATCAGGTGAAGATCTGTTGGAATTATGAAAATGCTGAAAGAAAAACAGCCTACATCACAGCTTTCCACTATCGTCTTAATCACTGTAGAGATTTCAGTGGACCTGTTCAGGCCTGGCTCCTGCTGGTTTTGATTCTCCTTGCAGCAGAGAATGATCGCTGGTGGCTTCTTTCTTCTTCAGACCCAAAACAAGAGCAAACTGTGCAGAACAGCCACAGTTCATTGATTTAGTGTTGGTGATTGAAGCTTATCAGCACAGCAGCCTTTGTGAATCAGAACTTGAATCAGAGAAAATAGCTTTCGTGCTATTTTTAACAGCTGTACTCCGTTTGTCAGTGCAATGTCAGTAAAGCACAAGCTTCAGGCTCTAATTTGAGCTGGATTCCCTTCAGTTTTTGGAACTTGCTGCAGGCCAACTGCACGTGGACCCCAGGCCATAGTTTGGACACCCCTGGAGACTGTGCTGTTCTAAATAACCGCATGGCCTTGGCAATCCCTTAAATAGCAGCTGTGCTGTTACACAGTACAGGGTGTCCATAAAGTCTCTTTACAATTTAAAAAACTATTACAAAGGCAGTTGATGAGATATTGTTACCAGATATTTTTTTTAATCAGTGTTTATGAAAGTTTATATTCACATAAAAATTTGATGTTTCAGATATTCAATTTATGGAAGGAAAACTGTTAAATGAACCCCTATAAAATAGTTACTCCTCAAGAGAAGGCACAGTGTGTATCCTGGTTTATTGAGACAAAATCAGATGTGCAGACATAGCAAAACTGCAGAACTGAGTATGGAAGAGATCCACCATCACGTCCTTCAATTCGTGCATGGCACGATAAATCTATGGAGACAGGGACAGTGTTGGATAACGGGAGGAGTGGATGAGCAAGAACATCTAAGAAAAGCATGAATAAAGTAAGACAAGCCTTTCCTTCCATTAACAGAATATCTGATTTTATTAATTTTAATGTGACTAAAAACCTTAATAAACACTGGTTAAGATATCTCATCAACTGTCTTTGTAATAATTTTATCAAATTATAAAGAGACTTTATGGACACCCTGTATAACAGCACTCCTCTTGCATACCACGTCTGCAGTAAGAACCAAATGATTCTGCTTTGGAAATAATGCTTCAAACACACCATGAAAAACTTTATTTTGCAGAGATAAATACTTTCCAATGCAAATAAATTAACTAAATGTGTTTTCTACCTGAGATTCCACTTTTGTGTTCATGCTTCACCTTAAAAATATAGAAAATAACTTAAATTTGTAGAAAAATACACACTCAAATTCATATCCTCTCTCTGGTGCACCTTTAAACGTTTGGAAGAGTTTCTGTCCGTGCATTCGTAAAAAAGTTTCTAATTTAAACAAAGTGTTAACGTCCTAACATTTAAAGTAAGAATGGCTTCTTTTCCTCCTGAATGTCTCTCCATGTGCAGCGATCAGAGGGAGTTGTTGAGGAGTTCCTCACTGGTCCACTTGTCTTTTCTTACTGCAAAACAGAGAAAGTCTTGGTAACACACTGCTTGTGTTTCTGTCATTCATCACAGCAGCTAAGTGTTTTGTTGTTACCTCTCCCCTGAAGGCTTAGACGTCATGACCCAGAGTATATATTCCTTGGCAGCCATGGAGTCCAGCACCTTGTTCACGTCACTGGTGAAGCTTCCATCTACATGCCTCCTGCTCAGAGCCTCACCCCGCCTCACCTGTTCAGATCTGAGTATGTACGCAAACACACAATGTAAACACTAACGCCTAAGCTTCAACACCACACGGTACGACAACCAGAGTTTGATATTTACCTGTGATGCAGAGCTTGTCAGAAAATCATTGTTTATTCTTCTGATTGGTGGAGAAATGCTGTTGCTGTGATCATTTCTTGATTGGTTTCTTTGTCGTTTGCAAGTTTTGTGTCAAAAATAATCATCTCACACGATCATCATTCAGTAAAGTAACGTCAATCAACACGGAGTGAAAAGTTCAGGGGATTTATTTTGGCACAATCACAAGCAACACAAAGAAGCAAAGAATGTGAAAAGTATCAGAAGCAGCTGATTAGCTCTTTCTCTCATAGGTGGAATCAGATAATAAAGGCAGGTATGCGGGTTTATGGTGCTGAAAGAAGAGGAGGAGGGATGAAGAGAAAGGCAGCCTACTCTCTTCTGGCTTGTCCAGACTTGAGCCTGGCGACAAAATCTTTGATGGCCTGGTCCTGGAGGTAGGAGCTGACATCACTGGTGAAGGTCCCATCTGCGTGGCGCTTCTCCGCTGCACTAAAAGTATAAAAAGAAAGACTCAGTGAGGAGGCCTCAAACTATTCAATCTGATTTTACCACCTGCATCACAACATCCTTTTACCCTCAGGTCCCATTCACCCAGTTAGTGAAGGCATTCATTTTTGTTTTTGAAACTTTTTTCAAATGATAATCCATTTTAGCTCAGACTGTTAGAATAGTATATCAGTGCTATGTGCTAGTAAATACTCCCTTTTGTCCTACTGAGTCTAACACAGCCACATTTATACCAATTTTAAGAGCGATTCTGATCACATGCGTCTCTCAGAATAACATAGTATGTCCCATCACATGCTCTCAACTTGGAGGGATTCAAACTTGTAGTTTTTACTTTACATCCAGCAGAAAGCCTCACTCTCATGGTGACCATAAGGAAGTTCTCCTGGAATTTCTTCTTTATGATGAGTGAGCAGCATTAAAAAAATGCACCAAATTCAATTTTTTTGACAATGTGTCCAAACCCCAGACTGTTTTAATCCAAACTAGATGGCACAGCATAGATATTAAAAATGCACTAAAATTGTCTGTGTATAAAAGTAGTGATATGTCCCAGACTGTGTTAAACCAAAACAGATTTCACTTTATGTATTTTGGGTGTAGGAAAAAAAGAGTAAACATATATATATTTTTTTACTAAAGTATTAACCTGGCACATGAAGGATTGCACCTTCAAAAATGTCAGTTTCTTAAAATGTATTTACAGAACTAAAGTTAGTGGGGACATTTTATGTTTTAAGCATAGAAATAAGAAGGTTCCAAAAATATAAAAACAAACACATAAATGTCCAAACATGGGCAGCAGAGATTTAATTTGAATCCTCTCTCTGCTTTTAACATTTTTCATGCATTGGAAGGTGGACGAATTTGTGCCATTAAAGTAATAAAACCATTTTCAGTAATACCAGTTGCTGGTGGACCGTTCATGTAATAGCTTCCTTAAATGTGTCAGAATCTGTGTTGTTTTGGTTCTTACGTGAAGGCGCATTATTTAGGAAACTGAATGTCTGACAACTCTTTTTCACAGCACAGGAGTATCTCTCATAGTAAGAATGTAGCTCAAACTGACCCGCTTCTCTTGTTGCTCATCAGCCACCGGACAAAGTCCTGCGCCTTCCTGTCCTCCAGGTATTTGCTGTAGTCATTTGAGAAAGTTCCCTCTGAGTGTCTCTTCATGTTGGACAGCTCCCTCGGCTCCTCAGCTAATGTGTCCTCTGCCTCAAAACTATTCAAATAAATAAAAAATAAAGGTTAATATTCTGTAAAACTTGCTCAAGAAGATGTATTTAAACCAAATAAGCATTCTAGAAAATATTTCCTCGACTCTAACTTGTATTTTTCCAGCAGAAATCTGACCTACATGGGTCACTTTAAAGTTCCTGTTACATTAGGAGCTCAATTTTCTTATTTTCTTATTATTTCTTGGAAAAAAAATGAAAGACAAGAAATTAAGTTATCAAGTTGTCAGCCACTAATTCAGTTCAAGCAAAGCCACATTTGTTCTTGTCACTCTTGCTGTTGGTTTTCTTTACGCGCGACATTTCTTTGCAATCACAACGCGTTATGTGTGCGTTCACTGCAGACAGGAGAAAAGGAGAAAGGATGGGGAACTGCAGGTTCAAGGAAATTTAGCCTCAAAATGTCACAAAAATGAGGCATCTTGTAACAAAGTGTAGAATTTAGAAAGAAAAGAAAGAAAGTTGAAGAATTGAATCTTACATAAAACTCCTAAATGTTTTTTTGAGGGGGGTCATAACCCATAGAAATATACAAAACACCCTCTAAAACATTTCTGTTTTTAAAAACTGCTCAGATGTTTTGTGCCGTTTGTAAATCCTACACTTTGCAGCAGATCAGGAACTGTAAAATTAGTTAGCCTTGAAATAAATCGATCAAACAGACCAAAATCATCAATCTTCTCCTCCATGTGTCACAAAAGCTGCTACAGGTCTCAGCGGGATAAGCACACAAAGGTCTGGATTAGTTAAAAAGTGCTGATTTGATTGATTTGATTTTAGTTGAACTGTCCTCAATGAAATGTTTTATTTGTTAAAATGGAAAGGATATTTTTTGGCTATGAATTTTGACAAATATAATTGTTTTTGACCTACATTTTAGCAATAATTTTCCTTCCTCCTTTTTGCATATATTGGATCCACATCACTGCAGATGAATCAAGCAAATTAGTTTTTTGGGACTTCAAACTAATGAAATTTCACCATTTGGCCCTTTTACTCTTATCAGTTTAATTTACTTGATGCTGAATAAAAGCTTAAAATTATGAAGTCCTCCAAATTGAACAAAGTACTGATTACAAAGACCCAGAAGGATGGTTCAGTATGTTACAACAGAGCACATCTTGGGAGAGAAAAAAGTGCCAGAATTGTTGTTCAAGAGAATTTTTGTACATTTTTAAATCTGTTATACTTTATTGAGAGAGATAAAAACAAAAGATAAACAAATAATGCATTGCAAGAAGACTTAGAGTTTTACACCAAACTATTATGTCCTTATGTGCTCATGTGCTTATTTTGTTTACAACTAGACTCAAAAATACCAACAGAGTTGTTAAACTGAGATTTCCTGTTAAAAGAACAAAAGCCACATCATTCAAAGACACAACCCAAGTTTTGATTTGTTTTCTGTACCTTGAGCTGTCTTCGGCCTCCTGCAGAGGAACCTGCCAGCTGCTCTTGACAAAGCAGAGGACCAGGAGGATGCTGGCCAGTGACTGGATGCTCTTCATGATTATAACTTGGCTAGAAAACAGCACACACACAGACTAAAGCAACGTTTGCATATGAAGTTAAAATTGGTTTCATCTATATAAAGAAGAATCTCACCTGTTCTTCTTTCTCCTCAGATAGCGCTACTATAGTTCCTCTGCTTGTTCCTGGAGTCTATTTCAAACTCCTCACTAACTTTC
Organism: Scarus forsteni; assembly: GCA_036419115.1. Lineage (NCBI taxonomy): Eukaryota > Metazoa > Chordata > Actinopteri > Labriformes > Labridae > Scarus > Scarus forsteni. The sequence continues at coordinate 4,860,178 of JAZDUH010000054.1, read as the reverse complement.
TAATCTTTTATACTGTCACAGGAGGAGGAGGAGGATAGCGCTGCTCAGGTGGGCCAGTTTTATCACTCCGTCAGGCCCACCTGTTACTCTCAACCCATTAGACACGGGCCGCATCACATCAGCCGAATCAACAAGGCGAGCGAGCATTAGTCGAGAAAGGAAAGGTGCTGTTCAAGCGTGATGCCAGCAGGTACTTAGGTGTCAGATCAAACAAGCTGGGCTCATCCTGTTAAACAGAGAGACGTGAAGGCGATTTAATGTGCTACCGTTTCGTCATGATGGGAAGTGATAGAGTCGAGTATGTTAGTGTGTGCACAGGTCATATCTGGAGGTGAGTCAGTGGATGGAGATGCTTTCCGATCACATTTAAGAGGTGGGAATATTGACTGGGAGCATTTGTCATCAGTGCAATGATTTTGTTTTTACGTTTAACCCTTCAACTCCCATGCCAAGAAAATACGTAAAAGAAACCCACCAAAGATTTATGAAGCTACTGATCTTGACCATGAGCTGGAAGTGTACAGCCACGTGACTATGTTTGTTTACATGCTAATTAATTGCTCATTTAGGCATCACGCTGGCAGCAGGTAGTGCACCTGCCAAAGAGCAAGAAGGTTGCAGGTTTGATCCCTGTGTTTTGAGGGCTTTTCTATGTATCAAATCAGTCAATTTTCATTTGTATAGTTTTACAATAGGGCATAAGACCTCATTTTATGGATACACATATATGCATAGATACACACAGTTGCATGAAAAAGTATGTGAACCCTTTGGGATTACTTGGATATCTGCATGAATTGGTCATAAAATATGTTTTGATCTTCATCTAAGTCACATCACTAGACAAAAACACAGTCTGATTAAACTAATACAGCACAAAAAATGATAAGTTTTCATGTTTTTATTCGACACACTATGTAAACAGTCACAGTGCAGGTTGTGTGAACCTTTGGATTTAATAACTGGTTTGCCCCCCTTGGCAGCAGTAATCTTGATCAAATGTTTCCTGTTGTTGTAGATCAGACCTGCACAACAGCCAGGAGGAATTTTGGACCATTCCTCTGTATGAAGCTGTTTCAGTTCAGTAATATTCCTGAGATGTCTGGTGTGAATTGCTCTTTTGAGGTCATGTCACAGCATTAAAATCGGGTTGAGGTCAGGACTCTGACTGGGCCACTCCAGAAGCCTTTTTTCTTCTGTTGAAGCCATTCCATTGTTGGTTCACTTCTATGCTTTGGGTCATTGCATCACCCATCCTCTGTTGAGCTTCAGTTGGCAGACAGATGGTCTCAAGTTTACCTGCAAAATGTCTTGATAAACTTGGGAATTCATTTTTCCGTCGATGAAAGGAATCAGTCCAGGCCCTGAGGCAGCAAAGCAGCCCCAAACCATAATGCTCCCTCCACCATATTTCACAGTAGGGATGAGGTTTTGATGTTGGTTGGCTGTGCCTTCATTTCTCCACACATAGCGTTGTGTGTTCCTTCCAAACAACTCAATTTTGGTTTCATCTGTCCACAGAATATTTTGCCAGTAGTGCTGTGGAATATCCAGGTGCTCCATTTGTAGACAGTCAGTCTTTCCGTGGACACATGGACATCAGGGCCTTTAGAGATACTTTTATAACACTTTCCAGCTTCATACAAGTAAACAATTCTTGATTGTAGATCTTCTGAGGGCCCTTCTGTGCGAGGCATGGTAGACATCAGGCAATGCCTCTTGAGAACAGCAAACTCACAACTGGTGTGTGTTTTTAAAACGGCAGCTTTAACCAACACATCCTATTTATTCACATTGATTGGACTCCAGGTTGGCTGACTCCTGGCTCCAATGAGCCAGGAGAAGTAATTAGCATAGGGGTTCACATACTTTTTCCACCCTGCACTGTGACTGTTTACATATTGTGTCGAATAAAAACATGAAAACTTATCATTTTTTGTGCGATATTAGTTTAAGCAGACTGTGTTTGTCTAGTGATGTGACTTAGATGAAGATCAGAACATATTTTATGACCAATTTATGCAGGAATCCAAGTAATCCCCAAGGGTTAACATACTTTTTCATGCAACTGTATTTACATATAAAAATACACATAAACATATATATATATATATATATATACAAATATATACATCCAACACCCAACATGAATCCATCTAGCCAATCATGAATCCCTCCATCATGGCTCAAGAAAAACCTTCTGTTAAGCAGCAGGAAATCTTGAATGTGGATCCCAGTCTCATGATGAACAGCAAATCCACACGATGCTGTGTTGGGTGTGTGGGCGAAGGAAGGGAGTTAAGAGGAGACAAGTGGACTAAAGTAAGAACTAAAGTTAGTGACAGATCCATGACCCATAGACCTGTCATCTGATTTATTAGAAGTTAGCCTCTTGAGATGCAACATCCGGTTTTCAGGAGGGCCCTCATGTCTGAATGATTGTGGTGATACTTTCATAGAAGTATAACCAATGATACTCTTACTGAAAATAAGAATTTATGGTAGTGATGAACTCATGGGTGCCCAGACCACAAGTGCATCCCAACCATATTTGTCTCTGTTAAGTATAAATGTATTGAAGACCTCTTGAGATGTGAGATCCCGTTTTCAAGAGGGACCCCACGACTGTGTGGTGCTAAAAATACTTACTATAGATGTATCAATATAATGATAGTGAACTGGAATGTTCCTAATGAAATGGTCAAATATGTGTTATGTCTGTAATTGGTGTTATCGAGGCTTCTTGACTCCACAGCAGCAAGCAGTCTACACCATGGATACCAGACCACCTACAAGACGAGAGAAAGAGACGAGTACAGGAACAAACAAAAGGGGCAAAGGCAGATATGGAGATGTATGTCGAGTTAATGTTCTCCCTGTGCATGTATGGGTTCTCTCCAGGTTCTAAGCGTTTGCCCCACAGACCCAAAACATGCTTATTAGGATGACTGGGGACTCCAAATTGCGCTGAGTGTGAGGGTGAATGGTTGTTTGTCTCTTTGGCTTGTTGGCTGGTGACTTATTCAGGGTGTACCATGCCTCTCACCCAGTGATAGCTGGGATAGGCTCCTGCCCCCCCACAACATTGAAAGGGATAAACGGTATAAAAATGGATGGATTATTACCAAGTGTAAAATTAGTACTAAACACACAGTGTAACCACGGTTTATAGGAAAGATGTAATCAACTGAATACATAAAAAAATATTCTTAAAGTTTAGCACTCCTGAAAATGATCAAATCTTTTATCTGTATGTCAGGAGTTGATGGGAGATTTACTTTACTCTTGAATCCTTGAAGACATTTTGCAGTGTTTTATCTCCTTGCCTTGCTCAGTTGCTTTTGTAGAACTTGATTTTTTTTTGATGGCAAGTACCTGTGATCAAATTTCATTGTCTGTATGCTAACATGCCAGCTAAGATGAAAATGCTAAACATCTTTTTGTTGCCCAAGAACACCCTCGTGGAGTCAGAGGAAGTGTGAAATGAAATATAAATTCAACATTAATAACAAAGGGTAAAAGATGTTTACACCAAAGAGCTTTAATAAGAATCAAATTCTTTATTATTTTACAAAACATCCATTGTATCAAACAGTCAACAGCCTCATGTAGTTAGTTAAACTCATAAAAAACTTACTGAAGGCGATCCTGAAATGTTTCAGACAATAATTTATCAGTGCTGTAAAAGCCCTTCATGACACAGCTGTATAGTATTGCTTTATTTTATACGTTTATATAACCACACTGATGCTCCTCTCCAGGTCAATACTGGCCCTATACATGTTGATTTTGTAGATCAAAGAAAATGATTTTAGATTATTAATATTAAATAAATCATATTAATGTTAATGCTTCACAGTTGGATGTAAGTTATAATTTTCCAGAAAAGAGTGTTCGATGACTGAATTTTAATCTGTGTCCCCACTTTGATCTCTTTTTATCTACACAAAAATACAGATGTGGTTGATCCGGTGGACTTCATTCAAAGCATCTCTTCAGGAAGTGAGCCATGTGGGTGTAAACATGCCGATTGGCCGAGCCAGTGAGACCGTGATCCTTATCTGTGTACCACTGCAAGACAAAGGTAAGAGAAAAAGCTGTTAATATGTACAGACTCAAGCTTAAGTTTTATTGTTGCATTCCAAAAACAAGGCAGAAGTCTCTGTTAATCCTTCAGATTACTCACCATCGCCTCAAAGTCCACCTGCTCCTCCACTAGGGCCTCAGAGATCTCAGCTGCCTGCTGGAAATGAACATTATCTGCAAAAAAGAAATAAAAGAAAGTTAAATAAAAGCAAATTTCAAACCACTTTGCACATGAAGTCTTTCTGGAAGAATAAGTAAAGAGATCCAGGTTAAAGATAAATAGAGAAGACTCATTTCTGCAAACAGGTCTCCTTTGTTAAAGCAAGAATTTGAGTTACAAACATCTGAATGATATTGAGGTTTTAATTTATTCATGTACAACTTTGTCTCCGAATTCCAAATAATGTAAAAGAACTTTTACATTTTCAGACTGACTAGACTATGAGCTAAATTACAGTGAAAGCTGTTTTGGCATGAGGAGCAGAGGATGGGAGTGTTTTATTTTATACACACATTTTAAACTCTGCAACATAACGTGACGGTGATTATTTGATAACAACAACCATTTTATCAAGGAAAGTTGACTTTTAAGTTAAATTTCAAACCTTTAAACAGCATAGTTTTCCAAAAAAATAATTGTTTCTACTGAGGTCTTGGCAAAAAGTGTTCATTAGCATGTTCATGTTGAAAAATGTTAACCATGTATTGAAAATCACATTTAGCACAGTTCAGCATGAGTTAGCCTGTATCCATCTGAGGGTAGGAACATTTCCCCATGGCTCTTTAAAGAGGACATATTTTGCCTTAACGTAGCTTCATATGTTTGGTTTTGAGGTCTGCTCGAGTATGCTCACAACTGCTAGAGTTTAAAAAAAAAAAACTACCATTTTTCACATGCCCCTGATCCACCTCTTTCTTTACTCTGTCCAAGAAGCTCTGTCAGTGCTCTCGGCACTTTAAGGCTTCCTCCATGCATTTTCCTTTTGTCTATGCTCTACACTGAACTTGCCACTTCAAGCAAACCTGCTTAAACTTCGGATGTCACAGTGGTAGGTCAACACGAGATGCTGGGGTAATCAGCCATTTGAAGCAGCTACTGACACTATTAACTGTAAGAGAGAAGCTGCAGAGTTTGTTTTCTTGCACAATTAAGTAATCTTTATGCAGAAGAAAGATGAAACACACTTTTAAGGGAAAACACAACTGTAAACAGGCTGGTACAAATACTTCTATTCTACTATGTTAACCCAAGTATGCCAGTATAAACTTTCTTTAACAGAGTCAAAGATGTAAGGAATGATCGCCAAAACATTTTGATAAGCTACTGTTTAGAAAATTCTTGATTGACTCAAGTTTCTCACATTGAGTAAAAATGCAGCATCAATCAAAATGAAACATGTTACTTATTAAAAAAATCATCAGTAACTCACCATCAGCTGTACCGTGAATCAGGAGATACTGCACTGAGTGGAAATTCTTGGCTCTTTCAGTCACTGTAGAGTTCTGCATGCACAGAACAAAAGTTATTGATTACTACAAGTAATATCTAGTACTGACGACTTGAGGCAAGAAATGAGACTTTATGTAAACTCACATCGTAGTTTGGATTGTCAGAAGGCTCCTGCATGTATCGCTCTGTGTAGATTGTATCTGAAATGGACATAAGTCTGTTTTTAAGTCGTGGTCTTGGAGGGATGATGTGAAGAACAAGCATTAAGATTAAAAGATACCATAATATTTCCATTTTGAGACTGGAGCGACTGCCATCCCACATTTGAAAACTCCACTTCCAGCTCCCAGGACCATTGACGTCACATATCCGCCGTAAGACTGTGAAGAATAAATACATCATTACTGGAGCTCATTCCAACCTTAAACCTTGAGATAAGTCTGTGGCACTGACACTGCAGTGAAACATTAACTTGTTTTTAAGCCCATTTATTGCTCTTCAATCTATAAAATCCACGTGAACTGCAACATTTTCCCATGTGACAACTTACCCAGCCCCAAATTGCAACTCTGTCTTTGTCAATGAAGCCCATGTCGATGAACGCCCTGAAAAAGACAATTACATAATTTAATTGGATGTAAACAGGTAAAAGGTGAGCATCGTCACTATGACACTCATGTTTTTTCCTATCCTGCTTGAGCATTTAAGCCCCAGAAATGAGTCAAATCCAGTTTTATCAAGATTGAACCAGGGGCTTAGGCTGTTTGTTTTTGATCCTGAGATGCATTGACTTGTCTGAACAGCTTTCTCGCTTTCCTTACTTGGCTGCTGTTATCTGATCTTCCACCTCATAGGTTCCCAGACGTTTGTAGAGGGCGTGCATTAGCTCGTCGCCTTGGTAGCCGCTTCCTCTTCCATCGAAGCTGGCAACAATGATTTTCTCGGTACTGGCCAGGTAGGTGGACCAGCCCACCCTGTAGGCGAAGTCTGCTTTCTGACTGCAGGGCCCAGCATATCTGGTAGAAAAATGCAATTAGTCTCCCTCTTTATCATCAGTTATTGTATAAATGTAGATTATGTCCTTTTTTGAGTGTTCTTACACATCGATGAGTAACGGATACTGCTTCGATTTATCAAATCCTGGAGGCAAATACATCTGGTACCAAAGATCTGAAAATTAATTAAAACATCAACATCAGTATCTCAGTAGCTTTACAATAAATCTCTCAACAATTGGTCAAGTTTAAAGTGTACTTATGACAGTATTGACAATGATAAGCTTTAAACAAGAACTTTTTTTAGATATTCAAACACATTGTACATTAGTTAAAACAACATAATTAAGACAAGTAACACATAGCGACAACATAAATTCAGCACAACAATAATATAAACAACATACAAACAAAATCACACACTTAAATTCTTTTTTCATCCTTTGAAATGACATGATTTTTGGTACATAATCTGCTCATCTGTTCTTACGAACTCGGACATTTAAACCTTATCTATTAAAAAGCCTGAAATTGTAATCAAAATAATCACACTTTTACCATTAAGGCCAAAAATGTCCACATTTAAACCCATTATGATGTTGTTTTTGATTATAAGGCCCCTGAAGTTCAAAACATTTTATGACCTGTGGAATTAAATTCGAAGGCCAGGCTCAAAATTTGTAGTTTTTACTATATTCCAGCAGATGGCACCACATTCTCATTTTAGTATTTGAGTGATAAAGACATGCAGTTTTTCTCCTTTTGACCAACAGGATGGATGTGTGAGGCCATTGGTGTACGTCAATGTTTTTTTATTTTTATTAGAGACAAGCAGCTATCTGTGGTCATGGAATTTGTTGAGATGTAAAGGGAAGTTGGATCTCTTTGTCAAAGCACTGGAAAATAGACACCACAACAATGGATAACGTTTGCTATATTATATGAAAAGAAAGGGACACAGCATTGAACCTTGGGGGACTCCTTTAGATAGCTAAGCTGATCATATAGGAGGGGCACTTGTTTTTATGAACTTTTGTTTGTCCATAAGGTAGGATTTAAACCAGGATAGCACAGTGCTAATGATATTAATCAAATAAATTCACTTACCCCATTTACCAAGTTTGATAGTGCCTCGTTGCATTGTGGGCATCTCGACACCCGATATAAGGTCAGAAAATTGTTGATTGGTTTCCAAAGCCATTATCTCTACGATGGTTGAAAGACAAATTCGGACAGTTTGTACCAGCTGTGTTTGTATCTCCTTGCTATATTTAACATTAAATTAGAATAACAGTCACCTGTATTGTTTATAGCGTTCCAGAGAGAATGGCGAGGAATGCCAGGACCTTCATTTAAAAGTACAAAAATATAATTCACCACCACTTTGAGCTTCAGACCATTATTGACTTATCAATGACATGAATCAGAGAGGATGAGTAAAAAAAAGGAAAACTGACCACTGCAGCTCAGACGGTAGAATGAGGCATCTTGGCTAAAGTAGACTGAATTATAAGTGCAATTTATGGCATCCACTGCACAGGTCAGACACTTGACCCCTGATGCGTCCCACCTGATAAACACACAAATGCAAATGCTTTTACTCTGCAGAGATGCTTTCAGTGATTATGGTGCTATCTTACAATAGCAAGAAAAATTAGTTTGTCAGTGAAATAAAGGGTCTTACTTGTAAACGTTTCTCCCTCCTGGCCTGTTACCATCTTCATTACTCGAGTAATAACTGAGGAATAAAAGTGGTTTACTTTTCAAAACAAAAACTTTGATACCCATCTAATGGGACAGGACAAACTTTCCAAGTTGATCAAAAAGAACAACCAATGTGAAACTTTCAGACACTAAAACGAGATAGCAAGATTTACGAGAGCTGCTGTAACAGGTTGTTAGATAAAAAACAACATAGTTGAGTCATTCAGAACGTGACAATCTATTTTTATTACTCTATTTAAATAGTTGTTTTATTGAAGAAGGAATATAATGCCAGTAAATACTGTTAACTATTTTAAGAATGCAGTGACTTCTTTTCTGACAAAGGTTTTTCTCAAATAAAATCATAAAGTATGTGTTGTTATTTTACAGGTATTAGAGACTAACAATCAGACTAATAGGTCTGTATTTATATGTCTATATATTTAGATATGACAGTATATTGTTACATATTATTCCATTACACAATATGTCTTAGTAATAAGTTGTTCTTAATACTCATAAAAACTCATAGGTTAGGACCGTAAGATATCTTTAAAGCAACTATGATAATTTTTTTAGTGAGGTAATCGTTTTCCTTGTTGTTGGAGATTAATCAGGATTTTTTTCTAAAACGCTGTATTTGTGCTGCTATTTTTAAAGTTGAATTATAATAATTGGATCTTCATAACTTATTTTCAAATTTGGTTACAGACAAATGCAACTGATCTAAAAAGGTTAAAATTAAAGAAAAATCTCTGAAATGATTTAAATCTAAAAAAACAGAAAAAAATCACCCACAATCAGTCCTTTTAGCTTGCTGCAAATTCTGAATTGTTGCATACAACATGGAAATAAATAAAAGCTCATAATTTAATTTTATACCCAGTTGTAACCAAAAAACACGTGATTTGTAGCTATTTTATTTTCAGCAAGTGTTATTCTTTTTTTATATAGTTATTTAACAGTTCGATTACTGCAGGCTTAAGTGGGTTAACTTTAACTCTGTTTATTAATTATGGTTATTAAAAGATGTTGCTAAAGTTGTGTACATGTTAGGTTTCATGTGTGTGGATAAAGCTGTATGCAGATGATACAATGATATTTCACTTACACGCTGTCTGCTGTCACTTTAAGGATGCTGATGACTTCCCATGATCCACTGGTGATCGCTGTTTCTCCTCCCTATGAGAAGTCACAACAAAATTTTGTATCCCGGTGGGTGATGATTAAGAAATTGAAGATAATATTGAATCTGATATCATGCAGGGATAGTTGAAAACAAAGTATTTATATTTAAAGAATGACCTACAGCTGTCACATGATGGATGTGTTTGTAGCCGTTGCTGTCACTCTTGAGCAGGTAGAAGCTGTTTTTGTCTGCAGCAAAAACTGGCTCTGGGGGAGAAAACTGGAGAGGACAACCTTTTTAAATACTCACTCTGAGCTAATAAGTAAATCATGTCAAATATTTACAACAAAATCTGTGTAAATAATGACAAATGTGACTCGAATGGGCTCATAAAATGAATCTTAATTTTACTTCTGGTTTTCATTGAAAATTGTTGATAACGATAAAATTATGCAACTGAAAACTTACCCTGCCAACCCAGCCAGTGGCACTTGTCACCTCCAGGTGCTGAAAAAGGAATAAATGTGTTTTTTTATGGCTTACTGAGCTGCAGTTCATCACTGTTCACTTCATTAGTTTAAAAGGAAAGAGAAGTTGCAACACAGTAATGCTGACATGTTGAACTTCCAGGTGATGAGACTGCATGTTTATGTGCAATATTTTACACAGTAGCCACAGTAGTTTCCATTTTAGGGCTTTCTCGTAAAATAAATGGCCCAAAGGCAACAATCATGATTTACTGTTTTATTTAAAGTACAGAAACAAATAGTCTGATTCAGCCACATTAAAAGTGAATCAACTGGCCTAACAAGCACTTTAGCGAGCTTTTAGTAAGCCAAAATTACAGTTATATGCCATTAGCATTAGGGGGTGTCCACATTTTTTTCATTGAAGGCTGCATACAGAGGAACACACAGATGACTGAGCCTCTTTGCCACACTTCACTTCCAGTGCATTAAAGTTAAGAATTGGAGGTTATGGGTTGGTCAGTTTCCTTGGGCTCCAAACCCATTCATCTGTAGTCTGCTTCATGCAGCCTAGAGGAGACGCTAACTGCTCACCCTCACTGGCAGACACAAAACAAGATCAAACTGCAAGATGCTGCCAAACTTTGTAGAAATGAAGTTACTTAAAGATGAATAGAGCAATGTGTTATAAAAACTTGACTCTGGGACTGCAGAAAATGAGCTTGATCAGAACATTTGCTGAAGTGACTTACTTGTCTTTATTCAATCACTTGTTTAGAGACCAATTTAAAAAGGTCCATAGGATATAGTTTAAGGCCTGATGGCTTCAGACTCATTAAGGGAGGCACAGGTCACTCTTTCCCATTAACCCTTTAATTCTCAGCTCAACTGTTTGGCAGAGATCATTGATTTTTTTTTTAACTTCTCTTTATTGAGGTTCTGGTATTCAGCATTACAATTCAGTTCCCAAATCTAGAACCCCGTTTTTCTTTTTTAACATTGAAGAATCCTAACAGAACAACAAATGGCAGCAGGACACCTTTCAAACCGATATATTACAAAAAATAAAAATAAATAAAATTAATGATAATAATAACACAAAATACTACAAAGAACAATAATGAAAATAATAAAAATAACTAGTAGCAGACAAGGACAAAAAAGTAACAAGACCTAATCAAGACAGAACACATACATCACCAGCTGGGCGTGTTAATGTCCAGCATTCTCGTGGTTGCTGTTATGTTCATAATGCTAACCAGGTAGAGAAAAAGTCCGTTCATCAGGGTCCATGAGATCATTGAATATTTAATATGTCAAATAAACATAAAACATCATTGTTTGTTTCTGCCAATATTTATGATACAGAAAGAAACTGCAAACAAACCAAAAGATCTGATATTTTGTTTGTGGGATTTAAAGGTTTTAAAAGCTGAAAGCTGCTATTATTATTACTATCATCATTATTTTAAATTTTACAATTTACTGGTATTATGATTTAGATGTTCATATAAAGGCAGTTATTCATCAAAAACTTTTTTTCTCTGTTTGTCAAACTCAATATCATCTATTTGAAGTCATTTTTGCATTTTTAAGACATTTCTGCCTTTTCTCATTTTTTTTGTCCTAAATTATAATGGCAGAGATCATTGTGGTTTTATGTCACCACACAATAAACTGTTGAATTGAAAAACATTTCAATCCCACACTAACAAAATATCTGTTTTTTGTGGGGGTTTTTTGTTTCCTAAAGTGTTAATGGAACCAAACAATGATTTGGTTTGCTCTGGTTTTATAAAACATTAAATATCCCTGAATTTAAAAGTTGAGCTTGTAGTTAAAGGGTTAAATCATATTCATTTCCAGGCACAAAAACCACAAAAGCAGGGTTTGGTGTGGCAGCACAACAAATAGCTCTGAGGCTTTGAACTCAAGAAGCCTCAGTCTAGTCTCTTTTTTGTGCCACTGTTGCAACAATGTGTTGTAAAAATGGTTAACTGTTGTTAACGACATGATGTTTTACCGATTCAGGTGAGGAGACGGTTCCATTCAAAGAGTAGATCTGGAGGATGAGATGGTTTTGGACTCGCTTCAGCCACTGGACAGCAATCTTTTCATCAGTCGCCCAAGTGACAGTAGCTAAGTAGTACTCACTGATGGTAAGAAAAAAACAGGAGAGGTTAGATGTAGCTATTGCTTGTTTCTCTATATTCATCTAATTGTAAAACAAATAAATTCAACCAGTGATGAGTGGGAGCAGTTGCACAGAAGTTTATGCAATTTTTGAACTGTTTTTCAGTCAGTTGCCTGAAATAAAATCTCTTCACAGCAAAAGCTTCAGAGATATTCAAGTTTTATAGCATAAAGTATATCTAAAAAGCCCCTTTGTGAGTTCTTACAAAGAGTTAAAAGTTCTTTACTCATGTTATTGAAAGACGCTGACTCAGCTATGACTGCTCAGTTGACCAAGTGACACTGATAGGGAAGTCATTCACAGCTGAGGTAAGAGCTTCAAATAAAAGTTTGAAGCCTTAACATGGTGACTTAAATGTTATAAGACTGCAGTGATGCTTTTCTATAGCCTGACTTTAGCCTTTTACAGTTGCTGAATATATGTAGGTTTCAAAAATGATAAATAGAGAGTTCATTTGTGAAATTATATGATGAAAAAAAATCTTAACATTTTCTGCAACAGATTATTACATAGACCTATTGTCCATGTCAGCCGCATGCTTGACTTTAAAAATGTACCCCCACCCCCACCCCCCGCACCACTCATGCACATTTTTCGCCATTGAAGAAAAACTGTATTAACCTTGAGCTGAACTGTTCTGAAACAGCAACCTCAGATATATCAGTCGTGTCGTCCGTGTCCACAATGAAGAGTTTCACTACAGGGTTGGGAGTACCTGGCTGCAGGAGACAAGAATGTAAGAAGCACAAGGTTAAAGGATTACGTCAAAGCGTGAAGAAGTGGACAAGCATCCCGGTATTAACCAGCCGCAGGTAAATGTCCCACCTTTGGATATGGAATGGCGACAGTGTTCGGGTACTGGTCCATCCCGTACCAGGTGTACTCTATGGTGTGGACCTCTGTGTCGTTGGACTCAATATAGGCCACATACTTCCCTCCTGGTGACCACCACAATCCCTGATTGGATGAGAACATCTCCTCTGAAGGATGGAAAGTGTAAATTTGAGTTAGGTTGTAAGACTTTTGAGTTAGTGGATTAATCCAAGATGATCTGGCTGTTGACGAGGCTAGTGAGTTAAAAGCTTAAGGACTGGTGGTTTAACTTGGAGAGGCTACATATTTGGCAATTTCAAGAACTGCCTCAAGTTCCATTCAAAGCTTGTAGCAACCAAGAAGCAACTCCACTGTTAAAAACTGAAGCCAATACAGAAATGCCGAAGTCTGAAGCTCCTCAAGTGTCCACTTGAGCTGGCTGCAGCAGCATTAGAGGCCACACACACTCTAGGTGTAATAAGCCAATACTCAGTGTTTTTTATGTAAACATGATAACAGCCTTAAACAACAGTCTACTCTCTGTGGTAAGGTTGGAACTTTTTATGACTTGTCCACTTTGACACTAAGGGTTTAGGGTTATGCGTAATTAAACGCTTATATACTCACATTTATATCTGGATCACACCAAATCACATTCCTTCTCATTCCCTGAGCATGTCATTAAAATCTGTTCAGAACTTTTGGATTATTTTGGCAACAGACTGACAAATGCCACCAGAAAAACCTCCTTTCTGCAGGTAATGAAACCACTCAGCTCCTCTTTTCTCAGTTTGGTTATAGATATGGCACACAGCCGACAGTATGTCTGCCAGTGAATGTTTGGACTTTAGCGTCATCCTACAGCCAAGTTTGTGGCCCATGATCTGTAACTCTGCCACCTGATGACAGAATAACAAAACCTTAAACCTTTACAGCTCCAATTTTAATCTCAGTCGGAGATTAAGTTTTGAGCTTACATTTCATATTAATGCCGCTCTTGTCCTTTCATCCTAAAATCCATCATAACAGGGATGTTTACTCAGAGTATTGCAGTCCTATCTGTCACCTTATCAGCTGACTCTGCTAACTTTGCACTCAAACTAACAGTTTTGTTTACTTATGCCCACTGTGCTGAAGGGACAACAGGTAGGAAAGAAAACAGAAACAGTGCTGCTTTCTTCTGTAGCGACAAAGGGAAAGTGATATAGTGCAGATTTTTGTTCAGTAATGAGTTACTTTTACAGAAAAGTAACTAATAATAGATGACTTGACTTACTTGACTTGAAAAAAGAAGATGTTGGGTTACGTATTTTGCCAAAAAATGATCCTTAGTTCAATTTATGTAGCTCGATTGGCATCAATGTTGGAGGGCAGCATTGCCAAGGAATTTCATTAAAAACAGGAAATAAAATAAAAAAAAACAATTTCTTTCAAAATAAAAGTGAAAGAGTTAATTATAATGAGATAAGTAATGCTTGGATAGTCAAGGTTGAAAAGATAAACAAAAGAAGATTATGATTGAATATATGTAAATACTACTCTGCTCTCATGGATTACTTTGTAAGGTGCTACCTTCAACACTTTTACATCTCCAGGTTGGGCCAGTAACAGCCAGGAAGAATCGGGGACCTGATGTTGAGTGTCATCACAACTCGTAAACATGAATGTGCTCCAAACGGTTTTACTTTCAGGATCTCCTCTTGTGTTATTCTCTTGTTTTTGTTTTTGTTGTTAAACGGTGCTTAAATCAGGACATAGTCTGTTGTTGACCAAATTTGACAACAGAAAAACAGATCATCATAAACTGTGTGCTTTTTTGGATCTAAAACAAGGAAGCAGAAGTCTGAACCAATCAACAGTATTGTAATCCACTAATGATTTATTGTCCAATGAAGGCTGAACGATTTATTGTTTTCTGTTCAAAATTGTATTTTTAGACAACGCAATCATGTGATCACCAAAGCTGCAGTTTTTTTGCAGTACTCCTGACTGACCCAGGATCAACTGTGTCGACTATTTAACACATACTGTTTTACAAATTTGCAGACAATATGCGTTTACAGAATTGCTGGTAAGCAGGTCAACGATGCAAAACCTCTGTTTAGGAGTAGAAGTTGAAGTGTCATCGATAATAGATGGTGAATTATGTGTTATGATCATTGATTTCCTCATTGTTGTCTATGCTGTAAACAAATACCCCTTTCGGACTGTCCAAAAAAATCTGTTTAAACCCAGTAACAATCGGATCCTGTCGGCAGCTTGAAAGGGTTAAATTGGCATTTGAGCCAGGTCGATTGACGAGCGACACGAGTTTTAATCAACTCGCCTCCGATCGACTTCAGTGGGAACATCCCACCTGGGTCATCCCAATAATTTACAGATGATGTTGGCGTAACGTCCCCACGGCATAACATCACACCCGCCCCCTCCATCTGTAACTTACGTGACTCTTTGTCGTCGCAGCAGCTAATTCCATCCGCCTTCGTATCATCAGTGCCAAGTTTGTGCATTTTTAAAGACAGACAAAAGTACAAAGTAACAAAAACCGTGTCCGCGACCTCTATGCTCCTTTCCATCATTTACATGCTTTTTTGCATTGATGATGACATCAACGTGATGACATCAGCTTGATGCACCAGAGGAAAAAAAAACAGCCACGCAGTGCGTCTGCTGGCAGTGGGAAAAGAGTCACTTGCCAAGTATTAGCAGGCCAACCCGTGTTGAAAAACCTACTAATTGACCTACTAATTTCAGTGTGAAAGCGGTAATAGTGAATATTGCACTGAAGCTTGATTTGAAGGAAACCGTGAATCCAATTGAAGTCACAATCTCTGTCAAAAAATTCAGCCCTATGTCCAACAGTAAATTATACTTTGGTGCCGTGACCATTCATCCTTCTCTCTGAGTGTTTATGAGTTCTCATGTCTGGGAAATCTCCTTTTTGAAATTGTTTCAACATATGACAGATGTGTTGTCTCACAATCTGGCTGATTAGACTGGTGTGTTTAGACAGGGATTAGGAGATTAAAAATTAGTTCCTCTTCCACATTTTTAAAGTCAGTTCAGATCTGAAAATCGTCCGGTGTGTTGCCAACCTGAAGACAGCCAAAAGCTTTTAACAAGACATCGTGTTTGTCAACAACCAGACTGATAACCTGACATTCATTCAGCATCGTGTTCAACTTACCCTCATACACCCAGTCTGGATGCCCGTTAAAAATCCGGTTTTCCACGCCACTAAAGGTGACCTGCACTGGTGGTGAGGTCAGGTGTGTCTTTACATACACATTATTCTTCCAAACATAGGCCTGAAAAGACGAGAAAAGCCATCAGAGAAGACAATCCGTCCCTCATTTCTGAACCCTCACAAACACACTTTCAGCCCTTTTCTTGCTCTGCTCGAGTGTTTGGAAAAGGTTGTGTGCTTGATGGCCCCCATCCATCACTCACTTCAAAGCTGTCACTCAGAGCTGAGTACATATAACCAATAATTTGTCTGTCCAAACTCACCAGTTTGTGCCCTACAGGAGCCCAGGAGAAGTACTGGACGTCGTTAGGAATGTCAGCAGGTGTGACGAATTCACTGAAATGAAGTGAAAATGCCAGTGGCAAGTGTTAAAACGTAAAATGAACTACTTTCATTAAGACATTTCCACTGCTCAAATGCTTATGTCTTCTTTTAAAACATAAAATTAGAACAACAGTCAGGTGACCTACCCCGTGGTTCTGTCATACAGTGTGTATGAAGCCATGAATGAATGCCTCCACAGCTAAAAAGACCAAATATATAAATCAGTGCTTCATCATTTCGACAACACCTCATTCTTATCTGAATTAAAGCTTAACATACCTTAGTATAGTTGCTCATAAATGCAACATATCTCCTGTCAGCAGACAGCTGGTAATCATAAGCTTGCACTCTACTCTGTGTGGGAAATCAGAGAAATGTGAGCGTTTCCAGCATTTGTATGAAGAGTTAAAACTCATCGTGGCTTTTTATTGAAGAAAACAAAAACGGAAACCAACTTACAAACACTTCTGCACTCAAGAACACGACTGGGTCAGATGTGACGCTCTTTAAGTAGACTGTGCCCTCGGACTTATATAGATACTCACTATCTGTGAAAGAGCAGAAAAAGAAAAGTTGTTCGGATCTTTAGGCCTCATGTTCATCCATTGATTGTTAGCATGATTTTTCTTTCATCTTTGTTCAAATGTTCTCTCTGGCTTAAGGATGAAGTGGTTGTTGGGCCTCATGTTTATCTTGGCTTGTTAATGCCACGTCTCAAGAACACTTTTAGAAATATTCTTTCAATTTGCACTTACGCACCAATAGAGAAATAACATTCCTGCCAACAGAGTGGTGCAGGGCTGGGTCCAAAAATAAATGAAAACAATAAATCCAGAATCAATGGGTTTAGGATAAATGCCTGAAATAAAGTTCATGGTGAACATAAATATGAAATTTTAACGTATAATATAACATAATAAAAGGAATCTGATTTTCCCTGTTTTTGAAGCATTACTGTGTGTTTAAAATGACAGTTGCTAACAACCTGCTAACAAGGACTACAAAAATGGCCGAGGACCCGAACAGCAAGCATTTCTGACTGTTTAATAATCAACTATTAACACACTATTGCCTCAGCTATGATGACCATTTTGATTATGAAGAAACCTTCAAACAAGAGGTCACAGTCAGACGTTATACACTGGAAATATTGTAGTTGCTTCTAAGCTGAACTGCCATGTTTGTAGTTTCATAGTAGCTACTAAGAGCTTTCACTCTTGCTGATTATGTTTAAGCTTAAAAGTCCAAAAAAGTAGGTTCATTTGTTAAAGATTTTCACAAAGAGCAGAATATGTAAGACTCATAGTTCCTTGTTTGCTATGGAGTTTTTAACAGCAAAGATCCAAAACACAGAAAAAAAATCACAGGCT
This sequence comes from Scarus forsteni, assembly GCA_036419115.1. Classification (NCBI taxonomy): domain Eukaryota; kingdom Metazoa; phylum Chordata; class Actinopteri; order Labriformes; family Labridae; genus Scarus; species Scarus forsteni. The sequence goes on along the minus strand of JAZDUH010000054.1, from coordinate 4,842,399 downwards.
TGCAGTCAAGGGAACAAGCTTGATGCTAACTTCCATGTTGATCGACAAAAATACGTCATCCCTACACCACTCTGGTACGCCTCTGCTCGACCCAGCTCTGTCCAGAGACAGTAAACACTGCAGTTAGATAAACGTCTGGGTGCTGGTTCTCGTTAAATGTTTTGGGTTCTTTCAGTCAAGAATCCTCTGAGATAAACATGAAATATTCAGCCACGACCACACAAGCGTTAATCAGACTGAAACAGGAGGATGTTTTTATTTGGAGATAATAAAACATCCTCAGTGACGTGTTTATAAATCAGAGGCCAGTCCACACCCTGCTGTAATCCACCTCCTACTCCCACCCCTGATTTTATATAAATTATCTGATGAATAACGACTTCTCACCAACCTGAGATCCATGTCATACCAAAGGACTTTGGTTTCAGCGTGCTGTTGAAGACATCGTCCAGACTGAAGACGTTCTGGTCACTAGTATCCTCCTGATCCTCTGCAGAGGTTCAAGGTTAGAGAGATAAAAGCAGATTATATTACTCTCATTATGATCATAATCATCATCGTAAAGGAGGGTAAGAGCTGTAAAGGCCTGATAATGACAAAGTGGAATAATGCTTACATCAGAGTGTAAAGAGGTATTTATGGTAATGCTGTGTAACATGAAACATCATTTTAACCAACTAAGATGAAGAAGGTCTCAGCAAAATGACAACTTATTACAGGAGGCCATGAAATATGAGGCAGATGTAAAAAATCCCCAACAGTGATAAAGCAATTTATTTATTCAAAAAAATAATGCTGTGACAAGTGGTCCTCACTTGTTTTAATGTAGACAGTATCTGGTTATCCAAACTGCAATATATATTTATTTTTCTGTAATTTAACATTATTATTTCATAAAATTGTACACTATAGACAATATGTTTGATTGCGAGTTTAGATTTGTTTTCTAATCCAATGCTTTTTCGGGATATATATATTTTTTTTATCATTTGCTTTAATTTCATTTTACCAACTCAAACCTGACCACAAAACTTAACGCATTCTAAATATTTGTTTTACATGAAATGTTGTGTAATGTCATGTTATGTCGTGTTATCATTTTTTAAACAATTTTGCTGTAACTTTACATTAATTTGTGTATGCAAGAAAGCTCCAGAAATTGTTTGCCATAATTGCTTTTGTTGAGATTCACTTTTAAATTTAGTTTGATGTTGCAAGAATTTTGCCGCGATTAACACTTGTCCCAAAGTTACCTGTGTATTACTACAGATTCAACAGCTCCCTGCCTCTTTGTCTTTTGGTTAAAAGTGTGATTTTCTTTTTTGTAAAACCCCCTTAAAACCTTGAAAACATTTTATTTTACTTTAGCTATGTTGTGAGGGGGCTCTTTCTGGTCCTTCCCTGGGGCCTCAATATTACTTTGGCCACCTCTGTGTCTAAAGGCATGCGCGTGATGTGAGGAGAAACTGCATTAAAATCACTTCACTTTGACGTAGCGCACTTCTTGATGCAAATAGTTAATTGTAGAATTACTGGCGCTACCCTAATTAGTGCGTTTATGTGGTCCAAACGGATCGTGCGTAATGACGCGTGCGTAATTCTCTTTCAGATAACGGAGCGTCAAACCACCAGAGAACGAACCAAAGCCTAAAATCATCAATCAATTGGCAGAAACTCACCTCTTAAAAATATAACTGTGGGCACAGTGATCAAAACCACGACCACCGCCACCCCAAAGACTCCGAGGAGCACCTTGGCGATGGAAACCTGCGCAGACATGAATCGAAGGAATCAGAAACCAGCTCCAAACAGCGAACCCCAACTTAACATCGACATGTGAGTACGCATAAACAAACACCAACCATTGTTTTCCTCTGAAGCCTGAAATATCCAAAATCCGTCCAAATCACAACACCATCGATCCCCACGCGCCGAGCTCACCAAAGTTGTGTGATAGACTGATGTTTGCTGTTAAATATTATCTCAAGTGAAGTTTCAAAGGTGGAACAATAAATGTGCAGCGGAGTAAAGTTCGTGAGGTTGAAGCTGATCCAGTGTTTTGAGGAAGTGTGAACGCCTGCTGTTCCCTACACTGTCCTCTGCTCTCCACAAGACGTTTACAGTCATTCATTCATCCTGACAAAGATTGTTTTGGACTACAATTCACTCTGTTCTAAATATGATTCACGTTGCTCTGCCACAGAATTGCAAGAGTATCAGATACTGAGCTTTTAACTGTCAGCAGGTTGAAGGGAGATTGTTATTACACTGGCAAAGAGATTTAGTCTGGTGTAACAGGGAGTTTTTATTGTTTTGGAAGGCGTGACATGGTTAAAGCGTGGAGGCAGATTTAGATATAATGGTTCAATCAATTAATCTTTGTTGGTATATTGCTGCCCAGTTGTCTTAAAGGCACATTCCCCCATTCAAAGCAAAATTTAGACAAAAGAGTCTTTTACAGTTCCTCCTTTCCCGTCTTCATCAGTTTTAATCTTAATGAAATGAGCTATTTTTGATCATGTTTTTGCATCATATTGGAGAAATAACTCAAGGCTTTACATTGTCTCTCATGGAAATTACTTTTTTTTTACTCCCAAAAAGTCATTTTCAGCTTGTCAAGGGCTGATTGATTATAGCAAATATAGTTGTTTGATAGTGAATCATGATCACTTAACAGGACAAGTTTTTACAACATACACGCCACATGCAGTCACTGAACTTCATCACCCTTCAGACCTGGAGCACTTAAATTCAAGGGACTTGCGAAAAAGCAAAAAAAATTGCTTGATAATTAAAATATTACAATATATAATTAATTCATTCATTTTCTATACCCGGCTATCCCTTTCGGGGTTGCGGGGGGGGGCTGGAGCCTATCCCAGCTATCATCGGGCGAGAGGCGGGGTACACCCTGAATCGGTCGCCAGTCGATCGCAGGGATCGCAGGGCCACATAGAGAGACAGACAACCATTCACGCTCACACTCATACCTATGGGCAACTTAGAGTCACCAATTAACCTAAAGGTGCGTTCACACCGGACGCTACCTGTACTACCTCGGCGATCACTTTCCATTCAAAGTCATTGTACAGCCGCGATGGGGCGGGGCTAACCCTCCTGTGATGCGACATACGGCGACAAGACGACCACTTCACTCGTCGCGCGCGATGTCAAAGTTAAAAAAAAGTTGATCTATTCAGGCGATGTCGTGTGTGGCTGTGTGGCATCAGCCAATCAGCGGCGTGTGTACGTGTGACGGTGCCGTTTTTCATCCGGACTATAGGGCGGATGACTCCTTGTAGGCGGAACTAATCTCAGTGAGGACATTTGCAGACGGACCGCGGTAAACTCACAGATAATGCTGCTGCATCATCAGCTGCAGAGTTTTGTGTCTGATAAGTGAGTGAAAAGGACACAGCTGGAATAATGTCCGCTTATACATCCTATTATGTGATATATGATATGATCGCGGTAAAACTCGAGCGGACGTGACGTCACCGACCGACGGCGACCAAACAGGTATTTATACATGCGCGACGCGACTTTGGTAGCTGGGTCGCTTGCGGTGTGAACGCACCTTAATGAGCATGTTTTTGGTCTGTGGGAGGAAGCTGGAGTACCCGGAGAGAACCCACACATGCGCGGGAAGAACATGCAAATTTCACACAGAAAGGCCCTCCCGACCCGGAATCGAACCGGAAACCTTCTTGATGTGAGGCACGCACTCTACCAGCTGCGCCACCGTGCTGCCTGGCATTATATAAAATAACCCAAAATATCATCACTTTCAGCCATGCTAACTTTTCAGGAAATGGAAAATACTCTACTAACTGATAAAAAAAAACTATTGTATTTTCCTAAATCGATTTTTAGGGAACTTTGAATTGGTCAAACATTTACAAAACCCATTCAGCAACATGGGAGGTGAGCAGTGGAACTTTTTATGAACAACAGAAATGTTGAAATCTTAAAAAAATGAGATTAAAGGTTTTTGGACCTACAATAATATAACAAATTTTCTCTTCGTTCTGTAAGTAATTTCTTATTTTCTTTATCACATTTTCATAATTATAGGAAGCCAAAATTGTAATATAATCAAAATTTCATGAACCAACTGTTGCGAATTTTCCTTTTTATGCTGTAGCAGGCTGTTATTTAATTTAACGTTAATCTTAGAAAACAGAATATCAGTAAAATGTTTCATTATTTTAAATCTTAAATGTATCCCTTTTTAGGTTGAATCTAAATTTGCATTTCATGTTACCACAATGTCACAAGTTTCAAGCAACAGCAAACTGACTTTTGTTGTTTACTAAATTCCCATTAAGATGAGCGAACCTTTTAAATATGTGTAAGGACAGCAACAAAATCTTCTGAATGAAACGCAAAAACATTCAGTTAATACCCCATTTATCAGAATTAATAAAGTATTACATATACCCACAGTTTTCTGGGACAGACTAAAAGCTTTATTAATATTCTTTGTAGCTGTCCTTATCAGCTGATTCCAAGATTGAAACAAACCTTTGGTTTAATGTTTCATCTTGGTTTATCAGGTTGGGATGACACACCCTGCTGACGAGAAGGCTGACTCTGCTGAAATGGAAATCATCAGCACCACCCATGTGTGTGAACTGGATTAAAGAGGTGCTTTATTTTCTTGAACTGGGAAAAATCAGGATGGTCCTGTCTGGATCTGAGTGGACCTTTGCAAAAATGTGTAACTCATTTTAGTCAAATGTCAAAAGCACAAAAGGTCATTTTAATCTGGACTGATAAACATTTTAATATTTCACTTACAACGTATTATTAAACATATTTTCTTTACTTTACTTAAAGGGATATGTGCCAGGGCATGGGTGTGGGTGAGGAGTTGGGTTTCAATATTTGTTTGAGTTGTATTTTTGTTTAAAGAAACCCATACACATCTTGTATGGACATTAGTGTATAATACTGTGATTCGCTTAAAAGCGATCAATAGCATTGTTAAAAAAAAAAAAAGGGAAGGAATGACACACAACAAACAGAGATGGTGCAGAACGCTGAGTGGTTATCAAGTAATGAGGAGATAAGGATAAATTAGAGACCATAAATTCATCATATTGTGCCTTTATTTAGCAGTGATAGGATCTACTGTTGAAGTGGTTGTCCATCTTTGCAAATTGATAGTAGGGGTGAAATCAACTGAAGAAAAAAAAGTTGATTCTGGCTTTTGACATGACACGGTTAAAGTGTGGAGGCAGATTTAGACATAAAGGTTCAATCAGTTAATCTTTATATCAATGTTTGTTTGAGTTGTTTGAAACAAACCTTTCATTTACTGTTCTTCTTCTTGGTTTAACAGGAAGGGATGACACCCAACAAACAGCGATAGAGCAAAATGCTGAGTGGTTATCAAGTAATGAGGAGATAAGGACAAATTAGAGACCATAAATTCATCATATCGTGCCTTTATTTAGCAGTGGTAGGATCTAATGTTGAAGTGGTTTTCCATCTTTTCAAATTGATAGTAAAAAAAAAAAAGTCAATTTTGTTGTGATAAAATGACTGTTTACATTTTCTCTGTCAGTACACACGGGGATTTTTCACCCACAGCTTTTCCTGTTCAGGTATGACCTACAGCTTGTCTACACTAATGTAAGCAAATGTTACTGTATGATGAGCACCGTTGTGCCAGAGCTTCACTGTAATTTAGTTGTTGTTGTTATCCTTTAAGTGACACGTGTAGCCGCAGAGGCTGCTGGTCAGTAAACTATGAAAAAGCCCCTTACTTCTTCAGAAAATGTCCATGTTCCTTGAGAAATAATTTCTAACTTTTTTTGTTTCAGTTCAGATGTTGACAGTGGAAATTAAGAGATGACACTTCTGGTTAATTCAATAATCCACTGATGTTGACAAACAGGCCAAAGAGCAGCTTCAGCCTGTTTTTGACCTCTTCTGAGCTTTTTCACACCTGCAGAGCTTCATTTTATTCACTTAATTCATGTTTTTTGGTTTAGGGACAAGTGTGCAAAGTATGATTAAAGGTATGATTTTCTTTTTCAAAAACCCCCTTTAAACCTTTAAAACATTTTGTTTACTGTCATGTCTTTTTATTGTGGGGGGATCTTACTATTCCTTCCCTGGGGCCTCAATATTACTTTGGCCACCCCTTTATCTAAAGGCATGGGCGTGGTGTGAGGGAAAAGCGCATCATAATCTCCTCACTTTCACATTGCTCCCTTATTTATGCCAATAATTAATCGCACAAATCCTGACATGACCCTAATTAGTGTCTTTAATTGGTCCAAACAGATCATGCGTAAAGACGCGTGTGTAATTCTGTTTCAGATAACGGAGCATCAAACCACAGGATAAGGAACCAAAGCCTAAAATCATCAACCAGTTGGCAGAAACTCACCTCTTAAACATATTATTGTGGGTACAGCGATCAAAACCGCGATCGCTGCCACCCCAAAAACAACGATGAGCACCTTGACGATGGAAACCTGCACAAACATGAATGGAAAGAATAAGAAAACAGCTCTGAACATTGAACCCCAACTTATGAGTACGCTTAAACAAACACCAACCATTGTTTTCCTCTGAAGCCTGAAATATCCAAAATCCGTCCAAATCACAACACCATCGATCCCCACGCGCCGAGCTCACCAAAGTTGTGTGATAGGCTGATGTTTGCTGTTAAATATTATCTCAAGTGAAGTTTCAAAGGTGGGACAATAAATGTGCAGCTGAGTAAAGTTCGTGAGGTTGAAGCTGATCCAGTGTTTTGAGGAAGTGTGAACGCCTGCTGTTCCCTACACTGTCCTCTGCTCTCCACAAGACGTTTACAGTCATTCATTCATCCTGACAAAGATTGTTTTGGACTACAATTCACTCTGTTCTAATAAATATGATTCACATTACTCTGCCGCAGAATTGCAAGAGTATCAGATACTGAGCTTTTAACTGTCAGCAGGTTGAAGGGAGATTGTTATTACACTGGCAAAGAGAGTTAGTCTAGTTTATTGTTTTGGAAGGCGTGACATGGGTAAAGTGTGGAGGCAGATTTAGACATAAATGTTCAATCAATTAATCTTTATATCGATGTATGTTTGAGTTGTTTGAAACAAACCTTTCATTTACTGTTTTTCTTCTTGGTTTAACAGGAAGGGATGACACCCAACAAACAGCGATAGAGCAAAATGCTGAGTGGTAATCAAGTAATGAGAAGATAAGGATAAATTAGAGACCATAAATTCATCATATCGTGCCTTTATTTAGCAGTGGTAGGATCTAATGTTGAAGTGGTTTTCCATCTTTTCAAATTGATAGTAAAAAAAAGTCAATTCTGTTTTCTTAGTTGTGATAAAATGACTGTTTACATTTTCTCTGTCAGTACACACGGGGATTTTTCACCCACAGCTTTTCTTGTTCAGATATGACCTACAGCTTGTCCACACTAATGTAAGCAAATGTTACTGTATGATGAGCACCGTTGTGCCAAAGCTTCACTGTAATTTAGTTGTTGTTGTTATCCTTTAAGTGACACGTGTAGCCGCAGAGGCTGCTGGTCAGCAAACTATGAAAAAGCCCCTTACTTCTTCAGAGAATGACCATGCTCCTTGAGAAATTATCTCGAACTTTTTTTGTTTCTGTTCAGAAGTCGACAGTGGAAATTAAGAATGACACCTCTGGTTAATTTAGTAATCCACTGATGTTGGCAAACAGCCCAAAGAGCAGCTTCAGCCTGTTTTTGACCTCTTCTGAGCTTTTTCACACCTGCAGAGCTTCATTTTATTTACTTAATTCATGTTTTGGTTTAGGGACAAGTGTGCAACGCTCTACAGCTGAACATCACCTGCCATGTTTATCTCTCGTTGGCATTTTAGGACAATCGTTTTAGCCTCTGGTTGGGATCCAAGATTGTGATGCAGAGCTTCTTGTGGTGTCTGATTATGACCCTTGAGGGCTCAATAGTCATAAATCCATATCTATTTAAATTAGTGATGTGCAGTTAGTTCTTGTTTGACTTCTCTATTCCTGTTTTGACCTTTCATTTTTATTGTTATTTTACAGACACTCAGCTCAAATCTCACTGCTCCATCCAGGCAACAGCCCATAGAAAGTGTTTGGGAATCCGTAGAACCTTGCAGAAGCACATCTGGCAGATAACTGGATATTTGTTCTTTCAATCACATTCATTTTGTGCCAATCAGATAATTTACTGGGTGCTACTGCCCCAGTGTTGTTTGATATCATTTACTGAAGAAACGCAGTCTAGATCAGACAAAACATCTACTGAAGCTGTTAGCATCTATTAGGCTTGTCATGATAACAAATTTTGGTGGATGAAAATTGTCCTACAAATTATGGTCGATAAACGATTTTATTGTCAGCATTATTTTTGGACAACTTTTAATGTAATGATAATATATGACATAACGATGTCAGTATGCCGTATCAAAAACAATTAACATTCATTAATTTCTCAAGCATGTTTGACATTGTAATTGGAATGCCAAGAGCTTTTAAATAAAACAAATTAAACAAACAAATAATAAATAAAATGGAGTTCGCGGTTCAGGAATTGCTGTTTGTGATGTGCGTTCTCCTAGGCAAATGTGTACTATCTGTCAAACATTTGTGATATTTCCCAAAATGCAGGCTTTTTAACCATATTGAAGGGTTGAATTTCTTTCACAATGTAGGAAACAGCACTATCTGTGAGCCTGCACCATGTTGCGGTGTTTTATTTATATTAACCTTGCCGACCAAACACCTCAGTAAGCGCTAACTGTCGTGATGAAGGCTCCGCTGCCCCTTGAGCAGTTTCTGCTCTCAGTTTGGAAAAAATTGGACAGGTTGATTGTGTTTGGGGTGCGTATGCAAAAGTTGGTCCTGTTCCCCTTCTTCGTCACCACTACTTTTGAACAAATCCGACATATCAGCTCGTTAGTGTCCATGGGCTCACACCTTGTTCATTCTGTTTAAAACCCAAATATTCCCACACTGGGGCTGTGGCTTTCAGCTCAGAAACCATCGCTTTTGTGCCTTCATTCATTACGTTTGCTTCCTTGTTACTTCTCTTGACACTTACTTGCAGCACTCAAAGATCTAATGACTGATGGGAGGGTTCACTCTGTTCATTCTCCGATAGAACCAACGCGTCCAGATGTTGATGTTGAAGACAACCCTCTTGTCTTCCAGCCTGTTTGGTAGAGAGAGATGAGGAAAACAAACACGGATGCACGTGAATATATATCAAGGCCGGCGGAATTATCAAGTTCGTTTTTATTTATCGTTCAATGAATTGGTTATTGTGACAGGCCTTGGGTCTATGCTAATCTTTGTTTTAAGCAGTCACTTCCTGCTGTCATCTTGTCATTGCTCCCACTTTTTTCTACTCTAAAGCTGATCGGAACGTCCTGCAATGGGCCGAGCACAGTCGTTGTCAATTGGAGCTTCGCAAGGTGGATCTGCCTGATTACAATAAATCAGGTGGGTCCAGCTGCTGTGCAAGGTTAGCTCTTAGGACTCATGTTTGATGAAATAAATAGCCAATTTTTACCAACTGAAGAGCCATTTTGAAACTGAATGAGCAGGAACGAGGAGAAATGATTTGTTCACTAAAAGGGAAGATATAGATGCTTATTTGGCAGAGTGGTAAATGGACTTGAGCTTATATAGCGCTTTTCTAGTCTTGAACTACTCAAAGCTGCTTTACACCGCAGGTCACACCTACCCATTCACACCCATTCACACCCATTCACTCTCACATTCACTCACTGATAGTTCAGAGTTTCTATGTTGGTTATCCATCAGTATTTCTGACACATTCACGGCCTTTCATGCCCATTTACACACCACTGACACAGCAGCGGGAGCAACTTGGGGTTAAGTGTCTTGCCCAAGGACACAACACCATGTGTCGCCCAGGGCTGGGCTTGAACCTGCAACCTCCCAATCACTGACCAAGCGCACTATCCAACTGCGCCACCGACGCAGCAACCCTATTGTCCCATCCAGCAGAGAGTCCTTTCCTGCTCTCTCTGTCCTACAAGTAAAGGCACAAATTGTCCAAAAAATAATCTTTAAAAGGCGATATTCCCTTCATTATTTCTGATGAGTCAGCCTGTGATTGTGTCATTTTCTCAACACCTTAAATTATTCATAATTTTTGTTTGGGATAACACAAGTGTTTTTAATAAGTTGATTTTTCAAAATACACAGAAAGGAGCCAAACTAAAACCTCCTGAGGAAATGAGAAAATCATCAAATGTTCAGGAATCTGAGTCTTAACTTTTTATCAGAATGGTGGTGAGTTCTGAGGCTTGACCTGTTGGAAACTTCTGCTGTGAAATATATAAAAGTCAACAACAAATTCACAAAAGCAGTACCACACTTAGCCATATTGACTCACTAGGTCAAAACTCAACAATGCCTTACTTACTGTTCACTCTTTGTCCGGGCTACAGCATGTTGAGGTATGGCACTCAATACCTCAGTAAATGTCACTTATTGGTAAAACACTGATAACACTGTGGATGTTCAGTGAGGAGGAGGAGGGCTAATAAACAGTCATAAATGCCCCTCAGTGTATTGACATTAGCATTAATACTCTTCCTGTTTTTGTCTAGTTCCTGAAGGCAGCATGGGGATGACAGCACGGTGTCATACAAGGATGGACTTCTTTTTAAGGTAAAAGCAATTTAACTTTCACTTTTTCTTATATAATGAAATAATCCATATTTTAGAGGAAGTGCTTAGGAGCCAGGGTCTTATAAGGATCTATTTTAGTCCATATCATGAGAGAGTTTGTAAGTTTTCCTCTTTGTACACAAAGTAAATGCCGAGCAGTGACACGAAATGCTAAAAGCCTGTTAAAAGCTTCACAAATAAAAAGCTGCGCCTTTATGGGAAATGCACATCATGCCCCCTCACACCGGACGTCCTCAGCAAACAAACAGACAGTTGATGTCTCATCTAATGCAGCACACCTTGTTTGAAGAGCATCCCCTCATAGATATCTCCATTTACCTGACACCAAGGGCAACTCCACCTGCTTACAGGTGTCATTCATGGCACTGGAACGGCAGTTTGAGAGACAGGAAGAGAGAGAAAGAGAGGTGACTCAGGAATAAACAAGGAGAACAAAGCAGCAGGGAAACAAATATCAGGGCATTTACTGGAAATCAGAGAGCTGTCATTCAGTGATCAGTTTAAATACAACCAATTGTTACCTGCAGGGGTGGACAGTAACGAAGTAGATTTACTTGAGTACTGTACTTAAGGACATTTTTTGAGTATCTGTACTTTACTTTAGTTTTTTTTTTTTTTGGACTTGTGACTTTTACTTCACTACATTTAAAAGACAAATATTCTACTTTTAACTCCACTACATTTCTATAAATGGCCTCGTTGCTTGTTACTTTCAGGTACAGGTATGAAGTCAGTGGATTAAATTTATTTTCTCTTCTAAAATAGGATTTGTTCAAGTGGTGTTATCTATACTTCGTGCATCCTGTCCCACACTCCAGTCCAGTTGGTGGTGATGATGCATTTTGAGTTGGTTTGCCAACCGCCATTAAACAACAAAGAAGAAGAAGACGTGCATGCGCTACTGCGATCGGGCAGGTAAAGGTTGAGCTAACGTTGGTGGTTACGATTCCTCTTGGCAGTAATGATGGCTACTGTGGCAGATAAAGACGACAATTCCACACAAGAGCACCCATGGCCATATCTGAAGGGGGGGTTAGATAAAAAAAAAAAAGAAAATGGCAATGGTTGTCCTTTTGTTGATTCATTATTCTCTTTATTCTACACGATCTATAAGCAGGTCCGTGCATTCTGTAGATTGTTTCAGTCATTATGTTCTGTAAGGTCAACGGGAAAATGTACTTTTAATACTTGAGTATTTTCAAAAGCAGGTACTCCAGTACTTTAACTTAAGTAAAAATTTGACTGAGCAACTTTCACTTGTATTGGAGTAGTATTTGAACATGAGTATCTATACTTTTACTTGAGTACTGACATTGAGTACTTTGTCCACCATTGGTTACCTGCGCCAAGGAGGTTATGTTACCACCGGCGTCTGTTCGTTTGTTTCTCTGTTAGCAACATAACTCAAAAATTTATGGATGGATTTTGATGAAATTTTCAGGAAATGTCCGAACTGGGACAAGAAACAAATGATTAGATTTTGGGAGTGACCTGTCTGGATCCAGGAATTTTTTAAAGGATTCTTTAACATTGTGAGATAGAACCATTTTCAACATTTGTATATATTTCTGTTTTCATGATCATGGAATCTAAATGTTTAGATAAAATAAAGGTTGGGATAATATTTATGGTGAAAATCACAATATGAGAGAGGACTGTGGCGCTGGCAGAGGTCTGCGAACTTCGAGTGATTTTCTATTTTTCTGTATGTTATAACACGAGTATTCAGATTGTCTCCAAAGCTCAAATATTCACTCAGTTTCCAGGTCAAACAGCCTTGATTTTAAAAGTCATAGTTCATAGGTTGAGGGTGATGGGGCCTCAAGCTGATCACTTTCTTGTTAATAAGAAAATGCAAAAATACTTTAAACTTCACATGAATCGGGGGAATGATTCAACGTTGAAGTATGAACATCTTAGGTCATGGAGCCTCATATTCATCCTTTGCTTGTGGGCACAGTGTCTTAAAAAGTATTTGTGTAAAAACATGCCACAAAGCACTTCCCCTCAGGGATGTAGTGATTAGATTTTGGAGGCAATAGCTCAAGGACAGGGTCACGAAGCCTCAAGTTCAACCTTTTGCTTGTAAATGAGATTTTGCTAGCACAATATCTAAAAAAGGCTTTGTGTGGTTCTCTCAGAATGTTAAAAATATCCACTACAAATTAATGATGAACTAATACATTTATAGGTCATAAGTCAAGGTGATGGAGTGTCATGTTCGTCACAAGCTTGTAAGTTAGATATCACAAGAATAGGATTATCTTTAAACTTTAAATCACCTTACTAATTCAGGGATGTGATGGTTTGATTTGGAGGTCATGGCTCACAGGTAAACATCATAAAAGTGATTATTTTGTGAGCACTGCATCTCAAGAAGGCTTTGTGTGATTTTCTGAGTGTTGCACAAATATCCACTTCATATCAACGATGAATTAAACATAATTTGGAGGCCATAGGTCAATGGGTAAAGTGCAGGTGTTTCATGTTCTTCACTCACTTTTTAATGCTCGTGATTGGGGATTATAAAGGGGATTTCCTTAAAACTTTGCAGGACTATTCAGTCTGACTCATGTGTAATATCAGTAGATTTTGGACTCCAGAGGTCAAAACCTTTGGGTCTTGTGTTCATCCCTTGCTTGTGAACGCCGTGTCCCAGAACAGTTTGGGAGATTTTTGAAAACATCGCACCAAGGTTATAATAGTTTTGGATTTGTCATTATAGTTTAGCTTTAGTTAGTTTTGACTTTTTTTTCCATTGCAGTTTAGTTTTAATTAGTTTTAGAGTGGGCATTCTAGTTTTTATTTAGTTTTGATTTTTGCAACAAGGCTTAGTTTTAGTTTAGTTTTTGTTTAGTTTCAGTTTAGTTTTAGTTTTTTCATACCTTATTTGCCAGGTGCAGGATTCAAAAGGTCAGAGTAAGTATTTTATAATACTGTTCATTTTCAAGTCCAACATAGTGCTCACTGCTCGGTCAATGCTGATACTGTACTGTTGGCTGCTGCCTTAAACACAAGAAAATAATATAAACTTAATATAAAAAATATAAACATCAATATAAACTATCGGCTTCCTTGTTTTCACAGGCTGTATAAGCCTCCTTATGGGTGCCCCTCAAATGGGCTTTTAAGTTTGTGGGATTTTTCCCCTTAAGAAGCGCTCCACACATCGCACCAGTTTTAATTTCCGCCAGGCACTTGCATTTGTTTGTGTCACTGTTGTACTCAAAAAAATCCCAAATGGGACACTGCCGCCTCCTCCTAACTTAAGCCATTTCTTCCAAGTTGTTCCAACCACATGTTTAGTTGCGGCGTAGAGCACAGCCAGTCAGTGCAGTAGACAAGCACATCCCAGTATTGTGGTGCCGTACGGCGCTGACAACTGCCAAAAACGGTTGTAAAATTGCTTTGGAAAAGTGTCGGATTAATTTAAATCCTAAAGGCTAATGAATATTGTCAAAAATGATCACGAAGGACATTTTGTCTATAATTCTGGTTAGTTTCAGTTAGTTTTTTGAACACAAGATACAGTTTTAGTTTACTTATCATTTTTGTTTTCTTTTCTAGTTTTTAGTAGTTTGAGTTAACTGCAATGTATTTTAAATTTTAGTTTTGGTTTTTAGTTTCGTTTTAGTTAACTATAATAACCTTGCATCGCACACATCATCTCTTTGAGTCAAGAATGAAATGATAAGATACTGCAGGTCTGAGGTCAAGGTCGCGAGGCCCAGAGTGCACCTTTGCTTTAAAATTGTTAGTTTGTGAAGACTGCATTTAGATATTTTAGATTTTAGACTTTAAAGGACTTTTGGGTCTTTTGGGCAAAGTCTTTAGGAATCAAGTTCATCCCTTTCTCACAAGATTTTAAGTAATTACTGTAGCAAAATAAAAACAAATTGTCCTTGTGTCACAGTGGTAAAGACAAGAAATGTGTTAAATAATTGGACAGAATAATTGGCATACAAAAACCCTGTGATAATAAAGAAATTAAATCTGAAATAGTTCATGCAGTTTTGCTCACATTAGCCTGTCTTTCTTGGGCAGGTGGACATTTTTAATTTCTGAACATTGATCAGTACCTTGTTTGACCTTAAAATGCGACTAGGCTTTTGAATGAGACTCACATTTATTTATATGTGACATAAAAAATGATGAAAAATGTAAGTAAAAAAGTAATGATGGGCTGATTTAAAGTCCTTTTCTCTTCAGCCTCTCCCCCATTACATAAGAAAGTGCTCAGTGCTTCCTTTACATTTTTAAGGAGCATGTTTCTTGAGGTCTTTCACTCCTGGAAAACCCCAAACAACAGCCAAAAATGTTTAAACTTGAAATGATTAGAAAATAATTATTTGGATTTTACTTAACAAAATGACTGAATCTGTTTGTTCATGAACATTTTGGTTTGATACAAACATTTTTTTTGTGTGCAGTACCAGTGAGACCACAACATTTTACAGTTCAGTGAAAATGAGGTCAAGCAAACACTCATTTGTCGTACTTATATGCCACAATATGGTTTATATCCCGCAATGAGTCTCCTGTATTTACACTTTATAGTCTCTTTACTTCATCCCTGTCTTCATGGGGAAATGTCCAGTGTTTACTCTGGCAGTAAACATGTCAACAGATGTGTTTAAGTGCCAGTGCTCCGGTTACATTCTTGGCTCTGGGTTGAGTAGCGTTTGTCAGATATTGTTTGGAGGAGTGTGAGGAAAACGCTGATGTTAGAAATGGGTCAGTGAAGCCACGACTTCATCTTTATAGCTGTGTGTGTGTGTTTGCTTCTGCTTAATGTTGTGTGGCAGCAGCTGAAATCAACACAGTTTCACAACAACTCTGCTACTGATATTTAGCTTCAGTTAGATGTGTTTGTAAATACTCGGGGGTTAAGTTAAACCATTAAACACACTTTTTCTGATCCCGCTGTCGCACCTCTGCATACAGCCAGCATTAATGAATCCTCTTGCTATGATTTCTAGTAATTTATTATTTTTATTGTGTGAATATGGCTCATTCTGTTCTCTTAAAGGCTTTCACTGGGACTGTCCAGACCTGCATGTTCAACCTAACCTGCGAAGAGTCTTTACTGTGATGTCACTTGGTAAGATGATCTTTAATATTCAAATATTTTTATAAGACAAAAAGTATTAGTTATCAGGGGTACTGATGGTCCGCCAGTGCAGTCTGCAAACCCCTCATTACGTCTGAGTTTGACCTTGACCCTGAGATTTCTTGGTGCATGTCCGAGTCGATCCACAATCCCGTCCTCTTAAAGGAGACATATCATGCTTGTTTCTCCTTTTCACTATGCCAGACTAGGATGCCTGTAAAGCATTTCTGCCCTCAGTACAAGTCATTTAGTTCCTTCATTGCCCCACAATAGCGTTCTCAAAATCCTCATTTTAGGCCATTATCAAGCTCTCGTTGAAACGCTCGGATCTCAGACTGACCTACAGTAACCTTGCAACGTCACAGCCGTTTGTGCTCTGATTGGTCAGTTCTGTCAGAGCTGCTGAGAGGGTTGAGCCAGCCTGTCCTTCTTCTTCTACTGTATTTTCCGGCAGGCTCAATGCAGCGACCGCGTATTGAGTCCCCCTACAGGCCAGAGCTGGTAATGAGTGAGTGTGAGCTAGGGAGCTATATACTGCTGCTGGGTGGATGTGTTCCTCGGTGACGGTTTTGTGGCTAACGGACATCACAGAGGAGGAGCTGTTTCATCAGATTACTCCAATAAAAGAAATGTACCTCGTGTTGTCACGACGATTTAAATCTTGTGGTCATCTCGCAATGACCTATTTTCAGAGGCATCAAATCTCGTTCTAGGATATCAGAAAAAATACAATATCTCATTTTTTGAAAACTAAGGGGGTGTAAGGTCTTGTTTTCAAATTTATTATTATGTGTAAGTATTAAATCATGCATCAGTATGGTATGTCTCCTTTAAACAAAGGCAGAAAAAACAAATCCTTAAAGAAAGAAATACATCCTTTATTTGTCCCTCATGGGGAAATTCAGTTCTTTAGACTCAGTTGTTGAAACATGCGACACAAACATGCACTGAAATACACGTGTCAAGTACAAACAGGTCCTACAATCATGCATTAGTGGAGAGATGTCAGAGTGAAGACTTGCTGCTACCGAGCAGTTTGGGGATTCAGTGCCTCGCTCAAGGGCACCTCTCCAGCTACCAAACTAACTTCCATTCTTGGTTTGGTCAGAACTCGAACCGATCACCCTTCAGTCCCCAACCCAAGTCCCTACTGACTGAGCTACTCTTCCAAAAATAAAAAGTAATATCTATCAATGTTTTAGGGATCTTAATAATCAATATCAAATATGTCTGTGATTATACTGATTTGTAATTGAGCGATTTAGCCTCACCAAGTTACTCTGCTTACTTTGATAAAATCATAGCTGTACCAAACATACAGTGGAGATTATTCATTTTTATTTGATAATTTGATCTTACAGTGAAATTTTTGTCTCTCTGCCTTCATGGATAGTGGAGACAGTGGATGACATGTGAGAAATGAGCCGCAGATGGGAACTGGAATCATGCTCAGTTACTGCCATCTCATTACTTTTTATAAGTTTATTACAACAATGGCTGGTTTGCGAGACAAAATATGCTTCTGTTATCATCAAGCCATTTAAACTGTTTACCAATATTTTTATCATGCAGTCTGGTTAGTCTGTGTCTCTGATCATCAGCTGGTGGCCCAAAGGCAACATCTGGACCCCCACAGCCTTCTGTCTGAATATGATCAAATTTAATATAAGAGGGTAGAAAGGTTTGGTGTCAGGCTTGTTTTGATTTTGTTTAATTTTTAGACATGTTCTCAGCAACTAACCCAACTCTCAAACAACTTTGACTCAAAGTGTTTCATCATAAATGAGCTCATGTCAGATCACTTTTTAAAAAAAACATCTGTCAGCCATTAGCAGGGATCATTAATCGGGATGTTTGTGTAAAAACCCCAGGATGGAAAATAGCAGCCTTAGAAACAAGGAGCCAGTTATCTCAGTTAACATGTGGCAGGGAGATAGGGACTACTCTCTCTCTCTAAAGGCTGAAGTCACATTCTTTCTTTTCACTTCTTTAAAGCAGTGAAAACCTAAATCCTAAACTGTCTGTAAAACTCAGTGCTGATCTCACCCATCAGTCCATCAAACCAAGTCTGCTGCACATCCCTGTAAACACGTCTCAGCACAAATTCGGTTACATTGATCCATACGCCGCACACATCAACAGGAAGTTGTGGTGTCCTTTGCACCTTTCACCACCCACACTGTCCTCGGCCTGCTCCCCCGATGTCTCCGATCTGTGACTTTTCTGCTGAACTGCTGCTTGTTTCCTGTCACTTTGACTGAAGAGTGCGATGCAGATGTGGTTCCTGTAAATCCCCTTCAGGGCTGTGGATTCACACCTTTCCGCTCAACCGCAGATGACTTTCTTTGACATGAAACTTTTCGATGTAGGGAGCATTTCACTTTTTGATCTCATTATTTTCCCTCTAGATATTACAGAAGTTGATTCACCTACTTTAAAGGGACTGTGAGGAGTTTTTAAGTAATTACAAAAAAGTCTCACTTTTAGATATATGCCTGATTGAAATACACACTTTAAGATGAGTTTTATAGCATCAAAATAGGTTATCTATAAATGCTATTCCTTAGCCTTTCAGTCGGGTCGGACAGGGCTGGACTGGCCTGGATACTCAACTTCGGGAACAAGACAATTAAAACTAGAGCAAATTTAGATTATTCGGACGTGTCTTAGAGCACCGCTGTAAGTAGCAATATATATAGCCGGCTACAAAACTACGATAATAAGTTTTCCAAAAACTGCTTGTTGTCACACATCAAAACCTACTGCCATCTAACGAGAAAGAGATACATTACCTCGTCGCTTTGCATCCTGTAAGTTGTTGAAAAAAGAAGTTGTAAAGCAATGCAGAGTTCTGAGGAAGGTCCGAGCTGCATTTTTATTAGCATCACAACAAACACACGCTTTGGATTGCACACCTCTTTTAGTGCATTCCAGTTGTAGTCAGAAGTAGAAATTTCCAGGTTCCAAATTGGAAACTGCAACTGGAACGACCCCCGAAGTCAGAATTTTCTACTGGGAACTCAATGAAACCTTGCCACACTTGAGTTGACAATTGAAGTTGGATGCCCCCAGTGTGAACAGTTATTTAGCTCCTGTAATAATCAATTTATTTGCTCTTCTGACTGGGGTGTGTCGCTCTAGATCAGCTGTATACATCGTATTGTTAGACTTATATTTACAAAAATGCAGCCATAGTGATAATCACATTCTTCATGTGATATTTGTGAACAACAACACAGGGCGTGCTAACAACAGCTAACAATAGCCTGGTCGATCGGCATGTTTTTTTCCGACTTCAACTGGAACGTCGATAAGTCGGATATGATGTCACTCCCAGTTCCGAGGTTACTGGAACTCAGCATTACGACAGTCGCTGCGCGTGCTCATGGGTAGCAGAGTCTTTATGTCGCCGGTAATAGATTCTCCTCACAGTCCCTTTAAGAAGGATAATGCATTTAATTGCAGTTTAAAACAAAATAAAATATCCTTCAATTTGTCTTTTGTGTGTTTAAAGTACAATCAACAGTCTAGAGCAAATATTGTCCCATGATTAGAGTTATTGATGAGGAAGCAATGTTTAAAGATCAGCCACATCTTTGCTGAGAGGTTGATTTTTGTTAAAAGCAGCCACCGATATGTCACAAGACGGGCACAAAGGGTGTTTTAAAACTTCCTCACCCGAAAACAAATTATCTGAGAGTCCACAGTGCCTTACAGAGCAATAATTGGAATAAGCTCTCAGTCAGCTCACACAGAATACAACATATCTGCTCAGGTTCAAATTTTTTTATTATTGCTGTAGTGTAATTATGTAACAATTTCATCATGTTGTAATTATTACTACTTCCTTAATTGTTTTATTATTTGAGTAATTTTGTGCATTTTTTTCACTATTTTATATTGTAAATTTTGTAAATGAAACATTTTAAAGGACCCCAGGAAGACTAGCAGCCATTAAATATGCAGCTGATGGGGATCCTAATAAATAAATAAATATTAAATTTTAATGTAAAACACTAATAATAACTAAGAATCACAAAAGTGTCATAATAAACCAATCTAAATGAAAGTGTGAGTATTCTGAAAACATTTTGTTATGTTGTCTGTTTTAATGCCTCAAGGCTATTTTACTGTCTAGATCAGGGGTGGACCACTGGTTTATTTTATTTTATTTAACCTTTATTTAACCAGGTTAGTCCAATTGAGATTAGCAGATCTCTTTTCCAAGGGAGGTCTGAACAAGAATGGCAGCAATACAAAGTTTCAACAATCATCAGTACAAATAAGTGAGGAAAAAAATAAAAGTCATCAATTAAAACAGTGAAGTCTGTATTCTAGAGATTTCACTGCAGATTTAAAGACATTCAGAGACACCAAGTTTTGCTGCTTGAATTCAGTCTGCAGATTATTCCATGCAGAAGGTGCAGAGAAACTAAAGGCCTTCTTTCCCAATTCAGTTTGTACTCTTGGAACAACAAACTTTGGAGAGCTTATTGATCTCAGGTTGTGTAATCTGTTTTTCAGGATTAATAAGGAGGAAAGATAGTCAGGTATTTTACCAAGAATGGCTTTGTAGGTAAACACACACCAGTGTCTAAGCCGACATGTGCTCAACAATGTCCAACTGACTGAGAATAAAGTGCAGTGATGAGTCAGAAATTCAGAGTTTGTGTTAAAACTCAGAGCTCCATGATAAACACTGTCCAACATCCTCAGACTCTGAGCAGAGACATTCATGTATAAAACATCACCATAATCAAGAAGAGGTAGAAATGTGGACTCAACCAGTCTCTTTTTAACATTAAAAAAGAAACAGGACTTGTTTTTGTAGTTAAAAAAGTAAATAAAACCTTCAGCTTTCTAGCAACATGCTGAATATGCTCTTTCAAGACAAGTATTTTTTTTTTTTTTAGTTGTTTTTTTCAGGCTTTTATGGCCTTTATTATACAGGACAGCTGAAGATTGACAGGAAAGCAGGTGAAGAGAGGGGGGATGACATGCAGCAAAGGGCTGAGGCCGGGATTCAAACCAGCAGCCGCTGCAGGGGGTTTGCAGCCCCCGTACATGGGGGGGGACGCTCTACCACCTGGGCTAATGTCCGCCCCAAAAGACAAGTTTTCATTAAGTGAAAACCCCAGATACTTAAAAGAAGATACCAGCTCAATTTCTTAACATCAGTATTCACATTTTTTTTCAGACAGGTGTTCCCTTTGTTGCTCTTGAAGATGAAAACAACATGAGATAAGTTTTCTCTACATTGAGAACAATTTTGTTAGGTTGCTTATGGAAAATAGGGAAACTTCTAGTTAAAAGAATAAGAAAAAAATAAATTAAAATGAGGGTATGGATATGAACTTAAATTAATGATGATTTGGCACTAAAAATCGATTGACTTCGTGAACCACATTGATTATTTGACTGAAGGGCTCAAGGACCAAAATGTTTAAAGTTGTTTGAAATTTCCACATCACAAAAATTAAACAAAAGAAGCAAATGCACAGCTTTTATCAGATTGTAACATACCATTTCTCTCACTCAGACTCCAGTGCTATTGCTGAATTAAGTATTCTTAACGCTTAGTCCTGAAAGCAACGAACATCACTTCATAAATTTGTGAAGATATAAAATCATTTTAATCTTTTTTTATGTTTGTTTTCTTAGAGTATTGTAATTAAAGACTAGTTTGTACATGTTTTTGTAGTGTTATAATGGCTGATGTTAATGTTTTCTTCATTATGTTGATATTTCAAAATGACTTGTAGATGACATAAAGTGAGAAGAATATGCCCCTACATTATTCATTTATTGTTTTTTTTGGGAATGTTGTTTACTGAAATGTTTCCATGCCTTGTGTGAAGGACTAAAATGGTCTTTTTTTTGCTAAAAGTTAATGCAAAGATTATGACCCTGCTTTTTGTTGACATGATTTGATCACAAGAAAAATGACTAAAAGGCACCATCTAGTGGCAGGAAAGAGGCTTTGCAGGGTTGCCAACAAAATGTGAGATATGATTATAAGAAACAACGGAGAAACCACATTATAAAGTCAAAATATGAAAGGAAAATATGACAGCTTTTACATTTTTATATGAATTAGAGCAAAATGTCAGAGCAAAAACGAATTTAAACAACGGTAACGGCCAACAGGAGGGACAGCGGAAATATTTTACTGATATGTTTGAAAACCTGGGAATTTTAAGCTTGTTGAATCTTTACTAGACGAAATTCATCCAGCTTAAAATCAATAAAACATGGTGTTGTTGCGCATCAATTTGTGTAATAGTATCAGAAATCAAAGATGATATAACTTGCTAATTTTCCGTTTTTCTTCTAAAACAGTTCCCAAAATTGTAAACTGGTGCCGCAAGTAAAGCTTAATTTTCCGAGGAGTTCCTTAACACAGCATTCTCAATAAATGGGCGGGTCGGCCGGCTGCTTCTCACCCATTGGCTACCAGCGCCATCAATCATCTGACTTCCGACAGCTCAGGCTCGCTCGGATGTGATGTACCAACTGTTCGTACTTGTCGGAAGTTGAGCTGTGAAGCAGTGAGCTACTTAAAAATCGTCAATTTCTCTTTAACATTCACACCTAAGACCTTCACCGCTCTCTGTAACGCAATGGCTTATCCAGGATACGGCGGGGTGAGTTAATTATTCATTTTAGTGATAAATAAGCTGTATTTGTTAGCAACAAAGCTAACCTGAAGTGTTTATAAATGAGTTTCCGATCATTTGAAACAGGATGAGAGCTTTCACTTATGCTTCCCATATGCATCAAATGTTCATATTTTAAACTAAGAAACTACATAAATACTATCCATGTGTGACATCTTTGATAAACTTAATAAATGCCTAATGTCATGGCAAAAGAAGCTCAATAAGTGAATGTCTTTAATAAAAACTCTACTCATCTATAGTCTGTTACGTAATTAGTCAAAGTAATCTGCCCCTGGTGTTTGATAACTTATTTTGACCTGTAAAAAGCCTACATGTACTTGTGTTATACCAAACTTATTTGTTTTAAGATGATGTATTTAAAGTATTTCTCTATGAGGGAGAAACAAGAGGGGGAAACTGCTGATTTACCACAAACTATTGACACTCCCCTTTCTATATTTAACCTTATGTGTGGACAGGAATTAAAATACCAGGCCACAATGAAGCACCAAATATATAATGTCAACGCTCCAGTATTTCACATTACATACAATGCTGTCCCAATACCAGACGTCTAGACTTTGAATCAATATCAGGGCAAGAATCTGTAATACCTGTTTCAAAAAGTCAAAGCAAAAAGTAAAAATAATTTAAAAAAAAATGTCTTTCAACCCAGTGATAAAATAGCATGCCATGTAGTTTAAGTTATGATCTGTTATGAGCATTAACTCATTATTTTGGTTATTTTTTGGGAAAGTTATGAACCAGACAAAGTCACAAAGTCATGGCCCTTTACGAAGCAGATAAAGGATGTGGTGTTGTATTCAAATAGTTAGTAGGTCACATCTTAAAAGTGAAAGTGGGTGAAGTATCAATCATGCCTCACTGTGTCCATAAAAATGAAATATTTTTATAATCTCTGCCAGAGTGAAATGACATGTAGAAAAAGGCAAAATGAAAAAAAAAACATATTTAATAGACGTCAAAGTCTTCATGATGGATGAATATGTGATTGTTATGAAAAAAAATGCCCCAAAATACTATCCAGTCCACTGTATTATACAGCACATATAATAAAAACAACCAAGTCCACCAAAGAGACTATCAGGACGAAATAAATGATAATGATAAAATAAGAATAAGACCAAATAACAGAGCACTTTAAAACCATAGTGCAAATAAAAACAATACAAAAGATATTTTTCTTTGTGTAAACAAAATAAATAAGTAGTTTTATGTTGTTGAAGTTAAATGTGTATAATACTAAAGCATCATAGAGAAATACTCAAGATAAAATAAGCAAGATATTCATTTATTCATAATGTATGAACCAAAAGTAAGACCCCTGAGTCCCTGATTGTTTTCAACACTGAGCTTCAGTCTTATAAAACTTAAGTACTGTATTTCATCATTTATGTTACATAATGTTAACACTGTTTTTATGATAAAGGAAGTCTTGGCTGCTTTTGATGAATCATTTAGGTTTGTTTTGATGATTTAAGGGTTTCCATATGACCAATATGAGCTTGTCAAAGGGAAGAAATGTTAATGGTGCTCTTAATACAAGACATCAAAGTTCTTTTTCCCCAGTATTTGTTTTCTTTTCTTTGTTTTTTCATCACCAAAATTGGAGGCAAACTCATCATTCATCATCTGTAGTGTCGTCATTCCAAGTTGAAGGAAAACCTACAAAGTTAGACAGTGTGCTGACGTTTGCTGCAAGTTTTGATCAGTTTGTTCCTCCTCCAGTCACCTTTCTCATGGATTAATGTAGTTTTCCTGAAGTTTTAGCGCTGTATTTATTTACAGCAATTTATGACCATACCTAAAAACAGTTTATATGCTTTGATGAAAATTTTGACCACGTTCACTGAGTGCTCATTCACTCCTCTGCAGACTGACAAAGACTGAAAGCATCAAGTCTGAACACATCAAGGAATGTTAATGCAGATCTTTTATACACAAAAACTTCAGTCTCTTTTTTATCCTCTCAGTATGGAGCTTCGATGCCGGGCATGCCCCCCCAGGGGATGCCGCCCCATGGCATGCCAGGGGGACCCATGGGAGGACCCATGGGAGGACCCATGCCCGGGCAGATGGGTGGGCCGATGGGAGGGGCGCCGCCTCAGGGAGCATATCCCCCATATGGAGGAGGTTTCCCCGGATCATTTGGAGCCCCGCCTGCAGCAAATGATCCGATGTGGGGGTACTTCACAAACATCGCAGGACAGGTGAGTTAACGTGTGGTCACATGGCTCTGAACACGGATGATTTCACTTTACATTTGATATCAGGGCAGAGCAGAGTTTGTCCTTCTTCTTAAACATTTCATCAACCTGATGGTTCAGAGATTTGGAAAGCTTGACTTCAGTTTGATTTTGTGCAGATAAACAGTAGGTTAAGGTAACAGTGTGAAGATGTTGACTTGATGTTGACACTGTTAGTTTGAAGCTGTGGATAAATGTTTGCATTGTTTGTTCTTTTATTAATCCCCTGCACGGCTGTCAACAGCTTGATCAGATCAATCATGATTATTTTGACTAATAAACAAGATTTTGTTTGGTTTTAAAATATCATGTTCATTCTTTAAACTGAGAAATGAGCAGCAATATGAACCTCGCAAAAATAGCAATGAAGAAACAAAAAATTGCAGCTCTGCAAATCATACAGACATGATTTAATCTTTAATTTTCTTGTTTTCAGATCTAAACTGTGATTTGGGTTATTTATTTCACCACACAAAAAGAAAAAAATGCCTCAAATGAAACTAAGAACCAAATAAAATTACAGTTTCATTTATTGTATGTTCATCTTTGTCATGAAAAAGGCTTGATTGTCTTAAAAACACTGAATAATTTTCACATTTAAACCCATTTTAAAAGATCTTTAATTATTTCTCCCATGAATTTACCTAATTTACAAGACGTCCATCCATTTTTGCTGAATTAGTCATGGTGTTGTTGCGTGTTAAAGTGGATCCCCCTCTCATGTTCCCGTGTGGGGACCCTGAGGCAGGTTTAGCTCTGCTGTTAGCATTAGCATATCCTGTCCAGTAAACCGGTCAGTGTTTACTGTAATCTAATGAGCTAACAAAAACAAATGAGCGTAAACAAAGATCTGAACATGCCTGTTTGTTCAGCGTGTGCAGAATGCAAATGGCGATGAACTCAGATTACCGTCATAAAGCGTTTTATGTAATCTTTGTAACGTGATATAATTCTTATAATACGTCATGTTTTCAATGCCTGATGTCTTCTTTTTGTTTCTCCTCCTGGTCTCATCACTTCTCCAGACCGATAGGCCTTTAGTTTCTCCTGCTGGTCTCATAATGTTTGATTCTGTCCCTGTTTTCTGTGCAGGACGGTGAAGTCGATGCTGAGGAGCTGCAGAGGTGTCTGACCCAGTCTGGCTTCACAGGCACCTATTCCCGTGAGTCCACTTCTGTCTTCTTTTGATTTTACACTTCATTCTGGCCCCTTAAATCAATATAAAAAATCTTAAAGTCAGATCTAAACTTTGCAGGGTATTAAGACCAACAGCCCATCGTCCATAGAAAACCATTTGGCCATACATCTGTTTTTCTTTTTGAGTCTTCTGGATTTATTCAGCTTGATTCAAGCAGTAACTCTGATTTTTGCAGCCTTCACAGAAGGAGCGAGTTGTTTTTGCATCTTTAGAAAATTCCTGCTGGTGATAATTTGTTTAAAGAGACTGTGAGGAGTTTTTAAGTAATTACAAAAAAGTCTCACTTTTAGATGTATGCCTGATCGAAATACACACTTTAAGATGAGTTTTATAGCATCTAAATAGGTTATCTATAAATGCTATTCCTTAGCCTCCTGGTCGGGTCGTACAGGGCTGGACTGGCCTGGATACTCAACTTCGGGGAACCAGACAATTAAAACTAGAGCAAATTTATATTATTTATCATTTATATTACACGTCTGAGAGCGCCGGGCTGTAAGCAGCGATATATAGCCGGCTACAACTATGATAATAACTTTCCCCCGCATTGCTTGTTGTCACACATCAAAAACTACCGCTACATAACTAGAAAGAGATACATAACCTCGTCGCTTTGCATTCTGTAAGTTGTTGAAAAAGAAGTTGTAAAGCAATGCAGAGTTCTGAGAAAGATCCATGCTGCATTCATTAGCATCACAAACAAACACATTTGGCTTCACGTCTCCGGTGTGTTCAAGTTGTAGTCAGAAGTAGGAATTTCTGGGTTACGAGGGGGAAACTAAAACTGGAACGTCCCCCGAAGTCTGAATTTCCTACTGGGAACTCGGTGAAACCTCGCCACCCCGAGGTGTCAATCGAAGATGGATGCCCCCAGTGTGAACAGTTATTTAGCTCCTGTAATAATCAATTTATTTGCACTTCTGACTGGGGTGTGTCACTCTAGATCAGCTGTATACATAGTATTGTTAGACTTATATTTACAAAAATGCTGCCACAGTGATAATCACATTCTTCATACAACAACGCAGGGCGTGCTAACAACAGCTAACAATAGCCTGGTAGATCGGCATGTTTTTTTCTGACTTCAACTGGAACGCCTATAAGTGGGAGATGATGTCACTCCCATTTCCGAGGTTACTGGAACGCAGCATTACGACGGCGATAATTTCTCATAGCAGCTTTAATAATGATCACATGATAGTTTTCAGAAACAAAGGCAGTGATGACCTAAAACAGTCCAGTAAATAAAAGCAGCTCTGAATGACCATAAAGTGAAGAAAAGCTTCACAGAGTTGTTTGCTGAAAACTTTCCCTCTAGGATATTTAGTCTAAAGGCCTCCAGATGGAAAAGAGGGTTGAACTGTTCGTCCTCTGCTTGTGTTTCTATTTTTAACTTTTCTGAGGGACCTCTCTGTGTCTGCTCCTGCGTCATTTTAACTCTAAAACCAGAAAAATCAGGCCAATTTTAGTTTTAATTCATAGAATATTGTTGTCTGCAAGCCCTGAACTTTAAAAATAGTCTATGTATTAGCACATCAGGTTGTTATTACCTCTGCTAAGGAGGTTATTTTATTCCTGGAGTCTGTTTGTTTGTTTCTCTGTCAGCAACATAACTCGAAAAGTTACAGACAGATTTTGATGACATTTTCAGGAAATGTCCTGATTGGGACAAGGAACAAATGATTCAATTTTGAGACTGATCCAAATCAGCGTAAAACCGCCATGAAGGAATATGTGATTTTCGTGAATAACTACTGAACTAAAAAAGATGTCATTATGAATCCAATAGCTCATTGTGTTTTCATGGTCAAGGAATTTAAATATTTAAAATAAAGGTAGGACTAATATTTATGGTGGAAATCACAATATGGGTGAGGACTGTGGTGCTGGCGGAGGTCTGTGCTCTCCAAGTGCTTTTCTCGTTATTATTGTTTCTGTGTTTCCATAAATAGTCTGTGATGGACATTTCTGCTTCAAAAATCCACCAGAGAAAATGTAAGCACGTTGTTGTTGCAAAGCTGAATTTAGAAAAACTCTTTAAACTGTTAAAATCAACAGCTTTCAGAGCAGCTGTGTGTTTTCTCTCCTGTAGATTAACTTTCTACTCTTGTTTTCAAGTATAGAAAAACCATGAGGTAAAACTTCCCTGGAATATAAAGCAGTTTATTCATTGAGCTTGGATTGAGTTATTTTGGGGTTATTAAGGTTGTTAATTGACTTGTTTTTAATATAGTTATTTCTCCTTCACAGCATTTAGCCTGGAGACGTGCAGGATCATGATCGCCATGCTTGATGTATCCTTTATTCAAAGTGCTCTGACCCAATCTTTCCTTCACGTCCATGTCCATTCACTGACGCTGCATGTTTCCAGAAGGCGTGGCTCCTTGTGAACCAGCTGAACCGCTTTGCTCACGCTGACACCACAGCCCTCAGTTATTCACCTTAACCATGCGTCCAACAGAAGGACTACACGGGCAAGATGGGCTTTAGTGAGTTCAAGGAGCTTTTCCAGGCTCTGAACGGATGGAAGCAGAACTTCATGATGGTGGACCAGGACCGCAGTGGCACCGTAGAGCCTCACGAGATGAACCAGGCCATCAACGCCATGGGTGAGACACATCTGGATCTGTTTATGATCTTCAATCAATCAAACTTTATTTATAAAGCACTTCTCACACATAAAATTCAACACAAAGTGCTGTACATTAAAATAAACAAGCAGATCAGAATAATATAGGGAACCCCAGCCACCCTCCCAGCCCACATTTAACACAGACAGACACACACACGCAAACTCATGCACCCAAGCACACAGGCACACACACAAGGACTCTTAACCAAGACTCTAAAGAAGTCCACAGCGGACTGAGGAAATGCTGTCTTGAATCGAAAATGAGGAAACACAGGAGCTATATGGTGGCGTATTGCATTCACTTGAAAATAAATTTAAAAAACGCCTGTTTTTATGAGATACTATGTCGTAAAAACAGGAATTTTATTTATTTTTGATTTTTCTGTTTTTATGACATACTAAGGAATCTTAAAAGTAACGAACATGTCGCGCATGTTAGACCTTATTCAGTTTTATTTCTCGCTTGGTTTGAAAAATTGGGAGATACTTGTGTCTTTGAGCGGTGTAGATGGTATTGTTATTAGTTTGTCCACATTGCACAGACACCTGAGGAATTTGCAGTCGTTCTGACACAAAGTCGTATCTGCTCAACATTGCGGTTTTTGTACCTGTGTTGTCCACGTACCTGGTTGATAAATGCAGCAGCCAGTCTCGAAGCAAAGCGTCAGGGGGAATCCTGTTTTTGCGAAATAGTGTCTCATAGAAAATATGAACAGTAGGTGCAGCTCTCAGGTCCTCAGGTAGACTCTTCCACAGACGGGGGCCATAATATTAAAAAGATGCTTCACCATATGTTTTAGATCTGACTTTGGGGATTATCAAAAGACCACTACCTGAAGACCTGAGGGCTCTACTGGGTTCTTATGGAAAAAGCAAATCACATAAATAAGAGGGACCAAGACCATTAAGAGATTTAAAAACCAATAAAAGAACCTTAAAATCTAAAATCTATCCCTCAATGCAGAGACTTTTAAATCGGTGTAATGTGGGCTCTCCTTCTGGTCTTGTTAGGGTTCATTTTTTACCTCAACTTTACCAAAAAACTTTTTTTTTATTTTAGTGAGACGAGTGTGACATTTCTCCCCCAGGTTATCGTGTGAGTCCTCAGGCTCTGAACGCCATCGTCAAACGCTACAACAAAGGAGGAAGGATCTACTTTGACGACTACGTGGCCTGCTGTGTCAAACTGCGAGCGCTGACAGGTACAAAAACCAAACCAGGACCGTATTTGGACAAAGAAAAAAACAGAACCACAGCTCAGGAGAAACCACGTTAGGTTTGGTTTCTCCTGAGGCTGAAGTGTTGTGACATTTTCTGTGTTAGAAGGAGTTGTGAAATGTTTACTCTGCAATTCTGTGAGCGTTTGCTTTTCCTGTTACAGATCATTTCAGGAGGAGAGACACTATGCACCAGGGGTCCGTCACCTTCCGCTACGATGACGTAAGGCCTGATTCCTCTTGACTGAGACAGAAAGGATCATGAGTTTAAAAGCAAAAAGCAGCTTTTTTATTTTACTGACCCGTGTTTCATGTTTATCATCAAGAGTCAAAGAGTTTGTTCTAACATGAGAAATGCTTCGACTAGGGATGGGACGATACACTTAAACTCACGATACGCTGCACCTTGATATGCCCGGGTCACGATACGATACATCACGATACAATATCAAAAAAGAAAAAATATTACTGTGTAATTACAACTTATTTGTTTTTGTTTGAGTTGCACACAGGAAAGCACAAGGCCTAACAGGCCAAACACAAACAATAACACTCTCTCTAACCAAAGAGAGGTTAGAGAGAGTGTATGCTTACGAGCGGAAGGCTTGTTTTCACGTCTTCGTCTTTTTTAAGGAGAAAGCCAAAATACTGCCAGACAGATGACTTGTATCCAGGCGGAGCATCCTCAATTTCAACCTCATTCGACTTTTTGGAGGCAAGATAGTTGGTGCTATTGTTTGTTGTCGTCACTTCTGGTCATTACCGGATGTGACGTCTTTATTTCGCGATCCATTTTTTTCAAACTCGATGCATTTCGTCACATACTGTATCGCGATATATTGCCAAACGATATTTCATCCCATCTCTAGCTTCGACTGATAATCAAAGCTGTACAGACAGATTTACGTAGCTGCAGCTCAGCCTGTGAGGGGGCTTTTTTCACATTGATATTCATGAAAAGAACTCCTGAGGACGAGTTTCATTCATAAAGGAGGAGTGTGAAGAACCGAACGATGAAGACAAATTCACCTACGTGAG
This sequence comes from Scarus forsteni, assembly GCA_036419115.1. NCBI lineage: Eukaryota > Metazoa > Chordata > Actinopteri > Labriformes > Labridae > Scarus > Scarus forsteni. Next base: position 4,811,577 of record JAZDUH010000054.1, on the reverse strand, counting down.
AGGATCTGAAGAGAGATTCTCTTTCTTTGTTTGTGTCCTGAAATGATGAAACAGAACAGAGGGAGTGTAGTTTTCCATTAAGCTGGATGATTTTCAGATTCTGTCTTCAGGATCTTTTTATGCCTCTATTTGGATAAGAGTGTTGATATAGCAGGAGTGAGGGGAGGAGTGAGGGGGTGACGGGGAAAGTCAGAGTGAAATCTGAGCAGGACTGTAGACTTAAACATTCCACTGGTGAGAATCTTTATTTTATCATGATTAACGATGATGGTGCAGCTTCATATGACAAGTGAAATATTTTTATGACAGCTGCTTCTACAGGGACAGCTTTTGCTCTTTGAATTAAAAATAATTCACAGGTTTTATTAGGGCTGGGACGATTCACTTTTGTCCTGATTCGATTTAAATTGCGATTCTACGATATTGCCGATTTTTGCAATCTTTATTTAGCTTTTTTTGACACCAGTGAAAAAGATGAACAATGATGATGCCTCCCACTCCTAGTTTTTACATTGGTGCTCTTTCTTCAACATGTCAAAGCCACTGTTTTATTTTAGATAACAAAGAAACTTGATGTTTTTATGTAAAACTACCTAAAAATAGGAATTAATACACTGGACCAAGGAATGCAGAAATGAGTTAGCATGTAAGCTCAGATGGTTTCCAAGTCTCAAAGTCTTTTTTAATGTTTTATTCTGTAACTTAAAACTTTGCTCTTGAACTTAAAAGCACTCTTGTTTTTTTAAAAGGATGGCTGCTAACAAAGGCACATACAGATGTTTTTTAATAAACAATAATCTGTACTCCACAGCCACAGTCGTGGGCAGCAGCTTGATCAGGTGATCAGAGTAAAGGTGCGTTCACACCGCAAGCGACCCAGCTACCAAAGTCGCGTCGCCCACTGATGTAGCGTCGCGCGTCTATAAATACCTGTTTGGTCGCCGTTGGCATCGGCCGTCGGTCGGTGACGTCACGTCCGCTCGAGTTTTACCACAATCATATCATATATCACATAATAGGATGTATAAGCGGACATTATTCCAGCTGTGTCCTTTTCACTCACTTATCAGACACAAAACTCTGCAGCTGATGATGCAGCAGCATTATCTGTGAGTTTACCGCGGTCCGTCTGCAAATGTCCTCACTGAGATTAGTTCCGCCTAGAAGAAGTCATCCGCCCTGTAGTCCGGATGAATAACTGCACCGTCACACGTACACACACCGCTGATTGGCTGTTGCTGCACAGCCACACACGACATCGCCTGAATAGATCAACTTTTTTTTAACTTTGACATCGCGCGACGAGTGAAGTGGTCGTCTTGTCGCCGGCTGTCGCATCGCGGGACGGTTAGCCCCGCCCCATCGCGGCTGTACAATGACTTTGAATGGAGAGTGATCGCCGAGGTAGTACAAGTAGCGTCCGGTGTGAACGCACCTTAAAGGTGTGAACGCACCTTAAAGATGCGTTCACACTGCAAGCGACCCAGCTACCAAAGCCGCGTCGCTCACTGATGTAGCGTCGCGCGTCAATAGATACTTCATTTTGGTAACCCCTACCGTCGCTGGTTGCTCGGTGACGTCACGTCCGCTTGAGTTTCACCGCGATCATATCATATACCATATAATAGGACGAATAAGCGGACATTATTCCATTATTCATTATTCCACTTATCAAACACTGCAGCTGATGATGCAGCAGCATTATCTGTGCGTTTACCGAGGTCCGTCTAGGCGGAACTTATGTCCTCACTGACATTAGTTCCGCCTAGACGGACCTCATCCGCCCTGTAGTCCGGATGAATAACAGTCTTTCTCGGGTACCGTCACACGTACACACACCGCTGATTGGCTGTTGCTGCACAGCCACACACGACATCGCCTGAATAGATCAACTTTTTTTTAACTTTGTCATCGCGCGACGAGTGAAGTGATCGTCTTGTACGTGGTTGTCGCATCGCGGGAGGGTTAGCCCCGCCCCATCGCGGCTGTACATTTACTTTGAATGGTGAGTGATCGCCGTGGTAGTCCAAGTAGCGTCTGGTGTGAACGCACCTTCAGAAGGAAATCTCCAACAGGGTGACAGCGTGGTGTTATGAAGAAGAAGTGTGGCTGCTGCCAAAGTCAAACCACCATGACTGATCAACAAAAGCTGTTTACTCTCCTTCATTATTTAAAGTTTTGATTGCTCTCTATCAGAATGAACAACACATGCATGTTTCAGACCTCACTGATGATCCAGAAACATGGTGAAAAATCCCACAGGCTCTTAGTCATGAGTTACTTTTAGATAACCTGCTGTCCCCAAAACAGTCAAGAGCAAAATAGATTTACACCTTTGACCATCAAATAACCATGGCTGGGTGATACAGACCACTATATTTGATAAATTATTCTTTTTATACATTTATGTAGGTATCTATATTCTTCATAAATTCCTAAGAAACTGTAAAGAAGCTGAATGTAGGGTTGTTTTGTGGCAGATGGTAACAAAACATTGAGGTTTGGGGCTGCAGCCCACCATTTTACAGCCACTAAAGTGAGTTTTGAAAGTATTCATCATGCGCAAACTCTCATTTATATTAATAGTGTTGGCTCACATACTCTGGTTTTAGCATGTTAACTATATGGATATAAATCCTGCTGTCTAAACTTGTTTGTAGACATATTGATATTTTGAAAGCTCAGTTTATTTCCTGCTCCATATAACATCACAACTCCTTTAACCAATCAGATGTCCTGAAAGAAGGAAGTTTAATACTAGACCTCAAAACAGAACAGACTCATTTGAAAGTACTGCAGAAACCTTTTGACACATTTGACCTCCTCAACAAACTTTACGAGTCACGTCTTTGAAATTCTTAGAGATGAGCTTCTTTAAACTTCCACTAAAACTTTCTCTCTGATTTGAGGTTGACTGAACTCCAGATGCCTCGATCTTTGAGCCTCGTGTTCAGCTCTTGGTCGTGAGAGTTGAAACAGTCAGTTAACCACCAAAACCACTTCAGCTCTTCCTCTTACTCATCACGTACTTTTAGTTTTCAGAGCTTGAATGGCTCACAGAGGAAGTTCACACCAGAGATCTTTAGTTTAGTTTCCCCTGAAATGCTTCAGCAACAGAATTTCTGCCTTAATTCTGTTTTATAAAGTCAGATTATTAAGTCTGCCTTGTGTCATGGGGATGGAGAGTCTTTTAGTAAAATGCCAGGACTTTAGGAAACTTTTTATTCTTATTTTGAATATTCTGACACAGTTTTCCAGTTTTCTCAGACCTCCTCTGACCCTCTTTGTCTCCCGTCCACAGTTCGTCCAGTGCACCATGTCCATCTAAAGACCAGCAGTGAGTCCGGGGCCACGAGAACTGGGCCAACCAATCAGGTGGATTCTGGACCACCGCCTCACAGGAATGCAAAGGGAGGCCAGTATGTTAGTGTGAGCTGCTCTGAGCTGCTGCAGGGCAGGACACGTCGCTTTAACGCTTGCTGTAACGCTTTAGTCTGCTGGACATGTATCAGGTAAACACAGGACCACATACTTACACCTTATGAATCCACAACGGAGGGAATACGAGTGACTTTAAAGCCTTTATGTGAAGAAACTCGGCATTAAGTGTGACTATTAGACGTAAAGTAAATGTGAGAATGATTTAAAAAATACTCTAAATATTAAAAAATATACTTATGGGCTTTAAAGGGGAGACGTTTCTGATTTTATGTGAAGAAATGTGAGGTTTTAGCTTCAGTGAGACGGAGCTAAAGTTCATAAAGGAGACCTGTGAGACACCTACGTGCCATTACATCTGAATGTTTAGATATTATAGATATAAAACTCTACACTGAATCATTCATAGTTTTTTTTTGCACAGTGAATTTCTTACAGTTTTGTTGATGCCTGGACTTCATGTCATATTTGATATTTTTACAGAAACAGTGTGAACTCCAGTTTTAATAAACTTCCTCTTAATAAAGTCATTAGCCTGATGTTTGACACTCCAAAGTGACTGAAGAAGACGCTCTGATCAGTCGTGACAGTTCACAGTGAATTCAAGCTCTGCATGTTCACCATGTTGTTGTAGAGATCATATTTTGTTACTCATAATAAACACCTCTAACCCGTGTCCTTTGGTTTGTTTCTTCACGCTGTGCTGCATTTATAAATCTATCTAACTCAACAGATGTTCATTTTTAAGCATTTTTAAGTATTTTTAAGAGCAGAGATGTACAAATAAGCTTTATACTCACATAACGGATAATTTTGAGGCAGTTCAAGTCCTTAAATCTCTTTTTTTAGCCTCAGTGCCTCATGTTTAAGTAGTTTAAACTCACAAATGCACTGTGCTCATGATTTAAATACCTTTATTTTAGGTTATTTAATCTGGGAAAACCTAAGTTATCACGACACATTTGTTTGGTCTTCATTGTGACAAAAGTAGAATTCTCTCATGTCAACAATAAGTGTGACTCACAATTAAACAAGAGGAGCAATAAAGTTCTGATTTTATCATGATCTGTTTATTTTGACACAAATGCAAATATCAGCCTTTATTTAAACTACAGAATCATGGGGGGCATCCTTATTAACAAAGATGTCAGGTCAAATACAGAATAATTAGAACAAGCAAGCTTTAACAACAGGGCATTAAAATCATCAGACCTGTGATGATGACTGTGAACAGGTCTGTGAAAATGTTCATAGCTGCTGATACTGATGTTGATTCATAATACTGTGCATTTCTTCTAAAAAATGTTAAAGTGTGAAGTAGGGCTGAAAGATAAAAACAAACTCAAGCCCTATCTTTTTAGTCTGGCTTTTACCTGAATGTTTTTATTCTAATTACAACTTCACTGTATCATTATTTTATTTTTATTTGACCTTATTCTATCTTTTTTATCTTTTTTTAACTTTATTTTATGATATATTTAATTTTACACTTTCACCCAACCTCCAGTGTTTACACATTTTTACGTTTAATTATCAATTACAGCACAAAAAATAATCTAATAAAAATCATTTATATCAAACATGGTTTTGGGAGATAGGATTTTGATTTAGTGGAAACCAGAATGTCCTCCAACCAACTTTTGAATCTTCAAACTAAATTAGATTTTTTTTTAGCTTTAAATCAGCATGAGAGATGTATGTGTCTCTGTTCTCTTAAGTTGGCTTTTAGTTTTTATTGCAACAAATTGTATTTTGTTTTAATAGGATTTCAAGTGTTTTTAATTTTGTTTTACAATCTTATGGTACTTTATTTGTTTTATTTTTGGTAACACTTTACTTGACACATACCTTTATAACGCATTATAAGTACATTTGTAAAGCATTATAATGCCATTATAGCGCTGTATAACTACAGTTATAAACACTCATAAATGATCTTAAGTCTTTATAACAACATTCATAACACACTATACAGCATTTTATCATCGCTTACAAGGTCAGGTATTATAATACATTATAACTGTAATCAACTCACTGACAATGCCCACATACATAATGAATTATACATATATTCATGATATGCTGATAAACGTCTATATCTATCAATATAAACACCCATAAATCTGAATAAGTCTTTATAAAAATGTGCTTAACACATTATAGAACATTTTATAATTGGTTATAAGATCAAGTACTATAAACCTTTATAATAGATAGATAGACTGTAAATGCTATAATATAATAGACTCTAAATGCTCATTGGGTGCTTCAAGTAAGAAACTGCAGATATTACATGATAAAGATTTCCTTTACTTCCATTTTGTGATTTTTAAAACATTTGTATCAAGAATTCTTTCTTCAATTATTCTTTATTTATTTGTACCATGAAGAAATTCTTCAATTTGTATTTATTTATGTAATTTATTCATTCTATCATTAAATTATTATATATTATTTAATTGTTTTATCATTAATCCATTCTTTATTTACTATTTATATATCTATCTGTAGTAATAATTCATTCTTGATTCTGTCTGTATTTGTAATTGAATTTAATGTTTGATTATTAATTTCTTTTCATCCTGAATTATTTCTTCATTGATTAAGTCAACTTTTCTTCCTTCTTCAAAGTGTGTCGCTGTATTTTGTATGAATTCATTATTCTGAATGACTTCCGGTTTGGCTAATCACGTCCAGGTGTGCCGCACACGGACCAGGGGAGCTGTTCTGTCGACGCTCGCGGTGTTTTCAGACTAAAAACTCGGTTTTTAAAGGATTAAACAATGAAGAACAAACACCGGAGTGACGACAGGACGACCCGAGGGTCCCGAGAACTTTGAGGTGAGTTAGAAACTTCACAAAAACACCAAACAGAGCTCGAGCCGATGCTAATGCTAATGTGCTAATGGCGTTGTTATGGTAACGATTATTTGGCTAACTGAGTGCTAACGCTGCCAGAGGAAACAAGCAAAACCTCAGCCTTAAATAAACTGAACTTAAATGTCTCAACTTTAGACTTTATTAAGCTCAACTTAAGAATTTAATAAACTGAATTTCAGACTTAAGTCAATTAAACGTTAGACTGAAATGGACCAAAGCTTAGCCTTAAATAAACTAAACTTTAGATTTATACAGACATAGTAACTTTAAGACTTTTGGTGGCTCATGTTGAAATAGTTCTGAGGCCACAGAAATCTGATGAAAACTAGTTTGTTTACGTGACCTTCGCGCATGCGCGGTACTCTGGAGCGCTGCCTCCGCTTCCTTTCTATGAGCTCCTCATCTGTAAACTCTGGCTCTAAACTGTAAGGACACCCATCATATTCAAAGTTCTCCTCCACAACATCTTCATCAGATAGATATTCGTCCATTTTGCACAAAACTGGAAGAAGAAGAAAGTTGATTTGTCTTCCCCTGAAACAATGAGCCCTACTGTGCATGCGCCGAGGCACGGAAACAAACTCTTCAGTTCAGAGGTCGGCACAGCCACACAGCGCTGTGTGGAGTGACACAGACTGTTTTGGAGGAGTGGCCGGAGCGGATCACGATGGAATATTGGTGAAAAACATGAGTTTTTGGACGATTAATGCAGTTTTAGGAGCGGCACTGTATGCCCTATGTGCTACCATTATACTGATGTACACCGCTCGATTTTGGATCTAAATATCTCCTGAAGCACTGTTTGGATCAGGAAAGCCTTCTGGGTGAGTATATTGTTCTACTTCATTCTATAAACAATGTAAAAGCTGCAGAAACCAAACTTATCCTTTAAGTTTTGACCTTAAACAGCAACAAAGAAAATAACCAGCAGATGGCGCCAAACCACAGACTGTCAGTCACATGTTTACTCTGTTTTCTAACACTTCAGTTTTTATCAATGGTTATATAAAGATGATTTTATTTACAGATTTATAAGAGATTTTAATCAATAATTTATATTTTATTTCACCAAAACACTGTTGTGTTTATGTTCAGAAGAAAGAAATGATGCAGCTATAATTCACTCTGAAAGTTTCATTAAGAAATGTAAATAAAAGACAAACGCCTGGGATGACGTCCATGCTCTCAGTTTATCTTTATTTTCAGTGCACAGGAAATTAACAAATAACATGAATTTGCACAAAAAGTGTTAAAATGTTGGACTGAATATGTTTGTATTTTTTCTCTTCATTGTTGTATTGTCTCTGCTCAAACCAGAATTTATATATATTTATTTAATCTGTCTCTTATGTGGGCCCTAACATCTTTTCAGCAAATATTTAAATTAGTTATTTTGATGCAGGTTGTTGCACATTTTATAGATATAAAAAAAGTTAACTATTATACAAACATGAGAGTGTAGAGTTTACTGTGTGGGACGTCCCAGAATGTGATGGAGTGATTTAGCTCCGTGTCTACAGTTGTGTTCTCAGCTGTTTATTTGTTGATTAAACGTCTGCCTCTTATTGATGTGTGATTGTTTTTTGTTGTAGGGCTGCTGCCTCATCAGACGATGACCGGTGTGAGCAGAGGAGACCATCTGAGCTGAAGCTCTGAGGTCAGATCATTTATCAGCAGAGTTCACTTTAAAACATCACCAAAAGCTTTTAACTGGAAAAACTCTGATCATGAAGACAGGCTGCAGTCAAAATGTCAGAAATGAATGAATTTGAAATATATTCACAACCTCAGGGAGCTGCTCCTAGTGGACAAATTCTAACAAAATGATAAGAATTACATTTTTTTTTCTCAGAATTTCTCCTAAAAGTGAAGAGTAGATCCTTGTAAAAAATAAAAGCTGTTTCGGGTCTTAAGAGAGCTCCTAAGGTGAGATCTGTCAAAGCAGGAAAGAGGACTTTTATCGGCTCAGCAGTTCACAAAGCAGAGGACAAAATGGTGGATGAGGAGGCAGGAGAGGTATTCTCCAAACACTGGAGGACAGTGAATAAATGAAACGCTGCAGATTGGATCGTGCAGGAATCATGTTTGATCTCATTAGAGATGTTCACTGGTTTCCAACCATCAGTGTTTGTTAAAGGCCGATCAGCAGTCAGAGAGATCGATCAACGCTGAGACATTTTAACCTCGTTAACACCAAACTGAGATGAAATGTTGAAAGTGCAAAAATGACCTGCATGATAATTAATATGAGCAAACATACAGTACAGGCCAAAAGTTTGGACACCTTCTCATTTAATGTGTTTTCTTTATTTTCATCACTACTTACATTGTAGATTCTTACTGAAGTAATGATGGCCGCTCGTTTCTCTTAACTTAGCTGATTGGTTCTTGCCATAATATTATTTATTATTATTAACGCGGGCTGGGTTAAAAAAAAAAAAGATTTAAATTGATTTTCCTGAAGTAATGATGGCCGCTCGTTTCTCTTAACTTAGCTGATTGGTTCTTGCCATAATATTATTTATTATTATGAACTAGGGCTGGGTTAAAAAAAAGTGATTTAAATCAATTTCCCTTTAACTGGTTCATAATTGATCCATAAAATCCAAAGATCGCTCTTTTAACTTGGGTAGTTTTTTCTTTTTTGGATGTGCAGAGAAGCAGCCTGTGGTATTAACCCTGCTCGTCTGATCAGCGTTTAGCGCTACTTTCTACTGAACAAGATCTCATGAGATGTTACTGCAAACAAACATGGTGGAAGCACTATATGGGCACCACTGGCAAGTTTAAAAGCTGATGTTTGGATGTACAGTATTTTAGATTTAACAAGTACAAATGAAAATATGAGTTGGACAAAAAACAAGTAATATGCAGAATATACATTAATGCATATTAAAATATGATTAATGTAGCTGCTTTGGGTTTAGTTCTTCATCTTAAAACAATTTGGAGTGATGTACCAGGTCAAAAGGTCACTTTTTAAATTTACAGCACTATTTTAACTAGGATATCCCAGACTGAATAAATATGGAATTGAATCGTGAATCGAATCGATTTGAGACCTTGTAATATCGAATGGAATCGATCCAGAAAATCTGAATCAATACCCAGCCCTAATATTAACAGTTTTCTAATAGGACTGTCAGCTGTGCATCAGCCTGATTTCTGCACAACACAAATGATGGTCCCAACCCCATTAGAAAGGCACAAAATTCCATTAATTAACCCTGGAACACCTGAGAAGAGAAAACCATTTCAGGTGACTACCTCTTGAAGCTCATAAAGAGAATGCCTAAAGTCTGCAAAGCAGTAATCAGAGCAAAGGGAGACTACTTTGAAGAAACTACAATATAAGACATGTCATTTATTTCACACTTTTTTGTTAAGTACATAATTCCACATGTGTTCATTCATAGTTTTGATACCTTCAGTGAGAATCTACAATGTAAATAGTGATGAAAACAAAGAAAACACATTGAATAAGAAAGTGTGTCCAAACTTTTGGCCTGTACTGTATATAACTATCACTGTGTGAACACTGTGCAGGTGGCCTGAGTTTAGCACATTTTGAAGTCCAGCTTATTATTCATTTAACAGATATTTTTTTGATATGAAATATTATTTATAATTAGTCTTCATAAGATTAGATTCTATGATTGAGTTTATTGACGGTCCATCCTTTGCCTATTCTTACCAAAAGTATATTTTTTATCTAGTTTTAAGATTAACCAATCACAGCTTTTGAAATGATGACTCTTACCTATCAACAGTAAAGCTTAATTTTCCGAAGAGTTCCTTCATGCAGCATTCTAAATAAATGGGCGGGTCGTGCCAGGTGTTGCTCGGTTCCTCGGATGTGATGTACCAACTGTCCGTACTTGTCGGAAGTTGAGGCGTGAAGCAGTGAGCTACTTAAAAAAGCCTAATTTTCTCTTTCACATTCACACCTCAGACCTTCACCGCTCTCTGTAACGCAATGGCTTATCCAGGATACGGCGGGGTGAGTTAATTATTCATTTTAGTGATAAATAAGCTGTATTTGTTAGCAACAAAGCTAACCTGAAGTGTTTATAAATGAGTTTCCGATCATTTGAAACAGGATGAGAGCTTTCACTTATGCTTCCCATATGCATCAAATGTTAATATTTTAAACTAAGAAACTACATAAATACTATCCATGTGTAACATCTTTGATAAACTTAATAAATGTCATATGTCATGGCAAAAGAAGCTCAATAAGTGAATGTCTTTAATAAAAACTCTACTCATCTATAGTCTGTTACGTAATTAGTCAAAGTAATCTGCCCCTGATGTTTGATAACTTTCATTTTGACATGTAAAAAGCATACATGTACTTGTGTAATACCTAACTTATTTGTTATAAAATTATGTATTTAAAGTATTTCTCTATGAGGGAGAAACAAGAGGGGAAAACTGCTGATTTACCACAAACTATTGACACTCCCCTTTCTATATTTAACCTTTTATGTGGACAGGAATTAAAATGCCAGGCCACAACGAAGCACCAAATATATAATGTCAACGCTCCAGTATTTCACATTACATACAATGCTGTCCCAATACCAGACGTCTAGACTTTGATTCAATATCAGGGGAAGAATCTGTAATACCTGTTTCAAAAAGTCAAACTAACTCATTATTTTGGTTATTCTTTGGGAAAGTTATGAACCAGACAAAGTCACAAAGTCATGGCCATTCACTAAGCAGATAAAGGATGTGGTGTCATATTCAAATAGTTACAGTAGGTTACATCTTAAAAGTGAAAGTGGGTGAAGTATCAATCATGCTTTATTGTGTCCATAAAAATGAAATCCTTTTTAATCTCTGCCAGAGTGAAATGACTTGTAGAAAGAAGCAAAATGAAAAAAAAAAACATTTTTAATGGACGTAAAAGTCTTCATAATAGATGAATATGTGGTTATTATGAAAAAAAAATGCCCAAACATACTATCCAGGTTACTTTGTTATACAGCACATATAATAAAAACAACCAAGTCCACCAAAGAGACTATCAGGAAGACAAAGATGATAATGATAGAATAAGAATAAAACCAAATAACAGAGCACTTTAAAACCATAGTACAAATAAAACAATACAACATATGTTTTCTTTGAATAGGAAATATACACAAGTAAATAGTATATGTTGTTAAAGTTAAATGTGTATAATGCTGAAGCATCAGAGCAATGGTCAAGATAAAATAAGCGAGGTATTTATTTATATTTTGGTACTTATAATTTGTTCATAAGACCCCTGAGTCCCTGATTGTTTTCAACACTGAGCTTCAGTCTTTTAAAACTTAAGTACTGTATTTCATCATATATGTTACATAATGTTAACACTGTTTTTATGATAAAGGAACTCTTGGCTGCTTTTGATGAATCATTTAGTTTTGTTTTGATGATTTAAGTGTTTCCATATGACCCATATGAGCTTGTCAAAGGGAAGAAACGTTAATGGTGCTCTTAATACAAGACATCAAAGTTCTTTGCTCTCAGTATTTGTTTTCTTTTCTTTGTTTTTTCATCACCACAATTGGAGGCAAACTCTTCATTCATCACCTGGAGTGTCGTCATTCCAAGTTGAAGGAAAACCTACAAAGTCAGACAGTGTGCTGACGTTTGCTGCAAGTTTTGATCAGTTGTTCCTTCTCCAGTCACCTTTCTCATGGATTAATGTAGTTTTTCTGAAGTTTTGATGATTTATTTATTAGCAGTAATTTGCAACAATACCTAAAGACAGTTTATATAGTTTGATGAAATCGTGACCACATTCACCGAGTGCTCATTCACTCCTCTGCAGACTGACAAAGACTGAAAGCATCAAGTCTGAACACATCGAGGAACGTTAATGCAGATCTTTTATACACAAAAACTTCAGTCTCTTTTTTATCCTCTCAGTATGGGGCTTCAATGCCGGGCATGCCCGGAGGACCGATGGGAGTGGCGCCGCCTCAGGGATCAGCATATCCCCCGTATGGAGGAGGCTTCCCTGGATCATTTGGAGCTCCGCCTGCAGCAAATGATCCGATGTGGGGGTACTTCACAAACATCGCAGGACAGGTGAGTCAACGTGTGGTCACATGACTCTGAACATGAATGATTTCACTTTACATTTGATATCAGGGCAGAGCAGAGTTTTTCCTTCTTCTTAAACATTCATCAACCTGATGGTTCAGAGATTTGGAAAGCTTGACTTCAGTTTGATTTTGTGCAGATAAACAGTAGGTTAAGGTAACAGTGTGAAGATGTTGACTTGATGTTGACACTGTTAGTTTGAAGCTGTGGATAAATGTTTGCATTGTTCTTTTAATAATCACCTACACGGCTGTCAACAGCTTGATCAGATCAATCATGATTATTTTGACGAATAAACAAGATTTTGTTTTGGATTAAAAATATCATGTTCATTCTTTAAACTGAAAAGTGAGCAGCAATAATGGCCTCGCAAAAATAGCAATGAAGAAACAAATCATATAGACATGATTTAATGATTTAATGTTTAATTTTCTTGTTTTCAGCTCTAAACTGTGATTTGGGTTATTTATTGCACTACACAAAAAGACAAAAATGCCTCAAATGAAACCAAGAACCAAATAAGATTACAGTTTCATTTATTGTATGTTCATCTTTGTCATAAAAAAGGCTTGATTGTCTTAAAAACACTGAATAATTTTCACATTTAAACCCATTTTAAAAGATCTTTATTTCTCCCATGAATTTACCTAATTTTCAAGACGGCCATCCATTTTTGCTGAATTAGTCATGGTGTTGTTAAAGTGGATCCCTCTCTCATGTTCCCGTGTGGGGACCCTGAGGCAGGTTTAGCTCTGCTGTTAGCATTAGCATATCCTGTCCAGTAAACCGGTCAGTGTTTACTGTAATCTCATGAGCTAACAAAAACAAACGAGCGTGAACAAAGATCTGAACATGTCTGTTTGTTCAGCGTGTGCAGAATGCAAACAGCAATAAACTCAGATTACCGTCATAAAGCGTTTTATGTAATCTTTGTAACGTGATATAATTCTTACGATACTTTATGTTTTCAATGCCTGATGTCTTCTTTTTGTTTCTCCTCCTGGTCTCATCACTTCTCCAGACCGATAGGCCTTTAGTTTCTCCTGCTGGTCTCATAATGTTTGATTCTGTCCCTGTTTTCTGTGCAGGACGGTGAAGTCGATGCTGAGGAGCTGCAGAGGTGTCTGACCCAGTCTGGCTTCACAGGCACCTATTCCTGTGAGTCCACTTCTGTCTTCTTTTGATTTTACACTTCATTCTGGCCTCTTAAATCAATATAAAAAATCTTAAAGTCAGATCTAAACTTTGCAGGGTATTAAGACCAACAGCCCATCATCCATAGAAAACCATTTGGCCATACATCTTTTTTTCTTTTTGACTTTTCTGGATTTATTCAGTTTGATTCAAGCAGTAACTCTGATTTTTGCAGCTGTCACAGAAGGAGCGAGTTGTTTTTGCATCTTTAGAAAATTCCTGCTGGTTATAATTTGTTTAATAATGATCACATGATAGTTTTTAGAAACAAAGGCAGTGATGACCTAAAACAGTCCAGTGAATTAAAGCAGCTCCAAGTGACCATAAAGTGAAGAAAAGCTTCACAGAGTTGTTTGTTGAAAACTTTCCCTCTAGGATATTTAGTCTAAAGGCCTCCAGATGGAAAAGAGGGTTGAACTGTTCGTCCTCTGCTTGTGTTTCTATTTTTAACTTTTCTGAGGGACCTCTCTGTGTCTGCTCCTCCGTCATCTTAACACTAAAACCAGAAAAATTAGGCTATTTTTAGTTTTAAATGTATAATGTAGTGTTCATAGAATATTGATTTCTGCATGCCCTGAACTTTAAAAATAGTTTATGTATTAGCACATCAGGTTGTTAAAACCTCTGCTAAGGAGGTTATGTTATTGCTCGTGTCTGTTTGTTTCTCTGTTAGCAACATAACTCAAAAAGTTAAGGCTGATTTCAGTGAAATTTTCAGGAAATGTCCTGATTGGGAGAAGGAACAAATGATTAGATTTTAGAGGGATCCGAATCAGCGTAAAACCGCCATGATGAAAATGTGATTTTCCTGAATAACTACTGAACTAAAATATATATCATTATGAATCCATTTGCTAATGCTATGTTTTCATGGTCAAAGAATCTAAATATTCATATGAAATAAAGGTAGGACTAATATTTATGGTGAAAATCACAATATTGCTGAGGACTACGCTCTCCGAGGGCTTTTCTTGTTGTAATTGTTTCTGTGTTTCCATAAATACAAAGTCTTTAATGGACATTTATGCTTCAAAAATCCACCAGAGAAAATGTAAGCACGTTGTTGTTGCAAAGCTGAATTTAGAAAAACTCTTTAAACTGTTAAAATCAACAGCTTTCAGAGTAGCTGTGTGTTTTCTCTCCTGTTGATAATTTTTTCCTCTTATTTTCAAGTATAGAAAAACCATGAGGTAAAACTTCCCTGGAATATAAAGCAGGTTATTCACTGGGCTTAGATTGAGTTATTTTGGGGTTATTAATGTTGTTAATTGACTTTTTTTTAATATAGTTATTTCTCCTTCACAGCATTTAGCCTGGAGACGTGCAGGATCATGATCGCCATGCTTGATGTATCCTTTATTCAAAGTGCTCTGACCCAATCTTTCCTTCACGTCGATGTCCATTCAGTGTCGCTGCATGTTTCCAGAAGGCGTGGCTCCTCGTGAACCAGCTGAACCACTCTGCTCACGCTGACACCACAGCTAGAGCTGAAATGATTCCTCAAATATTAGCGAGTACTCGATTACAAAATATCCTCGAATTAAATGTTGTGCCTCGAAGCCTCGTCTAATGTATAATTATACATATAAATATATATCTGGACTACTATACAGTGCACGGTGTTTGACATGGACGGTCATTTCTGTGGCACAACGTGCCTGCTACCTCCGCTGCTGCACGGCTTGTACAATCATGAAGGAAGAGAAAAGAGAGGGACAGAAAGGAGAGAGTCTGCAGAAGAAATGGCAGAGAGTGTCCCAAGTGTGTGGTCACTACAAGAAGGCATGAAAAGAAAACACAGTGCAGTGTGTCTGGTGTCAAACTGAGTTAGCCTAGCACGTAGCTTACATGATAGCACGTCGTTAGGGCTGCAACTATTACTATTACAGCATTTTAAATATGCTCATCACAGACATGCGTCCTCTTTCCATGGTGGAGGACACAGGATTTAAGAACATGATCAAGGATTTCAATCCAAACTGCACAGTGCCCTCCAGAACACACTTCACAAATATAATTGCAGAATTATAGTACTGCTTTGTAAATCAGTATTGTATTGGCTCTGTTTTAAGCCAGTATTGGTTTAAACTTTGAAAGTTGTTAAAATAAAAACCCTTTTCTGTGGAATAAACAGCATTTGGTTGCTCATTTTGAAAGCCCTAACATGTTGCATTGTATACAGTTGATTTATTTGTTTAAAAACAAAAAAGTATATTTTGTTAGAGTACTCGAGTACTCAAAGAAATGATCGACAGAGTACTCAATTCCAAAAATACTCGATAGTTGCAGCTCTAACCACAGCACTCAGTTATTCATCTTAACCATGCGTCCAACAGAAAGACTACTCGGGCAAGATGGGCTTTAATGAGTTCAAGGAGCTTTTCCAGGCTCTGAACGGATGGAAGCAGAACTTCTGGATGGTGGACCAGGACCGCAGTGGAACTGTAGAGCCTCACGAGATGAACCAGGCCATCAACGCCATGGGTGAGACACATCTGGATCTGTTTATGATCTTCAATCAATCAATCAAACTTTATTTATAAAGCACTTTTTATACATAAAATGTAACACAAAGTGCTGTACATTAAAATAAACAAGCAGATCAGAATAATATAGGGAACCCCAGCCACCCTCCCAGCCCACATCTAACACAGACAGACACACACACGCAAACTCATGCACCCAAGCACACAGGCACACACACAAGGACCCCTAACCAAGACTCTAAAGAAGTCCACAGTGGACTGAGGAAATGCTGTCTTGAATCGAAAATGAGGAAACACCGGAGCTATACGGTGGCAGATTGCATTCACTTGAAAAAAAAAAAAAAAAAAAAGGCTGTTTTTATGAGATACTATGTCGTAAAAACAGGAATTTTATTTATTTTAGATTTTCCTGTTTTTATGACATACTAAGGAATCTTAAAAGTAACGAACATGTCGCGCATGTTAGACCTTATTCAGTGTTATTTCTCGCTTGGTTTGACAAATTGGGAGATACTTGTGTCTTTGAGCGGTGTAGATGGTATTGTTAGTAGTTTGTCCACATTGCACAGACACCTGAGGAATTTGCGGTTGTTCCGACACAAAGTCGGATCTGCTCAACATTCCGGTTTTTGGACCTGTGTTGTCCACGTACCTGGTTGATAAATGCAGCAGCCAGTCTAGAAGCAAAACGTCAGGGGGAATCCTGTTTTTGCGGGATAGAATGTCATAAAAACAGGAAAATCAAAAATAAATAAATTCCTGTTTTTGTGAGATAGTATGTCATAAATACAGGAAAATCAGAAATAAATAAATTACTGTTTTTACGAGATAGTATCTCATAAAAACAGGAAAATCAGAAATAAATAAATTCCTGTTTTTACGAGATAGTATGTCATAAAAACAGGCAGATTTCTATTTATTTTCATGTGAATGCAATATGCACCGTAGAGCTAAAACTAAACCGACTAAATAAATAAAACCATGGTAAGATATTAAAAAGGTAATAAAATGCTAAAGGTCGATTAAGATAGAACTCTTTTAAAACCAAACAATAAATAAAAAGTGGTTAAACATTAAATAGTAACTCTGAAACTAAAATGGAGTAAAACCCATATGATGCAGAATAACAGAGTAAAACTAAATTCAGCTAACAGCCAGATTAAGAAGGTAGGTCTTGAGTTTGCGTTTAAAAATATGAACAGTAGGGGTGCTGGTTTGGCGGAGTGGTTCGCACCCCATGTACTTGCTTCTGCCGGTCCAGGTTCGAATCCCGCCTGTGACCAGTTTGCAGAGTGTCTTCCCCTACTCTCTCACCCCCTTTCACAGCCTATCCACTACTATCATTAAAGGCACAAAATGCCCAAAAAATACATTGAAAAAAAAAATATATATATGAACAGTAGTGGGGCGGACATTAGCTCAGTTGGTAGAGCGTCAGCCCCATGTACGGGGACTGCTAACCCCCAGCAGCGGCAGTAGGTTCGAATCCCGGCCACAGCCCTTTGCTGCATGTCTTCCCTCCTCTCTTCACCCGCTTTCCTGTCATTCTCCAGCTGTCCTATCGAATAAAGGCCATAAAAGCCCGAAAAAATAACTTTAAAAAAATATATATATATGAACAGTAGGTGCAGCTCTCAGGTCCTCAGGTAGACTCTTCCACAGACGGGGGCCATAATATTAAAAAGATGCTTCACCGTATGTTTTAGATCTGACTTTGGGGACTATCAAAAGACCACTACCTGAAGACCTGAGGGCTTTACTGGGTTCCTATGGTAAAAGCAAATCACATAAATGAGAGGGACCAAGACCATTAAGAGATTTAAAATCCAATAAGAGAATTTTAAAATCTATTCTAAAGGATACAGGAAGCCAATGCAGAGACTTTCAAATCGGTGTAATGTGGGCTCTCCTTCTGGTCTTGTTAGGGTTCATTGTTTACCTCAACTTTACCACAAAACTGTCTTTTTCAGTCTTAGTGAGACGAGTGTGACATTTCTCCCCCAGGTTATCGTGTGAGTCCTCAGGCTCTGAACGCCATCGTCAAACGCTACAACAAAGGAGGAAGGATCTACTTTGACGACTATGTGGCCTGCTGTGTCAAACTGCGAGCGCTGACAGGTACAAAAACCAAACCAGGACCGTATTTGGACAAAGAAAAAAACAGAACCACAGCTCAGGAGAAACCACGTTAGGTTTGGTTTCTCCTGAAGCTGAAGTGTTGTGACATTTTCTGTGTTAGAAGGAGTTGTGAAATGTTTACTCTGCAATTCTGTGAGCATTTGCTTTTCCTGTTTCAGATCATTTCAAGAGGAGAGACACTATGCACCAGGGGTCCGCCACCTTCCACTACGATGACGTAAGGCCTGATTCCTCTTGACTGAGACAGAAAGGATCATGAGTTTAAAAGCAAAAAGCAGCTTTTTTATTTTACTGACCCGTGTTTCATGTTTATCATCAAGAGTCAAAGAGTTTGTTCTAATATGAAAAATGCTTCGACTAGGGATGGGACGATACACTTAAACTCACGATACGCTGCACCTTGATATGCCCGGGTCATGATACGATACATCACGATACAATATCAAAAAAGAAAAAATATTACTGTGTAATTACAACTTATTTGTTTTTGTTTGAGTTGCACACAGGAAAACACAAGGCCTAACAGGCCAAACACAAACAATAACACTCTCTAACCAAAGAGAGGTTAGAGAGAGTGTATGCTAACGAGCGGAAGGCTTGTTTTCGCGTCTTCGTCTTTTTTAAGGAGAAAGCCAAAATACTGCCAGACAGATGACTTGTATCCAGGCGGAGCGTCCTCAATTTCAACCTCATTCGACTTTTTGGAGGCAAGATAGTTGGTGCTATTGTTTGTTGTCGTCACTTCTGGTCATTACCGGATGTGACGTCTTTATTTCGTGATCCATTTTTTTCAAACTCGATGCATTTCGTCACGTACTGTATCGCGATATATTGCCAAACGATATTTCATCCCATCTCTAGCTTCGACTGATAATCAAAGCTGTACAGACAGATTTACGTAGCTGCAGCTCAGCCTGTGAGGGGGCTTTTTTCACACTGATATTCATGAAAAGAACTCCTGAGGGCGAGTTTCATTCATAAAGGAGGAGTGTGAAGAACTGAACGCTGAGAACTGAAGACAAATTCACCTACGTGAGAGGATCTGAAGAGAGATTCTCTTTCTTTGTTTGTGTCCTGAAATGATGAAAACAGAACACAGGGAGTGTAGTTTTCCATTAAGCTGGATGATTTTCAGATTCTGTCTTCAGGATCTTTTTATGACTCTATTTGGATAAGAGTGTTGATATAGCAGGAGTGAGGGGAGGAGTGAGGGGGTGACGGGGAAAGTCAGAGTGAAATCTGAGCAGGACTGTAGACTTAAACATTCCACTGGTGAGAATCTTTATTTTATCATGATTAACAATGATGGTGCAGCTTCGTATGGCAAGTGAAGCATTTTTTTTTATGACAGCTGCTTCTACAGGGACAGCTTTGGCTCTTTAAATTAAAAATAATTCACAGGTTTTATTAGGGCTGGGACGATTCACTTTTCTTCTGATTCGATTTAAATTGCGATTCTACGATATTGCCGATTTTTGCAATCTTTAGTTAGCTTTTTTTGACACCAGTGAAAAAGATGAACAATGATGATGCCTCCAGACTATATCAGGAAAAACACACATCACATGTGAGTCTGTTTTTAGGATTTCTTCAGCAGTATATTTTAACCAGCTGTTTATACTCTCTCTTCAAAAGCCTGGGTTGCATATAAAAGTGGCTTATTAACCCTTTAGGCACCAGAGTTTTTTCACAAAATATTCAATTTTGCTATCAAGATTTAAAAAGGCTATAGCTTCAAAGTGGTTAGTTTTCCCACCCATTATCATCACTTGATTGCTGAACAAAAAAATCGATTTAAAAATCAGCAGACAAAAAACTGCGATACTAATGTGAATCGATTTTTTCTTCCACTCCTAGTTTTTACATTGGTGCTCTTTCTTCAACATGTCAAAGCCACTGTTTTATTTTAGATAACAAAGAAACTTGTTGATGTTTTGAAAGTATTCATCATGTGCAAACTCTCATTTATATTAATAGTGTTGGCTCACGTACTCTGGTTTTAGCAAGTTAACTATATGGATATAAATCCTGCTGTCTAAACTTGTTTGGAGACATATTGATATTTTGAAAGCTCAGTTTATTTCCTGCTCCATGTGACATCACAACTCCTTTAACCAATCAGATGTCCTGAAAGAAGGATTTTTTTTCTTTATGTATTTTTGTGGCATTTTGTACCTCTATTGATGGGAGAGAGACAGTGGATAGGCTTGTGAAAGGGGGTGAGAAAGTAGGGGAAGACCCTCTGCAAACTGGTCACAGGCGGGATTCGAACCTGGACCGGCAGAAGCAAGTACATGGGGTGCCTGGTTGCTAACCACTCCGCCAAACCAGCACCCCTGAAAGAAGGAAGTTTAATACTGGACCTGAAAACAAAACAGACTCATTTGAAAGTGCTGCAGAAACCTTTTGACACATTTGACCTTCTCAACAAACTTTACGAGTCACGTCTTTAAAATTCTTGAAGATGAACTTATTTAAACTTCCACTAAAACTTTCTCTCTGATTTGAGGTTGACTGAACTCCAGATGCCTCGATCTTTGAGCCTCGTGTTCAGCTCTTGGTCGTGAGAGTCGAAACAGTCAGTTAACCACCAAAACCACTTCAGCTCTTCCTCTTACTCATCACGTACTTTCAGTATTCAGAACTTGAATGGCTCACAGAGGAAGTTCACACCAGAGATCTTTAGTTTAGTTTCCCCTGAAATGCTTCAGCAACAGAATTTCTGCCTTTTCTGTTTTACAAAGTCAGATTATTAAGTCTGCCTTGTGTCGTGGGGATGGAAGCAAGGCAAGTTTGTTTGTAGAGCACAATTTATACACAAGGCAATTCAAAGTGCTTTACAGAACAAGAAAAATGCATTAGAATCACAATAAAACATAAAATCAACATTAATCATTTTAAAATAAATTTAAGGAGAAGAGTGCAGATAAGATCCTTTCAGTCTTATGGACAGTTAAACAGAGCTGTTTTGAGCCTACATTTGAGCATTGTAAGAGTAGAGGCCTGTCTGGAACTGGAACCCTGACTCCCCATGTTTAGTCCTGACTCTGGGCACCAGCAGAAGGCCGGTCCCTGAGGTCCTCAGAGTCTGAGATGGTTCATATGGCACTAACATGCCAGAGATGGACTTTGGTGCCAGGCCATGGAGAGTCTTTCAGTAAAATGCCAGGAAACTTTTCATTCTTCTTATTTTGAATATTCTGACACAGTTTTCCAGTTTTCTCAGACCTCCTCTGACCCTCTTTGTCTCCCATCCACAGTTCGTCCAGTGCACCATGTCCATCTAAAGACCAGCAGTGAGTCCGGGGTCACGAGAACTGGGCCAACCAATCAGGTGGATTCTGGACCACCGCCTCACAGGAATGCAAAGGGAGGCCAGTATGTTAGTGTGAGCTGCTCTGAGCTGCTGCAGGGCAGGACACGTCGCTTTAACGCTTGCTGTAACGCTTTAGTCTGCTGGACATGTATCAGGTAAACACAGGACCACATACTTACACCTTATGAATCCACAACGGAGGGAATACGAGTGACTTTAAAGCCTTTATGTGAAGAAACTCGGCATTAAGTGTGACTATTAGACGTAAAGTAAATGTGAGAATGATTTAAAAAACACTCTAAATATTAAAAAATATACTTATGGGCTTTAAAGGGGTAACCTTGCATAGCAGATGGGCCTGCCTGATTCAGTTCCTGAAATGACTTGTGAAATATTTCCGTGGCGGACATATTAAACTATCCATCTGGCGTGTCAGGTTATTAAAGGGGAGATGTTTCTGATTTTATGTGAAGAAATGTGAGGTTTTAGCTTCAGTGAGACGGAGCTAAAGTTCATAAAGGAGACCTGTGAGACACCTACGTGCCATTACATCTTAATGTTTAGATATTATAGATATAAAACTCTACACTGAATCATTCATAGTTTTTTCTTGCACAGTGAATTTCTTACAGTTTTGTTGATGCCTGGACTTCATGTCATATTTGATATTTTTACAGAAACAGTGTGAACTCCAGTTTTAATAAACTTCCTCTTGATAAAGTCATTAGCCTGATGTTTGACACTCCAAAGTGACTGAAGAAGACGCTCTGATCAGTCGTGACAGTTCACAGTGAATTCAAGCTCTGCATGTTCACCATGTTGTTGTAGAGATCATATTTTGTTACTCATAATAAACACCTCTAACCCGTGTCCTTTGGTTTGTTTCTTCACGCTGTGCTGCATTTATAAATCTATCTGACTCAACAGTTGTTCATTTTTAAGTATTTTTAAGAGCAGAGATGTACAAATAAGCTTTATACTCACATAACGGATTATTTTGAGGCAGTTCAAGTCCTTAAATCACTTTTTTTAGCCTCAGTGCCTCATGTTTAAGTAGTCTAAGCTCACAAATGCACTGTGCTCATGATTTAAATACCTTTATTTTAAAGTTATTTAATCTGGGAAAACTTAAGTTACCACGACACATTTGTTTGGTCTTCACTGTGACAAAAGTGGGATTCTCTCATTTCAACAATTAGCATGACTCTTAGTAGATACTATTTCATTACGTACTTAAATAAGTATCTGTACTGGAAATCATAGGTATGAGTACATGTGGGTGCATGAATGCGTGGTAACGTGTGTGTGTAGGGTATGTAAGTATGTATGTGCTTTTGAATGTATATATATATAAATGTCCACCTAAATATTATTATATTATTTACTATTCTTCTTAGTCCCCCCCCCCCTTTTTTTTTAAAGTTTCTGACTATGATTGTTATTTCTTTGTCACTTTAGGAGTCTGCTTAATCTCTTGTTTCAATTTTCTTTCTGGAGTGTGTAACAATGTCACTTGGCAGGGCTGTAGTATCTCTTCTTTTTTGAAAATTGGAAAAATAAAGTATATATAAAAAAAACAATTAGCTTGACTCACAAATTAACAAGAGAAATATTAAACTTCTGGTTTAAGCAAGATCTGTTTATTTTGACACAAATGCAAATATCAGCCTTTATTTAAACTCCAGAAATCATGGGGGGCATCCTTATTAACAAAGATGTCAGGTCAAATACAGAAAAAGTCGAGAAAATACAAAACAAAAACAGGCAAGCTTTAACAAAAGGGCATTAAAATCATCAGACCTGTGATGATGAGTTTGAACATAAAGGTCTGTGAAAATGTTCATATCTGCTGATACTGATGTTCATTCATAATACTGTGCATTTCTTTTAAAAATGTAAAAGTGTGAAGTAGGGCTGAAAGAAATATCGTTATCTATATCAAGATATGAACATTCAAGATATTAATGTCGAAAAAGCAACATTATAAACTTGATAGATTTCCCCCGCGCTCGCCCTGTATTACAACTCCCGAAGTCACAACAGATTTCATTTTTACGATTACCCTTGAATGCACCGCTTGGTTTCCACCAAACCCATAGTCATATTGACCGTATTGATATGGAGATATCTGGCATGAATATGGAGATTTGAAATTTTGTCCATATCGTTCAACTCTCGTGAAGATAACATTATACGACCATGACTGATGAAAGTTAGGACATTAAACTTTAAGTGTTATGTTTTAATTTCCAGGAGTGGATCAGGTCACAGTGAATCTGCGTCTCCCCACTGTTGATAAAAATGTTACTGCTGTTGTTGGACTTTGAGATGCTCGTGTTCTTATCAGGATCAACATGAGCAGCAGCTCAAAGTACGGAAGAAAATGAGAGGGGGTAGAATTTTTTTTCATCATGCACTTTGAGAAAAAAGTCGAAATATCGAGAATAAAGTCGACCTTCTGAGACTAACAACCAGCGCACTGCTTCTACAAAATGTTGTCCAGTCAGTTAGATGAATAAGTGAAATTATACTTGGGACTCTGCTTTAATAACAAAGAAATACTTTCTCTATTGGTCCATTACGGAGGTGTCAGGGTGAACCCTTCCAGGCCATGTAAATTCACTGTCGTCAAGAAAGCACCAAACCGGAAGTCAAAGTGTGGAGCATCCGGAAGTTTCAAAATAAAATGCAATGCAAGGACTCACTTTATTTATCCCATTCCCTCACTTTGTTATAGTGAGATAACGCTTTAATAAGGCTTGTCGACACTATAGAAGGCGTCCCCTCGCCTTAATAAAATATTCTGCACCCTGACACCTCCGGCGCTCTGTAGTGGGCTAAAAGAGAAAGTATTTCTTTGTTATTAAAGCCCAGTCCGAAGTATAATTTCACTTATTCATCTAACTGACTGGAGGCATTTTGTAGAAGCAGTGCACTCCTTGTTAGTCTCAAAAGGTCGACTTTATTCTCGACATTTCGACTTTTTTCTCGAAGTGCATGATGAAAAAAAATTCTGCCCCCTCTCATTTTATTTTTCTCCCGGGTGGCCCTAATACTCTTCCGTACTCAAAGTGATTCAACTAAAGGAAATTATTTTGGTGGTGCTGGTTTGATGGAGGTTAATGAACTGTATATAATGTTTTTAAAAACAAACTCAAGACCTATATTTTTAGTCTGGCTTTTACCTGAATGTTTTTATTCTTGTTCCAGCTTCACTTTATCATTATTTTATTTTATTTTTTAACCTTATTTTATCTTTTACTTCATTAATTTTGCACTTTAACCTATCCTCCAGTGTTTACTCATTTTAAAGTTTAATTATCAATTACAGCACAAAAAATAATCTAAAAAAAACATTTTCTATCAGTCGTGGTTCAAGAAGAGAGGATGTTGATTTTGTAGAAACCAGAACATCTTCCAACCAACTTTTGAATCTGTGTTGTTATGATTTCATATTGTTTAAATGTTTTTTTTTTTATCACAACCTGATGGTTCTTTATTTGTTTTGACTTTTTTAAATTATTTTGTTTTATGTTATTTATGCTTAGAAGTCTGCAGTAATTTGATGAATGTATTTTTTTAAGAAAGTCCTATATGAATAAAGTGGGCTTGATTGGTAGAGGATTGGTGGTAATTGTTAAGAAACTGCAGATATTACATGATAAAGATTTCCTTTACTTCCATTTTGTCGATTTTTTAAAACATTTGTATCAAGAATTCTTTCTTCAATTATTCTTTATTTATTTGTACCATGAAGAAATTCTTCAATTTGTATTTATTTAATGTACAATTTATTCATTCCAATTTATTATTAATTCGTTTATTGTATCATTAAATTATTGTATATTATTTAATTGTTTTATCATTAATCCATTCTTTATTTACTATTTATATATCTATCTGTAGTAATAATTCATTCTTGATTCTGTCTGTATTTGTAATTGAATTTAATGTTTTATTATTAATTTCTTTTCATCCTGAATTATTTCTTCATTTATTAAGTCAACTTTTATTCCTTCTTAAAAGTGTGTCGCTGTATTTTGTATGAATTCATTATTCTGAATGACTTCCGGTTTGGCTAATCACGTCCAGGTGTGCCGCACGCGGACCAGCGGAGCTGCTCTGTGGACGCACGCGGTGTTTTCGGACTAAAAACTCGGTTTTTAAAGGATTAAACAACGAAGAACAAACACCGGAGTGACGACAGGACGACCCGAGGGTCCCGAGAACTTTGAGGTGAGTCAGAAACTTCACAAAAACACCGAACAGCGCTCGAGCCGATGCTAATGCTAATGTGCTAATGGCGTTGTTATGCTAACGTTTGTTTGGCTAACTCAGTGCTAACGCTGCCAGAGGAAACAAACAAAACCTCAGCCTTAAATAAACTGAACTTTAGTATGTAAACTTCAGACTTTATTAAACTAAACTTAAGAATTTAATAAACTAAACTTCAGAATTTAATAAACTGAATTTCAGACTTGAGTCAACTAAACGTCTGACTTTAATGGCCTAAACATTAGCCTTAAATAAACTAAAGTTAAGATTCACACACAACACAGTAACTTTAAGAGAAATGAATTAAAAGTTATCAGTACTTATTTATCTGGTAATCATTACAGTTCTTCTCTTAAGACTCTTGACCAAAGAGGAGTTCAATACCACAGTTATTATTTTATAACATTACATGATTTTATTTAATGTTCATTATTATTTTACATAATACTGTTATTGTTATTTTTTACTTTTAAGAGAGATGCAAAGTGTGTTGTTAAAAATATCTGCTTGTAATATTAGGAAAGTAAATAAATGCTAGGTTATCAATGCTGAAAAACTGTTGGGACTGATCTGTTTTCATTTCTTGAAAAAAACTACTTAATTACTGTGGACTACTACTCCAGCTTTTGGGAGATAGATTATCTACCAGACACCAGGAGCAGCACAGTCATCAGAAAACCTAAAGCCCACTTTGCAAGACAGGGGAGACCAGATGTGGTAATTTCTGATAATGGCCCACAGTATACCTCACAAGAATTTCAGTGCTTCAGCCAAGCATGGGAATTCAAACATCGTACATCCTCACCTGGATATGCACAAAGTAATGGGAAAGCTGAATCTGCAGTCAAAACAGCAAAAAGCTGCAGCTGCTGGACAGGATCCCTATCTAGCAATACTTGATCATCGCAACACACCAAGCCAAGGTCTCAATACTAGCCCAGCGTAAAGACTTCTAAATAGGAGGACAAGGACCCTTCTTCCCATTAAGGACACTTTGTTGGAGCCAGAAACATACAAGGACTGATGCACAGCAGACAACGATAGGAAAAATACTACAACCTACAACCGCACAGCCAAGAACTTGGACACTCTGAAAACAGGTGACAGGGTGAGAGTACAGCCTTTTCAGCCTCATAAGGTATGGAAAACAGCACAGGTGTTGAGACCTGTAGGACACAGATCTTATGAGGTGAAAATGGAGTCGGGAGGTGTTTTGAGGAGGAATCAACGCCAAAGATGTAACAATAGGATTGTTCTAAGTAGTGCCGTCTCAGGCAACATTGTAAATGGAACACGACTGTTGCCTGGTTACAGTATCGCCGGTTACAACTGATCTGTGAACCCTCTTTGTGTCAGTTATGATCGTCAGTTGATAATAAAACAAGTAAGCAAGTTTGTGCTTTAACCGTACATCCTGTAGGTGATTATTGAAGACAACAGGACAGGATGAAACAATATGTTACTTTACTAAAACTGAGGAGTAATAGTTCATTAAATGCAAGACAAATAGAAAAATATATCAGCTTTTTGGTCTTAATAGGAAACAAAATGCAGGTTATCAAATAGTAAATTACTGTGATAAGAAAATGTCCTTCAGTTTTAATAAAAGTTTACTACATTTAAAATACAGTCAGGAAATGAGAAAGTTTTATGTCGTGTTATTTTTCAAGAACAAATTAAATCATTAATGTGATTCTGTCAACATTTCAGGGAACAGAGAAAACTGCTAACACCAGATATTTTCTTTGTGTGTGATTTAAAGGTTTGAACAGTTAGTTTTTGATAATGTGGTCACATAAAATACACAAATATTTGGGACTAATCCATCAGAAAAGCTGAAGTGTTTTTAAATAACGTAGCAATAAAAAAATCTTAAAATAGACGATACTGTGTTTGACAAACAACGTTTTAGATTAATGACACATTTTATATAAATAGCTCTTATCAGTAAGTGGTTCAGTATTGAAAATAATAATAACGGAAATTGTAATGAAAAACGTAAAAAATTTAAGCCTTTAAATCCAACACAAAGAGAATATTTATGTTATCTGGGTTGTTGTTTTGTTTTTTTTGCATTTTTTTCTGTATCCTGAATAATATCAACATTTTTATTTTACAAATTAGATATTCCTGAAGTTATTGACCTCTGCCAAACAGTTGAGCTGGGAGTTAAAGAGTTACTTTGTCTTGTGAAATAAACTTTGTCTTCATAACAGAAGCTTCCATCTCTGGTTCATGGAGATTTTTTCTGTTTCATTTTTGTTTTTTGTTCTGACTGTCAAGGACATTTTTATTCCCCTGCCTTGAAACTAAATTATTCTGGGACTGAGGATGGAAATGAGCCACCTGGCCATAATAATAATAATAATTATTATAATAATAGTAATGTCAGTGTTCATTCATGCATTCTGTCCCATTTAAAAGAAAAATAATCAATCAAACTTTATTTATATAGCACTTTTCCAAAATCCAAACAGACGTCAGTCCCCACTCTCTCCACACATATTCACCATCAATCTTTATATTCTGTTTCTTATTAACAGGTGTTTTATCCCTGTTGTTTAGTTCATAGTTAATAATTTATGATGAAATCATAAAACATCAACGCAACCTAACTATTTTTATGTTTTTATCAACATCAGCCTCTTTGTTCTCTGCCGTGTCTCATGTTTGATGTCTTTAAAAGAACAGGAAGCAGATCAGTAAATGTATCAAACTAATTTGACTCTGTCTGTCTGTGTTGATTTTATTATTCATGTTTGGATTTAGTCCTCAAATCTTTTATCTCCTTCTGAACTGAAGCAGGAAAACAAACTTTCACCTAGAGCAGGGCGATTTTCCTCCCCCGAAAAAATCTTCGACTTAAAAAAAAAACTTGATTCATGTTGCTATTTGATGCCCCCACCCCATTTAAAATGAAAAAGCTGTAGATTTATTTCCAAAATATACATTTATTTATACTTAAATATGCATTTAAAGTGTTTCAGGTCAAAAAATCAACACAGAAATCCACACAAAGTGCCTGTGCACTGTAGTTTTATACACTTGTTTGAATTATCTATGAAGATAAGAAAATGCCTGAGGTAACGCTTGTTGTAAAAAATAAAAATCTTAACCCTTGTGGGTAATCGGGGACAATTTTGTCCTTGCAGACATTTTTTTGCTCACCTTTTGGCCATAATTCTGTCAGTGTTACTCAGTATTGAATAACTTTTTGTAGGAAGTTTTTTTTCATGGAAAGTCTTCAAATTTAAAGTTTCATTCTTGTCAGAGGTCAAAGGTTACTGTAGGACAAATTTACTACCCTTTGAGGTTATCAGAGGACATTTTTGTCCTCTCCCAAAGCTGCTATAAAAATATAACAGATTTTTTTTTCTTTTTTACTTTTTTTGCTCAAATCATTCAGTCAACTTCAGTTCTAATCAAAAATACCAAATATTTAATTTATTTTATTTTAACCCTTAAAATGCCAACTTGATTACATGATGTATGAATTTTAATGAAAAAAAAACACAAAAATTAGTTAGTAGAGTTATTATCAATATTATAAATGTTCAAGTCCTGAGGATTTTTTTTCAAAGATCAGGCTTAAATATACTTAAGATCAATAACAAAATTGATTTTCATGCATTGTTAATTTTTTTTGCAGTGCCCAATTCAGGATTAACTACCCTTTAGTAGTGGTCATCAATGTCCTCTCCCAAAGCTGCTATAAAAAACATAACAGATTAATATCTTTTTAACTTTTTTGCTCAAATCATTCCATCAACTTCAGTTCTAATCAAAAATACCAAAAATGTAATTATTTTATTTTAACTCTTTAAATTCCAATTGAAATACATTATGGATAAATACTGGATAAAACAATGGTCATTCTTTGTGGTAAAAGCAACAATGAAAATACTCGAGCATTGCTGTTGTCCAATTTCCCTAAAACAGTTTTCAAATCATCATTGTTTTTATCAATTTGAGCATTTATCCTCCATGTTTCAACTATTTTGTGAACAACAATCAACACTCAGAATCAGCTGGACATAGAAGACACAGACAGTATGAAGAAGGGATGGAGAGTTCAACACTGAAGTTCATTTTTCCTGTTGTAGCTCTATGCATCGTCTTGTTGAAACATTGTATTTACATATTTGGTATTTTTGATTAGAACTGAAGTTGACTGAATGATCTGAGCAAAAGAAGTAAAAAAGAAATAATAATCAGTTATGTTTTTATAGCAGCTTTGGGAGTGGACAAAAATATCCTCAGATCACCTCAAAGGGTAGTAAGTTAAAGCGACCCACAAGGGTTAATAGAAAACTCAAGTCTTATTGAAAAAATGTAGAATTGTGCAAAGTAACTTGAAAAGTGCCTCAAAGTGTGGATGTGCAATGAACGGGTTGAATTTAGAAAAAAATCGTTGATCTCAAGTTTCAGGGAAAACAAATGGATTTGACTTGCCAACTCGATTTTTACATCTTATCGATTTTTTACCCAGGCCCACTTTCACCATCATAAATATTCAGGGGACTAAAGTTTAAGCTGATTTAAAATGTTAATCTGAATATTTTTGTACTTTTTTCTTCATTGTGTATTGTCTCTGCACAAACCGGAATTTATATATATTTATTAAATTTCATACGTGGGCCGTAACATCTTTTCAGCAAATATTTCAATTAAAGTTATTTTGATGCAGGTTGTTGAACATTTTATAGATATAAAAAAAGTTAACAAACATGAGAGCGTAGAGTTTACTGTGTGGGACGTCCCAGAGTGTGATGGGAGTGATTTAGCTCCGTGTCTACAGCTGTGTTCTCAGCTGTTTATTTGTTGATTAAATGTCTGCCTCTTATTGATGTGTGATTGTTTTTTGTTGTAGGGCTGCTGCCTCATCAGACGATGACCAGTGTGAGCAGAGGAGACCATCTGAGCTGAAGCTCTGAGGTCAGATCATTTATCAGCAGAGTTCACTTTAAAACATGTCACCAAAACATTTTTCAACAACCAAACCTCCACACTAAAATAAAAGTTTCTGTTTTTTCCTCACTATAATTTTTAGGTTAAGTTAGGACTGAGAGGATTCTCAGAATCTTCAGGAATACAGGTCCAGATTATCATGAAATAATGAACATTTTTATTCTCTAAATATCAGCAATCAGCTCATTTTCAGCATTTTTGTAGCTGATAATCTTTTTTTTATTTAATACCACAGAACCTTAAGAGAGCCACTTTGATTATTGATTGACTGAAATAAGAACAGCTGAATAAAGACCTGTGAGAAGATGATTGAAGTTCTTTTATTATAGTTTTTTTTAAGTTGTAGAATAAATTAGGAGCAGACAAAGATTCATGTTTGTCCCTTTTAGTTTTGACCTTAAACAGCAACAAAGAAAATAACCAGCAGATGGCGCCAAACCACAGACTGTCAGTCACATGTTTACTCTGTTTTCTAACACTTCAGTTTTTATCAATGATTATTTATAAATGATTTTATTCATTTATATTTTATTTCATCAAAACACTGTTGTGTTTATGTTCAGTAGAAAGAAATGATGCAGCTGTAATTCACTCTGAAAGTTTCATAAAGAAATGTCACAAAAAGACAAACGCCTGAGATGACGTCCATGCTCACAGTTTATCTTTATTTTCAGTGCACAGGAAATCAAGAAACAACATAAATTACACAAAAAGTGTTAAAATGCTGAACTGAGTAGGTTTGTACTTTTTAACAATCTCTGCACAAACCAGAATTTATATATCTGTTTAATCTGTCTCTTATGTGGGCCATAACATGTTTTCAGCAATTATTTAAATTAAAGTTATTTTGATGCAGGTTGTTGAACATTTTATAGATATAAAAAAGTTAACTATTATACAAACATGAGAGCGTAGAGTTTACTGTGTGGGACGTCCCAGAGTGTGATGGAGTGATTTAGCTCCGTGTCTACAGCTGTGTTCTCAGCTGTTTATTTGTTGATTAAACGTCTGCCTCTTATTGATGTGTGATTGTTTTTTGTTGTAGGGCTGCTGCCTCATCAGACGATGATCAGTGTGAGCAGAGGAGACCATCTGAGCTGAAGCTCTGAGGTCAGATCATTTATCAGCAGAGTTCACTTTAAAACATCACCAAAACATTCTTACTGGAAAAACTCTGATCATGAAGACAGGCTGCAGTGAAAATGTCAGAAATGAATGAATTCAAAATATATTCACAACCTCAGGGAGCTGCTCCTAGAGGACAAATTCTAACAAAATTCTTAGAATCATGATTTTTTTCTCAGAATTTCCCCTAAAAGTGGAGAGTAGATCCTCGTAAAAATAGTATATATATAATAGTATATATGAAACGCTGCAGATTTGAAATCCAACCATCAGTGTTTGTTAAAGGCCGATCAGCAGTCACAGAGATCGATGAAATGTTGAAAGTGCAAAAATGACCAGCATGATAATATAATCAAATAAATAAAACTATCACTGTGAACACTGTGCAGGTGGCCTGAGTTTAACACATTTAGAAGGATAGTTCTAAAGTCCAGCTTATTATTCATTTAACAGATATTTTCTTTGATATTAAATATTATTTATAATTAGTCTTCTTAAGATTAGATTCTATGATTAAGTTTGACGGTCCATCCTTTGTCTATTATCACCAAAAGTATGTTTTTTTTATCTAGTTTTCAGGATCAACCAATCACAGCTTTTGAAATGATGACTCTTACCTATCAACAGGGTCAATCTACCAAACCTCCTCACTAAAATAAAAGTTTTTTTCCTCACGATGAATTTTTAGGTTAAGTTAGGACTGAGAGGATTCTCAGAATATTTAGGCCCTTATTTACATGAAATAATGAACATTTTTATTCTCTAAATATCAGCAATCAGCTCATTTTCAGCATTTTTGTAACTGATAATCTTTTTTTATTTAATACCACAGAACCTTAAGAGAACCACTTTGATTATTGATTGACTGAAATCAAAACAGCTGAATGAAGACCTGTGAGAAGGTGATTGAAGAAGTCTTTATTTTATTACAGTTTTTGTTAAGTTGTAGAATAAATTAGGAGTAGACAAAGATTCATGTTTGTCCCTTTAAGTTTTGACCTTAAACAGCAACAAAGAAAATAACCAGCAGATGGCGCCAAACCTCAGACTGACAGTCACATGTTTACTCTTTCTAACACTTCAGTTTTTATCAATGATTACATGAAGATGATTTTATTCAATCATTTATATGTTATTTCACCAAAAAACAAAAGACATGATGCAGCTTTAATTCATACTGAAAGTTTCATTAAGAAATGTCAGAAAAAGACGCTGGGATGATGTCCATGCTCACAGTTTATCTTTATTTTTAGTGCACAGCAAATTAACACATAACAAAATTTTAAACTCCAATGGTTTATCCAAGCTGCAGTGATACTTCGTTATAAAAACAGAAATAGATATCACAGAGAAAAAAACAAAATAGATTTTTAAAGAGTTAATACTGTGATCAGATAATTGGTAACCTTCCAATAAAATGTGTGAAGGAGCAGCTTCATGTTGACATCACAGGTCATCGTCTAAAACTGTGGTGGGAATTTGTAAAATAATTATTAAAAAAATATTCATCAGAAAAGGAATTCATGTTTTAAATATGCTGTTGGATCAAGTTTCAGAATCTACAGACAAATAAGAGACTTAAGCCTTGAGTAGAAAACATTTTAATAGTTAAAATCAGTTTGAACAAGTTTGAATTACTTTTATTTTTCTTATTTACAGTTATATAACTATAAAACTGCCCGGGGTGTCAAAAACAATCTTTCGTCAATTCAGAGTCAGTAACTGTTTAACTGTGTAAAGGCAGCTCAACAGATTCATTTTGGTTTTAATGAAAAGACATTTTTACTGCAGTTGATTAACAAAAGGAGTTCATATTATTCTGACACACAGTCACATTCCAGTTTTTACACTGTTGAAAAGTCCACATGCCGCTCAGTGTTCGTGTCTCCCTTGTCTGCAGGTGGACCGACGTCGAGTCTCTCCGGACGGACGCAGGATCTTCACCATCGCTCACGTGAGTCGTGCTGTTAGCTTCAGTGCTAGCACGTCTTTAAATCCTGATGGAGCCACAGAGCTTTCCAGAATCACAACAATTTTATTTTAACTAAGAATCAGAGTTTTGTTATTTATGCTAAAGTAGAGCTGCACTCTAATGTTTACTGTTCTTTTAAAACTAGCACAGATCAGTGGTAATTAATTACCTCACAGTGCTAGGTGGCTAATTGAGTGTTTTTATGGATTTATTTAATTTAAGGCTTAAAATATGGAGTGTATTTAATATGAAGCTAAATGTGTTTCTGGTGTCAGTTTTAATTTTGTATGTGAGCTGTTGGTGGCTCATTGAGGATTTTCTCTGTTAAATAATCACATATTCTTAATTTGGCCCTTAAAAAAAAGGTTAAAATAATCAAGACAAAGAAAGTTAAACCAGCCTGTTATTAATCTTCTTTAAATACACTTTCAATCGATCGTTAGTTCAGCTAATTTGATCCCATTGAGCAATATTATTTACCGGTATTCTATATTCACTGATTGGAGGTCATTTTGTGTTTTTCTGTTGACATAAATACTATTAATATGTGTTTATGAAGTGCTTAAATTTAAGTTTAAGATAAACAGCAAGTGATTATTACTGATTTATTCAAATTAATTTGATCAAACAGGAAAAAAGAGAAAATCGTGAGTAGAGCAGATTAACACTTGTTAACAATTAAGCTTTGTATGAAGCTAAATTGTTAACAAGTGTTAATCTGCTCTAAGGATTTTCTCTTTTTGGATTAATTGCTGTTTGATCAAATTAATTTGAATAAATCAGTGATAATCAGAGACAGCTGTCTGATTTAAAAAAAAATAACTGACATGATATTAAACTTAAATTTAAGCACTTCGTAAACACATTGTGATTTTAATAGTCTTTACGTCCGAAAAAAAATAAACAACCAATCAGTGAATACGGAATTAATAATATTGCTGCTGGTTTAACTTTGTCTTAATTATTTTACTCTTTGTTTTTAAGGGCCAAATTAAAAATATGTTACTAATTAAATTAAAACAGTACAGAGAAAATCCTCAGTGAGCCTCCATAACAGCTCATATACAAAATTAAAACTGACACCAGAAACACATTTAGCTTCATATGAAATAAACTCCATATTTTAAGATTTAAATTATAATAATCCATAAAAACACTCAATTAGCCACCTAGCACTGTGAGCTAATCACTTCACCATTGATCTATGCTAGTTTTAAAAGAACAGTAAACATTAGAGTTCAGCCCTACTTTAGCATAAATGACAAAAACTTTGATTCTTAGTTAGAATAAAATTGTTGTGATTCTGGAAACATCCATCAGGATTTAAAGATGTGCTAACACTGAAGCTAACAGCACGGGGGGAGGGGGGTGCAGATGACCTCAGAGGAGGGTCAAAGGGGGGCTGCACTGTGATTTAAAAAAAATAAAGCAGACATGGATTTCACAGTCATTTTTTTAATTCATGAATGACAAAAACAAACAGCAGAGTTTGAGTGCGTGTGGGGTGCCTAAGTTTTCAGGTAAATCCTGATGGGATCCACACCCCGGCCTGGGGGGGTGTCGTTCAATTAGGGAGGCTCCAGCATTTCTATCGCCATGTTGCTTGTGAACCAGGTTTCAAATGCAAACACCCAGAAAATCTTTAAAACACCCCTCAGTCCGTCTTTCTTTATTGACAAGTGACCAAGAAATCAACAATAAGCTGAGAGTTGAAGGAACATGGAGACGCAACTTATCTTAAAACTACAAAATAAACTCCACAAATAACAGGCCGAGCAACGAGGTTGGTATGGAAGTCAATTTATGCCATCAAAAATACACGAAAACATGCCCTGAAAAAACTTTTACTTTTTTCTGGCATAGTGTGTTTTTTCTGTACAGGACTAAAATATTTTCCAGATATTCATAATATTTTAATTAATATAATATTTTAATTAATTGATTATTTTTGTATGGAGGCCCCTTACAGCCACTAAACTATTGTTACTGTGATAACTTAAAAAGTGTTTGTGTGTGTTTTAGTGGCAAATATTAGCTTCCATACAATTACATAATTAATAACTATATTTAATTTTTTGCATTGCTAGTCATCAATTTATTTCAATTGTGACCAACAATGCAAAAAAATAAATTGGTTATTACACATGTACAATGTAAGGAAGCTAATATTTGCCACTAAAACACAAACATTTTTAAGTAATCACAGTAACATTAGTTCAGTGGCTGTAAGGGACCTCTATACGTAAACATTCAATTAATTAAAAATATTATATTAATCAAAATATTATGAATATTTGGAAAATATTTAGTACTGTACAGAAAAAACACACTATGCCACAAAAAAAGTAAAAGTTTAGTTTAGCAGGGCTTGTTTTTGCATGATTTTGATGGCATAAATTAAATTCCATACCAAACTCATCGTTCTACCTGTTATTTGGGGAGCAATAGATTTGAAAGTTAACTGTTGACTAAAAGATATGTTTATAAACTACTTCTTTTTAAACAAGTATTTGTACTGGCAGTGATGGGCCTCCATACAAAACTATTCTGTTTACGTACAACAAAATATAATTGAAATTTGACTGTTAGTATTTTTTTCAATAAATCATTACTTTTGTTAAGCTCATAATATACACTACTTAAATTTGATCTGAAAAAGGAATT
Source organism: Scarus forsteni (assembly GCA_036419115.1). Taxonomy (NCBI): domain Eukaryota; kingdom Metazoa; phylum Chordata; class Actinopteri; order Labriformes; family Labridae; genus Scarus; species Scarus forsteni. The sequence goes on along the minus strand of JAZDUH010000054.1, from coordinate 4,775,021 downwards.
TAATGGTAAAGTTTTTTTTTG